>JBBDGP010002495.1:0-746774 GCA_037952835.1 Lithobates septentrionalis | reverse complement strand
TACAATACGAACACTAGTTTTACTAGACCGAGTGCTTCCGTTTAGTTTTTGCTTATGAGCATGCGTCGTTTTTTTGTCCGTCGGACTAGCATACAGACGAGCGGACTTCGGGGTCCGTCGTAGGTACGAAGTAAAAGTTTTGAAGCATGTTTCAAATCTAAAGTACGTCGGATTTGAGGCTAAAAAAGTCAGTTGAAAGTCCGGAGAAGCCCACACACGATCGGATTACCAGCCAGCTTTATGCCGCGTACACACGGTCCTACTTTTCGTCTACAAAAGTCCAACAGACGCTGATGGACTAAAGCTGGCTGGTAATCCGATCGTGTGTGGGCTTCTCCGGACTTTCAACTGACTTTTTTAGCCTCAAATCCGACGTACTTTAGATTTGAAACATGTTTTAAAACTTTACTTCGTAACTACGACGGACCCCGAAATCCGCTCGTCTGTGTGCTAGTCCGACGGACAAAAAGCCACGCTAGGGCACCTATTGGCTACTGGCTATGAACTTCCTTATTTTAGTCCGGTGTACGTCATCACGTACGAATCCGTTAGACTTTGTGTGGTCGTGTGTAGGCAAGTCCGTTCGTTAGAAAGTAGGCCGCAAGTCCGCCGCAAGTCCACCGAAAGTCTGCCGGAAGTCTGTCGGACAGGCTGTCCGACTTTTGTAGACGAAAAGTACGACCGTGTGTACGCGGCATTAGTCCGTCAGCGTCCGTTGGACTTTTGTAGACGAAAAGTACGACCGTGTGTACGCGGCATTAGCGTTGAATCCTTTGTTTAAAAGGCTTGAAAATTGCTGTTCACAGACACTCTCCATCCAATCTGACAGAGCTTGAGCTATTTTGCAAAAAAGAATAGGCAAAAATGTCACTCATTGTGCAAAGCTAGGAGAGACATTCCCAAAAAGACTTGCAGCTGTAATTGCAGTGAAAGGTGGTTCTACACAGTAGTGACTGGTTTTGAAAACCATTTATCATTTTCCTTCCACTTCCACTTACATTTTTGGTTGGTTTGGTTGGACAAAATGTGGAAAATTTCAAGGCGTAGGAATACTTTTTCAAGGCACTGTAGCTAGAAATGCTAGGGGGTGTTTTCCAAAGAGATTTTTTAACAGAATAAAGCATAGAGACATGAATTGATGGGTGAGTTTGCTTTGAATATTAAAAATGAATTAAATAGCAGTTTTCAGTTTTTAATGAAATAAACTGTAGCACCACCTCCAATGGAACTGCTTGGTAACTTCAGGTTCTCTGTTCTGTTCCTCAACTCCAAGAACAACCTCTGCCCCTCTTACACACCTGGTTGACTAAAAATCACCGCAAGCCAGGATAAATACATAAGTATAAAATACCTTTAACCTGGCTGTGGATTACTACCAGTAAACAGACACACACCAATTAAGTGGTAAATACTCCTAATCTAATGATAGGGGTAACAATAAATGGCAAATTTAACATAAATGAGCATACAGCTGATTGATTATAACACAGTCTTCTAGACAGAGTAATAATTATGTTAAAGTGGTGTTTCACCAAAAAAAAAAAAAATTAGATGTCAGCAGCTGCAAATACTGCAGCTGCTGACTTTTAAAATAAGGACGCTTACCTGTCCCGGGGTCCAGCGATGTCGGCACCCGAGACCGAGCCGTCCCTCGATCCTCGGGTGCTGCCCGCCGCCATTCACACTAAGGGAATCAGGAAGCGAAGCGTTGCCGCTTCACTGCCCGGTTCCCTACTGCGCATGCGCGAGTCACGCTGCGCGTCTTCACTGGTCCCCGTTGTGTTGTGGGAACTGTGTATTTCCCACAACACAACGGGGGTGGGCGGGGAGTCTGCGGCTAGCTGCGGCTAGCTGTACCCGGAAGTGGGTGCAGATACCTGTATTATACAGGTATCTGCACCCCCCTCCCCCCTGAAAGGTGCCAATTGTGACACCGGAGGGGGGAGGAATCCGATGAGCGGAAGTTCCACTTTAGGGTGGAACTCCGCTTTAAATTGGCAAAAAATTGATTTTGTACACCTAGCTAGGATCAGAAGGGTAAGTTAATAAATCAACAATAAACAATATTAGTAAATGCAATATAAATGATAATAACACTACACTAGGTTAGAGTGCACTCTAAGGGATTGGTAGGGATGCAGCACCTCTTAAGAGGTACCTCTTTAACTAAAAAAACAAGGCCTCAACAAGGACTCTTAAGCCAGCTAAACTTTGTGGGCCCATTGGCGCTTGTTAAGGCAGTTAAATAAGACCTGCAGGCAGTATTAGAACTATGGAGTAGCTGTAAGGTAGTTCCTAATAGCTCAGTCACTAATGGTAACAAGTAGCGGCCACAATGACTTCTCACTAGACCCAGTGACACAGCAGCAGTGATCTATCTGAATGGGTGTCTGCTCACTCTTGGTTGCCCATGATGATGCTGGTAGGTAGCTTTGTCCCTCCATACTAAAGATCTGGTCTGAGCATGTAGGCCTTTTACAAAATAATCTAAAGTGGGTGATTGGGGCAAAGAGAAGGCAAATTTATTAGATACCTTCTTTAGCTTCTATACAAAGGAGCATGGGGGAGCTCATGTCCATAGTGGGTATGGTATTGACCCAGCCCCAAATGATCCACAATGGCTCAAAAGTGATATGTCCAGCATAGGCATCGTTAGCATGGGGCTATTGAGGCTGGAGCCCCGAATGTGTGGCCAATAGCTCAGAGTGTCAGAGAACGAGAGAAAATAGGTCAGCAGCGGAGGCAGTTTACCTGTGTCTGTGACACAGCTTGTGTGTGCTTCGATGTTGCGGCGCCGCCCACTGACTGACAGCAGGCGGAGTGATATGCCGCAGGAGATCAGGAAAATGCCGGTGCGGCGACGCCCCCTTCTCCCTCACCCTCAACCTCCAGTCACGCTGGATAACGGCCATGGTGGCTGTGACTGGGAGTGAGACAGAAAAAAGAAGATTAAAGAAAAAAAAGTGTTTCTCTCACTCTGTCTCTGTGTGTGTCTCTCTCTCTCTCGTTCTCTCTCTCTCTCATTCTCTCATTCTCTCTCTCTGTCTCTGTGTGTGTGTCTCTCTCTGTCTCTGTGTGTGTCTCTCTCTCTCTGTCTCTGAGTGTGTCTCTCTCTTTTGATTGGCACAGTAGCTTCATTTGATGGGCACAGTGACTTCATTTGACGGGGCACAGTGGCTTCATGTGACGGGGCACAGTGGCTTCATTTGACGGGGGCACAGTGGCTTCATGTGATGGGGCACAGTGGCTGCAATTGACGAGGCACAGTGGCTGCAATTGACGGGACACAGTGGCTGCAATTGACAGGGCACAGTGGCTGCAATTGACGGGGCACTGTGGCTGCAATTGACGGGGCACAGTGGCTGCAATTGACAGGGCACAGTGGCTTCATTTGACGGGGCACAGTGGCTGCAATTGATGGGGCACAGTGGCTGCATTTGACGGGGCACAGTGGCTGCATTTGACGGGGCACAGTGGCTGCATTTGACGGGGCACAGTAGCTGCATTTGACGGGGCACAGTAGCTGCTTTTGATGGGGAACAGTAGCTGCATTTGATGGGGCAAAGTGGCTGCATTTGATGGGCACAGTGGCTTCATTTGGCGGGGCACAGTGGCTGCAATTGACTGGCACAGTGGCTGCAATTGACTGGCACAGTGGCTTCATTTGACGGGGCACAGTGGCTGCAATTGACAGGGCACAGTGGCTTCATTTGGCAGGGCACAGTGGCTGCATTTGATGGGGCACAGTGGCTTCATTTGACTGCCCCTTGGCTAATTTTAAATAAATAAATAAGAGGCTTTAAGAGGGCAAAGGCAGGTAGGTCAGCGCGTGCCAGGTAGGTTAGTGTGGGTCAGTGTATGTCAGATAGGTAGGTCAGTGTGTGTCAGGTAGGTCAGTGTGTGTCAGGTAGGTAGGTCAGTGTATGTCAGATAGGTAGGTCAGTGTGTGTCAGGTAGGTCAGTGTGTGTCAGGTAGATCAGTGTGTGTCAGGTAGGTCAGTGTGGGTCAGTATATGTCAGATAGGTAGGTCAGTGCATGACAGGTAGATCAGTGTGTGTCAGGTAGGTCAGTGTATGTCAGATAGGTAGGTCAGTGCATGTCAGGTAGGTCAGTGTATGTCAGGTAGGTCAGTGTATGTCAGCCAGGTAGGTCAGTGTATGTTAGCCAGGTAGATCAGTGTGTGTCAGGAAGGTCAGTGTATGTCATGTATGTCAGTGTATGTCATATAGGTATGTCAGTGTGTGTCAGCCATATAGGTCAGTGTATGTCAGATAGGTAGGTCAGTGTGTGTCAGGTAGATCAGTGTGTGTCAGGTAGGTCAGTGTGTGTCAGATAGGTAGGTCAGTGTATGTCAGGTAGAGCAGGTAGGTCAGTGTGTGTCAGGTAGATCAGTGTATGTCAGGTAGGTCAGTGTATGTCGGATAGGTAGGTCAGTGCATGTCAGGTAGGTCAGTGTATGTCAGATAGGTAGGTCAGTGCATGTCAGATAGGTCAGTGCGTGTCAGGTAGGTCAGTGTGTGTCAGATAGGTCAGTGTATGTCAGATAGGTAGGTCAGTGTGTGTCAGATAGGTAGGTCAGTGTATGTCAGGTAGATCAGTGTGTGTCAGGTAGGTTAATACGTGTCAGGCATGTCATGTAGGTCAGAGTATGTCAGCCAGGTAGGTCAGTGTATGTCAGCCAGGTAGATCAGTGTGTGTCAGGAAGGTCAGTGTATGTAAGGTAGGTCAGTGCATGTCAGGTAGGTCAGTGTATGTCAGCCAGGTAGGTCAGTGTGTGTCAGATAGGTAGGTTAGTGTGTGTCAGGTAGGTCAGTGTGTGTCAGATAGGTCAGTGTATGTCAGATAGGTAGGTCAGTGCATGTCAGGTAGGTCAGTGTGGATCAGTGTATGTCAGATAGGTAGGTCAGTGTGTGTCAGGTAGGTCAGTGTATGTCAGATAGGTAGGTCAGTGTGTGTCAGATAGGTAGGTCAGTGTATGTCAATAGGTAGGTCAGTGTATGTCAGATAGGTAGGTCATTGTGTGTCAGGTAGATCAGTGTGTGTCAGGTAGGTTAGTACGAGTCAGGCATGGTATGTAGGTCAGTGTGTGTCAGGTAGGTCAGCGCATGCCAGGTAGGTTAGTGTGGGTTAGTGTATGTCAGATAGGTAGGTCAGTGTGTGTCAGGTAGGTCAGTGTGTGTCAGGTAGGTAGGTCAGTGTATGTCAGATAGGTAGGTCAGTGTGTGTCAGGTAGGTCAGTGTGTGTCAGGTAGATCAGTGTGTGTCAGGTAGGTCAGTGTGGGTCAGTATATGTCAGATAGGTAGGTCAGTGCATGACAGGTAGATCAGTGTGTGTCAGGTAGGTCAGTGTATGTCAGATAGGTAGGTCAGTGCATGTCAGGTAGGTCAGTGTATGTCAGCCAGCTAGATCAGTGTGTGTCAGGAAGGTCAGTGTATGTCATGTAGGTCAGTGTATGTCATATAGGTAGTTCAGTGTGTGTCAGCCATATCGGTCAGTGTATGTCAGATAGGTAGGTCAGTGTGTGTCAGGTAGATCAGTGTGTGTCAGGTAGGTCAGTGTGTGTCAGATAGGTAGGTCAGTGTATGTCAGGTAGAGCAGGTAGGTCAGTGTGTGTCAGGTAGATCAGTGTGTGTCAGGTAGGTCAGTGTATGTCAGATAGGTAGGTCAGTGCATGTCAGGTAGGTCAGTGTATGTCAGATAGGTAGGTCAGTGCATGTCAGGTAGGTCAGTGCGTGTCAGGTAGGTCAGTGTGTGTCAGGTAGGTCAGTGTATGTCAGATAGGTAGGTCAGTGTGTGTCAGATAGGTAGGTCAGTGTATGTCAGATAGGTAGATCAGGTAGGTCAGTGTGTGTCAGATAGGTAGGCCAATTTATGTCAGTTTATGTCAGGTAGAGCAGGTAGGTCAGTGTGTGTCAGGTAGATCAGTGTGTGTCAGGTAGGTCAGTGTATGTCAGATAGGTAGGTCAGTGCATGTCAGGTAGGTCAGTGTGGGTCAGTGTATGTCAGATAGGTAGGTCAGTGCATGTCAGGTAGGTCAGTGTGTGTCAGGTAGGTCAGTGTATGTCAGATAAGTAGGTCAGTGTGTGTCAGATAGGTAGGTCAGTGTATGTCAATAGGTAGGTCAGTGTATGTCAGATAGGTAGGTCAGTGTGTGTCAGGTAGGTCATTGTGTATCAGGTAGATCAGTGTGTGTCAGGTAGGTTAGTATGAGTCAGGCATGGTATGTAGGTCAGTGTATGTCAGCCAGGTAGGTCAGTGTGTGTCAGGTAGGTCAGTGTATGTCAGCCAGGTAGGTCAGTGTATGTCAGCCAGGTAGATCAGTGTGTGTCGGGAAGGTCAGTGTATGTCATATAGGTAGGTCAGTGTGTGTCAGCCAGATAGGTCAGTGTATGTCAGATAGGTAGGTCAGTGTGTGTCAGGTAGGTCAGTGTGTGTCAGATAGGTAGGTCAGTGTATGTCAGTGTATGTCAGGTAGAGCAGTTTGGTCAGTGTGTGTCAGGTAGATCAGTGTGTGTCAGGTAGGTCAGTGTATGTCAGATAGGTAGGTCAGTGCATGTCAGATAGGTCAGTGTGGGTCAGTGTATGTCAGATAGGTAGGCCAGTGTATGTCAGGTAGAGCAGTTTGGTCAGTGTGTGTCAGCCAGATAGGTCAGTGTGTATCAGGTAGGTCAGTGTATGTCAGGTAGGTAGGTCACATAGTTGCCAACAGTCCCGATTTTCCTGGGACAATCCCGATTTTGGGACCCTTGTCCCGATTTAAGCTTGTCCTGATTATTTTCCCGGGATTTTGCTTTTGTCCCGGGAAAATCGGGAATGTTTTTGGTTAAAAATGGCAGCAGCTACACAAAAATGGCTGCCGCCACGAGTGTTGTTTCCCCTTGTGTACAGTGCAGAGGGGCGGCTTCTCTCTTCAGTGTACAAATAGAAAATTCTATTGTACACTGAAGCCTATTGGCTGCAGGGATTGGCGACCCCTCCCCGCTCTCCACTGAACACAGGGAAGTGATCAGCCTCCACCTGCCGCTGCCGCCAACCCTCCGCCCCGTGTGTCTGACGAGCGGGGACACTGATAGAAGGACCGGGGCTCCGCTGGCTGGGAACACTGATGGTCCTGACTCCCCCCTTTCACAAGGCTCCGTTTGGAAGACTCTTCGGACCCCCAGCTTGGCCTAGGTTGGCCACACATCCTCACGCACCGCAGGTACTATCTTCTGGACACGGCTCTGCTGATTATTGTAGTGTAGTAATCAGTGTAGTGTAGTGGTAATCAATGTAGTGTAGTGGTCAATGTAGTGGACAGTGTGTAGTGGACAGGTAGGTCAATGTACTGGTCAATATAGGAATCGGGTAGGTCAGTGCAGTGGACAGGTAGGTAAGTGTAATGGTCAGTCTAGGAATCATGTAGGTCAGTGTAGTGGATAGGTAGGTCAGTGCAGTGGACAGGTAGGTAAGTGTAATGGTCAGTCTGGGAATCATGTAGGTCAGTGTAGTGGATAGGTAGGTCAGTGCAGTGGACAGGTAGGTAAGTGTAATGGTCAGTCTAGGAATCATGTAGGTCAGTGTAGTGGATAGGTAGGTCAGTGTAGTGGTCAGTGTAGGAATCAGGCTGGTAAGTACTATTGTAGGAAGGGAAGGGACTTGGGGAGTGCTAAAAGTCCGTAGGTTAGGGGGCGCAAATTTCTTGCCTTGCACCGGGCACTGACAACCCCCGCTACGCCACTGCTGCTGGGGGCACCTAATGAAAGGACGGACTCTGCTGGGGGCACCTGATGCAAGGACAAACTCTGCTGGGGGCACCTGATGCAAGGACGGACTCTGCTGGAGACACCTGATGCAAGGACAGACTCTGCTGGGGCACCTGATGCCAGGATGGACTCTGCTGGGGGCACATGATGCAAGGACGGACTTTGCTGGGGGCACCTGATGCAAGGACGGACTCTGCTGGGGGCCCCTAATGCAAGGACAGACTCTGCTGGGGGCCCCTGATCCAAGGACAGACTCTGCTGGGGGCACCTGATGCAAGGATGGACTCTGCTGGGAAGGCACCCGATGCAAGCATGGACTCTGCTGGGGAGGCACCTGATGCAAGGACGGACTCTTCTGGGGAGGCACCTTGTGACAGGTGACACGCTCGGGGCTTCCACTGATTCTGCATTATGGTGAGTTGAATGATTTCATTTTATATTACAATGTAATAATAGAAATAATGCGCTTCAATCACCCTGACACCATACCAACCATGGTGCCAGGATAATTGAAGCGCTAACCCCAGGTGTTTGGAGTATCTTTATCTGCTGATTTGTTAAACTTTCTGGAATACACATATTTCTATTGTGGTGTAGGATCTGGACCTGCTGTCCTTTCTTTCTTTCTTTATCCCTCCATCCCTCATTAATCCCAGACTCTAACCACACCCTTTCGAGCCATGCCCATTTAAGCCACGCCCACTATTCAGCATAAACCACGCCCATTCTTTGCCACTGCGAGCTTTGCGTGCCGCATTTTACTATTTTGCTATGTCACACCTTCAAACAAATGGCCCGCCACCTAATTATAGCAAGGCTCCCCCTACATGCAAAAAAGTGTCCCTAAATTTTTTTTTACAATGTTGGCAACTATGAGGTCAGTGTGTGTCAGGTAGATCAGTGTGTGTCAGGTAGGTTAGTACGTCTCAGGCATGTCATGTAGGTCAGTGTATGTCAGCCAGGTAGGTCAGTGTGTGTCAGGTAGGTCAGTGTATGTCAGGTAGGTCAGTGCGTGTCAGGTAGGTAACACCCCCCTCCATACAACCCCACCGCCCGCCGCCCCATCCCCCCCCCGGTGCCGGGCTCTGACTTTGGGCTGAAGCCCCTGGTCTTTCTGCCACCTAGCAACGCCCCTGATGTCCAGAAATATTTAGACAGAATAAAGGTGGATAAAACACCTGGACCAGATAGCGTACGCCCACAGATCCTAAAAGAATTGAGCTTTGTCATTTCAAAGCCATTTATTCTAATTTTTAGGGACTCTTTAATGACTGTCAGTACCACTGGATTGGCGTAAGGCCAATGTGGTGCCTATATATCAAAAGGGATCAAAGCCTTTACCAAGTAACTATATACCTG
This sequence comes from Lithobates septentrionalis, assembly GCA_037952835.1. Lineage (NCBI taxonomy): Eukaryota > Metazoa > Chordata > Amphibia > Anura > Ranidae > Lithobates > Lithobates septentrionalis. Next base: position 737,668 of record JBBDGP010002495.1, on the reverse strand, counting down.
TTTTTTTTTTTTTTAACAAGAAAATAGACCTGTTAGTTTAACTTACTAACTTACTAAACTACTGGAGAGTTTAAAAAAAAGACCACATAGACGAGTTCTTGCTGGAAAAAAATATTTTAAGCAACAGACAACATGGATTCATGAAAGACAGAAGTTATCAAACAAATCTAATTTATTTTGTGAGGAGGTAAGTAAAAACTTGGACAGAGGGGTGGCTGTGGATGTGGTATACCTGGATTTTGCAAAAGCGTTTGACATAGTTCCCCACACACGGCTAATGTGTAAGGTAAGGTCTACAGGCTTGGAAAGATCAGTTTGTAAATGGATAGAAAACAGAATTCAGAGAGTATTGGTTAATGATTCTTACTCTGAATGGTCTAAGGTTATCAGTAGTGTACCCCAAGGTTCAGTGTTGGGACCCTTACTTTTTAATATATTTATAAATGATATAGGGTCTGGGATTAAAAGTATCATTTCAGTGTTTGCAGAAGACACCAAGCTATGAAGTAGAATAACGTCCTTGCATGGTGTCTTCGACTTACAAGCCAACCTTAATGCACTGTTTAATTGGGCAGCTATGTGGCAGATGAGGTTTAATGTTAAAAATGTAAAGTTATGCACTTGGGAGCTAAGAATATGCATACATCATACATACTAGGGGGAGCACAACTGGTAGAATCAATGGGGGAGAAGGATCTATGTGTTTTGGAAGATCATAAGCCTAATAATAGCATACAATGCCAAGCTGCAGTTTCCAATATGAGCAAAGTCCTTTCTTGTATTATGAGATGTATAGACTCCAGAGAGAGATATCATTTTGCCTCTGAGCAAGACCTCATCTGGAATATGCAGTTCAGTTTTGGGCACCAGTTCGCAAATATCGGGGAACTGGTGCAGAGAAGGGCAGTCAAACTGATAAGAGGCATGGAGGAGCTCAGCTATGAGGATATATTAGAGGAACTGAATTTTAATCTCTCGAGAAGAGGAGATAAAGGTTGGATATGATCAACATGTATAAATACATAAGTGGTCCATATAGTGAACTTGGTGTTGAGTTATTCACTTTAAGGTCATCACAGAAGACAAGGGGACACTCTTTACTTCTGGAGGAAAAGAGATTTAATCTCCAAAAAAGGAAAGGTTTCTTCACAGTCAAGGGCTGTGACAACGTGGAATAGACTTCCTCAAGAGCTGGTTCTGCCCATTTATTTAAAAAAAGGCCTGGATTAATTCCAAAATGTACATAATATAACTGTATACTAACATTTTTAGGTAAAGTTGATCCAGGGAATATCAGATTGCCTCTCGGGGGATCAGAAAGGATTTTTTTCCTCTGCTGGAGCAAATTGGATCATGCTTTGCTGTTTTATTTTTGCCTTCCTCCTGATCACTTGTGGGTAAAGGATTGTAAATATGGTATTGTAGGATTTTCCCCCCTATTATTGGTTAAACTAGATGGACCTATATCCTTTTTCAACCTGACTAACTATGTAATTGGGTCATGCTCTGTACCCTCTGACTGCCCCTTACATGGGACAGCCAGAGGTCCTGCCATGACATGGCATGGTCCTTTCACACTCTGATGAGAATCCACGTCTGACACAGGCTCTTTCTCTGTCAGGTGTAGTTCCTTCACACGGTCCTGCCACATCACTCTGCTGTTACACTCTCAGGTGAATCCTTTTTCCCAGAAACATCTGGTTCATTCATCCTTACTGCTGGTCCATTGCTGTTGCTAGGAGAGAGGGGGAAGAGAGTCCACACACACACAGTCCTCTCTTGTGGATAAACCCTGCGCTACACACAGGAGGAGGAGGAGGGGGCAGGGACCCGCCTACACACTCCCCCCAATGGAAGGACAGAGTCCATGTCATGAACCTTGGAATACTGGATTGTCATGAAACCTTGGAATACTGAAGTATTTCTCCTTTGATTCTATTACACAGTGGTGGGTCTTCCGCCCTGTCTTAAGGCTAACCCCCTCCAGACGGCTCTGTGGTCTGTAAGGAATGCATGGTTCTAACCATTTGTTTATGTATTTTAATTAAGCCCTGGGGCTTCTTTGTGTCATTATACATATCGGTCCTCCTATTCAAGCTATTGGACCAATCCCTGCTGACCCTGTTTCAAGTCCTCATTTGCATGGCCAAGAGGACCTAATTGAGGACTAGAGGGTACTTTACAATTGACCAATAGGAAAGTGGTTGTTGGGGGCAGGGTGTTCAAACTGCTGTGTATAAAAGTGTGTTGTGTGCATCCAATAAATGTGAGATTCCTGTTTGAACTTACATACAGCCTGCCTGGTGTTTGTTCTGAGCTATCACAACTAGATTTGAACGGCACATAGCTGTAGCTCTAATCCCGGAGCATCGGATGACCGAACCATCAGATGTTGCGATCTGCAATCTGATTCTATAGCCACAGAGGAGTGTCGGAGAGTGGAACCGAGCGAGCAGGGGCTCGTTACAGTTCATTTATATAAAACTCCCTAACTTTAAATTAACTTAAATGAAAACAACCTAAGTTAACATTCACATGAACCCAGATAATTCTCATTGACAGATGAATTTGACAAGGGATCCTCCCACCATTTGTCAAAAGGGGCGGGTTGTTTTGTCTATAAGCCACCGATACTGGTACGGCCCACCTAGATGTGCCAGGGGGTACGTTGAAGTCGGCCTCCACTAAATCTGTTGTGGGAAGGGTTGGCATTCTATTGTTCTGTACACACGGTCAGACATTGATCAGACATTCCGACAACAAAATCCATGGATTTTTTCAGACGGATGTTGGCTCAAACTTGTTTTGCATACACACGGTCACACAAAGTTGTCGGAAAATCCGATAGTTCTGAACGCGGTGACGTAAAACACGTACGTCGAGACTATAAACGGGGCAGTAGCCAATAGCTTTCGTCTCTTAATTTATTCTGAGCATGCGTGGCACTTTGTGCGTCGGATTTGTGTACACACGATCGGAATTTCCAACAACGGATTTTGTTGTCGGAAAATTTTATAGCAAGCTCTCAAACTTTGTGTGTCGGAAATTCAGATGGAAAATGTGTGATGGAGCCCACACACGGTCGGAATTTCCGACAACAAGGTCCTATCACACATTTTCCGTCGGAAAATCTGACCGTGTGTACAGGGCATTAGAGTTCTTTAAGAAGTGAAAATTACTTCCTCCAAACTTTCACCTAAGGCATCGTAAGTCAATCTTTTAGGAGGGCAAATTGTTCCCTTTTCTATTTACTCTTTGGGCTCTGGTGGTTCTGGTACAACTGCATCTTCCTCTGACACTATAGAACAGGGCTGTCAAACTAAATTTCATTGCGGGTCGCATCAGTATTATGGTTATCCTCAATAGCTAGTTGTATTTGTAACACTATATAAATTTATACAGGGCATTTTTTTTTCAGAGATAAGGTGCAGGAACTCAACCACTGCCAACTGCATTGAACAGTGGGTGTGGCCAAATTTCACTAACAGTGGATGGATCTTAATGGGGCAATAAATACCAGGAGTGCGTTATGTGCAGAGTTCATGGATGCGCTACATAAAGATGGAAGAATTCAGGGGTCCGCTTCATACAGAGTGCAGGGTTCAGGAGTGCTCTGTGTACATAGTGCAGGGTTAAGGAATGCACTACATACAGAATGCAGGGTTTAGGGGTGTACTATGCACAGTGTGCAAGGAACAGCTCTCTTTCACAGGCTGACTGTCCACATCTCATTTCCACCCCCCCCCCACAGGTGTGAGGGCAACATGAAATGATCTGGCAGGACGCATTCAGACCACAGGCCTTGTGTTTTACACATGTGCTATAGAAGTTTGAGGAGTTTCTGTGTCCTCTGCAGCCAGGGAAATCTGGGGGGGGGGGTCTTCTTGGCTTGCCAAGGTTTGGCTCTGTGGTATAAATTCTGCAGCCTCATGCCTGGGAGTTCCATTATCTGTCTCTCTAGAAAGAGGAGGAGTGTCAGTCTCTGACTGTGTAGACGGCCACAACCAGTCTATGCCCATTACTTCTTCCTCACTGTCCTCTTCATCTGTATTTGATGGCATAGATTGAGACCTAGTTATTGGGCGTGATCTTTGAGTAGGCTGCGAATCTGGTTTTTGAGGCACACAAACTGCTTCTGATAGGGGTAGTAGGTGATTACAGTGCCAGGTCTTTAGTGGGCCTGTGCTTCCTTCTGGGTGAATCTGGTATACTAGCAATCCCAGTAACTGCTTTCAGATAATTTAGGGCTGTGACTTCCAGAGGTCAGCTAACTTGTGTTTTCTAGGCGTGCCTAGAATCCTCATCAACACCCTATCTCCAGGCTGTAAGTTATGTACCCTCACCTTCTGGCCAAAGTTTATTTTGTTTCACTACCCCCAGGTGTCTGACGCAGCCTGAGTTTTCTTATATGCTGTTTTTAAACTCTTCCTCAAACGGTCCACATATCCTCTGTGGGACATCATCGAAGTATGATCTAGGAATGTGTTGAATGCTAAGTCAACTGGTAGTTGAGCTTCCCTACCAAACATCAGCCTTTATGGTGAATAATTAGTAGCATAATTTTCAGTGCTATTATAGGCGTGCACAATATATGCAATGTTTCTGCTCCAATGCTGTTCCTTCTCAGCAGAAAGAGTCCCAAACATATCTAAGAGAGTCTGATTAAATTGTTTCGCCTGAGGATCCCCTTGAGTGTGGGAGGGGGTTCTTGTCTTCTGAATACCTAAATACCTAAAAGGTCTAACAGTCTGTTAATAAGTTTACTCTCAAAGTCTCTTCCTTGTTCAGGGTGAATGCGCTGAGGTAGGCCATAGTAGATGAAGAACTTTTCTGCTAGAACTTTGGGCATTGTAGATGCTTGCTGGTCTTTGGTTGGGAATGCTAGAGCATACCCAGTGACAGTGGCGACCCGTCCATTAGGGCGCAGGGGCACTGTGCCCCAAGCACACCCCTTGTGTGACAATAGCGAATGAATATTCGCTATTATGTCCCTCATTCTCCTTCCAGCTAATCAGGAAGCCCCTATTGGCCAGGGAGTCGATGGCTGCTGTCCGTTCGCCAGGGGGTTGGGGGTGATGTTAGTTAGTGCCACCCCCCCAAATTTTGAGCACCAGCCACCACTGCCAGGTGAAGTGATTGGTTATCAATAAGACATTGCCCTGTCCTCTCGAGTCAGGCTCCAGCCAGAAACCAATGCACACTAATTCCATTAATCCCTGACTTTAAAGATGGTCCATTGTGGCACCCCGACCTGGTAAAATCTTCCTCTGTATACATTGTATGCAAGAGTGGCAGTAACCTTCCAATTCAGCCTGCATACTAGACCACTAGAAATGGTCTCTCACTAATTTGAATGTTCTTTCAGGTCCTAAGTGACCATGATTGTCATGTAAGACAGTCAACACAGTCTCTCTATACTTTGCCAGCAAGAATAGTTGCCACTTATCTTTGCGATCATCAGAGGGACCCCTTCGGTAGACCACCCATTGCGTAACTGCAACCAATCTCATTCTTTGTGTACTAGGCACGCTTCTCTCTGAGAATCTGTCAGCAGCAGATCTGGACATTGACATTCCAGGGCCTTTAATGTTAAACTACAGGGGGTCTTCCATCTGGTCTTTCCATAAGTCTTTCTTTGCAAACTTAGGCAAGCCTTCGTCCCATACTTGGGAAAAGTCCCAGTAGTATTAGGGAACACCTGCCACTGAGACTCCGATGGCTTCAGCCCTTGTTGCACTTCTGGCTTGATACTTTGCTCCTTGACATAAAGCTTGTATCCCTTCAGGTGTTAGTTGAGTCCACTCTTCAGAGGCAGCCCCCGAGTCATAGGGTCGCCTCGACAGGGCATCCACATTTCTGTTCCCAACCCCTGGACCGTACTTTAGGGTAAAGTAGAATACTAATAGAGCGGCCAACCACTGTTGTACATGTAGGGCGGAGCCTGTTGTGATGTCACAACCTACGATATCGGAAGCACATGGGAAGCTGTGTGTGCATACCCGCGGATTTTTAATGTACAAGCACTTTTGAATTTTAAACATATGTGAGTAATTTTTCTGCCTTTTTAATAGACTTTAAAGTTATATAGAGTTACGCTATGTGGGGTATTCTCTGTTTGCATATATACTCATAGAGCATCTAGCCAGTGAAGTGTACATCAATTGGCCCAGGATGGCTCACTGACATTAAGAATCCAGAGAGACCACCATTACATGCCTGTTTGACCATCTGTAGTGGATGGTCAATTTTATTTGGTAAGCCTTGTGTGGATCACTGGGTGGAGGTAGACACCACACACTGGTTTTGGATCTTTTATATTGAATGCACTGATTCACAACATTTGTTACCAAGTGATGCTGGAACGTCACAGGTGTTTATGGACTATCACGTTTTGCTTTTTCACATAGACTTATTGATTTTCCACTTTTTTCCACTTTTTTTTTCTTTATTGGTTTTATTGAATCTAAGTTGTTGTCATCATCCTTGTTCTTCAACAACTCATTGAGGGGCAAAGCTATTTTAACAAATCCTTCGATGAACCTTCTGTAGTATGAGCAAAACCCCAGGAATGACCTAAGCTCAGTCACGTTGGTAAGTGTTGCCCAGGAGGTGACAGCTTCCAGCTTCTGGGGGTCAGTAACTACTCCTTCAGTGAAGACAACATGCCCAAGGTAATTAACTGAAGGCTGGTAAAACTGACACTTTTCTAGAGACAACTTCAACCACTTATGATGGAGTCACTCCAGGACCTTCTTCAGACGTTCTTCATGTTCTTCAAGGGTTTTGCCAAAGACTATAATATCATCCAGGTACACTAACACTTCAATTAGGTTCATGTCTCCTACTGTCTTCTCCATTAATTTCTGGAATTTTGCTGGAGCACTGGATAAACCTTGAGGCATCCTGTCGAACTCGAAGAACCCTAATGGGTGATAAAAGCCTTTTTCTCTGTCTTCAGGGTGCATGGGTATTTGATATTATCTACTTTTTAAGTCCAATATGCTGAACTTCACTCCCAACAGGCTCTGTGAGGCATCTTCTATTCTTGGAGTAGTATACTGGTCAGGGATAGTTCTCCAGTTGAGTTTCTGGTAATTGATGCACAACCTCAAGGAATCATTCTTTTTCCACACCACCACTATGGGGGAGGCAAAAGGGCTCAGAGATTCCCGAATGATACCTGCCAGTTGCTCACATAGATCTTCCAGCAGGCCCGGACTAGGACAAAAAATAGACCCGGGCATTTTGGATTGAGCAGTCCATGACATGTTTACTGGCCCCTTCCCTGCTCTCCACCCTAATGGATCCCCTGGGAGGGGGGAACCTGGCAGAGGTGTAGAGGGGGACCAGGAAAGAGCATGGGGGGGTGGAGAGAACAGGGAGGAACCTTGAGAACATGGGGTGGGGCGAGAGCACAGGGGAGAGGTAGAGAACACAGGGAGGAAGAGGAGAGCATGGGGAAGCGGAGAGCACAGAGGGGATGTGGAGAGCACAGGGGGGCATCGGTGAGCATGGGGGATGTGAAGAGCACAGGGGAGCGGCGGAGAGCATGCGGGGAGGTGGAGAGCACAGGGGGCAGCGGAGAGCATGCTGGATGTGGAGAGCACAGGGGGCGGCAGAGAGCATAGGGTGAGGTGGAGAGCACAGGGGGGCAGCGGAGAGCATAGGGGGAGGTGGAGAGCACAGGGGAGGCTGGAGAGCATGGGGGATGTGGAGAACACTGGGGAGGCTGGAGAGCATGCGGGGAGGCGGAGAGCATAGGGGGATGTGGAGAGCACAAGGGGGCATCAGAGAGCATGGGGGGAGGTGGAGAGCACAGGGGAGGCTGGAGAGCATGGGGGGATGTGGAGAGCACAGGGGGAGGTGGAGAGCGCAGGGGAGGCTGGAGAGCATGGGGGGAGGTGGAGAGCAGAGGGGGGAGGTGGAGAGCATAGGGGAGGCTGGAGAGCATGGGGGAGGTGGAGAGCACAGGGGGGCGGCAGAGAGCATGGGGGAGGTGGAGAGCACAGGGGGAGGTTGAGAGCATGGGGGGGGCGGGAAGAGCATGGGGGGAGGTGGAGAGCACAAGGGGGCAAAGAGTATGGGTGGGGTGGAGATCACAGGGGGGCAGCAAAAAGAAGCAGGATAGGAGGATGGATAGGAGAGAATCATTCTCTCCATCTTCCGTCTGCAGTCCCGGAATGCCTGCTTCTCCTCTCCCTCTCGCAGGCATTCAGAGACTGCAGGAGGAAGATGGAGAGAATGATTCTTCTATATGCAGCCGCCCCCACTGCTCCTCCTATCCAGGTTACAGGCTCCAAGGTGTCTGCAGCAGGTGTCGGCTCTAGCTCCCCCTCCTTCGTAATCATGCACCCCGAGCACCAACGGCTAACCTATACGGGCAGCCGTGGAGAGGCATGTGTCTCCTCTAGCTCCTCCCCCTTTCATGTTTCCGTCCCCCTGCCGCCGATGGCTGAGCTTAACTGGCAGCTGGGAGGTCGCAGAGAGGCCGGGTGAGCGGCGCGGGCTCAAAGAACAGCCCAGCTGCCTTGGGCCCCGCAAGGACTTGCCGCCTGGTTTGCCCTATTGCCAATCCAGGTTTGTTTTCCTGGTTCCCCAATGGTATTCATCCGACTCTTTCCCTGAATGGCTTGTCTTCCTGAAGGCCAGTCTGATGTTGGGCAGTCTTTGCACACCCCACATCAAACTCATTCTTCAAAAACATATCCTGCCATCTCAGAAGCTGGGCTTTGACTCTTTTCCACTCAGGTATCCTTTGCTCCCACCACCAAATCAGATGGTGAGACTGGGGGGGGTGGATTCACTAGTCCTAGCAGCATTCAGGCCTGCAATTTCACTGGTGAGTCCATAACATTGCAGACACTGACTGGAATCTTCCTGTGGCTTCATTGCAAAGCCCTAGTTGATACTACTTCTGGGATCACCTTCACCCCTGTGTCCTCTCCTCGATAGTCGGCTTTAAGGACAACAAAGGATCCTGGTTGGTCCCAACTGAACTTCAATGAAGCTTGCAGACACGCCACCTCTCCACCTTCTCAGTAGTATCTTCTCACTTCTGTCTAATCCCCATATCTTCCCCACTCCTTCAGGCTTTCTGTTCTTGAATTAGGTTCTGGTACACTTGTTGCAGCATGGGGTGTATACCTCCAGTTGGGGTGTCAGGCTTTGTCACAAGAGGAGTGAGTAGTCTTCTGACGAGGTCAGTGTTGGTCCCTACTATCAGGGAACTCATTGGTGTAAAGGGCTTGCAGGTGTGTGTAATTAACCGTTTAGGCTGTTAGGAGAAATGTGATGGGGTGAAGTGAAGAAAGAACGTAAGGAATAAGGTGGAATCTGGAGAGAAATACAGTATGGAAAAATGAACATAATATAATGAAAATAAAAAAATAAAAAAATAAGAAAAAATTTGAAATAAGAAAGGAAAATAAAAAGTAAGAAATTTAAAATAAGATATAAATAGTAAAAATAAAGAATACATAAAGAGGTATTAGCGTGCTAATAAACTACAAGAGAGCTGCTAGCACCACAATTGACTAATATTGTGAAATAGATCAAGCGCGGAAAAAAAGTGCTGCACTAAAATAGTCCATATATTGAAATATGATTCATACAAACATAAAAAGTAAATAATGATGAATATTCAGTCTCAAAGACTTGGTGTTGCAAGATTAGGGATGAAGTGTCCACAAGGGGACACCAGCAGTGTACCAATACATCAAACAATTTTCATAAGTGGTTAAAAAAGAAGTATGTTTTTTTATTTTTGTGAATGCAGCATGGGACCCCGGCGTCTCTACACTGAGAACCGAGCCATCGAATATCGCCGATGGCTCCGTTCTCACAGATCCCAAGAGGAGAGCTGCTGACTGTCAATCAGCAGCTCTCCTCTCTGCTCCTCCACGCTCACTGGAGCGCTGAGCTGTGGAGGGGCGGGGATTGGTCATCTCAGTCTCTCAGCGGCTCACTGAGAGGCTGGGACAGGCATCAGTCCAGGCACCTGGCGGATCCAGACTTCATTGTCGTGGTGCCTAGACTGATTGCAGTGAAGTCAGCAGAGAGAGGACTTCAGGCCGCTCTTTGGTGATAATGGGTCACAGGAGTGCAAAATGAATTGCACTCCTGTGACCCATAAGAGAAGCCTAGCCAAACAAGCTCAGGCTGGTCTTCTCCTTTAAAGTGATGATCCATAAATGGTGACAACCACCAATGTGCCAATATCCACCACCATGAATAGCAAGGCTATGCTTGCCAGAAAGTGTGGACCCAAGTACCATATGGCAATGAGTCACACAAACAGGGGTTAATAGACCTCATATAACCAGGTATTACATGCATTCTCTATAGACGAGTTGCTCCAATCCCTAGAGTTCTGGCATGCGTTCAAGTCTAGCTCCTGCAGAGGTCATTGCATGCCATTTGGATTTTCATTTTAACAGTGCTGTATACTTCTTATTTCTGTAAGTGTTCTGTACTTTTTAATAATTTCATCTATGATGGTTTTACACTATGTATGAATGTTTGGTGTGTTTCTATATACATGCACGATCTGAGAAAGACGGCTAATGTGAATAGAGTTCACGCATACCAGAACACTGGGGATTGGAGCGATTCATCTATAGAGAATGCATTCAATACCTGGTTCCTTATATGAGGTCTAATAACCCCTGCTTGTGTGACTCATTGACATATGGTACTTAGGTCCACACTTTCTGGTAAGCGTACCCTCACTATTCATGGTGGTTGATATTGACACGTTGGTACACTGCTGGTGGCCCCTTGTGGACACTTCATCCCTAATCTTGCAACTCCAATGCCCCGTACACACGGTCGGACTTTGTTCGCACATTCCGACAACAAAATCCTAGGATTTTTTCCGACGGATGTTGGCTCAAACTTGTCTTGCATACACACGGTCACACAAAGTTGTCGGAAAATCCGATCGTTCTAAACGCGGTGACGTAAAACACGTACGTTGGGACTATAAACGGGGCAGTGGCCAATAGCTTTCATCTCTTTATTTATTCTGAGCATGCGTGGCACTTTGTCCATCGGATTTGTGTACACACGATCGGAATTTCCGACAACGGATTTTGTTGTCGGAAAATTTTATATCCTGCTCTCAAACTTTGTGTGTCGGAAAATCCGATGGAAAATGTGTGATGGAGCCTACACACGGTCGGAATTTCCGACAACAAGGTCCTATCATACATTTTCCGTCGGAAAATCCGACCGTGTGTACGGGGCACTAGTCTTTGGGACTGAATATTCATCACTATTTACTTTTTATTTTTGTATAAATCATATTTCAATATATGGACTATTTTAGTGCAGCACTTTTTCCCCGCTTACAAATAAAGAATAGAAATAAAAATGAAAAATTAATAAATATTAAAAAATGAAAATAAAAAGTGAAGAATAAATTTTTTTTTATTTTTTATTTTTTTTTTAAATAAAAAAATAAAAAAATAATGACATTTAGAATGATGTGTGTGTATATGAAATGAGAGAAAGTAAAACAGTAAAAAAATAATAAAAAACAATAAACCTCCCTTCTACCTACTGTGGGAGAAACGCACCAGACAATTTATTCTCTCGATTGTTTGGACTCTCAAGGTTTGTATATCTCCTTGGTGAATTTGATTGAAATGTCTGACTAGATTTGTGTTTTTATTGGTTCTGATGTCCGAAAGATGGTCTGTTATCCTGTCACTGAGTCGTCTAGTAGTCCTTCAGATGTATTGGATGTTGCATGTGGTGCAGGTAACCACATATATTACATATTTAGTGTGACAGTTAACCAGTTGTTTAATGGTTAAAAACAAGCCATTGGAACAAGAGGTTATGGTATTGGAGTTTTCTAGATAGTTGTAGGTAGAGCACCTAGTGGATCCGCACTTGAACAATCCTGTGGTATTTAGCCATGTGTGTGTGGTATGGTTAAAGGCATACATGCTAGGGGAAATTAAGTTTGCTTATGGTCCGTGCTCTTCTTACAACATATCTGCCCTCTCCTCCCAAAATAGCTTTCTAACTGTCATCACTATGTAGAGCAGGAAGGTGTCTTGAAATTATGTTCTTGATTTCTCGGAATTGAGAGCTGTAGTTGGTGGAAAACACAAGTTGATCCGGCGGTCCAGTTTTTTGTGAGGGGTGGCCAGTTATGAAATTAGGCCTGCCTACGTTCCCAACCTGAAGACAGACTTTTTTGACCAATGATTTACAGTAACCCCGCTCACAGAGTCCCTGTTCCAATAGACAAGCTTCTTTATCATAGTCTGTTAGATTAGAACAATTTAGTCTTATACAAATAAATTGACCGTGAGGTATCACATTGATGGTCTGAGGAGCAACTTGATGCATGTAAGAGAGCATTCTTTGAGGAGATCTTTTTGTATGCCCATATTGTAATTGTGTTATCTTGAATAGATCCCAACAGAGTGAGATCCAGGAAATTTGTCTCAGTTTGGTGTTCTTCTATGGTGAATTCGGTGGTTGACAACTCCTGTTTTGTGATGAAGATAAGATTATCTATGCATCAGAAATATGAAACTTGAAATGTGGTCTCTGTGGGGGTTGTACACATTATATATATGTTGTTCTTCCCACCAATGTATGAGTTTTCATAGGTGGGTGAGAATCTAGCCCCCATTGAGGCCCCCTGTTTCTGTATGTACCATTTTGTATTGAAAAATAAATAGTTGTGATGTAGAAGGTAGGAGACTGCTATCAAGATGAACCACTTTCGTTCTGGCGAATACTCTGTATATAGATCCATGTGGTGTATAAGTGACTGTAGACCTAAATCATGAGGTATGCATGAATAGAAGGACCTTACATCACACACGATCCATTTGTTGTTTTTACTGCATTGATGTTTCTCTAGAGCCGTATGGTGTGTTTCTCGCAAGTGGGATGGGATCCTGGTGACCAAAGGTTGTAGTAGAGTATCTATCAGGTTACCAAGTCGTTCTCCTAAGAGGCCAATACTGGCCACAATTGGTCTGCTTGAGAATGAGAATGTGTCAGAAACCATGAAATCAGGCTGATACAGAAGTACAGTTAAATCACACGTGTTTAATAATAAAAGTAAATAGAACAAACGTAGTCAAAACATAGCCAAAGTTCAGTAACCGGAACGGATAGTCAGCCAAGCCAGAAATCAGGGATCAATGTAGTGGAACAGCAAGTAGGATCTGGAGCCAGAAGGGATGTCAGCAAAGCAAGTCTTGAACAGGATCGCAGGAGATAGTTTCTGTGATGTTGACCAAGGCGAAGGCCTAATGAGTAAGCCACTGGGTTAATCCTGCGAAGAATACAGAAAGGCCCAATAAACCGAGGTGCAAACTTCAGTGAGGGAACACGAAGTTGGAAGTTGCGAGATGACAGCCAGACCCTGTCCCCAACCTGGTAGGAAGGTGCAGGCAGGCGTCTGCGGTCAGCATAGAGTCTGTACCTATCATTAGCATGTCGCAAAGCCTCCTGGATTTGTGCCCAAGTGGAACAAAGACCACAGAGATGCTCCTCTAATGCAGGAATACTCTGCAGAACAAATGAGTCAGGAAACATGGAAGGTTGGAAACCATAGTTCGCCATAAAAGCAGAATTCAAGGCACTATTGTGAGCAAACTCTGCCCATGGTAATAGGTCTGATCAATTGTTATGATTATCAGAAATATAGCAATGTAGGAATTGCTCCAGGGACTGATTGGCTTGTTCTGCATCCCCATTAGACTGCGGGTGATATGCAGAGGAAAAGGCAAGCTGAATTCCCAACTGTGCACAAAAGGCTCACCAAAACCGAGACACAAACTGACTACCCCTGTCCGAGACAGCCACCTTGGGTAGCCCATGTAAGCGAAAGATCTCCCGAGCAAAAATGAAAGCCAGCTCCTTAGAAGTGGTCAGCTTCTTAAGTGGAATACAATGAGACATTTTTGAGAACTGGTCAACCACCATAAGGATAACTGTATTGCCCTGGGAGTCGGGTAACTCCACAATAAAATCCTTAGACAGGTGGGTCCAGGGCCTCTCTCCATTGGGTATGGGTTGGACTTGAGCAGCAAAAATTTTGTCACCCAAAGGGGAAGTGAGACTGGTGAAAACCGTAGCCAGAATACGTTCAGGAGGAATCACAGGAACCAGAACCGACTCCATTTTGGAAGTGGAGGAAAATTGTCGTGACAAAGCGTCAGCCCTTACATTCTTAGTACCGGGTAAGAATGAGACAATGTAATTGAATTGTACTTGACATAAAAGGGCCCATCGCGCCCTTCTGGGAGAGAGGCGTTTAGCCTCAGACAAGAATGTGAGATTCTTATGGTCAGTAAGAATGAGAACCGGCACAGTGGTACCTTCGAGGAGATGTCTCCATTCTTTCAGGGCTAAAATGATTGCCAACAGCTCTCTGTCACCAATCTCGCAATTGCACTCCACAGGTGACAATTTCTTGGAAAAGTAGCCACAAGGATGCATAGCGCTCTCTGAGGTAGGACGTTGAGACAGAAGGGCGCCAACACCAGTCTCAGAAGCATCAACCTCAAGTATAAAAGGTAACGTAGGATCAGTATGTGCCAACACAGGAGCAGAAACAAAGGCAGCCTTGAGACTCTCAAAGGCCTTAATGTACTCTGGAAACCAACTCTGTCATATCAGTCAGAAGCTTGACCAGAGACGAGAAGTTACGAATAAACTTCTGATACTAGTTGGCAAAGCCCAGGAAACGCTGCAGAGGATGTAAACCCAGGGGTCAGAGCCACTGTAGGACTGCCAAAAGTTTCTCTGGGTCCATCGAAAAACCAGAAGTGGAAATGACATAACCCAGGAATTTAACCTGTTCATGATGGAACTTGCACTTCTCCAGTTTACAATAGAGATTGTTCTCTCTTAGTTTCTGAAGCACACAACAGACATCTGTGTGGTGGCTCTCCAGGGACTTAGAAGATATGAGGATATCATCGAGATAAACCACCACACATAACTGCAACAAATCTCGGAGGACATCGTTAATAAACTCCTGGAAAACTGCCGGGGCATTACAAAGGCCAAGAGGGATTACGAGGTACTCATAATGGCCTGTTCTGGTATTAAACGCAGTTTTCCACTCGTCGCCCTCCTTAATCCTCATGAGATTGTATGCCCCTCTCAAATCAAGCTTTGTAAAAACCGCTGCTCCCTTGAGGCGGTCAAATAACTCCGTAATCAACGGAATCGGATAGGCATTCTTAATCATGAAGAAACCAGCACCAGCAGGAGACTTGGATTTGCGGATGAAACTTCGAGAAAGTGCCAAGACCGACAAAGGGTAAACCCGGCCACGAGGGGGTATGACACAAGGTTGAAGGTCAATTGCGCAATCATACGGCTGGTGTAATAAATACCGGCTTGACCTTTGTCAAAGACATCACTAAAATAGCAGTACTCCTCCAGCAGGGAGGAGAGTGAAGAGGTGCACAGGACCTTGGCTACCTTCTGGAAGCATGTCTCACTGCATTGTGGCAACCAGGAGAGAACCTCAGCATGGAGACAATCAAAAGAGGGGTTGTGCCTCTGTAACCAAGGATAACCAATAACCAGCGGAAACTTAGGTGAGGAAATAACTTGGAATTGGATTATCTCATTGTGAAGAGCCCCTATGCCCATGGACAAAGGAACCGTCTCATGAGTCACATGGGCAGGCTGTAGAGGTCTCCCGTCAAGAGCGTCAATGGCAAGTGGAGTGTCACGCGGCTGCAGCAGAATCGAGTGCTTTGATACAAAGGCAGCATCAATGAACAGGTCTGCAGCCCCAGAGTCTATTAGAGCCTGTATCTCGACGGACGACTCAGCCCAAGAAAGGGTGACCGAAAGCAGGAGCTTATCCTTCTGGATAAATGGGGATGAAACAATGCCACCTAGGGTCTGTCCGTGACAGGACCTCAAGGTTCGGGCATTCACTGGATGGGTAGGACAAGACTTCAAAAAGTGACCTGCCTGGCTACAATAAAGGCACAATCCTTCCCTCCTCCTAAAGGTTCTCTCATCTGCAGAGAGATGCGTGAAACCCAAGTGCATTGGTTCACCTTCACTGACCGACTCGGTACCAGGGGGCATGGGAGGTGAGGGAGGCACGGGTGGGACTGCAAAGCTTGGAGACAAACGTACAGGAGGCTTCTGCAAGCGCTCCTTAAAAGAGAGTCTTTCTCTGAGTCTGGAGTCAATAAGGATGGTAAATGTGATCAACTTCTCCAGCTCAGTGGGTATATCTTGGGCTGCTAGCTCATCCTTGATGGTATCCAAAATACCATGAGAAAAAGCAGCCATGAGGGCCTCATTGTTCCACACAACCTCTGCTGCCAGAGTACGAAACTCAATGGTGTAATCGGCAACAGTTCTCGTACTCTGTTCGATGGACATGAGGCACTTGGCAGCAGAAGCGGAGCGTGCAGGAACATAAAATACCCTTTTAAAAGACGCCACAAACTCAGGGTAACTCAAGACAACAGGTTTTTGTGTCTCCCATAGAGAGTTTGCCCAGGCCAAGGCTCTTTCAGAAAGCAAAGATATCACAAAACCTACTTTGCCTCTGTCAGTGGGAAACGCCTGGGGCAGCATCTCGAAGTATATCTCAACCTGGTTGAGAAACCCTCTGCATTGGACTAGATCAGCCCCAAATCACTGGGGAAGCGGAGCGGAACCAGATATACCTCTTATAGAGATAATACTTGAGGCGGGTGCCTGCACAGAGACTGGAGCAGCAGCAGGGTCGGCCTGCAACATAGGTTGTACCAGGGCGGCCACAGTGGGAGATTCCATGTGAGCCGTGTGACTCAGGAGCGTTTGTAACGCCATGGCAAACTGATCCATGCGGTGATCCAGTTCATCCAATCTGGAAAAAATATTACCAACAAGTGGATTGACTGCATCTTCTGAATTCATGGCCTTTGCCTACTGTCAGAAATCATGAAATCAGGATGAGACAGAAGTACAAAAGTAAAAGTAAAAAGAACAAACGTAGTAAAAACATAGCCAAAGTTCAGTAAACGGAACGGATAGTCAGCCAAGCCAGAAGTCAGGGATCGATGTAGTGGAACAGCAAGCAGGATCTGGAGCCAGAAGGAATGTCAGCAAAGCAAGTCTTGAACAGGATTGCAGAAGATAGTTTCTGTGATGTTGTCCAAGGCGAAGACAGAGATCCACTGGGCTGAACGGCTTAATTAGGCAGGACTGACGAGCAGGATATCACCAACAGCTGAGAAACTGTGGGGAGATAAGAGCTGGCAATTAGCCGACAGCTGAGCGGCCAGCTCTGAAAAGGAAGGGCTGAGCCCAGCCCTGACAGAATGTCATTTTGGGCAGGTGATGGAATATGGGTGTTACCGGGTGGGAAGGGATTAGGCTTCCAGCTTCTGAGGGGTTCAGAATTCCAATGGATACTGCTTTATCCACTATGAATTGTAGACATTGTTTGTATAACTGGGTGGGATCTGAAGATATGCAGATATAGGTGTTCATGTTTGAGAGTTGTCTAACTGCTTCATTAAGGTAGTCCTGGGAATCCAGTATAACCACCACCACCCCACCTTTGTCCGAGTTCTTTATGACAATGCTGGATTCATCTTGTAGGCTCTTCAGAAGTTCTTTTTCTTTTATCGTGAGATTTTTGTGATGTTTGGATGTGCTATTAATTGACTTAGCAAGGGCCACAAGATCGTGTTCCACTGATTTTTGCAAGTTGTCTAATTGTTTGCCCCTAATTTGTATGGGGTAAAATTCTGATTTGAAGCAAGAAGAAATTGTAAAATGGTCTGGTAGTTTAATTTTATCGTTGATTCAAATTCCTGAGTACCCAAAAGTGTCTAATGTGTTCATATCATGAATGAGGCAGAAGTCTTGGAAACCAAACTCGGTATGGGATGGTGGATGTTTTTTTACATAGTTACATAGTTACATAGTAGGTGAGGTAAAAAAAAGACACAAGTCAATCAAGTCCAACCTATGTGTGATTATATGTCAGTATTACCTTGTATATCCCTGTATGTTATGGTTGTTCAGGTGCTTATCTAATAGTTTTGTGAAACTATCGATGCTCCCCGCAGAGACCACCGCCTGTGGAAGGGAATTCCACATCCTTGTCGCTCTTACAGTAAAGAACCCTAGACGTAGTTTAAGGTTAAACCTCTTTTCTTCTAATTTTAATGAGTGGCCACGAGTATTGTTAAACTCCCTTTCGCAAAAAAAATTTATCCCTATTGTGGGGTCACCAGTACAGTATTTGTAAATTTAAATCATATCCCCTCTCAAGCCTCTCTTCTCCAGAGAGAATAAGTTCAGTGCTCGCAACCTTTCCTCATAACTAATATCCTCCAGACCCTTTATTAGCTTTGTTGCCCTTCTTTGTACTCGCTCCATTTCCAGTACATCCTTCCTGAGGACTGGTGCCCAGAACTGGACAGCATACTCTAGGTGGGGCCGGACCAGAGTCTTGTAGAGCGGGAGAATTATCGTTTTATCTCTGGAATTAATCCCCTTTTTAATGCATGCCAATATTCTGTTTGCTTTGTTAGCAACAGCTTGGTATTGCATGCCATTGCGTAGCCTATCATCTACGAGGACCCCCAGGTCCTTTTCCATACCAGATTCCCCCAGAGGTTCTCCCCCCAGTGTATAAATTGCATTCACATTTTTGCCACCCAAATGCATTATCCACTACCCACCCCTGACCATTCCGAGTACTCCCCATTTATCACCACCCTCTGAACTCGCCCTTGTAGCCAGTTTTCAATCCATGTACTCACCCTATGGTCAATGCCAACGGACCTTATTTTGTACAGTAAACGTTTATGGGGAACTGAACCATAGAAAAAGAAATTCCCCTTTATTTGGGACTTTAACAGTCCACCAACTCTTAAGATAAAAAAATAAATTTTATTGATATGCTTAAAAAAGACGTGAAAGCGTCTATAACATACAAGAGAAAAAATCATTCCATACTCAATAAATACAGAATCAAAACAGAAAATATGTATAGGATGACAAAAAGTAGATGTACTCTCACAGGGGTAGTGTACCCCGATACCCGACGCGTTTCCGGTATTCTGTTACCTTCATCAGGGAAATGCGGGTCCAATGAGGGGTGCCTTCCCCTGTCAGTGCTAACGGTTAGCACTGACAGGGGAAGGCACTCCTCACTGGACCCGCATACTCAAAGGGTCTTAAATAGGAGCCTACCACTATGGGATTGCCCTTGGATATTTATCCTTCCGGCATATAGCCGGCATGCAATTGGTTCGTTTGAACGCTTTGTTCCCTAGTTGGCTCACCCATTACACCTTCTGATATCGGTAACTCAATACACGCACTATTCTTATATAGCCCTGGTCTGGCACTTATGAAAATACGTTATTTAACCCCAGGGGCTATGGGTGCTATCTGAACACAGAGTCATTCCTTTGGGAATCCATATGCACAAAATATCCACAACTCTCAACCCCCTGATAAAGGTACCAGAATACCGGAAACGCGTCGGGTATCGGGGTACACTACCCCTGTGAGATTACATCTACTTCTTGTCATCCTATACATATTTTCTGTTTTGATTCTGTATTTATTGAGTATGGAATGATTTTTTATCTTGTATGTTATAGACGCTTTCACATCTTTTTTAAGCATATCAATAAAATTTATTTTTTTATCTTAAGGGTTGGTGGCCTGTTAAAGTCACAAATAAAGGGGGATTTCTTTTTCTATGGTTCATTCTGTTAGTAATGGAAGCCCCTTGTCTCGTCTCTTTATGGGGAACTGTGTCAAATGCTTTTGCAAAATCTAGATACATCACGTCTACGGGCCTTCCTTTATCTAGATGGCAACTCACCTCCTCATAGAAGGTTAATAGGTTGGTTTGGCAAGAACGATTCTTCATGAATTCATGCTGATTACTGCTAATAATACCGTTCTCATTACTAAAATCTTATATATAGTCCCCTTATCATCCCCTCTAAGAATTTACATACTATTGATGTTAGGCTAACTGGTCTGTAATTCCCAGGGATGTATTTTGGGCCCTTTTTAAATATTGGTGCTACATTGGCTTCTCTCCAATCAGCTGGTACCATTCCAGTCATTAGACTGTCAGTAAAAATGAGGAACAATGGTCTGGCAATTACTTCTTAGTTCCCTAAGTACTCTCGGGTGCAAGCCATCTGGTCCCGGTGATTTAATAATGTTAAGTTTCCAAAGTCTAATTTTAATTCTGTCCTCTGTTAACCATGGAGGTGCTTCCTGTGATGTGTCATGAGGATAAACACTGCAGTTTTGGTTACTGAAGCCCCCCGATTCCCTCATGAAGACTGAGGAGAAGAATAAATTCAATACCTTTGCCATCTCCCCATCCTTTGTAACCAGATTTCCTTCCTCATTCTTTATGGGGCCAATATGGTCTGTCCTCCCTTTTTTACTGTTTACATACTTAAATAATTTCTTGGGATTTTTTTGCTCTCCTCCACTATGTGTCTTTCATGTTCTATCTTAGCCGTCCTTATTGCACCCTTACATTTCTTGTTGCATTCTTTATAAAGTCTGAATCCTGATGATGATCCCTCAACCTTGTATTTTTTGAAGGCCTTCTCCTTTGCTTTTATATGCATTTTTACATTGGAGTTAAGCCATCCAGGACTTTTGTTCTCTCTTTTAAATGTATTAGTATAAAATATTAATGAAATAACCTATGTGAAATATGGAACAGCAAAAAGAATATATGAAAAAAGAGTCCATATGAGGAATAATGTCTCTACAAATTGGAAAAAAAACAGATGTGAAAAATTGGGCATCAAATAATGTCCTAGGTAAATATGGAACAGCAAAATGAAAAACAATGAAGAAAAGGGTTCATATGAAGGAGGGATATCTCTTCAAATTGAAGATGCCGATGAACAGCTAGAGACGTACCAGTATTCAATAAGGAAAGAGAGGGTACCCTTACCAGATCCGTAGGACGCACGTACCATATGGCAGTACGTCAAAAAGGCATAGGGAGATTCTCCCGTAGTATCCAGACCGGATGGTGTCTCCTGTGGTATCCAGACCAGGTGGTGTCTTGTAGGCCGTAAACCTAAACGGATGATGGTAAACACGGACAGGGGTGGAACGACTATCCCTCAAATTCCCAGTTTCCAAGGGGGAATAATCCAGGAGTTGTGGTTTAGCATGGAAGAGAAAAAAGGGGGCTCCACATGGTGTAGGTCAAAACAAATGGGATTTCATTGGAATAAATCACCATACAAGGATAAAAGTGATCACTGAAAGATAAAAATGGCAATGTGGGGAGCTAAAAATGCTATCCCTACGCGTTTCAACTGAAAAGTCTTCAACAGGGGCCTGTTGAAGACTAGATAGGAGTGGCTGCACTAGCCACTTTGACCTCAGCGACAGGTTCTGATTTCAGGCTTCTCCTTTTACTTTCCAACATGGCTTCTTCCTCCCGCACCATCTAAATTACCGTATTTATCATTGTATAACAGGCACTTTTTTCCCCTTAAAATCAGGGGAAAATTGCGGGTGCGTGTTATACCCTGCGATCCCCTGCTGACTGAGCGGAGCGATCGCCGACCGTGATTTGAAAATGGCGCCGCCGGTGCCGAAATACACAGAGCCGGTCCTCGGCTCTTCTCGGCCACTTTCGGCTTCACTCGAGCGCCGCCCGAACCTAGCCGAGTGTACTCGGCTAGGTTCGGCTAGCTCCGCTCACAGTCACGCCCATCCCGGGTGGGACTACGAGTGGAGCCGAAAGAGAACGAGAGCGGCAGAGAAGAGCCGAGGACCGGCTCTGTGTATTTCGGCGCCAGCAGCGCCATTTTCAAACTGCAGTGACACTGACATGTCACTGCAGTTTAACTGCAGCCTGGGCAAGGCTGCAAAAGGACACAGAAAAGCTTTAGATCGGCACTGACAAAGCTGCAAGGCTGCAAATGGACACTGATAAGGCTGCAAATGACACCAAGGCTGCTGACTGCAAGGCTGCAAATGACACCAAGGCTGCTGACTGCAAGGTTGCAAATGACTGCAAGGCTGCAAATGACACCAAGGCTGCTGACTGCAAGGCTGCAAATGACACCAAGGCTGCTGACTGCAAGGCTGCAAATGACTGCAAGGCTGCAAATGACACCAAGGCTGCTGACTGCAAGGCTGCAAATGACACTGGACAAGCATGCAGATGGACGCTGTGCAAGCCTGCATTGATGGGCATTTAAATGTAAGTTTTCTTCCTTAAAACATTTTTTTCCTTATAATTCCCTCCTAAACTTGGGGTGCGTGTTATACGCCGGCGCGTGTTATACGCCAATAAATACGGTAATTCAGGGTACTTCAAGATTCCACCATTTCCTCTTAAAACCTTTTGTGTCTGGACCTTGTCGACTAACCTGGAATCTATACCTTTCTTTTGCAATATATGATGAATTATCTTGTCAAGACGCCTCATGTATTTAGACAGTTTAGGAATATCTTATTCAAGACTTGTATGGCTTGCTACAGCCATTCTTCGAAATTCTCTTTACTGACAGGCACTGGCTGTTTTCCAGAAAAAGTTCCCAGTTTTTGTTATCCAGACCCAGTGTATTTTGGGATACTCTTCTGACACTTTGCCACAAACTCTCCCAAGGCGACAATGAATTCTGGCCCTATCATGGCTATAGGTGCCTGTTAGGTGGCTTCTTCTGTTGGAATTGCTTGACGAAGACTTTCTGAGCTGATGCCTCGTACATTCAGCTGGACCAGGCGGGCCTCAACTTCGCCAGGTAGCTGTAGACTAGTCCCTCTGAAGCAGGCAGGGATCTCCCCTATCCACTCTAGTAATAAGTAAGTGCGAAAGGTCCCCTTTTCTGGTCTACCACACATACCTTCTAAGCAGGAACTAGTGCCTTCACAATTTGACAGATCTGCTGCTCAATCCAGGCTTCTCCAGGAATGCTGAACACCACACTTGACTCCTGGTGGCCATTTGCCTCTTTGCACCATTGGGTTGCAGCAACAGGCTCCATCTCGCTGGTCTTTGGCGTGTTGTCCACGTGATTTGCTTGTAGAACAGAGGCATCCCAGATGAGCCATGAGGTGTGGCACCACCACTGAAGGAGTCACTTGATTAGTTTGGGTTCTCTGTTCTGTGCCTCAATTCCAAGAACAACCTCGGCCCCTCTGACACACCTGGTTGACTGAAAATCACTGCAAGCACAGATAAATACAAAAGTGTAAAATACCTTTAACCTGGCTGTGGGTTACTACCAGGAAATAGACACACACCCGTTTAGTGGTAAATGCTCTTAATCTATCGATACGGGTTGGAAAAAATGGCAAATTGAACATAATTAGTAATAATTATGTTACATTGGCAAAAATAGTAAGTAAAGTAAGTAAGTAAACATTAGACAGAGGAGACAGAGGAGAAATTTCTCCTGATTGTAGACACTTGTGAGGAGGAGGAAGAGAAACCGAGAGTTGGGAGAGATTTCCCCCTTCATGTCCAGTCACCATGCTGGGAGGAGTTAGAAGTCACCCGACCATAGAAGACTCATCAGAGG
Source organism: Lithobates septentrionalis (assembly GCA_037952835.1). Lineage (NCBI taxonomy): Eukaryota > Metazoa > Chordata > Amphibia > Anura > Ranidae > Lithobates > Lithobates septentrionalis. Next base: position 714,119 of record JBBDGP010002495.1, on the reverse strand, counting down.
AGCCAAGAGGACCCCAACCATAGAAGACTGCATTAGAGGAGCTAAGAGAGACCATCCAAGAGGACCCCAACCATAGAACACTCATCAGAGGAGCCAAGAGGGACCATCTGAGAGGACCCCAACGATAGAAGACTCATCAGAGGAGCTTCACATTAACCTCCGGAACAGGACATCATCAGCCAGTGGTTGCTGTGCCTTATGGTTGTTGGGAGAGATGATTTCCCTGTGCTGGGCGAGACTGCCGTAATAGCAGTCATCGCCGTCCGGTAAGCGCATTTGATTTTCCACCCTGTGTGTGACAAGACACAGAAGATTTTCTTAATTTGTTCTTCTTGCCACTTTTTATGGTTGCTTCCTTTTTTGGTCACCTTTTTCAGGACTGTTTTTTCTTGTGGGTTCTTCTTTACACATTTTATTATGTATGTGTCACCCATCTGTTGTATTACTTAAGGTTTATATATACAAAAAAAAAAAATTTCACTCATTGATATTTTGATTAGATTTGGTCTTTATTCACATTTATACAGATGTTCACTTTATTTTTTATTAATTTGCACGTGAGCTTATAAATTAGTTTTGTTCAATTATTATTATTTGATGTTGATGAGACTATGCCTTAGTCTTTTCTTTCACTTTCTTTTCACCAATCTTCTCTCTAGCGCTGCATCTCTTTGCATTATATATATTGTTGTGAGGTTTGAGACTAGACCTTAGGTGCTGGCTGCTTGTATATTTTCACACATTTCATATATTTTTTTTATTTTTTGGTCAATATATTTAAAATTAAAATGTTTTATTTATTTTTGTTCTTCGAGCGCAGCTTTTTTCTTTTGTTTTTCCAAGTAAACATTAACCCCTTGCCGACTGACCGCCATCGATTGAGGGTGGCAGAATGGCACTCCTGTGCAAGTCGCCGTAGCTGTATGGCGGGCACTTTAGGGAGTATAGGGGGTGCGCGCGCCTGCTGCGTGACAAGGAGCCAATGCGCATGGCCGGTGGCTGCAATGGCCGCTGGCTACCCGCGATTGCTCTTGAGGAGGACAGAATGGGGACCTGTCAATGTAAACAGACAGATCTCCATTCTGTCAGGGGTGAGGAGACTGATCTGTTGTTCCTACTGCTTAGGAATAACGATCTGTCTCCTCCCCCAGGCAACCCCATCCCCCCACAGTTAGAAGCACTCCTTAGGACACACATTTAACCCCTTGATCACCCCCTAGTGTTAACCCCTTCCCTGCCAGTGACATTTACACAGTAATAAGTGGCTATTATTGTTAGGATTATTCTTCTCCTGTGATCAGTCAAACTCCAAATGTATTGAAAAGCAGACAATTTATTTCAGATGTGTTGACACAAAAGGGTGATCCTTACATGCCAAAGGATGGAGCAGAAATCACACAGAGGGATGTACAGCCCCCCTCCTAATACTTACAATAATACAGCTATAATGCTTCTATTGGCTGAGGAAACTCTGATAGCTCCTGTTACATCATGGTACATACCGTATTTATCGGCGTATAACACGCACTTTTTTCCCCTTAAAATCAGGGGAAAATCGTGGGTGCATGTTATACGCCGATCCCTGCTGCCTCTGAGGGGAAGGAGGGACGGAGCGCCGCCGAAATAGACTGAGCCGAGTGTACTGTGTACTCGGATAGGCTCAGTTCCGCTCGGCTCCGCTCGCAGTCCCGCCCAGTCCCGCCATTGGACCTGTGTTATGTCCATCATAGGAGCCGGGCCAAGGGGCGGGACTGGGCGGGACTGGGAGAGGAGCCGAGAGGAGCCGAGTACACAGGACATCCGGCTCTGTCTATCTCTGCGGCAGTAATTTTAAACGATCATGCTGCAAGGCTGCAAATGACACTGGGCAAGGCTACAAATGACACTGGGCAAGGTTGCAGATGGACACTTGGGCAAGGCTACAGATGGACTATGGGTCTATTAACCCCTTCTATACACATTTTATTTTTCATATAGACAATTTGATTTTTGTCAATTTTATTCATGTGTTTATATTCATATGGTATTAGTATTGGGGTTTATTTGCCTCCATATTTCAGAATTGCTTTTACCGTTTGCTAGTGGTAACGAATTAGCCCATTTGTTTTTCCATCATTTATCTTTAGCACAGCTCCATTTTGTTTTTATTTATGCTACCAAACATTTTGCATACCCCTCCTCTTTTAGCTAGGACCATATCTAAGGCCATTCGGTACTGCCATGCCATTAGAGATGTGGGGGCCAGTTCTTCTGCTAGGCCTTTTGCAGCGTCCCTAGTATAATTTACAAATCGTTGTTGGTTATAGTATATATAGTTAATCCAGTCAACATTTTTATTCATAGTCACCCACCAGAGAAGAGACTCAAATCCAGCTGTCCCCTGATTCCTGGCCTTAAACTCATCCGGCACCCCGCGAGGAACCCCAATCTCATCTATGTAGATCTGAGAGTTAAATGACCCTTTGGGAGAGGTGTCCCTCCGATACCGTTGGCGACTCTTAGTCCACAGGTGTTCTGACAGGATTCTCAGGGGCATAGCTAGCTGGACCATAACACAATCCCCTTGGGCATTGGCCGGTATCCTAGCTCACAGTTTCTTATACCCACACATCCATCAGACATCAGCTCTCTGAGTGTCATTTTCAACCCAGTCACCACTGCCCTTGTTAATCCTCATCAGGCAGTGACCCAAGATCTACCCCACCACTGTTCCCTGGGAGTGCAAAACAAGTAAAGTTGCCCAGATATGCAGTAACCGCTGGAGGTATCTGAGGTCTCTGTACAGGGGGAAACAACAAACTTGACGTGTGACAGGTAGAATTTGTTTCAGGTTTATAGCTCTTATTATACAACCGCAACATACATTTCAAACCTTCTGGATATGTATTGTGATCTAGAGGAAAAGGGACCGTTGCTAAATGTGGTCTGGCTCAAACTAAGCAGTTTTCCTTTTTTAGAGTTTTAACCATGTACCTCAAGCATTCTAACCACTCATTTTTTTTCCTGGTATCTTGTCTCCAAGGCTATGGCATCTTCTAATGTTAAATCTTATAGTTTTACTCAGAACTTCTATTTTCGTATGACCGTCCTCTTTTTCCCTTGCGTCTACCTTCTCCTGTTGTCTAGTTTTATTAGGTGGTAACATTTCGAGGAAAAATTTGCCTGAGGGGTCAGTTCCTGACACCCATGCTCCCATAGAGTACAACCGCTGATCTTCCTTCCTCGGCTCCTTCAATGTTATCAATAATTGGTTACAGTTCTTACTATGTGTGCAGGGGGAGTTGGCCGCTTTTGTAATTGTGAGTCTTTCCTTTATTCCACTCTCTGTAGGCCCTGGTAGATTATACCCCCAATCTTGATGCACAGTGGTCCACAGGGCCTGATCCCATGCTTGATATCCTGCCCTATTCCAGAGCCAGAAAATGTATTTATCTGCCCATAGAAGTCCCCTAGCCCCAGTTGTATCCCCACAATCTGCAATCTGACAGAAGTCTACCAGTATAGTGCTAATTATTCCCTCTATAAAGGTTAGATTCAATGCTTTTCCTGTGCTTTCCCAATCCAAAGGTTCCTCTGCTCTTCCATAACGTACACCCCCTCTTATGGATGCCTCTCCTAGAGTCACCAGTAACCCAAGGATGATCGCTATCCCTTCCATCCTGACTAGCCACAGAGCTCCAGGGGATAGGGTAGGGGATTTCTTTGCCGGTTTGAGACAAGTCCCACCTTGTGTGAGACCTCCTTTTGTAGCCGGACTTACTGGTTCTCTGTAGCCAACTGGCCCTGCTCTGCCTGTAAAACCTTTTTGCAATGGGACTGGTGAATCCAGGTAGACCTCTCTGCAAACCTTATAGCCGTGGGAGAGGTGAGAAGAACCTGATACCGCCCCTCCCACTTGGGTAAGTGCCAATGTTTTCTTTTTATTACTTTTACCAGGACCCAGTTTCCAATATAGATTTTATCTTCTCCTTGGATTGGACCGTCTGGAATAGAACAGACTTCATTAATTTGTTTCTATTTCAACAGGTTAGACTTATATTCTGCTAGAGTACGTTCAGATTCTTCAGCTGGTGTTTCATTTGGTAGTAAGGGTATTCTATATGGCCTTCCATGTATCAATTCAAATGGGCTCAAACCTTTTTTTTGTGGGTGTAATATGCATACTATTCACAACCAATGGTAAGCAGTACATCCAAATTTTACCTGTTTCTTCCATAGCTTTTCTCAGCTTATTTGTTAGAATTCCATTGTGTCTCTCCACCAATCCAGCTGATAGGGTGTGGTAGGCACAATGGTTTTTCACTTGGATACCCATCACTTCTGTCAAATGTTGTATAGTTTTATTTACAAAATGGGGTCCATTATCACTTTAAATCTTTTCAGGGATTCCAAATCTAGGAATTATATCTCTTAGTAATGCTTTTGCCACTGTCTGTGCATCTGCACTTCCTTTCGGGAATACCTCCACCCATTTGGTCAAAGCATCTATTATTACCAGACAATATTTTTTCCTTTCACATTTGTCTAATTCAATAAAATCCATGCAAATGTGCTGGAATGGATATTGTGGTGTGGGGAACTTCCCTTTCCGTGGTCTTATGCCTCCCTGAGCATTGTGTCTTGCACATATAATGCATTGAAAACAAAAAGCTTTTGAGTAGTTTATGAAGCCATAGGCTGTACATACACTATTTAACATCTCAGTCATCCCCCTGTTTGACACATGAGTTACTCCATGTGTGTAAGAGAACTGTCAGGATGCGCCCGGCACGCACACGTGCGCATGCACGCATTCACGGGCATCAGCAGATTTCCTTGCGCAGGAACACACATCTGACCACAATTGGCACCTGACAGCCTATTTAAGGGTTGCTCTGATTTCTGACAGGTGCTGCTTGATCTTCAGCTGTGTCCTGAGATTCTGAAACCCTGTTTGTTTGACTTGACTTCCTGTTGCTGAAACCCTGGCCTTCCTGACCCTGTTTCTGGACTCTGATTATTCTGATTACTGGTTCATGATCCTGGCTTCCTGTTTGACCTTGCTCCTGTTTATACCTTGGTACCTCGCTGCCCGCCCGTTACTGAACCCGGCTTACCTGATGACCTCGCTCCTGTCTCCTGTTTGGCTCCACGCTGTTTCCGAGTACCTGTGCTGGCCGTCCATCCTCTCAGCTGTGCTGGTTCCAGCTCTTCACCAGAAACCCTGCCTGCACTTCCCAGTCTGCAACACTTCCAGCAAGTTCTGCACACAGCATTCACAGGCACTCGTGTTCCTCCTGATCCTAGCCACCATCTGTTCCATCTCCAGTGGGGCTTGGATTGGAGATACAAGAGAGGCTGACCTCGTCATTTCAGACTCCTACCAGGTACGTGACAGTATCAAGCAGCCACAAATGGAGTCTGAAAGGGAGGCCTTTCCACCAGAGAACATTTACAGATCTATTTCTGTGCTATCCAATATTGTGCAGAAGTTACAAGAAAATCTGAGTCGCATGGAAGAGCGATTTCCCCACAATGAGAATGTCGCATTGGCCTGTGCTCCGCTTTTGGTCTCTGATTCATATACCCAAACAGAGCCCGGCTTGTTCCATGAGGTTGCTTCTGCTCCTGAACCCAGGGTGCCTATGCCTGAGCGATTTTCCGGAAATCGCAAGAAGTTTCGCACATTCCGGAATTCCTGTGAACTATATTTCTCCCTGTTACCCCGGACCTTCACGTCTGAAAGCATCAAGGTGGGGTTTATCATTACATTACTATTGGATGAACCACTTTCCTGGGCTCATCATCTCCGGGAACAACATGACCCTGTCCTGACAACCACGGATTCTTTCTTCTCAGCCATGGCTCAGCTTTATGCAGACCCCTTCTACCAGCAGACTGCCAAATTCATGCTTGGCAAATTACAGCAAGGTCCAAGGCCTGCTGAGGAATATGTAACTGATTTCCGTGTATGGAGTGCAGATACCCAATGGAATCATTCCGCACTTCGCCACCAGTTTCGACTAGGACTGTCTGACACCTTAAAGGATGAGCTTGCCAGAGTGGGAGTTCCAGCATCCCTGGAAGACCTGATCAATCTAACCATTCAGATCGATCGGCGATTACGTGAAAGGCAATCCGAAAGGTCCAAAGGAACCCTTTCTGTGGCTTCAAGGTCTGACATTCCTGCATCCTCATCCATTGCATCCCCCAGAAGGAGGGAACTGCATAAGACTCCTCATAGAAGTTTTCGAAGACCACCCCTTTCTCCTGATGAACGCCTTCATCGATTACAGGACAATCTGTGTCTCTATTGCGGGGAGGCGGGTCACTTTATACAGACTTGCCCTGCAAAGACCCGCAGGTCTTTCTCCCGTCAGCCTCACATGATGCATCTCTCAGGGAGGTACCAGTCTCATGTCTCTCTTTCCATTGTGCTCCAGTTTTCTGAAAAGACTGTTCCTGTACTTGCAATCATAGACTCTGGGGCCTGTAGTTGTTTTATGGACTCTGCATTTGCTTCTCTCCACCAGCTGCCTGTATGTGCCAAGAAGCAGGAATTCCATGTTCATCTGGCTGACGGTTCCGGCATTAAATCAGGCCCAGTTACCCAAGAGACTTTACCTATTTCCTGTCGTACTTCTTCCGGCCACCATGAATTCCTCCGTTTGGATATCATAGCTTCTCCCATGTTCCCGGTCATCCTTGGCATTCCATGGTTGAAGGCACATAATCCTCACATTAACTGGCTTACCGGAGACATCTCCTTCTCCTCTGACTACTGCCAAATTCACTGCCTACCTGAAAAGACTTTCAATACCACACCCCTCCTGGGTATCCTCCCTGACCATGAAACCTCTAATCTGGTCCCTGCTGCATACCACGAGTATCTGGATGTATTTAACAAGAAAGGAGCGGACACTCTTCCTCCCCATAGAACATATGATTGTCCTATTGAACTTTTACCAGGGGCCGAGATCCCATTTGGGCGAATTTATCCTCTCTCTGAGCCTGAACTAGAAGCCCTGCGGATTTATATAGATGAAAGCCTTGAAAAACAGTTCATTCGGCCCTCCACTTCACCAGCAGGGGCCGGTATTTTCTTTGTGGAAAAGAAAGACCATACCCTTAGGCCCTGTGTGGACTATCGTGACCTTAACAGGGTCACTGTTAAAAACCGGTACCCTCTGCCTCTGATCCCTGAACTTTTTCAAAGGCTGCGTGGGGCACGAGTGTTCTCCAAATTGGATCTGAGAGGTGCTTATAATCTTGTCAGAATCAGGGAGGGAGATGAATGGAAGACGGCCTTCCGAACACGCTTCGGGCATTTTGAATATCAAGTCATGCCATTCGGACTCTGCAACGCCCCTGCCACATTCCAACATCTGGTTAATGACGTTTTTCGGGACTTCCTTGATTTATTCGTCATCGTGTATCTGGATGATATCCTTATATTCTCTGAAACTCTAGAATCCCATAGGACTCATGTAAAGAAAGTACTGGGTCGGCTGAGGGAACACCGCCTTTACGCAAAGGCTGAGAAATGTGACTTTGAAAAACCAACCATACATTTCCTGGGAACCAGCTTCAGATGTGCATGCTCCCAGACTAGTGCAAGCCTTTTTTCAACGCCACCCAGAGAAAAGACACTTGAAGGGCATCCGGAGGCTGCCCTTAAGGGGGGGGCAATGTAAGAGAACTGTCAGGATGCGCCGGCACGCACACGTGCGCATGCACGCATTCACGGGCATCAGCAGATTTCCTTGCGCAGGAACACACATCTGACCACAATTGGCACCTGACAGCCTATTTAAGGGTTGCTCTGATTTCTGACAGGTGCTGCTTGATCTTCAGCTGTGTCCTGAGATTCTGAAACCCTGTTTGTTTGACTTGACTTCCTGTTGCTGAAGCCCTGGCCTTCCTGACCCTGTTTCTGGACTCTGATTATTCTGATTACTGGTTCATGATCCTGGCTTCCTGTTTGACCTTGCTCCTGTTTATACCTTGGTACCTCGCTGCCCGCCCGTTACTGAACCTGGCTTACCTGATGACCTCGCTCCTGTCTCCTGTTTGGCTCCACGCTGTTTCCGAGTACCTGTGCTGGCCGTCCATCCTCTCAGCTGTGCTGGTTCCAGCTCTTCACCAGAAACCCTGCCTGCACTTCCCAGTCTGCAACACTTCCAGCAAGTTCTGCACACAGCATTCACAGGCACTCGTGTTCCTCCTGATCCTAGCCACCATCTGTTCCATCTCCAGTGGGGCTTGGATTGGAGATACAAGAGAGGCTGACCTCGTCATTTCAGACTCCTACCAGGTACGTGACAATGTGTCAATACTGCTGCATACCTAAATAGGGATTTTGGCAATACCGGTTTTTCCTTCAGGTGATGTGTAAATGTTATCTATTATTGTGCAACCTTTTGTTTTCCAATATTGTTTCTCCCCAGGGGGTGCATTCTGCTGCATATCAGTAAGGACTGTATGATCTATCTCTATGCTATGATTTCCTGTTCTGTCATTATTTGATGTGTTTCTTGTACTGCTATTTCGGCCGCTTCATCTGCCCTTTTATTTCCCTCCGAGATGGGGTCTGTATGTTTTGTGTGTGCTTGACATCTACAGATTGCGAGCTCTTTTTGGTAACTGTATTGCATCTAGGAGTTCTAGAATGAAGTCCATGTGTGAAATTGGCTTACCACTGGAGGTGACCATCCCCCTGTTTTTCCATTGTTGTGCAAAAACATGTACGTTGAAAAGGCATATTGACTATCAGTGTATATAGTTATGGATTTTCCTATTGATAGTATGCATGCTCTTGTCAGTGCTACAAGTTCTGCTACTTGTGCTGAATAATGTTTTGGTAATGGCCTAGATTCCAAGATTTCATCTTGTGTCACTACTGCATATCCAGTTGCATTTGTGCCATCTGGATTTTTCTTACTGGAGCCATCAACAAAAAGTGTCATGTCAGGGTGAGATAATGGTACATCTTTCAAATCACTTCGTGGCAGTACCTTTTCAGTGATGGCAGCAGTACAGTCATGTTTATGATCATCAGTAGGAAGTGGTAGTAGTATGGATGGGTTTAATGTAGTACACATTTGTATTGTTAAGTGAGGTTGTGTCAAGAGTATTGTCATACAGGAAAGGTGTCGTGCTGGGCTCAGATGTGATATCTTTTGTTGTAAAAGGATAACAGACACTGCATGTGGTACCTTGAGTGTCAACGGGTGATATAGCACTATAGATGCTGAGGGCCTTAACTGCTTCGGCTGCAGCTACCACTGCCTGTACACAGGGTGGAAGAGCTCCAGTTACACTGTCTAGTTTTGTAGAATAGTAAGCAATCGGCCTCTGGCGCCTGCCATGTGACTGTTAAGTACTGATGTCATGTGACCTTCCCTTGAGTCTACTGTTTGTTCGAAAGGTTTGTCATAGTTTGGTAAGGCTAGCACTGATGAACTAGAAAGGACTTGTTTTAGATCAGTAAAGTCTGTCTCTGTTTCCTCACTCCATTTTATAGCATCCCGGGGGGCCATGGGGCTCCCATGTATGGCATGGACCAACGGGGCGGTCAGTATTGAATACCCGGGGATCCAAGCCCTACAAAAATACATCATGCCCAAAAAAGACATCATTTGTTTTTTTTTGTTTCTGGCTTCGGCACCTGGAAGAGGACTCGAATTCTCTCCTCATCCAGGTGTCGACCTTTTTTTGAGATATTATAACCCAAGTAATTGACCTGCTGTTGCCACAACTGTTTAGTTTTATTTACCTTTTTCCCTTGGTCATGGAGGAAATACAACAAAGCCATTGTGTCAGTCCTACAACCTCCTCTGAGGGAGATGCCACTAGGATGTCGCCTACATAGAGGAGGAGCTGGCTTCTCCCTGGGGGTACAAATTGAGCCAAGTTTGAGGACATTGCCTGTGAAAAGATGCCAGGGGACTCACAATAGCCCTGGGGCAACCTGGTGAAGGTATACCCTTTTCCCGGTAGGTGAAGACAAACCAAAATTGTTGGTCAAAGTGCACCGGAATGCTAAAGAATGCGTTAGTGGCAGCCAGGAGGAGGCGGGGCTAAGTGGCAGCCAGGAGAAGCCTGGGCCCAGTAGGAGCCTGACCGAATCACAGGTTCCTCCCCTCCACCTTCCAAACAAAAGACCCAGGAAGGGAAGTCACGTGCAGGATTCAGCGCTCAGGCTCATTCAGGAGGCTTCTGCATCCCTCAGAGCCTTACCCACTCCTGAAGAGGCCTTTGCCTGTATGGCTGCCACCAAACTGAAGGGCATGCAAGAAGGTCAACGCCAGCTGTGTGAGAACCTTCTTTATAAAGTCCTAACTAAGGGGGTGAGTGGCGAAATCACACCCAATACCCACCTGAGTGAGTTGAACCATCCTCCTCCTCCTGCCACAACTACCCCACCACAGCCACAGCGTGGAAGGAAGCGTGGAAGGAAGACCAGAGAGTGATGGCCCTGGGTTCAGTCTGGTCTGACAAAAGATGCAGTCTCTAGTATGACCACAGCCTGGGGACATACATGTCATCTGCTGCTTTCATGATCTCTTGGACTTCTGGAACAGACTGCACTCCCTTAGATATGGACTCCTCAGGCCACCAATTTTGCAGTAAAATAATTGATGTGTGCCCTGGGGGCCAAAGGCTTCACCAATTTCTGCTGTTTCTCCAGCATTGCCTCCCTCTTTGTTTGGTTGTGAGCCCTTGATAAAGGAATTTTTGGTTCAATTATACTCGCCTATGTGTGTTTTCCTTCAAAAAGGACAGTTTGTTTGTGAGGAGGCAGGTACATTTCAAAACTACAATGTGAAATTAACAAGAGACACCAACACCAAACAATCTCCTTGAGATTAAATAATACAAGATATCAATGGTGTTGTGGTAACTTGACACGCAAAACACACACAAAAATATTTTGGAGTAAAACCCAAAAAAACAAAAAAAAAATCATCAGCCTTGAAAAAAATACAAAACAAAAATAAAACAACAAAAAAGAAATTTGGTTAGATGTGACAAATCAAAATATATTGAGGGAATCACGATAAATAAAAAAGAAAGAAGTTTGTGAGAAGTCTGTGTGAATATGAGCAGCAAAACGACTTCATTCTTCTCACATTATAAAGAAGAAGAGAGTGCGCTGTATTAAACAATTTAAAACATTGCAGCATGACGAAAGTGCTGTATCCATTCCGAATGCTAATTTTACCAGACCGAGCTGTTCCGTCTAGGAATTTCTTCTGAGCATGCGTGGCACTTTGTGCGTCGGAATTGGCCACACACGGTCAGAATTGACGCGATCGGATTTTGTTGTCGGAAAATTTTATAGCCTGCTCTCAAACTTTGTGTGTCGGAAAATCCGATGGAAAATGTCCAATGGAGCCCACACGCGGTCGGAATTTCTGACAACAAGCTCCGATCGCACATTTTCCGTCGGAAAATCCGACCGTGTGTACGGGGCATAACACTTACCATACCTGCAAAGCAAATACAAATAAAACATAGTAAAAAATAAAACATTTTTTAATGCAACCTGTGCCTAAAATATATATATGCCGAAGCATGGGGGCATCCACCTGCAAAAGGTAGGAGCAAATCGCTCCTCCGCCCCTGCTGCCCCCATGCTCCGTTCTTAAGCTCTGTATAGCACATGAACATTCAGCAAAGCCAATTGAAATAAATAAACAGACACTTTCTTGTACCAGCGTCTGGCCTTATGGGCAATTAGGTACGGCGCCAACAACTGGTCGCTGAGGTCCATCCCTCCCATATTTTGGTTATATTCGTGGACACAGAGGGGTTTCTCCACAACATCAGTCGCCGTAGTAATTTGGACCGACGTGTCTGCATGAAGGGAGGTAAGAACAAAAACATTCTTATTATCCCTCCACTTCATAGGGAGCAAGTTATTACACTTGAAGTAGGCTCTCTCCCCCAGCCTAAGACGGGAATCTACAAGCCGCTGGGGAAAGGGAAAATGGTGAATTGGGTCAGTGGACCAATATGACCGCAGCTCACTCTTTTTAGTTATGCCCATGTTGAGGGAAAGGCCCAGAAAGAGCTTAAATTCGGAAACCGTAATTGGTCTCCAATCTCTGGCAAGGGAGGACTGGGGAATAGGGGTGATGTGTTGACCAGCGTTCAAATTGCTTTGGTCCACAATAGATCTATAGAGATCTTCGGTGAAAAACAGCGAATAAAAATCAAGTGACGTAAAATCAACTGTTTCCACCTGAATGCCAGGTTGGCCAGTGAATGGAGGAAGTACGGGTGATGCAGAAGTGGTGGGTTCCCAATTAGGATTGGCGAATGCAGCAGGAAGGGCACTATGGGCACGACGGGCCTGTGTTCGTCTTCTTGGTGGCAGCGGGACACTGCTTGTGCTTGCCACCTCACCAACTTGAACTGCACTTATGGGACTCGCCACGTCACCATGTGATACTGCAGTGCTGGATTAACTACGACCAGGGTGTACTAGGCCGCTGGTGCTTGCCAGTTCACCAGAAGGAATAACGGCGCTAGTACTTCTCTACTCCATACGAGGGACCTGCGGTTCTTGCACATCAACGACAGAAGAAGAAGTTCCGGGCCTGGTATGCCTGACCTTGGCAGGGACCACAACTTCGTCATCAGAGCTATCTGTCATGGAGCCGCTGTCGTCTACAGGTTCATATTCTGAGCCTGAATCTGACAGATGAGTGACTTCCTCTTCACTATCTGTCATGCTCAGAAACGTGTAGGCCTCTTCACTAGTGTACCTTCGATTTGCCATTTTGGGCTCTAAATTTAGTGGTACACTAGTGAGACTCACAGGTAAAAAAGCTCCTGACTGTTAGCGACTGTATCAAAACGCTACCAAAAAAACTGTTAGCGATCGCAGGGATCAGGCCTGACTCTGCGAACACTGCAGTTATGTGTGTTTAGTGTTTTGTAAGTGACAGTGATCGAACGATACTGCACTTGGGTGGGCTGGGCTGGGCTGGGCGGAGGGGCTAAACGCTGTTGCTAGCAGGTATTTGGGCTGATCCCGCTAACACTGCATTTTTGGGAATCCTAAACTGCTTGCGACGCTAGTATAGATCTGATCGTATCAGATATTGATCCGTTCAGATACTATACCACTAAGGGAGGTGTATGCTGCGTGTGTGGGTGTTACCGGTTCTGGCACTAACCTGACGCTGCCTGGGGCGACGCAGACCCTATCTAACCCTAAAACTTAACTTATATCACCGCCGGGCGATCAGGTGGTTAAACCTTTATTAATTAATAAACGTGCCCTGAAACTATAAAAAACAAACTAACCAGCGTCACCTGTAACAGTTATACGGTGATCACTGGTGAAAGGGTTAACTAGGGTGCAATCAGGGGGCTAAAACCTTTACTAGGTAGTATATGGGGGTCCCTGACGCTATAAAACGCTGATGGCGAACCTAAATATTTACCTCCCTAACTAGCGTCACCTGTGACACTAATACAGCGATCAGAAAAATGATTGCTTAGTGACACTGGCAATGGGGGGTGATCAAGGGGTTAAAACTTTATTAGGGGGTAAAGGGGGGTACCCTGGACCTAAAGGGGCCTAACACTAACTGCCCTTTTGAGCATCTGTAGGGCATCCTTAAGGTAGCTGGAGGAGTGCAAGGTCTCTAACATCCACCAGCTCCGTGATAGCATCATAGAGGAGTGGAAGAGGACTCCAGTGGCAACCTGTGAAGCTCTGGTGAACTCCATGCCCAAGAGGGTTAAGGCAGTGCTGGGAAATAATGGTGGCCACACCTAATATTGATACTTTGGTCCCAATATAGATATTTTCACTTAGGGGTGTACTCACTTTTGTTGCCAGCAGTTTAGACATTAATGGCTGTGTGTTGAGTTATTTTGAGGGGACAGCAAATTGACACTGTTATACAAGCTGCACACTCACTACTTTACATTGTAGCAAAGTGACATTTCTTCTGTGTTGTCACATGAAAAGGTATAATAAAACATTTACAAAAAATTGAGAGGTGTACTCAGTTTTGTGAGATACTGTAGTTAGGTTGAAAAAAGACATGTGTCCATTGATTCAACAAACTGAAAATTGAGTAAATAAATAAATAAATAAAACAAAAACCCAAACTTTGTCTGGAGGAAGACAAGAAACTCTTATAAAGCAGAGCTTTATACAGTTAAAGGGTAACTCAACTTTCATGGGAAAAAAAATATCAGATAAAAAAATAATAATGGGGCGTGGCCTGGACATGGCGAGGTGAGGACGCTTCTCCTCTGAGCTCCCGACTCCGTCCCGGCTGACCGTGCCAATTATGATCTAAAACACACCCGATGAACGAGGCATGTACTCTAAGAGAAGGAGAACAGGAGGGAGAGCCAAACCAGCGAAAACAAAAGACACAGGAGGCACTTTAGACCACTTTCTGACTCAGCCCCGGACCCCCCCTCTGGAATCTAAGATGGCGGAGACACGTGGAGGGGTGAGTGAGACCCGGAGGAGCCATCCGGCGTCCCCGGCTGCATCTATGGACTCAGACTCCTACTCGGACGTCCCAGCTGCCCTGCAGTCAGGCTCAGGGACCCCCCCCTTGTTGGGTTCGGTGGGTGCCGAGGGAAGTACAGAGATATGGACACTTCTTAGAGCTCTCCCCACTAAAGCGGACATCGAATCACTCATTGACCGCTTAGAAGCACAACACCGCAAGGACATGCAGAAAGTGAACAGTGAACTGAGCTCACTCTCCACCAGACTGACAGCGGGAGAGACCTCGGTATCAGACCTAGAATGCAGAGTCTCCGACTTGGAACAACTCCAGGAAGCCCATGTAGACGCCGCTACAATGCTCCAACTGCACCAGGAGGAAATGGAGGACCGAAGTAGACGCAACAATCTCCGTCTACGCGGCCTCCCAGAGGCGACAGGGCAAGAAGATCTTGCCGCCACCGCAGTAGCCATCTTCACCAAGCTTCCAGGAGACCAGCTCCCGCAAACCTTGGAGTTCGATCGAATTCACCGAGCGCTGGGCCCTAAATCGCAGGACCCAAGCAGACCAAGGGATGTTATATGCCGCCTCCATCATTACTCCCACAAAGAAACGATCATCCGCCGAGCATGGGAGGCGGGGGACGTAGACTTTGACGGAGCAACAATCAAGATATTGCCAGATGTTTCCCGAGCCACCCTGCAACGCAGAGCCATACTCCGACCGGTGCTTGAGACAGCCCGCCGGCAGGGGGCCACATACCGATGGGGATATCCCCTGTCAGTGCTCTTTAAAAAAGGGCAACAAGCATTCCAACTCCGCTCCCCGAGAGACCTTCCGGCCCTCTCTGCGTTCCTGGAGACACCCCCCTTCCAGATCCCGAACTGGCTGACATTCCTTCCACAAACAAGAGGACGATCCGGCCCACAGTCTTCACAGAGGAACCTCCAACCAAGACCACAAAGACAGCGACGGAGATCTCGACCGCCTACTCCAGATGGGACACGTGAGTCATGAGGGATTATTCCCTTCCCCTGCTATCAGAGATTCTCTATCACTATATAGTTTTGCCTGGCTGAGGTCCCCCCCCCCCCATAGACCCCCCTTTTTTGGAACTACACTGCCAGAACTTTGGAAGTATCAGTTCAACGCCAAGACACCTCTCAGACTGAGAGAGGGGATTTCTCACTACCCTACCATTGCCTCTAAAGGAACTGTACTCCAGACATTCCTCACCCAGGATATAGCTACTGGTTACATGATGAGAACAGTTATGGTCGTTGATAAGACTTCCTCCCCCACCCATTTTCCCTCTGCATTCAGGGACACTCTAAGCACGGTATAAGGACGATAATGTCCCAATGTTGATTTGTTTTCTTTTCTTTGTTTTCTTTTCTTTACTGGGTTTTTTAGAGATAATATATATCTGCTATACAGTGGTTTACACAGTTCATGTTATGTTGTCTTAGGAGGTATGTTAAACAAGATTACAGGTACATTGGGGATTTGCAGGCTATTGACTGGCCCCTGGCCTGTGACTTCCTACGCTGGGTCATGATGCACCGGCCCTCTCTCTCACGCCGCCATGCCCAGCGCGGATAATTTCACACATGTAGAAACGCTCCAAATGGAGACCATGGGTGTGGGACCGATGTCCTCCCTTCCCCTCTCCGCCCTCCCCGCGGGCGCCTCCTCCGGGGGGCGTCTGGGGGGGCTTGGGTGGGGGGGGCGAGGGGGACGCTTTCATGTTACTCCTTGGGCTCGGGTTGGGCGGGACGGGTCGGGAGCACCCCCCCTCCGCCGTCTCCAGTTACTCCCCCACATAGGCCATCACGTCACGTGTCTGTTATAGGCAGTGACGTGCAACGCAAGCATCTCGCTTGCTATAGTAGTTTTCCCCCCCTCCCCCCATTTTATTGTTTGTCTTTCCCCCTGCTCCCACCAAACCAATATACTGAGATAACCGCAGTTCCCCAGATATAAGTTAGAGGTCACTTTTACTCTTCAATCTAAAGCAGGTGCCCCCCTTCCCCCCCCTCTCTCCTTTACCTTCCCCTCCCGTGCTCTGGTTGAGGATGGACAGCCTACAAATATTCTCGGTTAATGCGAAAGGCCTTAACACGCCGGAAAAAAGACGTATCTTGATGACTGAATTGAGACGAGCCCAGGCCGACATAGCCTTTATTCAGGAAACCCATTTTAAGGAGGACAAATTGCCAGTCCTTAAGAACAGATTCTTCCCGCTAGCCTATCATTCTACCAACAAAACTAAATCCAGAGGAACATCCATCCTCCTATCAAGTAAAATACAATGGACCCTCCGTGATATCTTAGTAGATAAGGAGGGCAGATATACATTCATTAAAGGTCTCATTGGAGAAGTGCCCCTGACGTTAGCGACCATATACGCCCCAAATGACGGCCAAGACGCGTTCATGCAACAAATTTTATCCAAACTAGCTAACTTCCAAGAAGGCCAACTGATATTAGGGGGGGATTTTAACACACCCTTAACCCCATCAATAGACACCTCCTCGGGATCATCCTCTATTTCGATTAAAGCCCGTAAACGCATCGCCAAAGCCCTACATGAAAATCAACTGATCGACGTATGGCGCCTCCAACACCCGGGCGAACGAGACTATACGTTCTACTCCCCCCCCCACAAACTTCATACGAGGATAGATTACTTTCTTATCCCACATGGCCAACTGCACGCGGTTCGGGAATCAACTATAGGCCAGAGGACATGGTCAGATCATGCTCCTATAACTCTAACCTATGCGCTAAGCAATAATCTCACAAATAAAACCCCTTTCTGGCGACTAAACGAAAGCCTTTTACAAAGACCGGAAGTCCTTGAGGAAGTGAATAGGGAACTAAAATACTATTTCTCCACGAACAAGACAGCAGACTGCGCCCCGGGTTCGGTGTGGGAGGCCCATAAGGCGGTGATCAGGGGGATATTCATAAAACACGGGGCACGCATAAAGAGAGAGAATAGGAAACAGTTGGACTTACTCCTCAACAAACTCCACATCACTGCATCACAACACAAAATCTCCCCTGACCCCCTGGTGGAGGCTGAACTTAATACCATCCGTAGTCAAATAAATGACATCCTCGGATATAAAGCAAAAGCAGCGCTGCAAAGGTGTCGCCTCATTTCTTATGAATCAGGAGACAAATGCGGGCGGATCCTCGCTAGGGCAGTTAAGGACTTGAGGATGCAGACATACATTCCCCACATCAAAACTACCACAGACACGAAAGTCAGTCTGCCACGTCAGATAGCCAACTCTTTCAAAGACTATTATGAAACCCTATACAACTTACCAAACCTCCCCAATGCACAAGCCCGGATTGAGGCATACTTGTCATCCAGCCAGATACCTACCTTAACACCTGAAAAAGTAGCGGAATTGGAGATTCCAATAACGCCAGAAGAACTGACAGTAGCCCTTAAGTCGACCAAGCCTGGTAAAGCTCCGGGACCTGATGGCCTTACCCTTACATACTACAAAACACTTTTCCCGTCCCTCAGTCAACACATGATATCCTTTTTTAACGAGATAGGGCAGAAGGCAGCCTTTGCAAACGACACCACGCGGGCACATATTACGGTCATACCCAAAGATGGCAAGGATCCATTACTCTGTAATAGCTATAGACCCATTTCCCTATTAAACACAGATCTCAAGCTCTTTACTAAGATTCTAGCGACCCGATTAGCCCAACATGTGCAGTCCCTAGTACATTTAGACCAAGTGGGCTTCATCCCCACTAGGGAAGCTAGAGACAGTACCACTAAAGTCCTAAACCTGATACACGTAGCCACTCAGACTCATACACCCTCAGTGTTTATCAACACGGACGCAGAAAAGGCATTTGATAGGGTCAACTGGGGATATATGTTTGCAGTCCTTAGGCATCTAGGGCTAGGAGAGAAGATGATGGGATGGATCACCCAAATATACCAGACCCCCTCCGCGCAGGTTAAAGTGAACGGAATCCTATCAGACCCTTTCCAAATTACAAATGGGACGAGACAGGGGTGCCCACTGTCCCCCCTCCTCTTTGCCCTTTCACTAGAACCTTTTTTGTGTAAAATTAGAAATAACCCAGACATACAAGGCCTAACGGTTGGGGATACCCAATACAAGGTCTCAGCATACGCTGATGACATGATGTTTTCCCTCTCAAACCCGACTATATCTCTCCCAAACCTCCTCAGGGAATTCGAGGAATACGGTACTATTTCCAATCTTAGAATCAATTATAACAAATCGGAGGCCATGAGTGTAGGAGTTTCGCAACAGACACTACAAACACTCCACTCTAGTTTTAATTTCAAATGGACATCTACAGCCCTAACATACCTAGGAACCTTAGTCCCAACGGACCTTAACCTTACCTTTAAGTTAAACTTCCCCCCCTTATTAATCAAAACACGAAACCTACTGACATCTTGGGGCAAGGGTCTTCATTCATGGTTTGGTAGATGCAACCTGGTCAAGATGTGTATCCTACCTAAATTCCTCTATCTGCTACAAGCTCTTCCAATAACGATTCCCACATCATTTTTTAGAAAAGTACACAGTCAATTTATCAAATTTATATGGGCTAATAAGAAACCGAGACTATCTCGAGCTCTTCTTTCCCTTCCGAAAGTCTCAGGAGGCCTGGCTATTCCAGATGTGAAAAAATACTACCAGGCAGTTCACCTTGGTAGGATTATAGACTGGTGCCGTCACCGAGACTTTAAATTATGGACACATCTCGAACAGGCCCAAATGCAAATACCGCTGCAAGGGGCTTTATGGTGCTATGAACATCTTCGGGCACAAGACAAAAGGCACCCATTGATAGGGACGTCGCTTAGGGTGGGATCACAAACTTGCCTCTCACAATCATTATCCACATTTAATTCTCCGCTATACCCCATTATAGGCAATCCACAATTTCCTCCAGGGCTAGACCCCCAGGTTAAGAATACCTTCATTAGCATGAAACGCACACAAGCGCGACACTTCCTAATAAATGACTCCTGGCCTTCAGTGGAGACACTGAGCGATCAAACGGGTCCCTTCCGGTTATCATTCTGGACATCCGTACAATTGAGACACTTTCTCAATTCGACTATACCCAACCCACAGGGGTTCGCCAGACCTCTGACCTTGTTGGAGGACTACTGTTCTGGAGAGGATGTACTTACGAGAACGTTGTCTGTAATGTATAACCTTTTGATCACCCCGACGGACGATACACATCTAACCTTTTTAAGTAAGTGGGAGAAGGACCTGAACTGCACGTTCACTTCGAGCCAGGCTCAGCGTATGGTAACTTTAGCATTAAAATCCTCCACCTGTACAAAACTACAGGAAACCAACTATAAACTCTTAACGAGGTGGTACCTGACCCCTCAGGCGCTGCATACCTTCTACCCAAACACCTCAGCACTTTGCTGGAGATGCCAAGTGGAGAGAGGTACGCTGTTACATGTATTTTGGTCCTGCTCGAAGTTATCTCATTTCTGGTCCACGATCAGGGCCACTATCCAAGGGTTCACAGAATACAACATCCCAAATGACCCGGCCTTCTTCCTTTTACATTTAAATACGATATCAATTAAAAGATATAAAAAATCCATAGTACGCCATTTGGTTAATGCCGCTAAATCGTGCATCCCGCTTCATTGGAAAAGCCAAATTCCACCAACGGTGGCGGAGTGGGTTAGGAGGGTGGAGGAGATTGGTAGAATGGAGGACCTGGTGCTCACCGCGAGACACCAACAGGAACAATATCAAAAAACCTGGGCAATCTGGAATCAATTTATTCTATCCTCAGAGGGTATTGCTCTCAGGACTACGTGATGAGGTTAACTCACCAGTCACCATGATACGTGGAGTTGCCCTGAATCAACCAGAGCACCCCCCTCTCCCCCCCCCCCTACCTCACTCCATCCTTGTCTCATCTCCCTCCCCCTTCCCCCTCTTTCCCCCTCTCCCCCCCCCACCCTCCCTCTTTTATGTATTCTCTAGTTCTGTCTGCTGCCCCCCCCCCCCCCCCCGGGCACGGAGGTTTGGCCTGGACGGGCCGGGGGGTGATCGGGGGTCGGTGGGGGGGAGAGGAGTGCGAAGATATCCTAGGTCCACTCCTTACTGAAAGAAATTATCTGATACATGCTAATAATATTGAAGTGGAAATGTGCCCCCCCCCCCTTCCCACCCCTCCCCATGATGTTTGAGTGTACCCCCCCCCCCTTCCCTCCCTGATTCCCCCCTATTGTGTGTATGTATTGTATTGTAATGTTTGTTTCAATGCCCAGGTTGGGCGAGCTGGAAAAAATAAAAAAACTATATTTGGAAAAAAATAAATAAAATAATAATAATATAGCATATACAATTGCGACACAAGTCATATTGTAATTGAATGTTATTAAAAATTACCTTTCCTTTTCAATCTTCAGCTCTGTAAATTTTCTGTAAAATGCAATGCAATATGGCTACCTGGAGGTGTTCTTTAACCACTTGCCCACTGTGCACTTAAACCCCCCTCCTGCCCAGACCAATTTTCAGCTTTCGGTGCTCTTACATTTTGAATGACAATTACTCAGTCATGTAATACTGTACCCAAATTAATTTTTTGTCCATTTTTTCATACAAATAGAGCTTTCTTTTGGTGGTATTTGATCACCTCTGGGTTTTTTATTTTTTGCGCTATAAATGAAGAAAGACTGAAAATTTTGAAAAAAGTGTATCTATTTATCTATTAAATTACACATCTCATTTCTCAACCTCCTATTACACTTTTGAAGGCCCTGGAGCACCGGGACAATGGAAATGCCCACAAAATGACCCAAATTTTGGAAAGCTAACACCCCAACGTATAATATATGAGGCATAATGAGTCTTTTGAATTGTTCATTTTTTTACAGAAGTTTTTGGAATATGTGGAAAAAAAATGAAACCGCTTTTTTTACGCAAACTTGTCCATTTATAAGATATTTCCAACACATAGCATGTTCATAGAAAAAATGACACCCCAAAATACATTCTGCTACTCCTCCTGAGTATGGTGATACCACATGTGTGAGACTTTTACACAGCCTGGCCATATACAGAGGCCCAACATTGAAATAGCACCTTCAGGCATTCTAGGAGCATAAATTACACATCTCATTTCTCAACCACCTATTACACTTTTGAAGGCCCTGGAGCACCAGGACAATGGAAATGCCCACAAAATGACCCCATTTTGGAAAGCTAACACCCCAACGTATAATATATGAGGCATAATGAGTCTTTTGAATTGTTCATTTTTTTACAGAAGTTTTTGGAATATTTGGAAAAAAAATGAAACCGCTTTTTTTACGCAAACTTGTCCATTTATAAGATATTTCCAACACATAGCATGTACATAGCAAAAATGACACCCCAAAATACATTCTGCTACTCCTCCTGAGTATGGTGATACCACATGTGTGAGACTTTTACACAGCCTGGCCACATACAGAGGCCCAACATTGAAATAGCACCTTCAGGCATTCTAGGAGCATAAATTACACATCTCATTTCTCAACCACCTATTACAATTTTGAAGGCCCTGGAGCACCGGGACAATGGAAATGCCCACAAAATGACCCCATTTTGGAAAGCTAACACCCCAACGTATAATATATGAGGCATAATGAGTCTTTTGAACGGTTCATTTTTTTCCAGAATTTTTTGGAAAATGTGGAAAAAAAATGAAAACGCTTTTTTTTACACAACGTTGTCCATTTATAAGGTATTTCCAACACATAGCATGTACATAGCAAAAATGACACCCTAAAATACATTCTGCTACTCCTCCTGAGTTTGGCGATACCACGTGTGAGACTTTTACACAGCCTGGCCACATACAGAGGCCCAACATGCAAGGAACACCATCAGGTGTCCTAGGGACACATAGCATGCACATACCAAAATTTACACCCCAAAATACATTCTGCTAAGCAAAGGGTAAACAAAAGATTAACTGTGGTTTTAGTAGCGCAGTTGTCCACAGGAGGATAGCACTGGTCCAGGCAGCAGGCAGGGACATGGTCAGCAAAAGCGAACGCAATTGTCCAGGCAACAGGCAGGAATACTGTCCATTGTCAGTACAGGCAGCAGGCAGGGATACTGTCCATATACAGTCCAGGGTCAGTGCAGGCAGAGATTGCCAGCAGTGCCAAAATATTGGTCCTGGTAGTAGGCAGGAACATGGTTCATGTGGTGTGGTCAGTTCATGCGACAGGCAGAGGCATGATGGCATACGTCTCACAGGCAGCAGGCAGAAGTAGGGCCTCGTTCAGGACAGAATGGGGACAGGGGTAGAGGCTTCTCCCACCCAAATCTCTTTGAAGCCTCCGAGTCTCCGGACCCTAATCTAGGAATGAGAAAACAAAAAAATTGTTTTCTTCATCCAGAAAAACAATTCTGGAGCCCCTCATATATGTGAGACCCCTGTGTTATGAATCCCACTAGTCCAGTAGCAGGGTACAAGATCAGTCAAAGAGGCAGGCAAAAAGCATGGTCAAACAGTCCAGGGTCAGTTCCAGATCAGGCAGAGGTATGTATAGAATCGTTAGGCAGAAGCGTGGTCGAATAACAAGTCAGGGTCATTTCCAGATCAGGCAGAGGTATGAACAGAATCGGTAGGCAGAAGCGTGGTCGAATAACAAGCCAGGGTTAGTTACAAAGCAAGTAGAGGCATAAGGGGTGTGAAGGTAAATGGCAGGAAGTGAGAGTTATGTTTACCATACTTCACTAATAATTTAGTGAAGTATGGTAACGGCGGAAACAGTCAACTATGCAGAGGCCTGATTGGGAAGGACATTGGGCACAATGATATGGTTTCTCTTCTAACTCCTCCTCTGGTGCACACCCGGCATTTTGTCTGATGTTTTTGGCCTGTTGGTCTGGGAGGGATTTTATCGGGAAAGTGGCGTTCTGAGAGTCTGCTAATGAGATTAGATCGAATGTTTTCTGGTGGCTGGTTAGGAATATAAGGGCAGTGGTGATTTCCTCCTGGTAGCCATGGAAGGATTTGGGGCTTTCAGTGGAGTTGCTATAGATAATATAGCTGTTGGCCAAATTAAACAAATAAATTGAAACTTTTTTATACCACTGGTATGTTCATCTTGTGGCAAGGTAGGGTTCGAGCATTTGGTCGTTAAAGTCGACACCCCCCATGAACATATTGTATTCGTGGATACATGTTGGTTTTTGGACTGGGCCATTCCTCCTGGTGATCTCAACGAATGTACTCTTGTGGATCGAAGAAAGCATATAGACATCCCTTCTGTCCTTCCACTTCACAGCCAGAATTTCCTCATTCCGTAAACTCGCCGTCTCCCCTCTTCTTAGCTTCTTGTTGACAAAGCTTTGAGGAAAGTCCTTCCGGTTCGACCTTATGGTGCCACATGCTGGAGTGTTCTTTCTGTGAAGGTTACAGAACAGAGGCAAACTTGTATAAAAGTTATCTACATACAAATGGTAGCCTTTCTCCAGGAGTGGGTTTATGAGTTCTAGTAGTCTGGGCAATTAGGGGGATGCAGCTGGGTGTCCTTCCCTTCGTATACCATGAAGGCATATGTATACCCTGTGGCTCGGTCGCACAATTTATACAGCTTTACCCCATAGCGGGCCCTTTTGGTGGGAATAAATTGTTTAAAGCCCAGCCTGCCATTAAAGACAGACACGCATATGTGTTGGTCTGGGGGAAAACAACCGGGGGAAGATTTCAGAAAAATAAGTTAGTAGTGGCCGAATTTTATAAAGCTTATCAAAATTTGGGTCATTTCGGGGAGGGCACTGGGTATTATCATTAGAGTGTAGGAATCTCATAATCATGAGATATCTGGTTCTGGGCATTACTGAGGAAAAGATGGGCATGTGGTGGATGGGGAGGGTTGACCAATATGAACGTAATTCATTTTTTTTTGGTTAGTCCCATACAGAATGTGAGGCCCCAAAATGTTTTAACCTCTCCCATTGTTAGGGCTCTCCACTCATAGGGACAGGCATAATAGGACGTTGGGTTACTTGCTATGAATTGTTGTGCATACAGGTTGCATTGGGCCACAATTGATGCTAGCATGTCCTCAGTAAAAATTAAGTGGAAAAAAATCAATCAGGGAAAAATTTTCTGTGTCCACCTGGACTCCTGGCTGGGCAGTGAAGAGGGGAACGTTAGCTTATCCTGAATTAGGAGGAAGCCACAAGGGATTCTGAAGGGAATAGGGAAGGCTGGCATGGGACCTAACCCTTTGGGACTGAGGTGACACCCCACTAGTACGTGGCCTTTGCCGAGGTACTGCGGTGCTGGTGGATGGCACTGCAGTGCTGGTGGATGGCACTGCCTCCTCACCAGAACGCCTGTGTCTGGTGGGCGGACTCTCATTCTCCTTCTCTGAGGTTGTCAGTGTTCCACTGCTTAAGACGGGCTCGTAGTTAACGTCAGACTCAGAATCTGAATTTGAGGAGGAAGCCGAAGCGGAGAGTTCCCCGTTGCTCTCGTCGGCCGCAAGAATATTGTACCCCTCCTCGGCTGAAAATAATGTTCTAGACATTGTTGGTGATGACAGAAGGCACTGATGATACGTGACACTGATGACAGATGGCACCGATTACACATGACACTGATGACAGATGGCACTAATACGTGGCACTGATGACACGTGACACTGATGTGGCACTGATGACAGATGTACTGATACGTGGCACTGATGACACGTGACACTGATGTGGCACTGATGACAGATGGCACTGATGACACGTGACACTGATGACACATGACACTGATGACAGATGGCACTGATACGTGACACTGAAGACACGTGACACTGAAGACACGTGACACTGATGTGGCACTGATGACAGATGGCACTGATACGTGGCACTGATGACACCTGACACTGATGGCAGATGGCACTAATACGTGGCACTGATGACACGTGACACTGAAAACAGATGGCACAAGACACTGACAGGTGGCACTGATGACAGATGGCACTGACAGGTGGCACTGATAACAGATGGCACTGACAGATGGCACTGACAGATGGCAATGACAGATGGCACTGACAGATGGCACTGACAGATGGCACTGATGACAGATGGCACTGACAAATGGCACTGATGATAGATGGCACTGACAGATGGCAAAGACAAATGGCACTGACAGATAGCACTGAAGACAGATGGTACTGACAGATGGCACTGATGACAGATGGCACTGACAGGTGGCACTGACAGATGGCACTGACAGATGGCACTGACAGATGGCACTGATAGGTACTGTGGGCACTGCATTTCCTGTTTTTTACTGTTGAACTCACAAGCTGCAGCACAGGTCGCTCTCCCTCCTCACACGCGGTCTCTGTGTGAGGAGGGAGAGCCGGCAATGAGAGATGATCTCATATGTTCACACTTGAGATCATCTTGCATTGGACACGTGGATCGAATGCTAAATAGCCGCTGTGATTGGCCATTTAGCATGATCTGTGATTGGCTGTGTCCAAGGGACACGGCCAACACAGATTTTCCCCGATGTGCGCCCGCGGCAGCGGGCGGGGAACGAGTAAACAGGAGAACGTCCAGGGACGCCCTCCTGGCAATCGAGCGCCGCTCTGTAGCCATCTTTCGGCTATAGCGTGGGCGACTAGTGGTTAACACAGCATGTGTACAAAACGCCCCACAAAAACATAATTTCCTGCTTGTGTCAATGGCTCACTAATTTTCCCAGAAGTCTGCACTAAAATACAAATCAGGTTTCAGGCTTCCCCTCTAACAAAAATGTAATTTTTGGTGAGATACTACCAGTAGGAAATCGCGTCTAAAGGGATGCAGACCCGGAGATTTTCCTCATTGGAGCCCTGCAGATGCAGCAGCTGATTGATAATTATCAAACCACTCCCAGTAAATTCACTTTCCACATGGACTGAGACAAACACACAGGGATTTCTTCAGAATAACAAAAGGTAGGAATCTGCAACAACGTTTGTTAAAACCCTTCCAATGTACAAAGGTCACCCAGAGGGGAATGTTTTTTTCTCAACAAAAGTGTGGTACCCATTAATTCCAACAGGGAAAAAAATCCTTCCTGATCCTCTAAGGTAGTAGTATACTGTATACAGAATTTAAACTTCTTTCCTTCCAGATGCAAAGAATGCCCCTTTACCTGTACAATTACTTTAAAGTGAACATTTTAAAGTTTACTATGTGGACCATATATGTATTTATACAATGTCCGCTGACATTCGACCCGCTCCGATCCGAAAAGTGTAACGGAGGAAAAACCTACTTTTCCATCCGTTTTCGGATCGGATGACGACGGACACTACGGACCGTCATCATCCGCTCCCCCCATAGGGGAGACCGGCGCTCTGACAGGTCCGTCGCTGCACAGTGTGCAGCGATGCACCTGTCATCTTCCTGCTCAGCGGGGATCGGCGGAGCTATCCCCGCTGAGCAAGCGGATGTTCACGGGGCGGATCATGACTGATCTGCCCCGTGTGAAAGAGCCCTAAAAGCCTCTTTCCAAGGGATAATAAATGCAATTCAGCATAATTTAGTTGCCCTACTCTGCACTCTCACCAACTAAACTTCATGTTCAAGAAAATGTGCTACTAATGCTTTGTACAATCCCCCTGAGGAAAACAAGTGTCAATTCTCTGTGTCTACAAACGTTGGGGAGGGGACAGGACATTGTAGGAGGCACCTGGCTCGATTTGCTGCGGAGGGACATGACATTTCATTTGATTTGAATTTACCTGCTATAGAGTGGTGCACTTTAGCACCTGCAACATGTGAGTACCCTGAATGATTTTATTTAAATAAAGATGTTTTAAAAAGGTAAAACACTATCCAGACCTTGTTTTTTATAATTACGGAGGAACACATCAGTGGATATCCCAGGATCCCATTGAGTCCATTGACACAGAATCCAGGGGTGGTTCACAAGCATGTTTTGACCAAACTTAATTTTGCGTTCACACTCCCTGAGGTGAGCAGAATCTCACAGGGGGGAGCACAAGTTTGATGTCACGTTGATGCACCTGGAGCACCATCACAAGATTTTGTTTGTAGCATATGAACTTCTTTTTTTTTTTCTTTAAATATTCTTTATTAACATTTCTTAAAATTTACATACCTTCCAACAGACATAGATAGGGAGGGGGCAATGAAGTCCCCGGGACTTTAACGGTGCTTTGTATACTAGGTGTATAAGACTGTACAAACCATGTGCAACTAAATATATAAAAAAACACTTTTTTATTTAACAATACATAGTATCAAAAACAAATTGATTTTGTTATAAAAAAACAAAAGATCCACTTTATTACAAAGACAATGGAGGCCCATCAGAATAGGAATACCATTCTGTTACTCGATATGTTTCGCTCACATTCTTGAGCTTCATCAGGAGTTATGGTATGTATATAGCTCTCCACTGTGGATAACAGAGATATAAATAGGAATCAACAGGGTAAAATAAGAACCATGCTGCCAGTGCATGGAGGAAAAATAGTTGCATATAAAGTTGAACAATTTAATCCGATTTATTCGTAAATATTTATATTGCATTACTAGAAATCACATACTGATAAATCTGTGTTGATGCCTCAATGATGACAAACAATACCAATAGACAGAGATGTTTATAAAAGTATAGGTATAACCATCTTACCAAGCCAGTTTAAAAGAAAAATCAATATATGTTGATTGTGGATGTGGAAAACGCAGAACATCGCATTTCCACAATTGCGCAGGTCTCCAATACCGGTGTCCTCCCAGCGTAGTGGTCACAGAGGGGCTAAATGTTTCTAATGACTAGTCACAAACTTTGAATATAATAATAGTAAAGAAGCATAATCAGAAACCCCAATATGACAATTGCAATGCAAAGGGCAGTTGCAGGGGTTAAAAGAAACAAATTCATTACCTTGGGTTGAATCAAAGGTGTCAATAGTATAAATACAAGGCCAATTAAACGCCTTATTGAGGTATAAAATCGCTGGGTTCAGGGTCTCTAGATATAGGCACCTACACAGGGACTAGGCACTAAGGAAGCCACGATCCAGCAGCACCAATACGCTACAAAGCAAAAATAAACGTACCAGGTATCAATGATAGTCATTATTACCAGCGTTGGTAATGGCAGTACAAAAAACATAAGTGATGAAATAACCATTACCTGAAGGAAATAACCGGGCAAGAACGGAAGGGGAGAGGGACACAGCCTCCCCTTAGAACCGAGGAGCCTCTGACAGAGGGTAGCGGCATACAAACCGCACTAAATAGACCCCTCCATCGCGGCGGCGTCTGACGTCACCGCCGCGATGCGGACAGACAATGAGGCATTCCAATACCAGGAGGCAGAGTGACGGTGGGGGGCAGGTGGAGCGTCCATGACGTATACAGGATGGCTGCGCCTGTGCTGGGAGTTGTGATGCCGATCGTATGAAAAGGATTTCAATGCGCATGCGCAAGCCAGCGGTAACACTGGCCTTGGGATCTCACTTAATATGGGGAGTCCTACAGCGCCATCTTAGCTAAGGGAGAAAGGCCGAACAGTGACCAGTGCTAATTGGGCAGCAAACACATACTATCTGCCAATAGATGATAGTGAAAAAGCAAGTAGAAAAGATATATATATATATACAAAATAAATTGGTTTAGTCTAAAACAAGGAACAAGATCAATCATATAACTGCTGAACATAGATAACAAAGCCAACCGAAGGCAAGTACAGCAGTAAGAGGGGTAAAAACCAATCTATGAATTGAAAGCTGTAATTCCTAAACCGCCAATTTTTGCATCCAGCAGGAATATATGCCTCTAGGGCTACCAGGGGTGAGTGATTGATTACTCACCGAACCCCTGGGTGCCCCTGGTGTCCGTGTGAACCAAAGAAGAAGGGAGAAAAACCAAGCAGAGGAGATCGGCTGCAAAGTCCATTATCAAATCAAATAATTGTGTAGCATAAAACAGGCCTGGAAAGAGGGTCTAATGCACACTTAGGAGCAAAATGACAAAGCAGACATTGAAAAGTACATTGGTTAAATTGAGCACACTAACATAGTATAATTGCAAACAGATCATATATAGATATAGACACAAATCTACTGCACTGAAATGAAATAAAATAAAAATAGCAAACCAAAAACAGCAAGGAAAAAGAAAGAAAGAAAAGAAAAGAAAAGAAAACGGAAAATGTGAACCTACGGGAGGTATGGGGAAATCTCATGTCCAGCCCACCAATGCTCACTATGAACTTATAAAAACGGTTTGAAACTAAAGGCGTCATTAAGGCCAGGATGTTTCAAAGCCGAGAGGTCATAAATCCAGCAGACGTCCCGTTGTAAGAGTAGCTTATCATAATTGCCCCCTCTCTCCCCAGGGGGGATATACTCAAGGGCATAAAAGTGCATTTTACTGCTGTCGAAATTATGATACAGACCCATATGTCGTCTGATTGGGGTTTCCATTTTCTTCTTG
Organism: Lithobates septentrionalis; assembly: GCA_037952835.1. Lineage (NCBI taxonomy): Eukaryota > Metazoa > Chordata > Amphibia > Anura > Ranidae > Lithobates > Lithobates septentrionalis. The sequence goes on along the minus strand of JBBDGP010002495.1, from coordinate 684,124 downwards.
TGGACCAGGGACACATGGTCCCTGATTCTACAGAAGAAAGGACGTTTTGTTTTGCCAACATAAAAACTCTGGCATTCGCATATCATAATGTATACGATTCCAATAGATTGGCAAGTGACAGAGAAGCTTGGTTTAAAGAGACGACCATTGGGGAGCATGATACTCCTGGCAGCGTATATAAATCTGCAGAACTGACATTTGTGACAGGGCCTACAGCCCTTACTGGATTCGGATAATGAATGGATATTAGGGTCATGGTGGCTATGCACCAAAGCATCTCGAAGAGAGCGAGAGCGCCTGAATGTGATTTATGGGTAGACTTTTAGGTGTTTCGAAACTTTATCATCTCCCATGAGAAGATACCAATATTTCTGAATGATATCTCGAACTTGTTTCTGTTGACCCGAGAATCTAGTGATTATTCGAACATTAGAGTCACTTTCCTTAGACTTTACTCGATGTATGAGCACGGATCTATTTTGCTTTTTAGCTTTCAAATAAGCTCTTTTTAGGCACTTATTGCTGTAGCCCCGTTCACGTAAGCGGGACTGAAGCAGTTTAGCCTCCTTCTCAAAGTCAGCATCGTCACTGCAGTTCCCTCTGACTCTGAGATACTGTCCATATGGTAGGTTGTTGATAAGGGGAACGGGGTGGGAACTGTTGGCATGGAGTAATGAATTTCCAGCCGATGGTTTATGGTATAAGGTAGTCCTAACGCTCCCATCCTCATTATACATCGGATTGATCTTCCAACAGACATGTTATGACATCACCATGTTCATGTGAACAAAACTCGCTAGGGAGAGGACACCTTACTCTACTTCCATAACAAGGCCTACTCTATCCATGAATTGACAGTGAAGTGTCCTGCATTTAAACAGTTTCAATTTACCCTACCCCTCCCTCCTAGCCCTTCCCCCTCCCTCCCGCCCCATCCAGGATCCCACATTCGTTCAGTTTTCATTACACCCGATCAGCCAGGGTACATAGCACTCTCTCCTTCCAAATTATCTTGTTTACTATTTTTGCCCACTCCTCAGTCGTTGGGGGCAAGACTGCTTGCCATCTTTGCATGATCAACTTCCGGGCTTGATATAGACATCTCAAAATTGCTGTTTTTAGCGCTACGTCCTCCGATCCCCATACTCTATATCCAAGGATGCATAGTCTGACATCTGTTTCCAAAGATATCCCCCACTTGCCGCTAATGGCTCCTACTACCCCCATCCAATATCGGACTAGCTTGGGACATCTCCAGACCATATGTATCAGATCACCCTCCTCACCACATCTGGGGCATTTAGCATCTATTCTTAAACCAAATCTAAATAATTTTTTTGGGGTATAATATGCTCTGTGTACCAGCATTAAATGAGAAACTCTCTGTGCGGGGGATACAGAGACCACCTGCCCAATCGCCAGAATTTTTCTCCATTGTACATCTGTTAATTCCCCAATGTCCGCCTCCCATCCCTCCCTACAACCAAGGTGTTCTGGCCTTACAGTACTTTTACTACACAGATGCGCATATATTTCTGAAATAAAGCCCTTTATTTTCCCAGATTTAACCACTTTCTGAAGCAGTGCTGCATCGCTCCACACTAAGGGACGTGTTGTAAACTGAGCATTCAAAGCAGATCTCATTTGTAGGTATCTAAAAAAAGTTTGTCTCGGGATTCCATTTTCAGTTTGAAGTCCCCCAAAGGATTTTAATACGTTCCCTTTATATAGCTGGGATAATCTATTTATGCCCCATCTCTCCCATTCTTTGAACTCCCCCATGGCCACCACCTCCTGTAGATTCCTGTTGTGCCACAAGGGGGCATGTTCAGTGAACCCAGCATATCCCATTAAGCTCTTTGTTGCCTTCAAAACCTTTGTTATCATCCTAATTGTGGGGCCACCACCAGGGAAAGAGTCTGCCTCCAATGCCTCCACCACTATCTTATGTGGCGCCTCCAGAGTCAACAAACCTCTGCCAGCACTTCCGTCTCTTATGTGCTGCAACTGTGCCACCAGAAAGTAACACCTTGGGTGCGGGAGTGCCATTCCCCCCTCCTTAGCTGGCAATTATAAACTCTGGAGGCTAATCCTAGCCTTACCCCTCCTCCATACCAGCTCCCTAAATAACGTATCAATTTTCTTAAACCATTTTTTATTCACCCACACCGGTGAGTTATGTAACAAATACAGTAACTGGGGCAGCCAGACCATCTTAATTAAGTTGCCTCTCCCTGCTACTGTTAAGGGCAGCCAGTTCCAAATGTCTATTTTACACTTAAATTTAACCAATAGTGGTGCTAGATTGTATGGGTGGGTGGTGCCGCGCTAATCCTAAGTAAAAATACTCAGATGGTTTAAAGTGGGGTTAGAGTTAACATAGCGAAGTGTAAAGAAATGTTAGTGAGCAATAAATAAAAATATAAAACCAAATAGATAAATATCACTAACCAGTGAATGCAATAAGCTAAATAAATACTGTGTTAAAAATCTTGAATCTCTTGAGGTATACCACTAATAAAACGTGGATAACAAAAACCAGTATATGAAGAAATAAATGTGATACAACTTAATTTCAATGCATATAAAATACAAAAAGTGACAATGTGCAATGTGTAAACACTGTGCGTATTGAATATGGCTACACTTCAAAGTCCATGCAGTATTGGTATTTAAACCTATATAAAGTGCAGAAAATGTGCCAAAAAAAACTCTCTATAGTGCACGAAATGATATCCCAAAAAGTCTAAATAAATAAACAATATTAACACAAAAAAATGTCCTTTTGGATAAAGTGAACTCTGTGACAGTGATGTGCTGGCATGCGCATGTAGCAATTAAAGTGCCAAGTGACTTAAAATTCGTGCCTCTTCGTGTGCAAACACTTCAGTAGGTAATGGCCCCTTACCTCACAGCAATGGGGCAACAGCATATGACCAATGGGCTTTTTTAACTCGTCCTCCTAGGGGCTCCTACACGTCCCTGACCGTCCTCACAGTTATGGGGCAGCAGCATATAACCAAGGGCTCTTTGACTCGTCCACCTTTGTATTCTTGCAGATCCCTCATTGACCCAGAATTGGGTCCCCTCCGGTGCGGTACAGGAATGTATAAAGGATATTGAAGTGGAGAAAAGGAGCCCAATAGTGTAATTCCGTTTCAACAGTATAATTTTATTAGGTAAAAAACGGGTACTCACATTTGGTAATTAAGAAAAAACAGTTGTATCCGACGAGCGGCGAACTCGTCTGCTTCTCACTGTGTGTACAGCCTATCCCGTCCCTACGCGTGACGTCACACCACACGTGAAGAAGTCACGTGTGGTGTGACGTCACGCGTAGGGACGGGATAGGCTGTACACACAGTGAGAAGCAGACGAGTTCGCCGCTCGTCGGATACAACTGTTTGTTCTTAATTACCAAATGTGAGTACCCGTTTTTTACCTAATAAAATTATACTGTTGAAACGGAATTACACTATTGGGCTCCTTTTCTCCACTTCAATATCCTTTATACATTCCTGTACCGCACCGGAGGGGACCCAATTCTGGGTCAATGAGGGATCTGCAAGAATACAAAGGTGGACGAGTCAAAGAGCCCTTGGTTATATGCTGCTGCCCCATAACTGTGAGGACGGTCAGGGACGTGTAGGAGCCCCTAGGAGGACGAGTTAAAAAAGCCCATTGGTCATATGCTGTTGCCCCATTGCTGTGAGGTAAGGGGCCATTACCTACTGAAGTGTTTGCACACGAAGAGGCACGAATTTTAAGTCACTTGGCACTTTAATTGCTACATGCGCATGCCAGCACATCACTGTCACAGAGTTCACTTTATCCAAAAGGACATTTTTTTGTGTTAATATTGTTTATTTATTTAGACTTTTTGGGATATCATTTCGTGCACTATAGAGAGTTTTTTTTGGCACATTTTCTGCACTTTATATAGGTTTAAATACCAATACTGCATGGACTTTGAAGTGTAGCCATATTCAATACGCACAGTGTTTACACATTGCACATTGTCACTTTTTGTATTTTATATGCATTGAAATTAAGTTGTATCACATTTATTTCTTCATATACTGGTTTTTGTTATCCACGTTTTATTAGTGGTATACCTCAAGAGATTCAAGATTTTTAACACAGTATTTATTTAGCTTATTGCATTCACTGGTTAGTGATATTTATCTATTTGGTTTTATATTTTTATTTATTGCTCACTAACATTTCTTTACACTTCGCTATGTTAACTCTAACCCCACTTTAAACCATCTGAGTATTTTTACTTAGGATTAGCGCGGCACCACCCACCCATACAATCTATCATATGGTCAGGTGTTCACCCGTACAGGTGCATGCAGCTTTTCCTCCTCTAGCCGTTTCCATACTTGATAGCGCAGGAATATCTTTGATATTCTAATAGTGGTGCTAGGTTGTCTTCAATGTACTGATTGGGATCTTTTGTCATGTTTATGCCCAGGTACCGTATTCTTGAAACTACTTTCAATTGGGGGATTCCCAGTGTCAAAGGGTTATTAGGGATATCTACTGGCAAGAGTGCCGATTTCCTCCAGTTCACCACTAATCCTGACAGGTTACCGAGCCTCTCCATCGTGTCCATTACCTGCCTAAGGGAGCCCTCCATGTCTCCAAGAAACAACAGTACATCGTCGGCATATAGGGCAATCCTCTCCTCTCCTGTTCTTCTTACAAACCCCTTCACCTTTGAACAGGACCTGATATAGATTGCTAGTGGCTCCATGGCGAGGGCGAAAAGCAGGGGGGACAAAGGGCACCCCTGCCTCGTCCCTCTTTCTAAACAGATTTTTTCTGAGCTTTCGTTATTAACCTTAATCCTCGCGCTTGGGCCCTTATACAGTATTTTTATCCATTTTATGAAAACGGAGCCTAGGCCGAATTCTTCCAGAACACGCCAGAGATATCCCCACTCCAGGCTGTCAAAGGCCTTAGTTACTGTATGTCTAAAGACACAACGGCACTTGACCCCATATTCTCTGTCGGGGTCTGGAGATTCAGGTAAACCCTCCTTATATTCATACTAGTGGTCCTGTGAGGTATGAATCCCGTTTGGTCCGGGTGTATAAGTTTATCAAAAATTTTATTGAGTCTGGATGCCAACACCCTTGCCAGAATCTTGGCGTCCGTACATAGCAAAGATATTGGCCCATATGCCGATGGTTCCAGCGGGCCCCCCCTTCTTTATGAAGCATGATAATATTAGTTTCGGTCATAGAGTCAGGCAACCTCCCTACCTGTAGTGCCCAATTCAGTGTTTTGAGTAGTTCTGGTAGCAGGATTTTTCCATATTGCTTATAGGTCTCAATCGGGAGACCGTCTGGCCCCGGGGATTTTTGGTTTGCCATTCCATTCACCGCTTGTCGTAATTCAGCTAATGTTATTGGCGCGTCTAGTCCCTATTTGTCCTCTCCTGTAACGGTAGGGGTTAGTATATCCTTGAAAAATGTATCCATCTCCTCTTCTCCGACCGTCCCCCGCGACCTATACAGGTTTTCATAGTACTTCCCAAATGTGTCCGTAATCTCTGAACTATGAGAGGAGATCTCGCCATTTAGGGTCCTAATTGCAGGAACTGTTGAAGAGGAGGAATTGGTTTTCACTAAATAGGCCAACATACGTCCCACGCTTTCTCCTTCCCCAAAGACCCGTTGTCTCTGAAAAAGTTGTTTATTCTCCCCCTTCCTTAGTACTGCTACTCTATAAGACTCTTGTTTATCCTTCCACAATTTCTGCCTCTCTAATGTTGGATCCTTTAAAAATTGCTTCTCTGCCATCTCCAGATCCCTCCTAATCCCTTCCTCCCACTCTCTTGCTTTCTTCTTAACCCCTGCCACCCCCTGGATCAATATGCCCCTGAGGAATGCCTTCAAGGTGTGCCATTGTATGCCCACTGTAGTTGAGCCTTAATCGGATCTTGAAAAATCTTCTAACTTTATTATTATCCTCTCTGGTTCCCCCATTAACTCCAACCAGTATGGGCTCAGTTTCCAGAATCCTCGAGCCTCCCTACCCCCTATATTCACTGAGGCCACCATCAGAGAATGGTCCGAGACCCCTCTCGGGAAGTAGACTACGTCCTTTATTATCGGCAGCGCTTCTGCATTCCCCAGGGTCATATCTATCCTGGAAAAGGTGGAGTGTGAGGCCGAGAAGCAGGAATACTGCCTTATTCCAGGATTCCGAACGCTCCATACATCTGTCAATCCTGCCTCTGCTAAAAACTGGCCCAAACGGCCCTCTGCTAAATTATGTATTTGAGATCTCGGTGGAAATCTATCCAGACCTTTGTTCATCACCTCATTGAAATCTCCCATGACTATTACCGGAGTATCCGTTTTGTCCAACATGAATTCCATTAGATTATACAACACTTCAAGTTTAAAAGGTGGGGGGATATAGATGTTGGCTAAAACATACATACGTTTTCTATTGAGCAATGCAGAAAAATATAGCGGCCCATACCGTCTATTCTGGTCTGCCGACAGGAGATAGCCACGCCTCTTTTCACCAATATGCTCACCCCTCTAGAATAAGAGGAGTAAACCGAGTGATATTGAGCCTGAAACCTCCTGTTTTGAAGATATTTCGTTGTATCCTTTGTCAGGTGGGTCTCCTGCAAGCAGACCAAACCCACCCCCCTCATTTCCAACAGCGAAAAGATGGCAGATCTCTTATTTGGATTCCCCATCTTAGGACTGCATCAAAGAACAAAGAGCAGGAAGGAGCTCCTAAAAACCTCGTAGTACAAAGACCAAAAAAAAAAGCTTTAGGCTCAATACGATATATTGTGCAAAACACCTCCATACCCCCTGTGATTCCAAACCTGTAGGGTTTGGAAAACCCTTGAAAAAAAAAACAAGAAATCCTTAATTACACTCTGTGCTTTAGTGCCCAAAAGGCTTACCCTACTATTCTTACTATTACTATTCATACTGGTGACTATTCCAAGTGTTCCCTCCTATCTTCCATTTTCCTTTCATATTTACCACACTTGTGCTCACTCCTGGAACCCCCTCCCCTAACTCCCTACATTCCCTCCCAAATACTAAGTGTATTCTAGTTTCACTCTGTCTTGATTTTACTAACCCCCCTTCCCCCCACCACCCATCTACCCCCTCCCCAAGCCATCCACCCCAACACTCTCCCACCCCCCCTTCCCCCACCTTACCAGGTTCGCCCATGGGGCTTTATTCGTGACCACCTCATATACTCCTTGTGCCATACCCATTCCTACCATGTTCCCCCCGCCCCCTACTAAAGATGTACACATGTACCAAATTTTAAGAGTAATACCATCCCCTTCTCTCATTCCTACTTTAACATAAAAAAATCCCTCTTCCACCCTTTGCCAAGTCCATAGTTCTTCCCAAAGTCCCAAATCTTCATGTCGGGTATCCTAACTCACTTGGCTCCTCTCCTTGAATTTCAGTCTCTGTTTATTTCCTTCAAACCAGCGTGTTGCTCCTGTCGGAGAATCAAAAAAGAGAACCTCCCCAGTTGCCTCTACCCGTAACCTAGCTGGATACAGTAGCGCATACTTGACTTCAAATTTTTGTAAAGTATGTTTGATCCCCACAAACCCCTCCCTACGTCTCTCCAGCTCTGGTGAGAAGACCGAAAAAAATGAAATTTTAGCTCCTTTGTAGAAGATGGGCCCCTTCTCCCTGGCTTTACGCAGTAAGCTTATCTTATCATAGTGGTTCAGGAACTTCATTAGAAGAGACCTAGGGCGGCCTCCAGGAAGCGGAGCCCGTTGAGCTCTTTCAATCGCAAACTGTTAAGAAAATGCATCTCTTCCGAACACTTCTTTAACCCATCCTTCCAAAAAAAACAGTAGGATTATGCCCCTCGCACCCTTCTGGGAGCCCTACTACCCTTACATTGTCCCTTCTCAGACGGTTTTCCATATCATCCATTTTTTCAGTAATTCTACCCAGTTGATGCTTCATGATTTTAACATCTTGCTGTAGGGGAAATAAGTCATCTTCCATTTGGCTCACCCTTCCCTCCAGAGATGTTATCCTTTCTACTGCCTTTTGCAACTCTTGCTTTATTAATAACAGTTCTTCTTTAACCTCTTTAATTTGGCAGCTTAGTCCCTCCAATGATGTTTTACACGAGTTAACCGCTTGTAGTACTTCCCTCAAGGTGGGCTCTGCCTCTATAGCGGTAATATTGGCTGGTACTGGTATAAGATCTTTTTCCACCATCCCTGTACCTTTGTTCGCATTCTTGAGCCCCACTCCTACTGTGAGTGATGTTGCCTGTCCCTGATTTTTCCTATCCCCCGAAGCTTTAACTTGCGTTGCTTGCCCATTTTTTGTGGGAGTCTGTTCAGGGGTATGTGCGTATTTCTCTAGCTTTGTCGCTGCTGCTGCCGCCTGATTTCCCTTCTCCTTTGCAGATCGCAATGACTGAGGCCCCAGGTTCTCCATGTTGACTGGTTCCTCCCCTCTTTTCCTTGACATCACTAACTTTGAATATATAAATAACACAGAAAGAAATAGGGGGGGGGGGGGGCACAATGAGCGGCAGGACCCAGATTGATCACAAATGACAAATGTCACTAAAAGCAAAAACAATATAAGCGGCACTGTGACGTTCTATCAGGCAGTGTTTATATTGTACAGTATTACTTTGCTTCAGTACTTTGAGAATTGTACCACAGACGCCCATGCACTCCACGGTCCCCTTATCTTGTAATGCAGGGTCACTTGCACACCGTCCCTTGGCTACAAAACAGCACACTGTCAGGGCCTATGCCCTGCTTCATAGTCCCACTCACCTGCCCTCTCCGGTCCCCGGACTTCAACAGCACAGTGACTGGACACCAGCCGACCTCCGCAGGGGTTCTACAGCTGACTCTTGGCACGGATACCCCCGGCTACCCCCAGCTCCAGGGCCGCCAAACTTTCACTTTCGCCGCTCCGCTGCTTCCAGATGCTCACAGCTCCCCGGGCTCCAGTTGCGCAGGCGCAGTAGCGGCAGCAGCTACAACGAAAAAGCCACAGTATAGGGCGGCTTTCAGGCTTCGGGCGCCGGTTCTCCTGCCGAGCGACACCTCCACACCCATCCTCTTCGACACAGGGCACCGGGAGCAAGTCCACAAGACACAGAACTGCCTAGTAATGCCGGCCGGCCGTACTCTCCGTCAGCAGCGGTAAGCAGAGAGGAGACTCTCATCCCACTGCTCACTCACACTCCGCAATCCATCCACACCAACATCCGGTCACGCCAGCATATGAACTTCATTATTAACTTTAGTATGTGCATTAATATTATGTCACTGTGCACAGATTTTTGATTTTAGTACATACACTGAAGCACTTTATTCAAAGTTTGTGCATCTTACAGATTTTATTGTTAGATTGTTGATTTAGCACATGCATTTAGCACTTTATGCAGGTTTATTTATAGGCATCTGTTGTTGATGTATTTAGCGCGGCACTTTATTTATGTTTTATTGCTTTCTACAGTGGCAAGATTATGTTTCTTTCTGATAAGTCTATATATCTTTTAATAAAAGCACCTTGCTTGCTCTAGAAACTACAGCTTGGTATTGCATTCTGTTGTTAAAAGTGATTGTAAAGTCTAATTTTTTTTAGTTAAAAATAACAAACATTTTATACTTACCTGCCCTGTGTAATGGTTTTGCACAGAGAAGACCAGATCCTCCTCTTCTTTGGTGCTCCTGGCCCCTCCCTCCTGTTGAGTGCCCCCACAGCCAGCAGCTTCCTATGAGGGCACTTGAGCCAAGCCGCAGCTCCCTGTGTCCATTAATACATGGAGCGGTGGCCCGGCCCTGCCCCCTTTCTCTCATCATTGGCTGACTGACTTTGATTGACAGCAGCATGAGCCAATGGCGCTGCGCTCCTGTCTCAGCCAATGTGGAGGGGAGTCCCAGGTAGCCAAGACACTCCTGCAACATTGCTGGATTTAGAGGGACCTCAGGTAAGTATTAGAGGGGCTGAGGGGGGCTGCTGCACACAGAAGGCTTTTTATCCTAATGCAAAGATTCTATGAAGCTAAAAAACCTTCTGCCTTTACAGTATAATCACGTTAAGTCTATGATCCACCAGAACACCTTACATATTCTGTTATTGACTTCCCCAGTTGTCATCACCTTAGAATGTATTATGCATGTACATTTTTACCTCCCAAATGCATAACTTAATATTAATCAGCAATAAACCTCGTTTGCTATGTAGCTGGCCAATCACACAGTGCATCATGCATCCAGGCATCTTGTTATATCTTGTAGGGACCTTAACATACACATTAGCTGTCTCTGTGCAATGTTGTCAAACACTTTAGCAGAGTCAAAAGGAGCAGGGAAGTTAGCAGAGTCGTCCAAACCCCAGTGCCTCAATATAAAGAAGAAATGTCAGGATAGTTGGCTGCGGATTGTCAGATGACAGATGACTTGGTGTTTTGTGAAGTTGCTGTGAGAGATAACTGTTTAACTATATGTATTCTCTTTGCAGACACTGCTCAGTAAGGAGCTGACAGATTGTTGACATTACTGTCAATGGTAAAAATATGAATATACTTTGTTGGGTCTAAGTAGTCTAGTTACCATGGATAAAAGAGAGACGGTGGTCAATCAACTTTAGTGAGAGAGCTGATTGCTCCTTAGTCAAATTCAAAAAAGAAACTCTAGGTGGTACAGCATAGGGTATGGTGTGGGTATTAGTACATTAGTACAGCATGGCAGTTTGGGGAAAGATGTCCCATCATTTTTGAAACTCCTAGAGAGAATTGGGTCACTTAGCTCAAAAGTTGAGCAAAATACAACCCAGATTAGAATAGTTAGACATTGCTCTTGGAACCATATTAGGAAAAATCTATTGCAAATGATGTATAGGGGCTCAGCAAGGTGTTGTTGTTGTTAGACTATCACACATCCACAGTATGTTGGATACTGGATTGTGGATGGTATTTGTGTGTCACTTAGGTTTCTAACCTACATAGGGTGAGGGGCTCTAGGGCATTGTGTCTATAGTGGAGTGTAGATCGGGAAACACAGATTGAAGTTCAAACTAATTTGTATACTTGTTCCAATGTGGCCATTGACAAAGTAGCACTTAAGCTATTGATTCAGCATGCAAATCAGTAAGTAACACATTCAGAAGAAGAGGTTATTAATGGCAACCTCCATACCATTTCAAAACTGGTTTCCTTTAGGATTGCATGTTGTTTCAGAGATTGAAATGACTTTAGCGTAGGACTGATGCAATGGGATGAACAAGTAGTAGTATCACATGCAGGAGCTTTGGGAAGTCAAAAATAATGAAGCAATGCCTGATCTGTTCTTTAGCTATAGCATAAAAAATGTAGATAAAAGCATAATTTTAGATTAAGATATTTTTCTAAAATTCCCTCTACATTTGTATTTTTTTCCTTTAATAGAATGTTTGCACCCAAAAAATCAGGAACTGAAGAATTGCCCCACCTTTTTCGTTATGACATCTGTTTTGTCTACTGAAATACTGCGATTATCAGTTTTCAGTGAGCTGAAAATTATTATTTTTGATTTGTTGTGAACATGCATTGCAAATAAATCAAGTATTGTGTGTCAAAAGGCAAAAGAATAGAACTGTACAAGGTAATTTCAGTCTAAACGCAGAGATTATTTTAGCCATCTTGATGAGATAATAAGAGGCAATATGTAAATAATGTGCTAATTTATTTGATCATTTTATTTTTTTGGTTTCAAAACAAAGAAAACTATTTCTCAATTAGGAAAAAAGATTGCTCTAATAAAGTAGGTGCTTAGATCTGTAATGATCTCTTGAGGTCATCCATGTAACTGAAAAGTATTTAAGAGCTGTACTTTATGCTGTTCGGGTATACTACTAACCAGACAGTGAGGTTTAATAGGCAACTTATTAGTAGGACATTGACAGGTGAAACCATAGTGTAACCCACATATGAGGTAAACCAAAAGATTTCTGGAAAAACATATTTAAGTACAAACCCTGGAAAGTTTCACAAAACCTTGCACATACATGGTCACCTTGAAAATATCACACAACCATATGTGAAGTTGCAAGATGTTCAGTTTGGTTAAATGTCTTTGGAATACCAAATGATTCTTTGTAAGTGTTTTATTAGTAGTGCATCTCAAAAATAGATGTCGTGTTAGAAACATTCATAACCCTATCATTATGAGAACACAACAAATTTATATGAAGAGATCAGAACAATTCTTTAAATGAGAACATAACAAATGTATGTGAAGAACTAACAAGGAGAGTGCCACCATCTGCTCTTATATGAACAGAGGGGAGTCTTAGTCAACCAGTGTGTTAATATAGGCTTCTTGGAATTGGAAATGTTCTGGGTTCATTCCCAGCTATGAGTCCAAACTCCCACAAAGCCCAAGTGTCTTATATATTTAGAAAGACAGCATGTTCCTTTTTGTAGGGAAAATTTACTGATCTCTGACTAGGAGGCATCTTAATTAGTGGGATGACACATAAAAAGTTGACTAATTCACATCTGAACAACAACAGAAGGAACAAGACTACTGGTGAGACTTATGTTTCCAGTGTACTGCATACTGCTTTTCTAGAAAATGTTTACAAGAAATTCAGGTTCAGAGTCAATGCAAACACATTAATTATATTGTAGAATTCTGTGAAAAGCAAAGTAGATAATGTGGATTATTAAATGGTCAAATGATAAATACAGCAGAAAATGGAATAGTCAGTATGGTGAAGGGCATGAGTCAGTACCCTGAGGTGAAAGAAAACTAATAATACAAATAAAAATATTCATTATTTTTGGAGGTGTTGACAAACAAGAATAGATATGGCCTTTCACGACTCATAAGAACTATTATGTGGAAAGTAAGAATATAATACTCGTGTCTATGGAATATTGGCCACATGTCCACAATGTATCTTTGTTTTAAAGGATCGATAAATATGAAATACTAATTGGTTTAAATGAAAAGTCAGACTTTTAAAATTGATATTTTTTTTATAATTTTTTTTACATCCATGACTTATAAATGACCCTTTGCAACAGTGTCCAAGACCATAAACAATTAAAAAAAGGCTGATGGAGGAACTTGCTGTCTGTGTGCCATTAGGGACATTCCCCTTCACTCCTTATCCTTAAGACCCAGCAGGGAGTGAGAAGAGAACATTCTCACTTGGTTGTAGATGCACTTTAAAACGAAATTCTAGCTTTGGTGGGAAAACAATTCTCCTCTGGCTAAACAATATGTATTGTGAAGTTAACAACAAACTTTATTACAGAATCTCACCTTATTTTATTCTGAAGATATTGATGTAGGCCTTGTCAGCACAGTTTCCAGAAATGGCTCCTATGTGGAAATCTTTCTTCATCTCAAAGTGACCCTGTCACTACAAGGTGAAAACAGAAAGGTGAATTAAAGGGGTTGTAAAGGCAGAAGATCTTTTTATCCTAATGCATTCTATGCATTAAGATAAAAAAACTTTTGTGTGTAGCAGCCCCCCCAGCAACCCCGAATTGCTTACCTGAGCCCCTTCTCTCCCCAGCGATGTCCACAAGTGTCTAAGCCATCCGAGACACTCCTCCTAATTGGCTGAGACACAGCAACGGTGCCATTGGCTCATTTTGCTGTCAATCAATGTCAGTCAGCCAATTAGGGGAGAGTGAAGGCGGGGCCAGGTCTGGGGTCCGTGTCTGAATGGACAGACGGAGCTCGGACTCAGCTCAGTTGCCCCCATAGAGAGCTGCTGGCTGAGGGGGCACTCGATAGGAGGGAGGGGCCAGGAGCAGCAAAGAGGGACCCAAGAAGAGGAGGATCCGGGCTGCTCTGTGCAAAACCAACTGCACAGAGGAGGTAAGTATAACATGTTTGTTATTTAAAAAAGCAAAAAAAATATGACTTTACCTTTAGAGGGCCTTCACAAGAAGAGACTCTAGAGGCTCTATGCTTTTCCATACTTTTTAATGCTCTTTTCCCACTACATGTGTGTTGAAATACCACAATACTTTTCCCCAAGAGCTGTATTAGTTCCACACTTCTGGTTGTTTAAAATAACACTGCATGCAGTGGTTTCTTCCAGTGGTTCGTATGTTGCTACAGGACGTACAAGATGTTGGGATTAACCACAGCAGGCAGCAAAAGGTGAAGGTATTTTATCCAACTGAAAGAGAAGCATTGCATTGGCATTTCAAAACAGAGGCTGCCAGAAAGGTAAATATGGAGCCTCTGTCTTTTTTAACAACAGAAGCAAGAATCTTAGAATATCACCAAAAGTGAGGGGAAATCTCTTCAAAGTAAAGGTACATTTCCTCTTGGACAGTTGTCACAAGAACAAGTGTTAGTGTCATCATGTCACCTCTTCATCCGATCATAACTGTAAAATTTTAGATTTTCTCTCACTTTTCACCCTAAGGACAATGGACGCCAAGACAAAAAGAAGCAGGAACTTAGGCAGCAATAAAGCTCTAACAGGGTTCCAACCCTTCCCTGCTCTAGCCAAAACTGAAAAAAAGCTTTGGCTAGAGATACACTTCAAAGCCAAAGGATATTACTTACCTTCAATGTAATGTGTCCTGGTTTTGCAAAACTCTTAATCCTCCAATGCACCCTCCCACCCCGTCGCTATAATATTCCAGCTCAGTGGGGTAAACAGTACCGGGGGAGCTCTAACAGGCACTCATCAAGAATGCCTGACTATGTCTGCCCTTTCCAAACAACCATGTGCAGAGTACTTAAAAAAGAGAACTTTCTTATATGTTGGATTGCAGGAAGTAATCACAGGTTCACTATATTATGAGTAAAAAGCCACCCCCACTGGCTGAGATTATCAGGTAAAATGATTATGTGGTAATAGTCACATATTTAGTTCAGATGCAGTTCTCAATGTGCCAGGCTTTTTCTGTGTTTAGCACATGGTTACCAGGCAGAACCCTGATTACTTGGCGATGGCGTATACAGTGACAGTATGAATTAATAACGATGTATAGCTGCAAAATGCACCCACTATCTGTTCATCAGAACGAAACAACTTTACCGGCATATTTGGACAGAGAAGAGAGAGAACATTGCACTTGCAGCTCTAAACATTGTGTACTCATATTTTTAGGCCTATGTGCAAAAACCCCCTAGTTTATGGTCAACTGGAAGGCACCTGAGCCTCTCGTATGCCAGCAGTGCAGGAATTCTGCATTCCAGGCATACACTCCTTAATGCTTACAGCATAAACGCGAGTACTGTTTAGTACAGCATTTAGCCATGTCCAGCCAATGCTAATTTCAGCCTCTCTCATAGACACGCTGCACAGGTGCTTCCTGGGTACCTGAATACACCAGGATTTGTATATCATTTACACTGCATGCTGGGAGTGAGCATTGTTAAGCAGCAAATGGCTGGGCACTGCACTGTTGGTTATCATGTGCATATGTGCATTAATAGTGGTGCCCTGCTAATGCTTCAGAAGACAGATGAACCTAAGGACCAGAATACTCATCCTGGAACCTTGTGATGCTAGGTTCTTGAGAAAATCCTGGACAGTTGCACAGACCGTCAGTTACTGGTGTGGGCATGTGCACCAATTCCTACATATGACCTGAGATATAAAAATATTGAGTAACATTTTTTGTGTGATGCTGCAGAGTACCATGAAAGTGCACAAAGGGGTCAATTCACTAACGTTTACTGCATGCGATAACACAGTCATGTGACTCATTTGCATAAATTATCACATGCAAACAAAAAAAGTCCAATTCACAAAAAAATTATGATTATGCGGTATTTACCACACAATGAACAATGTGCAGGTAAATATTGTCAAAAAAACATGCAGCAAGCTCTTAAGTCCCATTCACAAATGGAACAGAGAGCAAAAAACATGTGATACTTATCACCAGAGTTTTGCTGTCAGTATCACATGCGGTATTTATCAGAAAGTGCGTGGGGGTCCCCCCCCAATAGCTGATTACTAAGGAGTGAGCTGAGAAGCCAGCCGCCGCATCCTTAACAACAGATGACTCATCAGCTGTCAGCTCGGCCCCCCAAAATCACCTTGTCCCCATGTTGATGGGGACAAGGGCCTCTTCCCCAAAACCCTGGGCAGTGGTTGTAGGGGTCTGCGGGCAGGGGACTTCGGGTCTGGCATGGATTTTAAGAGGAACCCCACAACACAAAATGGCATGGGGCCCCCCCCAAAATCCATACCAAACCCTTATCCAAGCATGCAGAGAGTGCCCCCCCTCCTGAACCATACCAGGCCACATGCGCTCAACATAGGGGGTGCTTTTGGGCACCCCCCACCCCAAAGCACCTTGTCCCCATGTTGATGGGGACAAGGGCCTCTTCCCCACAACCCTGAGCGGTGGTTGTGGGGGTCTGGGGACTTATTGCAATATGGAAGCCCCCTTTAAGAAGTAACAAAATACCTCATGCGGAAACAAACTTTTTAATTTATTCCAGGGTTTTTTTTTTTTTTTTTCGGGTTCAGAGGTGCGGCGGGCGTCATTATTGATGGATTTATCGATGGATTTACTTTGGGGACATTTTTATGTTTCAATATTTTTATTGGAGTTTTTCACAAAACAAAATTAAAGAGATTTCTGCATTGGTTCTGAATAATACAGTGCTTCCAAAATCTGGATATCATACCGTACAAAAGTGGAAAGACAAACTTTATAATTGCATAAGTACAATGTGAAGAATATATTGCCACACTCCGCATGGCGATAGGCCATGCTCCCTGAGACAACTTGCCTCTTATGTTTTAGAGGTAAATAATCATAATCCGTAATAATGATGTCCTATTAACCACAGTCTTGATTGTTATTCTCTAAAGCGAATTGTGGGACAGACTGCAAACCCTAAACATCTCAGTATTCGGGGACATTTAAAAAAAAAATGTTAAAAAAGGAATTGTCAAAAACTGTGTGTGTGTTTTTATTTCTATATGGGTACAATTTACCCCATACTCATTCACATGGGGGGTCGGGATATGGGGGCCCCCTTGTTAAAGGCGGCTTCCAGATTCTGAAAGGTCCCCTGCCCACAGACACTTATCAGAATATGGAAGCCCTCTTTACAAGTAACAAAATAAATCATGCGGAAACAAATGTGTAAATTTTCAATTCATGCCAGAGGTAATTTTTTCCTTTTTTTTGGGTCCAGAGGTGCGGCAGGCATCGTGATTGACGATGGATTTATTTTGGGGACATTTAAAAAAACAAATGTTAATAAAGGAATTGTCAAAAACTGTGTGTTTTTATTTCTATGTGGGTACAATGTACCCCATACTCATTCACATAGGGGGGGGGGATCTGGGGGCCCCCTTGTTAAAGGCAGCTTCCAGATTCCGATAAGTCTCCTGCCCGCAGACCCCACAACCACCGCTCAGGGTTGTAGGGAAGAGGTCCTTGTTCCCATCAAAATGGGGACAAGGTGCTTTGGGGTGGGGGTGCTCCAAAGCACCCCCCATGTTGAGGGCATGTGGCCTGGTATGGTTCAGGAGGGGGGCACTCTTGTCCCCTCCCTTTCCTGACCTGCCGGCTGCATGCTTGGATAAGGGGTTGGTATGGATTTTGGGCTAGACCCCATGCCATTTTTTTTTAAATGTTGGCGTGAGGTTCCTCTTAAAATTCATGCCAGACCCAAAGAACCTGGTATGCATTGAGGGGGACCCCACGCTGTTTTTTTTCCATAATTTTTAATTGCCGGCATGTTTCCTTTACATTCAGCTGTCAGTGGGGAACCCGCTAACAGCTAATGAGTCATCTGTTAAGGACACAGCAACCGACTTCTCGGCCTGCTCCTTAGCAACCAGCTCAATGCGCTAAATTACTGCATGAAAATATGCGGTAATTACCGCATTATCGAAACTTCACAGCAGTAGTTATTTACCGCACAATTTGTTTAAGTTATTTTACCACATTTTTTTAGCGTTATTTAACTTAATTGACTCCAAAGTTCTTTAAAAAAACAGTAAATAGCATCCAAGCAAAAAAAAATTATATTATATAAATATCCATCATGTTTCAGTCTATGGGTCTGACCCTTTAAAACAGAACACTAGAAAATGAGACCAAATGTTATGTTGTTGACCATACTGACCAATCCAAATTCTTATTTAGCTTTTCAATAAAACAGCAACTAAAACCTCATTGGTCGTTATTAGCAACAACTATACTTTTATGTTAGTTTTTTCAGTTTTAATAGATTAATCCCTATAGGAGAGTATTTTTAGACAGTGGGTTGTATATTTAGAAGTAGAGTGGAATCACAACTAAAATAAAACTATTGATCTACTAAAATAAAATAAATTACAGCACAATTGGCTGCACATTATGTCACCATTGGCCACAAGCTGAGAGATGTCCCATATTACATGAAATGTTCACTTCCCTTTGTCCCGCTCACAAATTGTGTATCCTTCCCACCACATAGTCATTACTACCTGATCTTGAACTACCTTTTGTGCTTAGTTATTATTATAAAAAAACTGCCAGGTACTATTTATTTCTAAAAAGTCGACATAAAAAGTGGCAAACAAAAAAGAAATGTACGCAGTACATCTCTGCAATACATGCACATTATCCCTTTAAAGATTGTGCAAGTACAGAAAATTACCTATTAATGTGCCAGAAATGCACTCTACTCCTAATTCTTGTTGTGGGCTGACAAAAACATCAGTTTAGGGACTGAGTGGTACCAGTCCTGGCCCGTTTTTTTTGTTGTTAAACTACTCAAATCTCCCACTCTCCTGTTCTTTACAACATTAAGGCTAATTGAGCTGTAGTCCCAAAAAAACAACTAGGTGAGCTATTCAGGCTTTTGGAGAAGTGAGCACAGGACAGCCCTGAATTTCTGACAACGTGTACTGGTTTTTTTCCGCAATTGTGGAAAAGATATAACAAAACACTTTCAATCTTATATTTAACAGAGCAAAAGAGTGCAAATAAATAAAGCTCAATGTTGGGGGTTTACATACATTTTAACTACTATTTCACAAAAATATAACATTTTTGGATTATGTCATGTCCTATGTTTAAGTTTCTATATGTGAGACGACTGTAATGTAACCGGAGCTGAATGTAGAACTGCATGTCCTCTATGTGTATAATCGACCAAGTGATGGGGTACATTTGCATTTTGAGGTTAGGAGGGGAAAGAACCAAAACAACAAAAGCCATCAAACTGTTTACTATTAACTAGTTAATCTACATACTTTACATAAGTCATCCCAAAGGTCACAGCACCGTCCTTAAAGCAGAGTTCCACCCAAAAGTGGAACCTCCACTAATCTGCTTCACCCCCCCCTCTGGTGCCACATTTGGCACTTTTCAGGGGGGAGGGGGGAATGGGTACCTGTTTAGGACAGGTACCCTTCCCCACTTCCGGGAGACTGCGCTGCGGTGCCATCCCTCAGAAGTTCGGCCCCCCTTCTCATGCTTCGCGCATGCGCAGTAGGGAACCGGCAGTGAAGCCAAAAGGCTTCACTGCCGGTTTCCCTTACCATGAATGGCGGCGGCGGGGGGGAGCAGAACTCCTCTTTAAGAATGCAAACAATAAAAAGAACAATAAGAGAGAGAGACAAATTAAGGAGGCTGTACCTTTTAGGGGTTTAACCAGAGTCATGCATCTCATGCAAACAAGATGCAAGTTGTCCCACAGGTCCTGCACCTTTCCTCCCATGCTTCCCCCTAAGAGGAAGCTCTAAGGGATAGAGCCTCACAATCTACATCCTTGCTGTAACCTTGTCTTCTAGACACTTTCCATCATGCCCCTGGGTTGCCCCCCACCAGTCTATGTATATTGGGGGCCCTACATCATTCTTTATGGTCACATTTCACTACTACTAGGGCCTCTTAGGCTACTACACTGCCCATTCACTACAAAGGGTCCTACTCTAAAGGCTAACTATGGTGTCCCTTGTGGCCAAAATGGGGAACTACACTGGGCAATCCTGTTCCCCTAACCTACAGTACTTCTCAGCATATCATAGGGGAGAGGTTCAAATATAAGAAAGATTGTCCTTTTTTTCATCTCCATGAAATTTGCTTTAAACTAGCCTTATGTAGGGAATTTGGTGTTACAGAAACATAACTCCTTTGGATGTAAAAGTATTAATATTAAAGGGCCTTGATTTGGTAAGTAAAGGTACCCCTATATATTGTTATAGATCTTCCCAAGCCTGCTGTGGCTTCCTGGGGTTCCTTTGGTGCCCCTGTGCTTGCATTAGGGACAGTTTTAGCAACCATACTCCTTGGAATCCACAGTCACAAAGACTGTAGCTGGAATAGCAAAATGCAATTAAGATATGCAAAAAATTTTATATATATTATATATATATATATATATATATATATACATACACACATTTATTTACACTATATTACCAAAAGTATTGGGGCACCTGCCTATACACGCACATGAACTTTAATGGCATCACAGTCTTAGCCTGTAGGGTTCAATTTTGAGTTAGCCCACCCTTTGCAGCTATAACAGCTTCAGCTCTTCTGGGAAGGCTGTCCACAAGGTTTAGAAGTGTGTCTATGGGAATGTTTTGCCATTCTTCCAGAAGCGTACTTGTGAGGTCAGGCACTGATATAGACGAAAAGACTTGGCTTGCAGTCTCCGCTCTAATTCATCCAAAAAGTGTTCTATCGGGTTGAGGTCAGGACTCTGTGCAGGCCAATCAAGTTCCTCCACCATCGTCTTTATGGACCTTGTTTGTGCACTGGTGCGCAGTCACGTTGGATTAGGAAGGGGCCATCCCCAAACTGTTCCCTCAAAGTTGGGACCATGAAATTATCTAAAATGTCTTGGTATGCTCACTCCTTAAGAGTTCTCTTCACTGGAACTAAGGGGTCAAACTAAACCCCTGAAAAACAACCTCACACCCTAATTCCCCCTCCAACAAATGATTTGGATCAGTGCACAAAGCAAGGTCCATAAAGACATGGATGAGCGAGTTTGGGGTGGAGGAACTTGACTGGCCTGCACAGAGTCCTGACCTCAACCTGATAGAACACCATTGGGATGAATTAGAGCGGATCCTGCGAGCCAGGCTTTCTCGTCCAACAGCAGTGCCTGGCCTCACAAATGGAAGAATGGTCAAATATTCCCATAGGCACACTCCTAAACCTTGTGGACAACCTTGCCAAAAGAGTTGAAGCTGTTATAGCTGCAAAGGGTGGGCCAACTCAATATTGAACCCTACGGACTAAGACTAGGATCGCATTAAAATTCATGTGTTAGTAAAGGCAGGTGTCCCAATACTTTTGGTAATATAGTAAATAAATAAATATATACTATATATGTATACATATACACATACAGTATATATACCTGTGTGATGTATTTACAAAAAATGTCTCTATATCACCCTACTGAAGAAGTTGAGTCCATTCCAGAAACATGTAGAGAAATAAAAGATCCCCCTTCCTCTCATTAGCTAATAGACAACATATGTAATATTTTGAGTAGAGAGCAAAACAGAGTGATATGGACTGTCAGGGATCTGTCAGCACCAGAATATGCATGCGCGCATGCGCCAGCACGTCCCTGTTCAGACTATGCAGCAATCCCCAGCTATTGCTGTGCGTCAGCGCATCCCTCGGGTTTGCAACGGGTGTGTGCGCGTGCACGCAGCAGGTGCACGCCCGTTAACGTTGTTTGGCGCCAATGGCCAATGAGCACATAAAGGTCTTCCTGCTGCACTGGCGCGCTGCTGTTTCGTCTTCAGCTTCTGTGAACTTGTTACCCGCACATGATTGATCTGTCTACTATACTGACCCGGCTTGTCTGACCATCCCTCTCTCTTCAATCCAACTCGGCTTGCCTGACCCTGCTGCTATCTCTGCCAGTATCCGTTGCCGACCTCTGCCTGCTTACCGACTCTGCCTTTTGCCTGCCGTTATCACCTGCCTTGATTACCTGCCGACCCAGACTGTCTGACCCTGTTTGTGCCTGCCGTTAGCTCCGTGTGCTGCTGCACCTTCAGCTCCAGCTCCAGTGATCTGTGTCAGGTCACCTAGAGGCTGGGTGACAGATGCACACCGTTGGGATCAGGAGTGCACCGCAAGGTAGTGGACCCTACGGCTGACTGCTGCGGATTGAACCCTGGGAGGTTTCAGGAAGCAGGTCTACTGGATCACAGACACAGATCCCACTGGGAGCTAGAGCATAGATTCCCCAGGGCGCGGAGTCTAAGAGCCAGCAGGTGTTCACCAGAGCCTTTAATGGTAAGGATGGACTGCGCTGCAGTCTGGCTCCAGGTCGCGGCCCCCAGGGTCTCACAGCTCACGCTCACGGTAGACTACAGGAGAAGAGGAAGGAGGCAGCAGGCTGGAACAACAAGGAAAGTAAGGGACAAGCCAAGGTCGGGGCCACAAGCAGACAAGGACAACAGAGTATACGCCAAGGTTCAGGGTCACAGGAAAACAGGGATGGTCAGGAACACGCCAAAGGTCAGGGTCACGAGCAGACAGGAATAGTGAAGAACAGGCCAAAGTCGGTAACAGGAATCAGATGTAGGAAACACAGCAAGTACACACAGAGGCTAACACAATGGTTGATCAGCACTGCTGGCTTGCAGGTTAATATAGGGTTCCCTGATAGGGCCTGGGGTGGGGCCATGCTTAGAGGAGAGGTTACAAAGGCAGTCAGGTGAGGGTCAGCTGGTCTCTAGAGATGAACACATGGAGACAGGTATGCTGATCGACAAACTCTATTGCATAACCATGACACTCTGCATCTTCCAGTGTTTCAGCCTGCTGTTCTCCGCTGACCACCTTCACCTGCAGTCCAGCCATCTGGATCTCTACCCTGCCCCAGCACCAGAGACTTCTACCTCACCAGGCACTCCTACCCCATTGTGCTCACGAGACCACTGTTCCCACTCCAGTGGCTCCTGAACCAGCGTTGTATGAGAGGTCTCCTCCTACAAGTCAGGCTCTACTACCAGGTACCTAACATGGACATTGCTAAAAGGTGCTGGATATGGGTCAATATGTGATGGAGGCAATAAAATTACTGTATTTGATAGCACACATTTTAAACCATGACTTTGTAAGTGTTGATACCATTAAAGCTACAAAATAACTGGGTTGTGGGCTCCACCAACCACTTCAACATTGAATGTCACAGTTACAAAAAATTCTTTATTGCACAGATAACATTGAAACGACCACAATACACAAGATTAAAATTCCCTGTTTGTGTATATGAGAGCAGGTTTACATACAGGACAGTGACGGCTGGTGAAGTTTTAGGATGGGGGGTGCCAGACCCGGCCCTTCCTTTTGTGACCCCTTCCACTTCTCATAAGCCCAACCCCTTATAGAATCCACCCACTCTGTCCCCTGTATTCTACTTGCTTCCACCCATAGTGTCAGGTGTATACAGCTCAGTATCACAGGACAGAATATACAGCCCAAGAATTACAGGACAGAGTATACAGCCCAGCATCACAGGACAGAGTATACAGCCCAGCATCACAGGACAGAGTATACAGCCCCAGAATCACAGGACAGAGTATACAGCCCCAGAATCACAGGACAGAGTATACAGCCTAGGCATCACAGGACAGAGTATGTAGCTCAGCCTCACAGATCAGAGTAGGTAGCTCAGCCTCACAGATCAGGGTATATAGCTCAGCCTCACAGATCAGGGTATATAGCTCATGGTATACAGCTCAGCATCACAGATCAGGGTATACAGCTCAGCCTCACAGATCAGGGTATACAGCTCAGGGTATACAGCTCAGCCTCACAGATCAGGGTATACAGCTCAGCCTCACAGATCAGGGTATACAGCTAAGGGTATACAGATCAGGGAATATAGATCAGGGTATACAGCTTAGTCTCACAGATCAGGGTATACGGCTCAGGGTATACATCTCAGCCTCACAGATCAGGGTATACAGCTCCACCTCACAGGTCAGGGTATACTGCTCAGGGTATACAGATCAGGGTATACAGCTCAGCCTCACAGATCAAGGTAAACAGCTCAGCATCACAGATTAGGGTATACAGCTCAGCTTCACAGATCAGTGTATACAGCTCAGGGTATACAGCTCAGCATCACAGATCAGGGTATACAGATCAGGGTATACAGATCAGGGTATACAGATCAGGGAATACAGCTCAGGGTATACAGCTCAGGGTATACAGCTCAGGGTATACAGCTCAGGGAATACAGATCAGGGTATACAGATCAGGGTATACAGCTCAGCCTCACAGATCGGCACTGACAGCACTGGTCGCTCAGCCTCACTGATCGGCACTGGCTTGCAGCTCCCACGGGGACTTGTAGAACAGGACCCGCCCTGGCGGCACTGACAGCACAGCACTCCCCCAGGCTCGTGGCTCTGCTCTGACAGCACCCCCCTGCCCCCTGCGGGTGGTCCGGCACTTATCACCTGAGTCCTGACTGTGTTGTCTCCACCAGAGCAGCATCGGTGGCGGAGGTATCATTCCTTGAGTCCGGCATGTGTCTCCTCTGCTGGTGCCTCCTCTGCCTAAGAGACGGGCATCCAATAGGTTCTCCTGGTGCTTTGGCCCCTCCCATCCCCACCAAAGGAGCCCATGCATCCAGTGCCCTCCTGAAAGGGGCCAGGAGCATGGATGGGGGGCCATCTTTTGTTGCTTTTTTTTCCTTTATCTACATTTTTCTTGCATTGAGTCAATATGTAACAGGTCCAAATGGCTCCTTAAATTTTTCACTGCAGATAGGTGTAACAGCACTCAGGTAAGGGGGAATGAGTTGTCATAAACCAATTCTAATGTTGACCTCACCTTTTGAAAGTACTAGTTCCTTGGCTATTATGTTGGCTTCAGCTGTCTTACTAATTCAATGCCTTTAGTATCCAGAATGGTTATGCAGTTTAGAAGTTCTGATTTCACCCCAACTTTCCTGATATGCATGCTTGTTTCGGTCATGCTTGTCCTAGTGACCTAAAAGTAATGAACCAGAGGCAGCAAGGCAACTAAAATTTTCAGAATGATGTCAGCAATAGCACTTTCTGAATTTCTCTCAGTACAAGTGTCATTTCACTCAGAGTGTTAATGAAAAAATCTGAAGAGAAAGCATGATGTTGCATGATGTTTTCTTGCCCGTGACAAGATCCAATCGTACAGTACTATGGATATGAAAGAAAAAGTCTAAATTGTGGCAGTAGGGAACAGGGATGGGCCGAACACCCCCTGGTTCGGTTCCCACCAGAACTCTTGAACATCACAAAAGTTCAGACCCGAGCGACGAACCCTATTGAAGTCTATGGAACCCAAACAGGAAAACTCTAAAGTCCCAATTTTGAAGGCTTATATGCAAATTATTGGCTATAAAAAGGGGAACGGGGACCTAGCTACTGCCCTGGGGGACATCTACCAATGCAAATTTTTTTTAAAAAAAAGATTGTTTTTAAAGGAGCAGTGATTTTTATGATGCTTAAAGTAAAACAATAAACATGAAAAATTCCTTTAAATATAGTGCCTGGGGGGTCCCCTTAGTCTGCCTGTAAAGTGGTGCATCTGTAGCATGTATAGAACCTGCGGCAGCAAAACTGTCATTTCTAAAGAAAAAAAAATGACATTTAGGCTCGGTTCACACTGCAGCGATTCGGGAACCTTGCGAATCCACTGCGGGTTCCCACATCGCATGTTACATAGTTACATAGTCAAGTTGAAAAAAGACACAAGTCCATCAAGTTCAACCAAAAAAAAAAAAAATACAATCCCATAAACACAAACCTAAACCCACAGTTGAGGAGGAAGGCAAAAAACCCCAGCAAAGCATGCTCCAATTTGCTACAGTAGGGGAAAAAGTTCCTTCCTGATCCCCCAAGAGGCAATTGGATTTTCCCTGGATCAACTTTACCTATAAATGTTAGTATCCAGTCATATTGCATGTCTCCTGGTGGCAGTTCACACTGCCCTATGCAAACTGCTGGAAGTGTCAATTAAAGTTAATGACACTCCCAAATCATTTTGTATATCGCAGTGCGAACTGAAAATTTGGACATGAATTGGAACACCCATGCGATCCGATTCTGCTGCGGACCAAAAAAAGGGTCCTATGCGAGTTTGGTCTGCATGCAATGCATGTATGTATGTATGGATGAAATCACATCGCATAGAGATCGCATGTGATTTGCACTGCAGTGCGGTGCAAATCACATACGATGTCGGACATTGCACCAGTGGGAACCGGCCCTTAAATTGATTTTCCCTGCAAGCTTGCTTTATTTTGTAAACAATGGCGTGGGGAGACAGTCTGTATGATAAGGCTACAATTTAGTGCACTTGGAACGAGATTAGAGATTTTTTGGAAAAATTCTGGTGTCTCTTTGGCAGACTTCGGATGGAATTATAACACATTTTTGCACCCCAGTGAGCAAGCCTTATGTGAAGAAACCAAATTATAGTACACTCAGGCCAAGATTAACACGTTTAGTCTGGTGTCTCTTTCGCAGACTTTGGATAGAAGTAACAAGTACAGAAAAAATTGGGCTTTGGGTGTTGGTGGTGCCTTTACACCGTAACCCTATAGAGGTATTCTTGATGAAAGTAAGAATTGGCCTTGCTGTCAAAAATGTACATTTGATGCCCCTGTCAAAAATTGGCCCTTGGATGTTAATTGTGCCCATGAAACCTATACCAAAAAATTACATCAAGATAAAATAAACACCCACAAAGTTTGGCAGCCTAGACAGTCTTGCAGAGGTTCAAGATCCCAATAACACCTAATCAGTAACATCGGCTTTAGGGACTTGATAGCTGCTGCAAATCCAGGACTGATTCATTCTGACAAATGTCAGCCGGTCAATTGAGTCTGTGGAAAGACACACTCTTTTATCTGTCAAAGAAACCCCGACAGCACTGAATGCCCACTTGGAAAGCACGCTGGACGCAGGACAGCCCAGCAGCTCAATTGCATACTGGGCAAGTTCTGGCCAGTTGTCTATTTTCATGACCCAAAAACCCAGTGGATCGTCTACTGGAAAGCTCTCCACATCTGTTTTCACACCTAGATAATCTTCCACCATATGATGCAGATGCTGCCGATGGGATCTTGAAGCTGACAGCTCTGGGCACCTAAGACTAAAAAATTTTTGAAATGCATTACTGAGGCGGCCTCCTTCTCCTCCTTTGACCAACAGAAGCCTCAAAACTAGCTTTTCCTTGAGACTGTAACCTATCAGAGTCTGGAAAGGCATTATATAAACTCCTCTTTAAGGTGTCCCCAAGATATTTCATCCTGTGCTCCCTCTTTGAGCGCAGGATGAGTTCCGAGACTTTTCCCTTGTAACGGTGGTCAAGGAGGGTTGCCAACCAATAATGATCCTTATCCTTGATGCCACAATTTCTCGGGTCATTTTGCAGGCCTTGAAGAATAAGGAAGCCCATGCACCCCAAGTTTGAGGAGGCATGAGAAGCAGAGTCTTTGAGGTCACAGAGGATTACAGTATCTGGAACTGCCTCCTCCCAGCCACATACTACTCCCAAGGTTTCTGGGGACTTAAAACCATCTCTCCATAATGCCACACAGACATGGCCATCTTTATTGATTGGACCCTGGGCAAACATTTTCTTGGGACCCCCTTCCATGTAATTTCACTCTCCACATGCTCTGAGACATATAATAAATAGCAGCTAGACTCAAAATTAGTTTACTAAATCAGATCAGGCAGTGATTGCTATTGGTTGCTGGAGGTTACAGTGTATCATTACCACTCATTGACTGGCTGCTAGAGGTTACAGCACACATTATGGCTCACTGATTATTTACTAGAGGTTAAAACACATGACATCTGCTTGTTGATTGGTTGTTAGAGATTACTGTACATCAATACTGCTCACTGATTGGTTGCTAGAGGTTACTGGAAATCCTTACCACTCATTTTTGGTTGCTAGAGGTTACTGCACATTATTACTGCCCACTGATTGGTTGCTAGAGGTTGCTGCATATCTTTACCGCTCAAAGATTGGTTGCAAGAGGTTAGTGCACATCATTACTGCTCACTGACTGGTTGCTAAAGGTTACAGCACATCATCTCCTCACTGCCTGCACGCCATGGACTGGGGAAGTGAGGGGACCCATCAATAGACAGAAAACTGCTAGGGATCCAAGGACTCCTGGGATCAGTGGCAATGCTGGGGGAGGGGGTGTGATTAGTGGAAATGCTGGGGGGTTGATGGGATCAGTTGCAGTGGTGGGGGGATGGGATTAGTTAGGAGGCAGTACACTGCGGCAAATCCTGAATCATGTAGAGCAAAGCTGTAAATCTTTGGCAAGTATATAGTGGGGGACTCTATACTGTCCACCAATGTGAGGGGGGATTTACACTGACCACCAATGTGAGGGGGAATTTGTACTGACCACATTGTAACAGTGGATTTTACGCCACCCCCAAATATAAAGAGGGATTTCTACACTGACACATGTAATAGGAGCATTTACACCAACCACCAGTGTAAGGGGGAATATACAATGACCTCCATGTAAGGGGGAATTTACACTGACAACCATTGTCGAGGAGATTTGTATTGACCAGCAATAAAAGGTGACACTTCTACACCAACCACCA
The DNA here is from genome assembly GCA_037952835.1 of Lithobates septentrionalis. Lineage (NCBI taxonomy): Eukaryota > Metazoa > Chordata > Amphibia > Anura > Ranidae > Lithobates > Lithobates septentrionalis. The sequence continues at coordinate 655,532 of JBBDGP010002495.1, read as the reverse complement.
ATATTAGGGGGGATTTACACGGACCACCAATGTAAAGGGGGATTTACACTGACCACCAGTGTAAAGGGGGATTTACACTGACCACCAATGTACAGGGAAATGTACACTGATCACCAATGTAATGAAGAATTTCCACTGATCACCAATGTAAGGGGGACCTTCACACTGGCCACTAGTGTGAATGAAAGAACACCAAGGCCCAATGTAATGAGAGGAGTTACACTGACCACCAATGTAACTGAGACATTTAGCCTGCGTTCACATTTCTTTGTGTAGGAAGCGCATGCAAAATCGCTTTCCTGACACCACAGAAATGTGTTACCCTTTAGCAGATACACAACAGTGGCATTAATTGTTAATGACACCCTCACACATCTGCTGAGATGTGCGTATTTACATGCACCAAAATTCATAGTGCTGTGGCACCATGTTATTTTAAAAAAGAGTTCCACCTCCAATTTGCTTACCTTTGCAAAACAGGCTAATGTTAGGCTTAATGACCACAGTTGTAAGCAGGACTTTCAAGCATGCCTCTTTAACTCCCCAGTGGGCAGCATTCAGAAGAAGTAAAGGTGGATATGACCTCAGGGGGGGCATGATATGCATATGAATGCTGCCTCTATTTACGTATCAATGCCACTGGTCTGTGGCTATTTACATATTAATGGCACCACTATTTACATATCAATGCAGGTTATTTACAGGTAAACACAGGGTCTGCAGATGAGTCATCTGTAAACGGCAATAGGGCAGAGCTGGGCAGCATTAGTAACAGAACTTCACACTAAGATATCGGGACACAGTGTGGGACTAAAACTTCAAGGGAGGAGGGAATTAAACTGGGATAGTTGGCAAGTATGAGACAGCTGCTTTGGGCCCCACAACAATGATGGGGCCCAGGGCAGCTGCCTCTTTTGCCCTGCCTTAAAGATGGCCCTGCACACAGAGTATGCTCCAGCAGGAACACAAGAGGGATTGTGTCACTGATGCATGCATTGTCACGGCTCACCATCCTTGTTGCCTCCTCAAATGATGACAGTACAGTGCATGCATTCTTTATCAGTGGCCATTGACATGGGGAAAAAAAGCTGAGGTGCCCTGAGCCTGTCCTTGTTCCATACTCACACAGGCATTCGTTGATGGCCCTCTGCTGCATGTGCAGCCACTGCAGCATTGTCAAAGTTGAGCTCCACCTGGTGGGTATGTCACAAATTTAGCTGTTTACGGACAGGTGGAATTCCCGCTGAATTTCCTAGCCTGACAGACTGAATGGCCCAATGCTTAGGGGGTACTGGTGGCTCATAGGACAATTCAGCAGTTATGGGCATGAAGGAGGGGGGGGGGGGGGGCTGACAGATCTTGCATCATCACCACCAGCTATATAGAGACGTGGCGGTAAAACAAGCTTCAGCACTGAGCCCTGTCCTGCATATTTCCTAGTTGAGGGGCAGAGTTACCCAGTGTGCTGTGAATGAAATATATCATCCCTGACCATGCTTGCTGGACCAAGTGTCAGCAGTAAGGTGGACCTTGTGGCTGACTGCCTTGCCCAATAATGCCAAAACATTACCTTCCACGTGATGGTACAGAGCTGGAATGGCCTTACATGCAACGTCTGGGAACCTACCCTTTTGGTACAGCACATTCTGCAAATTAAAGAAAGGGGCAGAATCCACCTGACGGAAAGGCAAGTTTAAAAGCTAGCAATTTGGACAAGCTGGGCATGTGGGTGGCAGGGGTATATTTTTTTTTTTGCTGCAGCAGCTGGGGCAGAGAAATTTGCCTGCTATACTCTACAGTTGGTGTTGTGCTGCTGGCAGACCTTTTGCAAGGACCTGTGACACCCTTTGCTATACCATCATCCCTGTCAGTGGAGGCTGCTGAGAGGTCATGAGATATAGCAGGGGTAGACATGAGAGGTGATGAGTGAGGAGTAGAAGAATTGTGTCCCCTGTTTGTGGCTTTCAGGTGCTCTTGCCAATGGGCGGAGTGGTGGGAGGTTAAATGCCTTGTCAAGCATGTGGTACTCAAATGGCTGATGTTTTTGCCATGCTTGATCTGCTTGAGATTTCAAATTGCAACAGTGCAATCAGCTGCACATGTGCTAAAAAAGGCCCAGACAGCTGAGCTGTGGGAAGTGGGCTGGGGCATAACAGCTTAAAGTGGAGTTCCACCCAAAAATGGAACGTCCACTTTTTGGATTCCTCCCCCTCTCCGGTGTCACATTTGGCACCTTTCAGGGGGGAGGAGGGAACAGATACCTGTCTAATACAGGTACTTGCTCCCACGTCCTGACATAGATCACCGCGGCGCTTGCGGTGTCCTACGCCACTTCCGGTGCCTACACTGTCCTCCCCCGCTGTATTCTGGGAGACACAGAACACAGCAGGGACCAGTGAGGACGCGCAGCGTGACTCGCGCATGCGCAGTAGGGAACCAGGAAGTGAAGCCGCATGGCTTCACTTCCTTATTCCCTTACCGAGGATGGCGGCGGCAGCAGCCGAGAGCCAACGGACGGATCGGCTTCAGCTGCTGACATTGGGGGCTCCCTGGACCGGTAAGTGTCCATATATTAAAAGTCAGCAGCTGCAGTATTTGTAGCTGCTGGCTTTTAATATTTTTTTTTCCGGCGGACCTCCGCTTTAACAATCTGATGGAATAGGGTGGCTGCCTCTGGAGGAAATCCTTCCTTGTTGGGGTTGTTCCCCCCCCCTCACTTTTCTCTTCTGCTCTATCCGACACCCAAGCCACCTCAGTAACCTCATCATCATCATCATTCCCTCCATCCTCATCATCACTGGAGCCAACCTGGCAATGCGCTGCAGCTGGGGGAACATGACTGCCAATTTGTTGTTTATCAGTGTTCTCCCCTCTCTGTAGGCTCATGTTACTCCCTTACTTTACCTCAGAACTAACATCAGAATCAAGTAATGTCTGTGCATTCTCAAGAAGCAAGTGACTGATGCTGTGTTCAAATAATTCAGCTGACTCCTCCATGCATGATGCTGGGGCTATGGCAGGGGTAGCTGTGGACAAGGAGGCAGAAAAAGCTGCTCTGGCAGCGGAGATGGACTGCACACTAGTGTCAGCTTGGTTCATAGAGGATGAGAAGGATGAGGATGCATTAGTAAGCCAGTCCACCACCTCCTCTACATGCTGTGGCTGGATAGCATGGGTAACATAATCAAACAGAGACAAAGGTGCCCTGCCTTAGGACGGACCACGTCCACCTTTGCATGTGGACACAGACACAGATATTGCAGATTTTGTAATGTTTGTTTATAAATGACCTATTCCCCCAAATTTCCCAAATGCTTTAACCACTTCCATACCAGGCACTTTCCCCCCCTTCCTTCCTTGCGCGGTCATGCAACACTGTACCCAAACTAAATTTTTTATAATTTTCTTCCCACAAATAGAGCTTTCTTTTGGTGGTATTTGATTACCTCTGCAATTTTTAATTTTTGCGCTATAAATGAAAAAAGACCGTCAATTAAGAAAAAAACAAAAACTGATGGGCACTGGTAGACGGCACTGATAGGCAGCACTGGCAGCACTGATAGGCAGCACTAATGGGCACTGATAGGTGGCACTGGATAGGCAGCGCTGATGAGGAGCTACTGACAGGCATTACTGAGTGCCACTGATTGCCACTTTGATGGGGCAATGACAGGCATTACAGATGTGGCACTGATTGGCACTGTTGTGGGCACTGATCGCCACTGTTCTGGGCACTGACAAGCGTTTATTATGGGGACAGGCTGGAAGGTGTTGGGCACTGATTGGCAGCTGATGGGCACCTTTTGATGGGGGCTGTGCTAATAATCAATGTGCTGATTATCAGCACAGACCCCCCTCTGACAGGGAGAGCTGCCGATCGGCTCTCCCTGTCAACGTGGACCGAGGAAAACCGTTTACCGGCACTTCCTGGTACATGCAATGATCAGCTGTGAATTTAAAAAAAAATAGCAAACATGTCCATACTCACCTTCTCTGTGTAATGCCATTGCACAGAGCGGCTGCAAACCTCCTCTTTTTGGGTCCCCCCCCACAGGTGCTCCTGGCCCCTCCCCTCTGTTCAGTGCCCCCATGGAAAGCTGCAAGGGAAACTTGTGTGCGTGAGCTCAGCGTAGAGCGCCATCTTATATTCTAAGGATCCAAATTGTATGCCTCTAATTGGGTTCTCATTTCTTAATATAGTGGCCAGTTATTCCATTTTGAGGATGTATATTAATTGGGTTGAATCAACACCATTATCAATTTATTAAAAAGCTAAAAACATACTCACAAACATGAAAGGATCAACTCCAGCATGATGGATATCCAAATCACTGTAGCTGACGCGTTTCAAGAGACAACCCCCTTCCTCAGAGCTGATCCAACTTGTTACATAACATAATTTATATAGGCCTGACACGTTATCCACTCTCCACTTTTAGCTTCACTAGACGGGGCCAAATCACCTACATAAGGGATATGCAATTAGCGGACCTCCAGCTGTTGCAAAACTACAAGTCCCATCTGCCTTTGGGTGTCATGCTTGTGGTTGTCAGAGTCTTGCTATGCCTCATGGGACTTGTAGTTTTGCAACAGCTGGAGGTCCGCTAATTGAATGTCCTAGACCTACATGCTTCCCAAAGTTTGGCAGTGTCTGGCTTCCCATGACTTTTTTTTCCCAATAGCTTGTCTATTAGCCTACAAATGGCCAGAATTCACCCCTTATTAACCTCAATGCAATTCACTCACAATTTCAGATTTGCCTAACATTTAGAGTGATTCACTGAACTCTGGGAGAATTGAATCTTGACAGTTTATCTCATCACTGGTCAGCGGCATAGCACATCAAGTGTCTGTGTCAAAATATCATGCATTTTTTTTTTCAGCGTGAAAAGAGAAAAAAATGTCAGCATTGCTGAACAGCACAACAAAATGCAGACTGGCAGTCTCTTGTGTTAACAATTTGGCAGACATATAGAAACTGTGGGGTCTAGTGTGAATCCCAGTTGCTGAATGCCTTCAGAGCTTTTGCCTAGCCCAGATGGGAGATCATGAGAACACAGAACAGTGGCAGTATTCTATTCCTTTCCAAACTGTAACCAAATTGTTCAAAGTCATTGGTAGCAGCAACACTACCCTTCACCCCTTCTATTTGGCTGCTGAAAATAACAAAATAGCAGTCTTTTTTGGCTCTGAACGTTAGGGATGATGGTAGGGCCCCACCACTGTTGATTTTACTGTATGTATTAATGTCATGCTTGCCCCGGTACCAGAACCTTAAGGTGCCTTAGGGTACCACTATTTCCTTAAGGTGAGCAGGCCTACTGGTACTTGATTGTCCCCAGGGTTAAAACACATTGCTAGAGTTTCTAGCCAGGTGGCACAAGGGACTGAGTTAAGGTAAGGGAAAAGAGTACTTGTGGCCCTCAGGAGTGTCAGGCATGAACCTTAGCATAGCTGGGGAGTATCCCTATGAAAGTCAGGAGGCTGGTGAAGGTCAGATCAAGCCACTGACAACAAGCATAATCCAGAGACAGTCTGAGGACATGACAGGGAAGGCAGCAGCTGATGTGTAATCCAGAAACAGTCCTAGCTTGGGGCAGGCAGCAATCAGAAAAATAGTTCATTATTCAAGCAAGGGGTCAGTGATAGGAGAATTCAAAGACACTGCATGGTGGACAGGAACAAACTACGTAGGACCAGGGTACAGGAGCTAAGTAGCAAAATGCTATCACAAGCCCAAATCCCTGGGCTTGTGATGCTTAAATAGAGTGGTGAAGCCAAATCAGATTGGGAAAGCTAGGCAGACAGAGTCAATCTTCTGTCTAGCAATGAGGACACCTCCCAAGAGCAGCTAATGGAAGCACATGGGTGTTGCTGCTGGAGCCAGGCATGTTGTTCAAAAACCACAAAACTCAGGCCAGGCAGCAGAAAGTGGCTGAGCAGTGGGCTAGGTTAGGCATTTTTTTTATAAGGAGCCATGTGTGTTGAGTTATATGAGTAAGTATGTGCAGTAAAGTGTTGCTTAGTTTTGTACAGTGCCTATATAAAATATGTAACCTCTTTATTGTCTTAGAACATTAATGAGAGTTAATTTTGTTTTCTTGACACAAACCAACAGAAATATAATATTCAAATGTGAAAATGAAAACAGATCTCTGCATAGAGAGTTTAAGTGATAAAAGAAAAATGAAAATAACTGCTGTATACAGTGCACCCTCTTTAATATGACACACATACAGTAAATGCATAAATCATCAGCTGCAGCCAGTTCTTTTCCAAAATTACATAATTAGTGAAGTGGACATTACCTGTGTGTATTCAAGAGGTTTCAAGTGACTCTAATATAAATATGCTTGTATTCTAGAAAGTTAAACTTCTGATGAGTCATGTCATGGCCTGAGCTACACAAAAGAACACTCGAAGCAACTGCATGAAAGGGGGACAGAATAGCACAAGTCTGGATACAAAAAACTTTCCAAATCACTAATATCCCTTACACTACAGCCAAATTAATAAGTAATAAATTGAAAAATTATAGCATATCAGTAAATCTGCAAAGAACCAGCTGTTCACCAAAACTGAGTGACCATGCAAAACAGGTGGAGAAGAAAAGATGGAACACTGCACTCTGAAGAAACAGCCTAGGCATAGGTGTGCACAGCCTCTTGCATTAGGATGTGCATCCCAAAGCTCAAACACACATGGCTTTCTCTGCAGCCTCAGCTGCACGGGGCAGTGAATGAATGAGAAGTGCCCTGTTCTGAGGGGCTTCCTGTTCATTCACAAACTGAAGCAAAGTAAACAGTTTACTATGCTTCATTTATAAATGAGTGTTTACTGTGTTCATTTAGAAAAGTAAGGCACTGGTATTTACTAGCCCCTTCCCCCACTCTCCATCCTGAAACATCCCCCGCAGCAGCTGGGGGACAAGGAGAGGAGGAAAGCTGGAAGCAGGGGGAATTGGTACTGCATGTAGTGATTAAGGTGTGCCAGGCACACCTGGTACACCCCCTGTGCACGTCTATGAGCCTAGGTAAGAAAAGATGACACTGGCTTCATCTCGACTCCTCTCAAGACACACCTTTGACTGTTCACCCCGCCCACAGGGCTTAGTCATAGGGGTCAGTCACTTTCACCTTTTCTTACCTGGGCTGTTTCTTTAGAGTGTGGCGTTCCATCTTTTCTTCTCCATGAGTGTATATAGAGGCGGGGACGGGCACCTGCATCCAGTGTGAGTCACCACAGCATTATGGGATGACTGCTTGGAGCAGCACCCGAAGCTTGAATGGTTCTTGGTCACATGCAAACCAGATGACCAGTGAGAAAGGCCAACAAGGGACCTAAGACCTTGCTAAAGGATTTAAAAGCCTCAGTATCTGAGATTGGAGAAACTATGCTTACAAAAACTGTTTCTCGGGTGCCTCATCAGCCAGAGCTTTAAGGCTGCGTTCACACCTGAGCGCTGTAATTTTTCAAAAAATTTTGTGCATACCATCATGCATTTTATGCATGTTTTTGTGCATTTTGTTATAGCGTTTTAGCTTCAGGCATTTTTGTAATAGCCAATAGAGAACAGTATCATCTGTGACATCACTTGTTTCTGTGTGTGAGGTAACTCACATATCAGCTTAAAAATGCATATAAACGTGTGCACCAATACAATTCTAGGGGACTCAGACTGCCCCAAAATGCTGCAATCTGCCCGATTGCAACTCTAAAAGAAGCTGCAGACCTTTTTTGATCAACAGGTGTTCGCATGCTCAGGTGTGAACAGGCACCAAAGAAAGACTTAGAACCTCCAAACATTATATATTTTTTAAAGCAGAGGCCCTAGAGAATAAATTGGTGGGTTTTGCAATTTTTTATGTCACACGGTATTTATGCAGAGGTTTTTCAAATGCAAATTTTCTGGGAAAAAAATACACTTTTTTGTATTTTAATGCAAAAAAACACAATACATAACCCATTTTTTATTTTTTTTACAATATAAAAGATGATATTACGCCAAGTAAATAGATATGTTATAAATGTTATTATCCATAGACAACGTTTTAAAAGCCTTTATAGGTTACCACTAGGGATGAGCTTCGTGTTCAAGTCGGACGCATGTTCGACTCGAACATCGTGTGTTCAGTCGTTCGCCGAATTACAAATGTTATAATAATTCATCGCAGTGCATTGCTGGCTGATGATTGGCCAAGCATGCACTATGACCCGCATGCTTGACCAATCACAGCGCCGTGTGTACAGAGAGCCATAATTGGCCAAAGCCAGGGAGGCTTTGGCCAATTATGGCTCAGGGGGTTTAGTACACGCCCCACACTATATAAGGCTGCCTGCACATCGGCCCTGTGTAGTGTGTTGCGGTGGAGAGAGATAGATAGACAGAGAGACAGTGTCATTTGATTTAAGTTAGATAGAGTAGGCAGGTCGAGTCAGTTATGCCGCGTACACACGAGCGGACTTTACGGCAGACTTTGCCTGGCGGACTTTTCGACGGACTTTACGACGGATTTTCTGAATGAACGGACTTGCCTACACACAATCAACCAAAGTCCGTCGAATTCGTACGTGATGACGTACGACAGGACTAAAACAAGGAAGTTCATAGCCAGTAGCCAATACCTGCCCTAGCGTGGCTTTTTGTCCGGCGAACTAGCATACAGACGAGCGGACTTTTCGACCGGACTCTAGTCCGTCGGATAGATTTGAAACATGTTTCAAATCTAAGTCCGTTCAACTTTTGAGAAAACAAAGTCCGCTGGAGCCCACACACGATCGAATTGTCAGACGAAATCCCATCCGCCAGGCAAAGTCTGCCGTAAAGTCCGCTTGTGTGTAAGCGGCATTAGCTGCACTTGCAGTGTATTGTGTATATATATGCACCCCAGGTGTGTATATATATATATATATATATATATATATATATATATATATATATATATATATATATATATATATATATATATATATATATTATATTCAGTTTAGCTAGATCCTGTTCTTCTCTTCCTAATATACTGACAGGCAGGCAGGCAGGTGTTTTTACAGTATTTCCAGTTACTGTACTGTGTACCCTGCACAGTTGCACCTACAGTATAGCTACCTGAAGCCAGGTGCTTGTGTGGGCTCTTGACGTATTTCCAGTAACTGTACTGTGTACCCTGCACAGTTGCACCTACAGTAGAGCTACCTGAAGCCAGGTGCTTGTGTAGGCTCTTGACATATTTCCAGTTACTGTACTGTGTACCCTGCACAGTTGCACCTACAGTATAGCTACCTGAAGCCAGGTGCTTGTGTAGGCTCTTGAAGTATTTACAGTTACTGTACTGTGTATCCTGCACAGTTTCACCTACAATATAGCTACCTGAAGCCAGGTGCTTGTGTAGGCTCTTGACGTATTTCCAGTTAATGTACTGTGTACCCTGCACAGTTGCACCTACAGTATAGCTACCTGAAGCCAGGTGCTTGTGTAGGCTATTGACGTATATACAGTTACTGTACTGTGTACCCTGCACAGTTGCACCTACAGTATAACTACCTGAAGCCAGGTGCATGTGTAGGCTCTTGACGTATTTCCAGTTACTGTACTGTGTACCCTGCACAGTTGCACCTACCGTATAACTACCTGAAGCCAGGTGCTTGTGTAGGCTCTTGACATATTTCCAGTTATTGTACTGTGTACCCTGCACAGTTGCACCTACAGTATAACTACCTGAAGCCAGGTGCTTGTGTGGGCTCTTGACGTATTTCCAGTTACTGTACTGTGTAACCTGCACAGTTGCACTCACAGTACAGTTACTTTTATGCCAGGTGCTTGTGTGGGCTCTTGACGAATTTCCAGTTACTGTACTGTGTACCCTGCACAGTTGCACCTACAGTATAACTACCTGAAGCCAAGTGCTTGTGTGGGCTCTTGACATATTTCCAGTTACTGTACTGAATACCCTGCACAGTTGCACCTACAGTATTACTACCTGAAGCTAGGTGCTTGTGTAGGCTCTTGACTTATTTCCAGTTTCTGTACTGTGTACCCTGCACAGTTGCACCTACAGTATAGCTACCTGAAGCCAGATGCTTGTGTAGGCTCTTGACGTATTTCCAGTTACTATACTGTGTACCCTGCACAGTTGCACCTACAGTATAGCTACCTGAAGCCAGGTGCTTGTGTGGGCTCTTGACGTATCTCCAGTTACTGTACTGTGTACCCTGCACAGTTGCACCTACAGTATAGCTACCTGAAGCCAGGTGCTTGTGTAGGCTCTTGACGTATTTCCAGTTACTGTACTGTGTACCCTGCACAGTTGCACCTACAGTATAGCTAACTGAAGCCAGGTGCTTATGTAGGCTCTTGACGTATTTCCAGTTACTGTACTGTGTACCCTTCACAGTTGCACCTACAGTATAGCTACCTGAAGCCAGGTGCTTGAGTAGGCTCTTGACATATTTCCAGTTACTGTACTGAATACCCTGCACAGTTGCACCTACAGTATTACTACCTGAAGCTAGGTGCTTGTGTAGGCTCTTGACTTATTTCCAGTTACTGTACTGTGTACCCTGCACAGTTGCACCTACAGTATAGCTACCTGAAGCCAGGTGCTTGTGTAGGCTCTTGACGTATTTCCAGTTACTGTACTGTGTACCCTGCACAGTTGCACCTACAGTATAGCTAACTGAAGCCATGTGCTTATGTAGGCTCTTGACGTATTTCCAGTTACTGTACTGTGTACCCTTCACAGTTGCACCTATAGTATAGCTACCTGAAGCCAGGTGCTTGAGTAGGCTCTTGACGTATTTCCAGTTACTGTACTGTGTACCCTGCACAGTTGCACTATAGCTACCTGAAGCCAGGTGCTTGTGTAGGCTCTTGACGTATTTCCAGTTACTGTACTGTGTACCCTACACAGTTGCACTCACAGTACAGTTACTTGAAGCCAGGTGCTTGTGTGGGCTCTTGACGAATTTCCAGTTACTGTACTGTGTACCCTGCACAGTTGCACCTACAGTATAACTACCTGAAGCCAAGTGCTTGTGTGGGCTCTTGACATATTTCCAGTTACTGTACTGAATACCCTGCACAGTTGCACCTACAGTATTACTACCTGAAGCTAGGTGCTTGTGTAGGCTCTTGACTTATTTCCAGTTACTGTACTGTGTACCCTGCACAGTTGCACCTACAGTATAGCTACCTGAAGCCAGATGCTTGTGTAGGCTCTTGACGTATTTCCAGTTACTATACTGTGTACCCTGCACAGTTGCACCTACAGTATAGCTACCTGAAGCCAGGTGCTTGTGTGGGCTCTTGACGTATCTCCAGTTACTGTACTGTGTACCCTGCACAGTTGCACCTACAGTATAGCTACCTGAAGCCAGGTGCTTGTGTAGGCTCTTGACGTATTTCCAGTTACTGTACTGTGTACCCTGCACAGTTGCACCTACAGTATAGCTAACTGAAGCCAGGTGCTTATGTAGGCTCTTGACGTATTTCCAGTTACTGTACTGTGTACCCTTCACAGTTGCACCTACAGTATAGCTACCTGAAGCCAGGTGCTTGAGTAGGCTCTTGACGTATTACCAGTTACTGTACTGTGTACCCTGCACAGTTGCACTATAGCTACCTGAAGCCAGGTGCTTGTGTAGGCTCTTGACGTATTTCCAGTTACTGTACTGTGTACCCTACACAGTTGCACCTACAGTATAACTACCTGAAGCCAGGTGCTTGTGTAGGCTCTTGACATATTTCCAGTTAATGTACTGTGTACCCTGCACAGTTGCACCTACAGTATAGCTACCTGAAGCCAGGTGCTTGTGTAGGCTTTTGACGTATTTCCAGTTACTGTACTGTGTACCCTGCACAGTTGCACCTACAGTATAGCTACCTGAAGCCAGGTGCTTGTGTGGGCTCTTGACGTATTTCCAGTTACTGTACTGTGTACCCTGCACAGTTGCACTATAGCTACCTGAAGCCAGGTGCTTGTGTAGGCTCTTGACGTATTTCCAGTTACTGTACTGTGTACCCTGCACAGTTGCACCTACAGTATAGCTACCTGAAGCCAGGTGCTTGTGTAGGCTCTTGACATATTTCCAGTTACTGTATCGTGTACCCTGCACAGTTGCACCTACAGTATAGCTACCTGAAGCCAGGTGCTTGTGTAGGCTCTTGACGTATTTCCAGTTACTGTACTGTGTACCCTGCACAGTTGCACCTACAGTATAGCTACCTGAAGCCAGGTGCTTGTGTAGGCTCTTAATGTATTTCCAGTTACTGTACTGTGTACCCTGCACAGTTGCACCTACAGTATAGCTACCTGAAGCCAGATGCTTGTGTAGGCTCTTGACGTATTTACAGTTACTGTAATGTGTACCCTGCACAGTTGCACCTACAGTATAACTACCTGAAGCCAGGTGCTTGTGTAGGCTCTTGATGCAATTCCAGTTACTGTACTGTGTACCCTGCACAGTTGCACCTACAGTATAGCTACCTGAAGCCAGGTGCTTGTGTGGGCTCTTGACGTATTTCCAGTTACTGTACTGTGTACCCTGCACAGTTGCACTATAGCTACCTGAAGCCAGGTGTTTGTGTAGGCTCTTGACGTATTTCCAGTTACTGTACTGTGTACCCTGCACAGTTGCACTCACAGTACAGTTACTTGATGCCAGGTGCTTGTGTGGGCTCTTGACGAATTTCCAGTTACTGTACTGTGTACCCTGCACAGTTGCACCTACAGTATAACTACCTGAAGCTAGGTGCTTGTGTAGGCTCTTGAAGTATTTCCAGTTACTGTACTGTGTACCATGCACAGTTGCACCTACAGTATAGCTACCTGAAGCCAGGTGCTTGTGTGGGCTCTTGACGTATTTCCAGTTACTGTACTGTGTACCCTGCACAGTTGCACCTACAGTATAGCTACCTGAAGCCAGGTGCTTGTGTAGGCTCTTGACGTATTTCCAGTTACTGTACTGTGTACCCTGCACAGTTGCACCTACAGTATAGCTAACTGAAGCCAGGTGCTTATGTAGGCTCTTGACGTATTTCCAGTTACTGTAGTGCGTACCCTGCACAGTTGCAACTACAGTAAAGCTACCTGAAGCCAGGTACTTGTGTAGGCTCTTGACGTATTTCCAGTTACTGTACTGTGTACCCTGCACAGTTGCACTATAGCTACCTGAAGCCAGGTGCTTGTGTAGGCTCTTGACGTATTTCCAGTTACTGTACTGTGTACCCTACACAGTTGCACCTACAGTATAACTACCTGAAGCCAGGTGCTTGTGTAGGCTCTTGACGTATTTCCAGTTACTGTACTGTGTACCCTGCACAGTTGCACCTACAGTATACCTACCTGAAGCCAGGTGCTTGTGTGGGCTCTTGACGTATTTCCAGTTACTGTACTGTGTACCCTGCACAGTTGCACCTACAGTATAGCTACCTGAGGCCAGGTGCTTGTGTAGGCTCTTGACGTATTTCCAGTTACTGTACTGTGTGCCCTGCACAGTTGCACTATAGCTACCTGAAGCCAGGTGCTTGTGTAGGCTCTTGACGTATTTCCAGTTACTGTACTGTGTACCCTACACAGTTGCACCTACAGTATAACTACCTGAAGCTAGGTGCTTGTGTAGGCTCTTGACGTATTTCCAGTTACTGTACTGTGTACCCTGCACAGTTGCACCTACAGTATACCTACCTGAAGCCAGGTGCTTGTGTGGGCTCTTGACGTATTTCCAGTTACTGTACTGTGTACCCTGCACAGTTGCACCTACAGTATAGCTACTTAAAGCCAGGTGCTTGTGTGGGCTCTTGACGAATTTCCAGTTACTGTACTTTGTACCCTGCACAGTTGCACCTACAGTATAGCTACTTGAAGCCAGGTGCTTGTGTGGGCTTTTGACGAATTTCCAGTTACTGTACTTTGTATTCTGCACAGTTGCACCTACAGTATAGCTACCTGAAGCCAGGTGCTTGTGTAGGCTCTTGACGTATTTCCAGTTACTGTACTGTGTACCCTGCACAGTTGCACCTACAGTATAGCAACCTGAAGCCAGGTGCTTGTGTGGGCTCTTGACGTATTTCCAGTTACTGTACTGTGTACCCTGCACAGTTGAACTATAGCTACCTTAAGCAAGGTGCTTGTGTAGGCTCTTGACATATTTCCAGTTACTGTACTGTGTACCCTGCACAGTTGCACCTACAGTATAGCTACCTGAAGCCAGGTGCTTGTGTAGGCTCTTGACATATTTCCAGTTACTGTACTGTGTACCCTGCACAGTTGCACCTACAATATAGCTACCTGAAGCCAGGTGCTTGTGTAGGCTCTTGACGTATTTACAGTTACTGTACTGTGTACCCTGAACAGTTGCACCTACAGTATAGCTACCTGAAGCCAGGTGCTTGTGTAGGCTCTTGACGTATTTCCAGTTACTCTACTGTGTACCCTGCACAGTTGCACCTACAGTATAGCTACCTGAAGCCAGGTGCTTGTGTAGGCTCTTGACGTATTTCCAGTTACTGCACTGTGTACCCTGCACAGTTGCACCTACAGTATAACTACCTGAAGCCAGGTGCTTGTGTAGGCTCTTGACGTATCTCCAGTTACTGTACTGTGTACCCTGCTCAGTTGCACCTACAGTATAACTACCTGAAGCCAGGTGCTTGTGTAGGCTCTTGACTTATTTCCAGTTACTGTACTGTGTACCCTGCACAGTTGCACCTACAGTATAACTACCTGAAGCCAGGTGCTTGTGTAGGCTCTTGACGTATTTCCAGTTACTGTACTGTGTACCCTGCACAGTTGCACCTACAGTATAGCTAACTGAAGCCAGGTGCTTATGTAGGCTCTTGACGTATTTCCAGTTACTGTACTGTGTACCCTTCACAGTTGCACCTACAGTATAGCTACCTGAAGCCAGGTGCTTGTGTAGGCTCTTGACGTATTTCCAGTTACTGTACTGTGTACCCTGCACAGTTGCACTATAGCTACCTGAAGCCAGGTGCTTGTGTAGGCTCTTAACGTATTTCCAGTTACTGTACTGTGTACCCTGCACAGTTGCACCTACAATAAAACTACCTGAAGCCAGGTGCTTGTGTAGGCTCTTGACGTATTTCCAGTTACTGTACTGTGTACCCTGCACAGTTGCACCTACAGTATACCTACCTGAAGCCAGGTGCTTGTGAGGGCTCTTGACGTATTTCCAGTTACTGTACTGTGTACCCTGCACAGTTGCACCTACAGTATAGCTACCTGAAGCCAGGTGCTTGTGTAGGCTCTTGACGTATTTCCAGTTACTGTCCTGTGTACCCTGCACAGTTGCACCTACAGTATAGCTAACTGAAGCCAGGTGCTTGTGTAGGCTCTTGACGTATTTCCAGTTACTGTACTGTGTACCCTTCACATTAGCACCTACAGTATAGCTACCTCAGGCCAGGTGCTTGTGTAGGCTCTTGATGTATTTCCAGTTACTGTACTGTGTGCCCTGCACAGTTGCACTATAGCTACCTGAAGCCAGGTGCTTGTGTAGGCTCTTGACGTATTTCCAGTTACTGTACTGTGTACCCTACACAGTTGCACCTACAGTATAGCTACTTGAAGCCAGGTGCTTGTGTGGGCTCTTGACGAATTTCCAGTTATTGTACTGTGTACCCTGCACAGTTGCACCTACAGTATAACTACCTGAAGCCAAGTGCTTGTGTGGGCTCTTGACGTATTTCCAGTTACTGTACTGTGTACCCTGCACAGTTGCACCTACAGTATAACTACCTGAAGCCAAGTGCTTGTGTGGGCTCTTGACGTACACCATTAACTGTACTGTGTACCCTGCACAGTTGCACCTACAGTATAGCTACCTGAAGCCAGGTGCTTGTGTAGGCTCTTGACGTATTTCCAGTTACTGTACTGTGTACCCTGCACAGTTGCACCTACAGTATAGCTACCTGAAGCCAGGTGCTTGTGTGGGCTCTTGACGTATTTCCAGTTACTGTACTGTGTACCCTGCACAGTTGCACTATAGCTACCTGGAGCCAGGTGCTTGTGTAGGCTCTTGACGTATTTCCAGTTACTGCACTGTGTACCCTGCACAGTTGCACCTACAGTATAGCTACCTGAAGCCAGGTGCTTGTGTAGGCGCTTGACGTATTTCCAGTTACTGTACTGTGTACCCTACACAGTTGCACCTACAGTATAGCTACCTGAAGCCAGGTGCTTGTGTAGACTCTTGACGTATTTACAGTTACTGTACTGTGTACCCTGAACAGTTGCACCTACAGTATAGCTACCTGAAGCCAGGTGCTTGTGTAGGCTCTTGACGTATTTCCAGTTACTGTACTGTGTACCCTGCACAGTTGCACCTACAGTATAGCTACCTGAAGCCAGGTGCTTGTGTAGGCTCTTGACGTATTTACAGTTACTTTACTGTGTACCCTGCACAGTTGCACCTACAGTATAACTACCTGAAGCCAGGTGCTTGTGTAGGCTCTTGACGTATCTCCAGTTACTGTACTGTGTACCCTGCACAGTTGCACTCACAGTACAGTTACTTGAAGCCAGGTGCTTGTGTGGGCTCTTGACGAATTTCCAGTTACTGTACTGTGTACCCTGCACAGTTGCACCTACAGTATAACTACCTGAAGCTAGGTGCTTGTGTAGGCTCTTGACTTATTTCCAGTTACTGTACTGTGTACCCTGCACAGTTGCACCTACAGTATAGCTACCTGAAGCCAGGTGCTTGTGTAGGCTCTTGATGTATTTCCAGTTACTGTACTGTGTACCCTTCACAGTTGCACCTACAGTATAGCTGCCTGAAGCCAGGTGCTTGTGTGGGCTCTTGACGAATTTCCAGTTACTGTACTGTGTACCCTGCACAGTTGCACCTACAGTATAACTACCTGAAGCTAGGTGCTTGTGTAGGCTCTTGACTTATTTCCAGTTACTGTACTGTGTACCCTGCACAGTTGCACCTACAGTATAGCTACCTGAAGCCAGGTGCTTGTGTAGGCTCTTGATGTATTTCCAGTTACTGTACTGTGTACCCTTCACAGTTGCACCTACAGTATAGCTGCCTGAAGCCAGGTGCTTGTGTAGGCTCTTGACGTATTTCCAGTTACTGTCCTGTGTAACCTGCACAGTTGCACCTACAGTATAGCTAACTGAAGCCAGGTGCTTGTGTAGGCTCTTGACGTATTTCCAGTTACTGTACTGTGTACCCTTTACAGTTGCACCTACAGTATAGCTACCTGAAGCCAGGTGCTTGTGTGGGCTCTTGACGTATTTCCAGTTACTGTACTGTGTACCCTGCACAGTTGCACTATAGCTACCTGAAGCCAGGTGCTTGTGTAGGCTCTTGACGTATTTCCAGTTACTGTACTGTGTACCCTGCACAGTTGCACCTACAGTATAGCTACCTGAAGCCAGGTGCTTGTGTAGGCGCTTGACGTATTTCCAGTTATTGTACTGTGTACCCTACACAGTTGCACCTACAGTATAACTACCTGAAGCCAGGTGCTTGTGTAGGCTCTTGACGTATTTCCAGTTACTGGACTGTGTACCCTGCACAGTTGCACCTACAGTAAAGCTACCTGAAGCCAGGTGCCTGTGTAGGCTCTTGACATATTTCCAGTTACTGTACTGTGTACCCTGCACAGTTGCACCTACAGTATATCTACCTGAAGCCAGGTGCTTGTGTGGGCTCTTGACGTATTTCCAGTTACTGTACTGTGTACCCTGCACAGTTGCACCTACAGTATAACTACCTGAAGCCAAGTGCTTGTGTGGGCTCTTGACGTATTTCCAGTTACTGTACTGTGTACCCTGCACAGTTGCACCTACAGTATAACTACCTGAAGATAGGTGCTTGTGTAGGCTCTTGACTTATTTCCAGTTACTGTACTGTGTACCCTGCACTGTTGCACCTACAGTAGAGCTACCTGAAGCCAGGTGCTTGCGTGGGCTCTTGACGTATTTCCAGTTACTGTACTGTGTACCCTGCACAGTTGCACCTACAGTATAGCTAACTGAAGCCACGTGCTTGTGTAGGCTCTTGACGTATTTCCAGTTACTGTACTGTGTACCCTGCACAGTTGCACCTACAGTATAGCTACCTGAAGCCAAGTGCTTGTGTGGGCTCTTGACGTATTTCCAGTTACTGTACTGTGTACCCTGCACAGTTGCACCTACAGTATAGCTACCTGAAGCCAGGTGCTTGTGTAGGCTCTTGACGTATTTACAGTTACTGTCCTGTGTACCCTGCACAGTTGCACCTACAGTATAGCTAACTGAAGCCAGGTGCTTGTGTAGGCTCTTGACGTATTTCCAGTTACTGTACTGTGTACCCTGCACAGTTGCACCTACAGTATAGCTACCTGAAGCCACGTGCTTGTGTAGGCTCTTGACGTATTTCCAGTTACTGTACTGTGTACCCTGCACAGTTGCACCTACAGTATAGCTACCTGAAGCCAAGTGCTTGTGTGGGCTCTTGACGTATTTCCAGTTACTGTACTGTGTACCCTGCACAGTTGCACCTACAGTATAGCTACCTGAAGCCAGGTGCTTGTGTAGGCTATTGACGTATTTACAGTTACTGTCCTGTGTACCCTGCACAGTTGCACCTACAGTATAACTAACTGAAGCCAGGTGCTTGTGTAGGCTCTTGACGTATTTCCAGTTACTGTACTGTGTACCCTTCACAGTTGCACCTACAGTATAGCTACCTGAGGCCAGGTGCTTGTGTAGGCTCTTGACGTATTTCCAGTTACTGTACTGTGTGCCCTGCACAGTTGCACTATAGCTACCTGAAGCCAGGTGCTTGTGTAGGCTCTTGACGTATTTCCAGTTACTGTACTGTGTACCCTGCACAGTTGCACCTACAGTATACCTACCTGAAGCCAGGTGCTTGTGTGGGCTCTTGACGTATTTCCAGTTACTGTACTGTGTACCCTGCACAGTTGCACCTACAGTATAGCTACTTGAAGCCAGGTGCTTGTGTGGGCTCTTGACGAATTTCCAGTTACTGTATTGTGTACCCTGCACAGTTGCACCTACAGTATAGCTACTTGAAGCCAGGTGCTTGTGTGGTTTCTTGACGAATTTCCAGTTACTGTACTGTGTACCCTGCACAGTTGCACCTACAGTATAACTACCTGAAGCCAAGTGCTTGTGTGGGCTCTTGACGTATTTCCAGTTACTGTACTGTGTACCCTGCACAGTTGCACCTACAATGTAACTACCTGAAGCCAAGTGCTTGTGTGGGCTCTTGACGTACACCATTAACTGTACTGTGTACCCTGCGCAGTTGCACCTACAGTATAACTACCTGAAGCTAGGTGCTTGTGTAGGCTCTTGACTTATTTCCAGTTACTGTACTGTGTACCCTGCACTGTTGCACCTACAGTAGAGCTACCTGAAGCCAGGTGCTTGTGTAGGCTCTTGACGTATTTCCAGTTACTGTACTGTGTACCCTGCACAGTTGCACCTACAGTATAGCTACCTGAAGCCAGGTGCTTGTGTAGGCTCTTGACGTATTTCCAGTTACTGTACTGTGTACCCTGCACAGTTGCACCTACAGTATAGCTAACTGAAGCCAGGTGCTTATGTAGGCTCTTGATGTATTTCCAGTTACTGTACTGTGTACCCTTCACAGTTGCACCTACAGTATAGCTACCTGAAGCCAGGTGCTTGTGTAGGCTCTTGACGTATTTCCAGTTACTGTACTGTGTACCCTGCACAGTTGCACTATAGCTACCTGAAGCCAGGTGCTTGTGTAGGCTCTTGACGTATTTCCAGTTACTGTACTGTGTACCCTGCACAGTTGCACCTACAATAAAACTACCTGAAGCCGGGTGCTTGTGTAGGCTCTTGACGTATTTCCAGTTACTGTACTGTGTACCCTGCACAGTTGCACCTACAGTATACCTACCTGAAGCCAGGTGCTTGTGTGGGCTCTTGACGTATTTCCAGTTACTGTACTGTGTACCCTGCACAGTTGCACCTACAGTATAGCTACCTGAAGCCACGTGCTTGTGTAGGCTCTTGACGTATTTCCAGTTACTGTACTGTGTACCCTGCACAGTTGCACCTACAGTATAGCTACCTGAAGCCAAGTGCTTGTGTGGGCTCTTGACGTATTTCCAGTTACTGTACTGTGTACCCTGCACAGTTGCACCTACAGTATAGTTACCTGAAGCCAGGTGCTTGTGTAGGCTCTTGACGTATTTACAGTTACTGTCCTGTGTACCCTGCACAGTTGCACCTACAGTATAGCTAACTGAAGCCAGGTGCTTGTGTAGGCTCTTGACGTATTTCCAGTTACTGTACTGTGTACCCTTCACAGTTGCACCTACAGTATAGCTACCTGAGGCCAGGTGCTTGTGTAGGCTCTTGACGTATTTCCAGTTACTGTACTGTGTGCCCTGCACAGTTGCACTATAGCTACCTGAAGCAAGGTGCTTGTGTAGGCTCTTGACGTATTTCCAGTTACTGTACTGTGTACCCTACACAGTTGCACCTACAGCATAACTACCTGAAGCCAGGTGCTTGTGTAGGCTCTTGATGTATTTCCAGTTACTGTACTGTGTACCCTGCACAGTTGCACCTACAGTAAAACTACCTGAAGCCAGGTGCTTGTGTAGGCTCTTGACGTATTTCCAGTTACTGTACTGTGTACCCTGCACAGTTGCACCTACAGTATACCTACCTGAAGCCAGGTGCTTGTGTGGGCTCTTGACGTATTTCCAGTTACTGTACTGTGTACCCTGCACAGTTGCACCTACAGTATAGCTACTTGAAGCCAGGTGCTTGTGTGGGCTCTTGACAAATTTCCAGTTACTGTACTTTGTACCCTGCACAGTTGCACCTACAGTATAGCTACTTGAAGCCAGGTGCTTGTGTGGGCTCTTGACGAATTTCCAGTTACTGTACTGTGTACCCTGCACAGTTACACCTACAGTATAACTACCTGAAGCCAAGTGCTTGTGTGGGCTCTTGACGTATTTCCAGTTACTGTACTGTGTAACCTGCACAGTTGCACCTACAATGTAACTACCTGAAGCCAAGTGCTTGTGTGGGCTCTTGACGTACACCATTAACTGTACTGTGTACCCTGCACAGTTGCACCTACAGTATAACTACCTGAAGCTAGGTGCTTGTGTAGGCTCTTGACTTATTTCCAGTTACTGTACTGTGTACCCTGCACAGTTGCACCTACAGTATAGCTACCTGAAGCCAGGTGCTTGTGTAGGCTCTTGACGTATTTCCAGTTACTGTACTGTGTACCCTGCACAGTTGCACCTACAGTAGAGCTACCTGAAGCCAGGTGCTTGTGTGGGCTCTTGACGTATTTCCAGTTACTGTACTGTGTACCCTGCACAGTTGCACTATAGCTACCTGAAGCCAGGTGCTTGTGTAGGCTCTTGACGTATTTCCAGTTACTGTACTGTGTACCCTGCACAGTTGCACCTACAGTATAGCTACCTGAAGCCAGGTGCTTGTGTAGGCGCTTGACGTATTTCCAGTTACTGTACTGTGTACCCTACACAGTTGCACCTACAGTATAACTACCTGAAGCCAGGTGCTTGTGTAGGCTCTTGACGTATTTCCAGTTACTGTACTGTGTACCCTGCACAGTTGCACCTACAGTAAAACTACCTGAAGCCAGGTGCTTGTGTAGGCTCTTGACGTATTTCCAGTTACTGTACTGTGTACCCTGCACAGTTGCACCTACAGTATACCTACCTGAAGCCAGGTGCTTGTGTGGGCTCTTGACGTATTTCCAGTTACTGTACTGTGTACCCTGCACAGTTGCACCTACAGTATAGCTACCTGAAGCCAGGTGCTTGTGTAGGCTCTTGACATATTTCCAGTTACTGTACTGTGTACCCTGCACAGTTGCACCTACAATATAGCTACCTGAAGCCAGGTGCTTGTGTGGGCTCTTGACGTATTTCCAGTTACTGTACTGTGTACCCTGCACAGTTGCACCTACAGTATGACTACCTGAAGCCAAGTGCTTGTGTGGGCTCTTGACGTATTTCCAGTTACTGTACTGTGTACCCTGCACAGTTGCACCTACAGTATAACTACCTGAAGCTAGGTGCTTGTGTAGGCTCTTGACTTATTTCCAGTTACAGTACTGTGTACCCTGCACAGTTGCACCTACAGTATAGCTACCTGAAGCCAGGTGCTTGTGTAGGCTCTTGACGTATTTCCAGTTACTGTACTGTGTACCCTACACAGTTGCACCTACAGTATAGCTACCTGAAGCCAGGTGCTTGTGTGGGCTCTTGACGTATTTCCAGTTACTGTACTGTGTATCCTGCACAGTTGCACCTACAGTATAACTACCTGAAGCCAGGTGCTTGTGTAGGCTCTTGACGTATTTCCAGTTACTGCACTGTGTACCCTGCACAGTTGCACCTACAGTATAACTACCTGAAGCCAGGTCATTGTGTAGGCTCTTGACGTATTTCCAGTTACTCTACTGTGTACCCTGCACAGTTGCACCTACATTATAACTACCTGAAGCCAGGTGCTTGTGTAGGCTCTTGACGTTTTTCCAGTTACTGTACTGTGTACCCTGCACAGTTGCACCTACAGTATAACTACCTGAAGCCAGGTGCTTGTGTAGGCTCTTGACGTATTTCCAGTTACTCTACTGTGTACCCTGCACAGTTGCACCTACAGTATAACTACCTGAAGCCAGGTGCTTGTGTAGGCTCTTGACATATTTCCAGTTACTGTACTGTGTACCCTGCACAGTTGCACCTACAAAATAACTACCTGAAGCCAGGCGCTTGTGTGGGCTCTTGACGTATTTCCATTTACTGTACTGTGTACCCTGCACAGTTGCACCTACAGTATAGCTACCTGAAGACAAGTCCAGGTGTTCTCATACTAATAATACTACAGGCAGGCAGTTGATTCTGCTAGCTGCAGTATATTCGGTATATATATACATCCCTGTTTTGTGCAGCTACATCTCACTGCAGGCCAATAGTATGTAAGGCAAACAAGGAGAGGCACACAGTCACAAGCCAATAAAAGAGGGCAAGCAGGCTCTGTATCTAGAGGCAACAGTGCTGGTTGTGGACACGGTGCATCCTCATCAGCACCTGGCCGTGGGACACGCTTGACCTTTTTTTCAGCAGCTGGCCATGTTAAGCCGCAACATGTGGAAGACTTGTTCAAGTGGATGACCAAGCCGTCCTCATCCTCCTCATCCTATCTCACCCAGGCTCAGGGTACTTTGTCTGGCAAAGCAGCTGCCAATGCGGACTCCTCCCTCGGCTCAATGGCATCAGTGACTCCTTCCCTAGCCCCACCATGTCCTCCTGAGGAGTCCCCTGAACTGTTTGACCATAGTGTTGGGTACATGCTCCAGGAGGATGCCCAGCATTTTTAAGGCTCCGATGATGGTACTCAGCTAGAGGAAGGCAGTAACGTGAGCCCAGACAGAGGAGGTGCCCAAGAAGGACAGCAATCTGGCAGTCATGTTCCCCCTGCTGCAGCATACTGCCAGGTTTGCTCCAGTGATGAGGAGTGGGGGGATGATGAGGTCACTAACTCCACGTGGAAGCCTGATAGAAGAGAGGAGGAGGCACATTACCAAGGAGGCAGGATGCCCTCCAGGTGCCGGGGGGGCGGGCCTCTAAGCTGACCACAACAGAAAGAAAAACTTCCGTGGAGAGGTGGAAGGCTACGGCACCTACTTGAGGGGCAATCTGCCACAAGGGGACACTGGCACTGAATTTCAGCTATTACGCCTGTTACCCCTGTAGGGGTTAGGCGCTCTGGTGAGTGCGGGCACAAGTGGGAGTTGCGGAGGAAAGCGGGGAATATTGAAGAGTCACCAATATTTGTTAATTTATGCATGGATCATCACTCATAGACTATTACCTTTAGGTGTATAGCCATATACACACGTATATTTGTTTAAACTTTTATATTTTATTTTATTTTTGATATCATCCATTGCCACTTTTTATCTACATATTTATATTTTTTCCATTTTCTGGCATTTACTAACTTGAATCATTTTCTTTGAATTCACATGGGGGCACTTTTGTCTTTAATTTCTCTTATAAGCCACCCCCCTTTTTTTAGCACGTCACATTATGTCATTATTTGATGTGGGGTATTATCACTGTTATATTTATTTATCTTCCATGTATTCTCATTTTTTACACTTATATACACTATTGATCTTATAATAGTCAGGAGGACAAGCCAAAGGTCAGGGCAACAAGCAAACAGGGATGGTCAGGAGAACAAGCCAAGTCGGTACACGGAATCCAACGTAGAGCAGACGGCAAGAATCACTCAGGAAAGCCTTCACACAATTGTTCCTCGGGCAAGGCTTGCTTGCAGTGCGTGGGGTTAAATAGTGTTTCTTGTTAGAGGCTGGGGTGGAGCCATGCTGAGAGAAGATTACTTAAACACACAGGTGTGAGAGCTCGGTCTCTAAAGTTGATACACAGACCAGAGGGGTAAGCAGACAGTCAGGGCATGAAACATTACTGCAGATTCATGACACAATTACACCCCAAAACACATTCTGATACTCCTCCTATGGGGATACCACATAAATTAGATTTTTTGCAGTCTGGTAACATAGAAGGGCCCAAAATTCAAGGAGCATCACATGTTTGGAAGTCCAGTACTGCCAGAAAAATAGAAAACCCCACAAAATGACCACAGTATGGAAAGCAGACAACCCAAGGTATTTTTAAGGCATGGAGCGTCTTTTGAAGATTTAATTTAACCATTTACATTAAATATGCTTTTTTTGCACACTGACATATATCCCTTTGCCTGTCTGAACCTACTTTAACAAATAACTTTATTAAAACCAGCAAATGTTGGGACAAAGAATATTTTGGTCAGGACTATATAACACACAATAATGTATAGAGTGCAGGGGTCAGGACTAAGTAACGTACAAAATAAACATACATAAAGCAGAAGTCAGAACGAGCCCCCTGTTCACATCAGATTCCCCCTTACATCAGGAGTACCCACCAGAGTTCCCCCTAATATCAAAAAATCCTCCTTATGTCATATGTACCTAGAGTGTGACCTTACACCAGAGTAACTGGAGTCCCCCTTATATCAGAGTCCCCAGAGCCCCTCCCCATTACATCAGGGTACCCTCTTTTATCAGGGTCCCCATAGTTACCCCCTTGCATCAGGTTTCCCAAAGACACCCACTTTACATCAGGACTCTCAGAGTTTCCCCCCTTACATTAGGGTCTCCAGAGCCCCTCACTCAATCAGGGTCCCCAGGGTCTCGCCTCCTTATATCAGGGTCCCCAGAATCAACCCTCTAAATAAGGGTCCCCAGAGTTTCCCCAGTTGCATCAGGGTCCCCAGAGTCCCCCATTATATCAGGTTCCCCAGCACTCCCCCTTACATCATGGTCTTTAGTGCCCACCCCCTTTATACCAGGTTCCCCAGAATTCCCAGAGCCTATTCTATTCTCAGTGTAGCAGACAGATACAGGTGGTGGCTGGGAGGCGGGGCACAGGGAGCAGCTCTGGAGAAGGAAATTCTATCCTCCTGCTCTGAATGCTGGGTCTTGGGGGCAAAGCAAGTAGGTGTTTGGTTGCTAGGATGCTGGGTGATTCTAGCTACCAACCACTAGAGATGACAATAACAGGCAGGGGCAGTAGATGGAACTTGCGTTGCAAACGCGGGAAGTTCACACATTGCGCTGTCAGCCAGTGGTTGTATTTTCATGGATTGTTCTCCTGTCCACAGACTTTACAGACGGGAGAAATCAGAAGTATTTTACAATATATCCATGAAAATATGGACAGTTGGCAACCTGTCCTAGCCACATAGAGGGGCCCAAAATCCAAGGAGCACCTTTAAGCTTGCAAGGGGCATAAATTGCATCTTTGACCTGACTACATATCTCTTTCTGGAGGCCCTGGTGTACCAGAACAGTAGAAACACCCAAAAAGTGACCACATTTGTAAAGCAAACACCCAAACGTATTTTAAAAGATACATAGTGAGTCTTCTGAATATTTTTCTTGCCACACATAGTGTGGGCACAATTAGAAATACCTATTCTGCTATCCTCTCGAGTATGGGAATACTACATACACTATATTGTCAAAATTATTGTGACACTGCCTTTAAACGCACATGAACTTTAATTGCATCCCAGTCTAATAGGGCGTACACACGGTCGGACTTTGTTCAGACATTCCGACAACAAAATCCTAGGATTTTTTCCGACGGATGTTGGCTCAAACTTTTTTTGTCTACACACGGTCGCACAAAGTTGTCGGAATTTCCGATCGCCAACCACGCGGTCACATACACCATGTACAACGAGATTAGAAAAGGCCGGTTCAGAACCAAGCGCGGCACCCTTTGGGCTCCTTTTGCTAATCTCGTGTTAGTAAAAGTTTGGTGAGAGACGATTCGCGCTTTTTCAGACTCGTGGCTTTCAGATCGTTTTCTGCCGTTCAGTTTGTGCTTGTGGGTTTGTATCTGCTCTTCAGTGCGTGCAGCAAGTTCCGCGTGACTTTAGGTAGTCATTGTATTCTTGTTCGTTCGTTACTGTTTTTCAGGTCGCTCTTCACAGGCCTTGCTGTTCTTCAGTGCGTTCTGTTACTTCGTTCTGAGCAGCCGACCGTTTTCTAGCCATGTTTCGTATGCGTACTCCTGGTAGAGTTCGTGCTGTGCGGGGGCTTGGTGTTGGGGTCCTGACCTTGACACAAGTCCAGTCCATGAACAGGGTGGGGAGGAGTTCATGGACCAAGAATTGGTTGCTTCAGCGTGACCAGTTCTCTCATATGCCTTTGCTCCGTGAGATCCGTGAGAATAATCCTGATGATTTCAGGAACTTTCTCAGGATGACGGACCCCGTGTTTCACCGTTTGTTGGCTTCGCTGACCCCCTATATCAGCAGACAGGATACCTGCATGAGGCAAGCCATCACTCCGGAGCAGAGGTTGGTCGCTACCCTGCGGTATTTGGCGACAGGGAGAAGCCTGCAGGACTTGAAGTTCTCGACAGGCATCTCCCCCCAGGCTCTGGGGATCATTATCCCAGAGACCTGTTCTGCCATCATCCAGGTCCTGCAGAAGGAGTATATGAAGGTAAGATTTTTATCCTTTAATATCACATTTTATTGTATAGAATGTTTGCTAATATCTTGTATTTCTTTCCTCATTCCCTAATTACCATGATTGGAATATCCTGTGAATGTCCCCTTTGTCATCATGCATGCTGGATTTTTATGTAATTATTATTTTAGGTCCTTCATACATATTTGCCCTTCACTAACCTCCCCAGCATGGTGTCTCCTGCCCTATATTCACCTCATGTAGTCACTTAACAATGTATTTTATCAGCTCCATAGTAGTGCTTTACCCCAAACACCCCTTAAAATGTTTGGAAATGTTATTTTTGATTTAAATTCAGGCAGAGTGGCAGAGGCTTTTTTTGTGGTGTCCCCAAATAATTTTTAGTAACCCTCCCCCAACTGCTAAGTCAGATGATCCCAATTCTCTATCCTCAATCATCTATCTGCTGACTTTGCCAAACCCATACACACTATACCCATCTCTTTTGTGCTCTGATTTATGGATGAATTCCCCAAAGCATGTAGTGCAAGGGCCTGCCTGTATACTTTCCAATGGTACTGTTTCACGTTTTTGTATCCTATTATTATCTTGATAGGTAATAGCAGAATGTCCAAATGTCCTCAAATGTGTACAGTGTGTATTTATATCTTTGTATTATGACACTTCTTACCTGTCCAGTGGTCTGCCAATAGTGTAACTAAGGAGGGGCTGTTCAAAGTAATACCCATTATTTAGGCATTCATCTCTCAATGAAGTGAAGAGGGTTACCTGTCCAAGATTTACACACACCCCCTATAATGTTATAAATGGCCCATGAGAGGGGGGGAGGGGGAATATGATAGGTGTACCTTATACTTTGGCGTTGTTAACTTCACCTTAGTAAATGCTATCTGGAGGTTGCCCCATAATGTTTGTGTATAATCTGCTTGCCATGTTTCAGAGTAAAAATAGTAATGTTTATTGTTTTTTCCTCAACAGTTTCCTTCCACGCCACAGGAATGGCGTTCCACAGCCGACTGCCGAAACCGGGATGACGTCTTGATGACGACAAAAGGCGTGGCCTCTTGGTACGCATACGTCCTTTTTTCCTTCTGTTTGTGTCTTTCACTTCCGGTTTCGGCAGTCGGCTGTGGAACGCACGCCGCTAACACTGCACTGTCTGCGGCTTCTGATGTGGAGCCAGCCGGCAAAGTGCTGTTCGATTTTAGCTTTTTAGTTTTTTCCTTTTTTTTCGTTTGTTGTAAGCTTGAGCTTAATAAAGTCATATTTGGAATCACACTATGAGGCTCTTCTCTTCTCCCTGCACATGGTATTTTGTCCGGATGGATGCCTTTTGAAAGCAATCTGGTGACACAGGTGGAAAGCAGGTGTTGAAGGGGACACCGACCGCTTGGATCATCGGATTTACATCTACATGCCCATTACCCCTGCAGGGGTTGGGCGCTCTGGTGAGTGGGGGCACTAGAGGGGGCTCCACACAGGACAGTATACATTTATTGGGACGGACTTACCTGGAACCATTTGAAGATTTACTAGCCTGCTGCACAAGAAGTTTTTTATGTACACTGAACAATATATTTAATATACACGGCATTTATTGGTATTTTTTGGATGCTTGGACTTATTCATTTTTTTCATTTTTTCATTTTTTCGTGTTTTTCATTATCTTCTTTGAACAGTAATATTTTTATGCACACCATATGTTAGTAGTCTTCTTTTTGATTTTATTTTTCATCTAACACCATTCAGCTTCACTAGTATATACACCATTTTGTAGTGGGCAACACTGTGTTTGTCCTCTTTTTAAGGTATAATTCACTTATACCCTTTATTGAATATTTTCTGTGGATCTTGCAAAAAAAAATTTTATACACCTGACTGATCATTCACTTATATTATTGCTTGGAGTTCTATTTATTATTTCATGTATCATTTTATATAATATTTCACCTTGGGCAGATTGCACATTTTGTGACAATCTTTAGCACGTATATTTATTTACAAATACTACATTACACTGTGTTGCACATTTCACTCACTCAGAATTGTGGTGTAATGTTTCCCTTGTGTTAGGAGTTTGTTTATAGTTCATTTATTTATTTTTTACCAGT
Organism: Lithobates septentrionalis; assembly: GCA_037952835.1. Lineage (NCBI taxonomy): Eukaryota > Metazoa > Chordata > Amphibia > Anura > Ranidae > Lithobates > Lithobates septentrionalis. The sequence continues at coordinate 626,343 of JBBDGP010002495.1, read as the reverse complement.
GAACAGCGCCAATCCCCTATTTTTTCAGATTTAATTTAGGATTGTGATTGATGAAGCAACAACTAAAACCATGTCCCTTTTTCATACACAGGAAAGTCTGAGCCAGGAGGTGGCCGGGCCGAGGCGGCTGGCTGATCTGCAGGTCCCTCCACCCCCACTTAAAAGAGAAAGTGGCAGTAGGAGGAGTGCCTTAGAGGAGGCTACCAGAGGACTCTTTTGGAGGGTTACAGAGGTCCTGGGGACACAGATGTCATCTGCTGCTGTCCGGATCTCTGCAAATTCTGGACCAGACTGCCCTCCCTTACATATGGACTCCTCAGGCCACCAATTTTGATGTTCAAGAATTGATGTCTGCCGTGGGGGTCCCAGGCTTCGCTAATTTCTCATGTTGATCCAGTGTTGCCTTCCTCTTTGTTTGGTTCTGATCCCTTAATAAAGGATTTTTTGTTTGAATTATACTCTCCTATGTGTTTTACTTCAAAAATGACAGTTTGTTTGTGAGGATTCAGGTACATTTCAAATATGCAATGTGAAATGAACAAGGGACACCAACACCAAACAATCTCCTTGAGATTAAATAATAAAAGATATCAATGGTGTTGGGGTAACTTGACACACAAAAATATTCTGGAGTAAAAATAAAAATAACATTGAACAAAGATCAGCCTTTGAAAAATCCAAACATTAAATAAAAAAAAAGGCTTAAAATCCCAAAAAAAATTAAATAAAAAAAAAAAAATTCTGTCAGATGTGACAACTAATAACAATATATTCAGGGAATCACAATAAAAAAACAAAAATAAAACTTTGTGAGAAGTGTGTGTGAATATGAGCAGCAAAACTACTTCATTCTTGTCACATTATAAAGAAGAAGAGAGTGCGCTGTATTAAACCATTTTTAACATTGCAGCGTGACGAAAGTGCTGTATCCATTGCGAACGCTAAGTTTACCAGAACGAGCTGTTCCGTCTTGGAATTTCTTCTGAGCATGCGTGGCACTTTGTGCGTCGGAACAGGCCACACACGGTCGGAATTGACGCGATCGGATTTTGTTGTCGGAAAATTTTATCTCCTGCTCTCCAACTTTGTGTGTCGGAAAATCCGATGGAAAATGTCCGATGGAGCCCACACACGGTCGGAATTTCCGACAACACGCTCCGATCGGACATTTTCCATCGGAAAATCCGACCGTGTGTACGGGGCATTAGTCCGTAGGGTTCAATATTGAGTAGGCCCACCCTTTGCAGCTATAATAGCTTCAACTCTTCTGGGAAGGCTGTCCAGAAGGTTTAGGAGTGTGTCTATGAGAATGTTTGACCATTTTTCTAGAAGCGCATTTGTGAGGTCAGGCACTGATGTTGGATGAGAAGGCCTGGTTCGCAGTCTGCTCTAATTCTACCTGAAGGTGTTCTATCGGGTTGAGGTCAGAACTCTGTGCAAGCCAGTGAAGTTCCTCCACCCCAAACTCGCTCATCCATGTCTTTATGGACCTTGCTTTGTGTACTGGTCCAAATCATTTGGTGGAGGGGGGATTATGGTGTGGGGTTGTTTTTCAGGGGTTTGACCTGGCCCCTTAGTTCCAGTGAAGGGAACTCTTAAGGCGTCAGCATACCAAGACATTTTGGACAATTTTATGCTCCCAACTTTGTGGCAACAGTTTAGGGGTGGCCCTACCTGTTCCAACATGACTGCGCACCAGTGTACAAAGCAAGGTCCATAAAGACATGGATGAGCGAGTTTGGGGTGGAGGAACTTGACTGGCCTGTACAGAGTCCTGACCTGAACCCGATAGAACACCTTTGGGATGAATTAGAGCGGAGACTGTGAGCCAGACCTTCTCGTCCACATCAGTGCCTGACCTCTCAAATGCGCTCCTGGAAGAATGGTCAAACATTCCCATAGACACACTCCTAAACCTTATGAACAGCCTTCCGAGAAGAGTTGAAGCTGTTAAAGCTGCAAAGGGTGGGCCAACTCAATATTGAACCCTACCGACTAATGCCTCGTACACACGGTCGGATTTTCCAATGGAAAATGTGTGATAGAACCCTGTTGTCGGAAATTCCTACCGTGTGTAGGCTCCCTCACACATTTTCCATCGGATTTTCCGACACACAAAGTTTAAGAGCAGGATATAAAATTTTCCGACAACAAAATCCGTTGTCGGAAATTCCGATCGTGTGTACACAAATCCGACGGACAAAGTGCCACGCATGCTCAGAATAAATAAAGAGATGAAAGCTATTGGCCACTGCCCCGTTTATAGTCCCGACGTACGTGTTTTACGTCACCGCGTTAAGAATGATCGGATTTTCCGACAACTTTGTGTGACCGTGTGTATGCAAGACAAGTTTGAGCCAACATTCCTCTGAAAAAATCCTAGGATTTTGTTGTCGGAATGTCCGAACAAAGTCCGACCGTGTGTACGGGGCATAAGACTGGGATGCCATTAAAGTTCATGTGCGTCTAAAGGCAGGCATCCCAATACTTTTGGTAATATACTGTATGCATAATATCTTTAGTGAATTATAATGGCGAATACCATTAGTTGTAAGATCGTCATCACATAATTTTTACTGTGGTGCCGTTGAATGTTCTATTAGTGTATCTGTGCTCTGACATGTGCTATGTACTATATGTGTGTAGCGCTGGTAGATTTCTAATCTCCCGCTTATAGGTAAATTTAATGGATCATCTGTGCTATACATTGTTGAGGTTTGGTCTAAGGTTGGTTTGGCCTCTGTTCCAGCTTGGCTGTGTTGCGTGCAATTCCACATTGCGCCTGTGGGTGTTGTTGTCATCGTGGGTCAATGTTGGAAAGCAACAAGCTGAAGTGTATGAGTGCTCTTCTGTCCCGGAGATAACTCGGCGGAGGTGGTCCTCCGAGTTGCATTCTGGGAGAGGGAATTTATGGGGCAGACGCCATGTTTCGGGGAGCTTTTTGCCTCGTGGCCCTCCTGGCCTAGAGGCATGGGTGTGCGCAGCCTATTGCATTAGGGTGTGCACCTCAAAGCTCCAACACATATGCATTTGACATATTCACTGGCCTTTTCCCCGCTCTCCATCCTAAGACAATGAGAGGAAGGGGGAGCAAGGGAGCACATGGGGGACCCGGGCAACAGAAGGAAGAGGAGCAGGGAAAGGAGGGGTGGCATATATTAGTACCAATCCCCTATATTTTCCTCCTGTGGCAGCTGAATGTTGACAAAAGGGAAAGGAGGGGAAGCCTACTTTCAGCTGCTGCAGGAGGAAAATACAGATCGGTTCCACAAAATTCCACCCACGCCGCCTCTCCTGTCCAGGTTCTGAGGATCAGCAAGAAAGTATTGTGGTTTACCTGTCACCTGCCCACCACTGACAGGTTGCCAACCCCAGGATTAGGGTGTGCCCAGGCACACCTGGCACACCCCTTGCGCATGCCTATGCCTAGAGGTATGTGTCAGTGAGTGGTATCTCGTAGCCCTCTGGTTTGGAGGGTTACGCCGCTGCAGCCGGGCGGGTAGGCCCAGAAGTCTGTCTGGGGCCTGCTACTGCTGGGATGGTCTTGTGCTGTCTGTCCTGTGGGAAGAAGCCGGACAATTGAGAAGAATCCAGGGGAGGACCCGTCTTGGAAGGGACCATGCGGAGCGCTGGTCTGGAGAGGGGCCTGGTGACTCAATTGGAGGACGCATCCTAGATTGCCCTACCACACAAGTACTGCCGGGTCGGCTTAAAGGTTCTGGTACTGTGTTTGCTGTTCATCGAAAACTACTACATCCTGTGGCAGAGGATTGTATGAGTTTGTCCCACCAAAGTCTGTGGCAGAGACTTTTTGTTCGTGCTGCATTCCGGCTGCTAGGTCAGTGGGAGAAACCTATCTGGGCAGGCAAAGATTTAATCCTAAACTGAGGATACATTCATCCTAAAGATTTAAATTCATTGACGCTACACCAAGAAAAGGTATTTGAACACCCCTGCAACTCTCCTTCTACCGCTTTCCAGCTACTTCTTCCAGTTATCCCCATTAAAGCATTGAAAAAGTACTTAAAGTGTAAGTAAACCCTCCTATCATTTTCAGCCAGGGAAGCTGCCATCTCTGCCTCTGTTTAATCTACAACTGCCATGATGCTGCTCATGTGATCAGTTTAGACACCAGCCATTGGATGGTTTGACAGTTTGGTGGAGAGCACAACCAATGGGAGTGTTACGCCGGAAATGAAACCGTTTTGTGGATGGGTTTACTTCCGCTTTAAGTGACTGGTGCCTACATTGCCTCGCAAGAAACTCAACGGAGACCCCTAGACCCGGTGTTGGTGAAATTACAGGTAACAAGGTGACGGTAACAGCCCGCTTAAATTAGCAGCTCCACCGTGAGTTAGTGCTACATGTGTGTGTTATAGATGGCTGTATATGTACTGTATATGCTGTGCAGTGTTTTGTGAGCATGTGTTGTGTTGTATGATTTTTTGCAATATGTGCTGTAGAGTGGTAGATGATGATATACTGTATGTGCTGCAGAATGTGAAATGATTATGTATAAGCTGGAGAGTGCGATAAGACAATGTATGTGCTTGTATTGTTGTGCGTGCTGCGGTGTGGTATATGAGCTTTTATCATATGGCATACATACAGTATGGAATAAGTTGCATAGTGTTATATTTTGCTATGTGTGGGCTGTGGAGTGTTATATGTGAATGTGTATGCTTTGCAGTGTTGTGTGACTGTGCATGTGCTGTGTAACATTATGCTTGATTTCTGTGTGTCAGTTTCTTCCTAATCCTTTGCTCATTTGTTTTCTTTATTACATATATGATTTTGGAGATATATATAATCTATCTGTGCTGTAACAGCATATAACTGCTGCAATGTTCATGTAACCACCCCCTTAGAGACCCTTCATCATTGTTTCCCCTCCCTTCCTTCTGTCCCTCTGTCCCCTTGTCCCCAGCAGTGGACTACAATGCTGCCTAAATCTGTTGCTAAAAATACTTTAGGTGACTCAGACTGGCAGGCGGTGAGTCACCGGCATGTGGGGAAGAGAGAGAGTGAGGGAGAGGGTGGGCTGCACACAGGCAAATAAAGACTAGTAGGGAATTGGAAAGGCAGAAAACGTCTTACCTACTCAAAAAATAGATGCTTAAAAAGACAAGAAGGTATTCTTAAGAGTGAAATGACATCTGAACGAAAATGGAAAAGATGTTAAAATGTCTTTGTTTTACATCATCATTCATCATGTATTCTTCGCCCTCTCTACTGCAGTTTTTCCTGCTTTACACCTGACACCTATCACTATACAAATGGTTGAGAGGCAAAGGACCACTCAAGATGGGAATCAGTTTTGTGGGGGCAGCTGACATCCAAGTATGTAATACTGGCATATTTCTCAGATCATGTCACAACAGGCTCTAAAGTATATCATCATATTAAAACAAAATACTCATTTTGAACCTAATTCTTTCTTCTCAGTTTAGGCATCTTCGATTTAGACTGTCTTTGCTGTATATCATACCCTGCTGCAAATGTATTCTTCTTGTAAACCTTTTGCCTATTCAGCAGCCAGTTTCAGTGTTGCTTGTTACATAATTACATAGTTGGTTAGGTCGAAAAAAGACTCAAGTCCTTCAAGTCCAGTCTATGTGTGTGATTATATTACCGTGTATCTCCCTGTATGTTGCGGTCGTTCAGGTGCTTATCTAATAGTTTATTATAACTATCGATGCCCCTCCACTGAGACCACCGCCTGTGGAAGGGAATTCCACATCCTTGCCGCTCTTATGCCCCGTACACACGGTCAAATTTTCAGACGGAAAATGTGTGATAGGACCTTGTTGTCGGAAATTCCGACCGTGTGTGGGCTCCATCACACATTTTCCATCGGATTTTCCGACACACAAAGTTTGAGAGCAGGATATAAAATTTTCCGACAACAAAATCCGTTGTCGGAATTTCCGATCGTGTGTACACAAATCCGACGCACAAAGTGCCACGCATGCTTAGAATAAATAAAGAGACGAAAGCTATTGGCTACTGCCCCGTTTATAGTCCCGACGTACGTGTTTTACGTCACCGCGTTCATAATGATCGGATTTTCCGACAACTTTGTGTGACCGTGTGTATGCAAGACAAGTTTGAGCCAACATCCGTTGGAAAAAATCCTACGATTTTGTTGTCGGAATGTCCGATCAATGTCCGACCGTGTGTACGGGGCATAACAGTAAATAATCCTCTACATAGTTTAAGGTTAAATCTCTTTTCTTCTAATTTTAATGAGTGGCCACATATCTTGTTAAACTCCCTTCCACAAAAGTTTTATCCCTATTGTGGGGTCACCATTACAGTATTTGTAAATTGAAATCATATCCCCTCTCAAGTGTCTCTTCTCCGGAGAGAATAAGTTCAGTGCTCGCAACCTTTCCTCATAACTAATATCCTCCAGACCCTTTATTAGCTTTGTGCATCACTGAGACTTGTATTTGTCCTATCTTTACATTAAGGCTTTGTTTAGACTTTTGGTTGGGGGGGCGGCAATGATGTGCGGTTGAGCCGCGTTTTTGCTGCCTGCCAATCGCCCTCCCTTAAGCTGCAATAGGCAGTGGATGGGGTGTTAACATGCTGCAGCCACAATGCTTCACTTCATGCCCACAGCAAAGTTCACCGACTTGAATTGATTAGCGGGCAGCGAGCCCCACAAATGCTACACTTTCAAGTATATGGAGAAGCGTTGCAAACGCCTCTCAGCCATGTGCATGTGAGTCAGCAAAAATGGAGTTAAAACAGGAATTGCATCGATTCCTCACCACTTGTCAATAGCCTCTGGAGCATGATCTGAACGCAGATTGGGTTTCAGAGGCAAGGGAGATTTAGACGCATGCCAAATAAAAATAATCCATCATTATCGATCTACAATCTTTCTTTTAAATTCATGTGTAGAAAAAAAACGCTTTGCCAAAACACTTAAACTCTTGCCTGTTTTGATATGATACAATATGAAAAGACAGAAATCTGATAGCAACAAAATGGATTAAGATTGGACTATAACTTCTCAGCAAACTACTAGAAGACACTTCACTACTGTATTTAGTTTAATCAGACAGTGAATCAGTGGCGGCTGGTGCTCAGATGGGAAGGCGGTGATCCATGGCCTTACCTTATCTTTAGCTGTCAATCTTGATGTGTTTGGGGAGACCATGAAGCCCCGGGGTTGATGCTGTTGCTTGGCTCCGGGTGACCTCCTCTCGCTGTTGCTGGGGTAGAGGTGTGGGGAGGAGGACGATGATGTGGTGGTGGTGTTGGATCTGGGGTAGGGTTCCCGGAAAAGGCTGTTGCTGCCCCTCTGCTCCTCCACCTGCTGCTCCGAGCTGCACATGGCCCGCACCTTGAGGAGGGAAGAGCTGGGGCTGTTGCTTCTCCTCCCGGCCGAAAAGGAAGCGGGTCCTGAGACCCAATTGGCAGGAAGTTCTAAGACTCCCTGGCCAATCGGTTCCTGATTTGCTGGGAGGAGAAGCAGGAAGACATTAGTCACACAAGTGGGTGGTCTCAGGGTGCAGTGCTCTGCGCCCCAAGTCCAGCCTTTTTGAAGCCAATTAGAGCTGCAGGCTCTAAACATGTGCTTAAAAAAAAATGTGCTTTTGGGTTTAACACCTCTCCAAGACCATGACCAGTGTAGACTAAATGTCCCCTACTTTCAGTCACCGTATTACTCCAACCCAATATCTTCCCCACCTGAAATAATGAGACCACACCTTCTCTTTGTTGGAGTAAAATGGCCATAACAGCCTCTTTTATTAAAACACTTCCAAATAATAACTCCAATAAATAACCAATAAATAACCAATAAATATAAATAATAACGTAATAACCTAAACTGTTGACCCCAGTCTGATGGTCTCTGACGGTGGCCCACCTTTCAAATATAACCAACGTATACCATCGTATAACACCAACGCACTGCGGGATATTTACAAAACTAATAGGCCTCCAGCTGTAGCCGCTCGGAGACAACCGCTTCCCGCAGCGCCACAAAACCAGTATTCCCTCCAACGTTCAGGAATACACCGGAGGGGCACATGCTAACGATGAGCCCCCCACCCCTTATTTTATCCTTCCTTTTACTGCCCCCGTCAAAGACCACCAGAAGAACACCGCCACAGCCCAAAAGTGTGACAACCTTACACTTGAGGGCCCCTCCACACCCTCAGGGCCTGTTGAATCCCCTCCTGCAAACCCATAGACCATAGATCAATCCCTAAGTCAGATGAACACCATCCTTCCGTAAATAGAGACCTACATTCACCTCCAGCTCTCTGTGCCTTATAACAATCCCTCCATTCTGCACCACAAACCTCCCTACTACTTTGTTGACTCGTATACGGGTCTTGTTAATGCTCGCTATTGACCTAGCCCAGCGCCATGTTGTACGAGCCACTATGTCAGACCATACCAAAAGTGTCCCTGGGAATTTTTCGCGCAACTGCATAAAATCCCTCTTTATGTCAGCAAGCAAGTCCCTGACTGGCCAGATCCCCAAATCGTTACCCCCCGCATGAATAACTAATACGTCAGGAGGTCTGTTCAATCTTACGAACCTTTCCACTTCCACCATTACTCTACCCCACAACATCCCTGGTCTCCCCATCCAGCGTATGTCAGCCTCCCACCTTGAAATCCCCAATTGTCTGCCATCTGGACGTACATCACCTCAAACGTAGGAGTGACCAATGATCCAGACGAGGCGTACTGAACCTCCATCTGAAACGAAAAACAAAACCCAAAGATAGCAACACACCCATTCCTAACACTGAAATGGCACAACTATTCAACCACACTCACCCCCCTTATTTTGGGTTTTATTTATTTATTTATTTATTTATTTATTTTTATTTATTTTTTTGTTAATATTTTAATCCACCACCAAATCAGGTCTAATATAAGACCAGAATCTCCTAGACTCCCATCTCCCAATCCTGCGAACAGCAGCCTCATCCAAACCGCATCTGGCAGCTTCAGTAGCTGCTTCTATGCGACAAGAGTGTGAAGCCCTTTTTTAAACATTTCCTAAACCAGCCTCACATCCTGATCCAATAAACCCCCCACCACATACTTCGATGGGCTAACCAACTCACCTATTTGAAACGCCCCATAAAAGGCCAGCGAAAAAGCCGCTGTAAACAATAAATTTTCATAATGTGATATACATATGTACCTCAACACATCACATATTGCCATCAAGTTCTTGAACGTGACAGGCCGTCTCGTGTCCGTTCTCTTATGCTGTTTGCGATAACCCGTTAACGCCTGCCGTACCCCAAAATCTTTGGTCCAATCCTCCCATCCCATTAATTAAAACAGAAATGACAAGCCTGCCAATTTCCGATCAATGGAAGATACCGCACACCCCACTTCCAAGTTCCTAGCTACCAAGTACAACACCAGTAACCGCACCTCCAACGTGATTGTCCCAGCTCCAGCTTCCTGTACCAGAGCCGACCATTCTTTCCATACCTTCTTATAGGCTGACCAAGTGGAATCACTCACTGACTGCCGAATCCATCCCGCGGTGACTCCAATGGCAGCTCCCAAATCAAGCCGGGCAAGAAACTCCTTCCTTGTCTGCTCCTGGAGCCAGCTCCCTGAACTTGTCCCTCTGAAACCGAGACCAGGAGTCAGCCAGCGTATTGTCAACACCTGGGATGTGCACCGCATAAATAAAAATATTCAAACGGAAGCACCTAAACACCAGTTGTCTCAGAAGCCGTATAACCGTCTGCGAAGACGCTGACATGCGGTTAACCACCTGCACTACACCCATGTTATCACAATTTATCCTCACCTTTAAATTCCGTCATGCTTCTCCCCATAGTTCCAAGGCCAGTACCACCAGAAACAGTTCCAGTAGCACCAAATTCCTGAGGAAACCCGACCTCTCCCAGGACTGTGGCCAGGGTTCTGCGCCCCATCGCCCCTGAAAAATTGCGTTGTATCCCGTGGCGCCCGCCGCATCAGTGACCAATTCCACATCGAAATTGCTCACCGGGCCAGACATCCACACCGCCCTCCCGTTTTACGAGGCTAAAAACTCATACCAAACTTTTAAATCTTCCCTGTGATCCCTCGTCAGGCGAATAAAGTGAGTCTGGACTTTTTACCCCCGCTGTAGCTGCCGACATCCGTCGGCAGAAAACCCGCCCCATGGGGATAATTCTGCAAGCGAACTTCAACTTATCCAATAACGATTGTAGAGCTCGTAACTGAACCTTCTGCAATTCGTGGATCTCCCGAATTTCCTTCTGCAAGTCCTCCAACTTACATCTGGGCAAGCGGCACTCCATCGCAATTGAGTCTATAACTATCCCCAAAAAACTAATTCTGACGCTGGGCCTTCCGTTTTCTCAGCCACTAAAGGCACTCCAAACCTGCCTGCGATGTGCTGCAACGCGGAAATCAGAATCGCACACACAGCGGAAGCAGGGGGGGGCCTATACACAAAATCGTCTAGATAGTGTATGACTGAGTCCAGGCCCGATACCTCCCTTACCACCCATTCCAAAAACTAGCTAAACGCCTCAAACTTGGCGCATGAAACCAAACAACCCATAGGCCAACATTTTTTTTAACATAAAACTGCTCCTGCCAGTGACATCCCAGCAGCCGGAAGCTCTCCGGATGCACTGGTAACAAGTGGAACGCTGATTCGCTTTTTTCATGAGTGCACCCTGACCAAACCTCCTCACCCACTTGACTGACGCATCGAATGAAGTGTAGGACACTGTGTACTGTTCAGGGTCAATGAAATCATTGACTGAACCCCTTTTGGAAAGGACAAGTGGTGTATCAATCGGAACTTGTTTGGTTCCTTCTTGGGCACCACCCCCATAGGTGACACCACCAAGTATGGCTAAGGTTTTTTGGCAAACGGCCACCCCCATACGCCCCAGTGTTACTTCCTTGCGTAACTTTTCCCCAACCACATCCTGATGCTGCATGGCAGATTTCAGATTCCTTGCCATTGGCGGGAACGTCACCAATGAACCTGGGTTCCTAAAACCATCAGTAAACCCAGCCGCCAACAACCTCACTGCTCCCGGATCCGTATACTTACTTAGAAAAGGCAGCATCTTTTTCACCTTCACCGGCGTCGTCCCTCTTTGACATAGCGTCACTGGCACGTTTTGCCCTCTTAAAACATTTGGACAATGTATGGGCTCCCCCACACCCTGAGCACTCGTGCTTGAATCTACAAGCCCCCCCAAATTTACAGGAACCTTCGTTAAATTGCCAGCACACTCCCCACTTTTTCCCGGCCGGCAGTCCTGAGGAATTTGTACCCCCGGCCCCCCCCTGACAAAACTGAGGCGGAGCCCGTGCGGAAGACATAAGCCTCATCCAGAGGCTAATATCTTTATGATCCCAACGTAATGACGGACGGACAGCTCTTCGCTGTCTGAACTGCTCGTCATAACGCAGCCAAGCCGACCCACTGTACACCCTATGCGCTTCCCCAATCGCGTCCATATAACAGAACAAAGCTGAGCAATGTTCTGGATTCTTTTCTCCAACCACGCTCGCCATGATGGCGAACGCTTGCAGCCAATTAACAAATGTACGCGGGATCAGCCAATACCTCCTCTTTTCTTCATCCTCCTTCTTTGAATCCGCAGGTTTCACCCTATCCAAATTAAACTTTTCCAAGGGCAGCAGCGAAAATATCTCCACATACTCACCCTTTTGAATCTTGTCATGGACCTCCTGTCTCAGATGAGCTCCCAAGGGTCCCTCGAAGCAGATGTAAACCTCACATTTGGCCGCGTCCGCAATCCTGACCAAGTCAGTCCTTTCCGTGGTCCCCTTACCCCCTGCCTTCTCTGTGCCATCTCCAGCCTGGCTGGGGACCACAGTCACTGGCGGCACTTCCACCTCGGCACCCCCAGTACCCCCTACCACCAAACCACTCACCGGTGCCGTCCATGGGGCCACTTGAGGTGGCTGCCCCTGTCCCCCTTCAAATCTACCGAGTAGTGCACGCAGTCCCTGCAATAAGTCTGACAGTTGCGTGCCAGACCCCGCACTGGCAGGCATATTCCCCGCCAATTGCTGGTCCGGCATGACCCCTTCTGATTGCACCCCAGTACCCCCTGGCCCTACCGAACCTGCTGTAACCACCCCCAACAAATCCTGCAAAGCATCAGATAAAGACAAGTTAGTGTTTGACTTACCGGGCTGACCGGGAACTTGCCCCACAGCCGCCACGCTGGTCTCCCTTGCTGGCACCTGTTGTTCTTCCTCCTCAGACACTTCTCCTTCCGACCGCTCATCCTGTTCCAGGATGGGCGGCGTTGCAAGCCTCCCCGGAGACGATGTCCCTGAGGCCGTATTGTGCTAAAATGGTGGGGCCCTCTTCACCCCTGAAACTTCGCCCCCTGCAGACAGGCGTCGCTGACCTGACCTGGCAGTTTCCTGGCTAGCGTTCTGAAGTCCCACACCCTCAGACAGGCGTCTATTACGGGCTCCTGGCTTGCAGGTATGAGTTAGTCTTCACATTCCTGTCCTGCTGCACGCTGTGCCGGTAGGCCCCGCCCCCTCCCGAGTCTTCTGTCCATCCTGGCCTCTCCTGCACCGCTCCTGCTCGTCTCACCATCCCCCTCGCCCCCCTTGTCTGACCGCTGTTCTGAGGGGGGGATGCTCTGCCACTGGACCCACGATCCACAGGCGGGGAACCGGCGCCATCGCGGCCCATGGCCCCGCCCCCCGACACCGGCCGGCGGCGTGTAGACCTCCCAGGGACTCCTGCTACTTCCCGCTGCTGTCTCTTAGCCAGGGGGACCGAACGATCCACCACCGGACTTCTAGGGAGCCTAACGGGCCGAGGTGCAGGCCCTGGTGAAAAGCGCGCCAGAGGTCGTGACCTCCGCGTGCGATGGGACACCTTACCTGGAGTGGATCCGCCCGCTGCATCTGTGATGAGGTCCCCGACCTGACTCTGCAGCCATTCTGGTCCTTTTTCAGCAGCTGCCCTTTTCAGTCTAGCAAGGATTAGATCTACGTCGGCCATTTTGTGGAGGAGCAGTGAGAAAAAACTGCCTCCTCCGTCTAACTCTTTCTCACACTGATCCTTTGCTCCACCCCTCCTTTAAATATAACTCCTCCCCCTTCCTTCCAAAGGCTGTTTTCCTACCTCCCCTTTTCTTCTACCACGTTTTCCTTCCCATATTAACCCCTTCAGTGTCTCCCTTAGCCACACTGTCATGCCCGGCCCTCCACTACCCCTCCTTTCAGTCATTATCGCTCCAGGCCTCACTTAAGCATGAATGAAGATTTGTCTAATTTATCAAGAAATTGTTGAATGAGAAGTTGGTTCACTTTCAGGGGTAAATCTGATGGGTAGATCTGAAATAAGGGGAAGCTCGGCTGATTTTATTATCCAATCATTTGCAAGCTAAAATGCTGTTTTTTATTTTCCTTGCATGTCACCCTCGGATCTACAGCGACTGCACTTCCAAGTGCACTTTCAGTGCAATTTCAAGTGCACTTTGCACTTGTAGTTTGCACTTGTAGTGCAAAGTGTATTTGCCTTTCATAAATAACCCCTAATGTCCTATTTAATGTGAGAGGCTGAAACCACCTTGGAAAAGAATGAGGCATTAAAGAGTAACTTAGCTCATGATATCCCCCCCCCCTATTTCAATCATTCCACTATCGTTGAGTATCTTGTGTGTGTGCACACAAGTGTCGAAGATCTGTGCCAGGTCTTCAGAAAACTGGGGAGACACATACAGCACTGGTATCTGGGACCTTGATGGGACCCTTGATACCTGTGACACTCATGAGCTTGTCAGTAAAATTGGAATGTGTGATGTGGACATCCAAGGAGGCAGTGTGGGGCATTACGTCATTCTCGCCTAGGCAAGAAAGAAAGGCAAGAGAGGAAGGGGGAGAAGCCAGGAGGAAAAGGGTTGTATCATTAGGTGAAGATGAGCTTTTTTACCACCTTGTCCTTGTGTAAGACCATAAGAAGTTCTTTACAACACAAAGCCACCAGTTCAGACACATTTCTCACAGAGGTGATGGCAACAAGAAACACAACCTTGTGAGTGAGTGTGGAAAGGGGAATATCTCTGATAGGACTAGCATTTTTTTGGAAACCGAGAGAACAACACTCAAATCCCATAGAGACACAGATGGGCACACGGGGGAGCCACATGATAATCATCCTGTATGAATGTCCTTATCAAAGAATGAGTATCTTGTGGTCTCTACATCAAGATTACAGGCACTGACATCTGACCCTTGATAGTTGTGGACATCTGCAGTAAAACTGAACAAACAGGACTGCCTCAAATGAGGCCACCATCAGGCCCATGACACTCATGTAGAAGTCAAGAGTGGGTTGAATTTAGTACTGAAGAGTCTGATGTTTGAAGTGTGATGCAATATGGTCGCAGTGGATAAAATGTACAGTATGTATCCCACTTTTTGATAGGGATTATTTGTTGATCACGGTACTCTTATGAAGGCTACGCCCCCCTCTTTTTTTGGGTGAGTTGGGTGGTTATTTTGTTTTGTTGTTTTTTCTTTATGTGTGTATAATGTAAAAAAAAGAAAGATTTCATAAATAAAATCTGAAATAAAAAAAGAAGAGTCTGAGTCTGAGAGCAAAGAGTTTCTATTTTTTCCTGTGATAAAAAAATAAGGCTTAAGCTTTGTCCAGAATAAGACACTCATACTTGTAGAGATGAGTCAGCTCTAACGTAGACTTCTGGAGATTCAGGATCCAACTGAACTCCTTCTAAATCTGAATTGTCTGTGCCACATTGTTGGTCAGGACCTGTGCCAATTGTTCCCTCAACAGTAGGTCATCCAGATATCCCAAAGAGAAGCCCTGGGAGCATAACAAGGCAAGCACAGGGGATAAAACCTTAAAAAAACTGATTGACAGAAGACGCCGAATGGTGGGGCCATGACCTGAAAATCCTCAAGACCCACAAGAATATGGAGACATTGCTGATGTACATTTAAGATGCTGTCTATCCAGATGTCTGAAAAGGCTAACAGATGTCTTCACCATTTTGGAGGAGTAGAGCTAAAGATAATTTATGTGCAGGTTTTGGGGCTAAAGCCAGGGAAATACAAAAGGAACCCCTTTTCCCTCAGAGGCCTGTGTACCCTATGCTGGGGTAGATAAGTACCCTTACCACCAGTAAAATCCTTGATGACGGTGTCCAAAGCAGCTTTAAATAGGTATTCACCCTCAAACAGCCTTGAGCAGCAATTTACATGTCTGCCCCGCAGCTGAGCATTTCAACCAGAAGTTCTTTGCATATTCAGGGTTAGGGTTAGGAGACTCATACAGAAAATAGGGTTGGAGATATCCACCAACCCATCTGTACAGCAGTATAGGGCTGTCAGCATTTCACAAATAAAGGATTAGATAAAGTGGGATCTCTTGTCATGAGTATAGTCCAAAATGTTTGACAGACTAACATCATGGCCATCGCAAGTTGCAACGTAAGGCCTGCCAGGAAAAACAAGGTTTTGGAGAGCCTGGTAAAATGTTTTTCAGTATTACATAATGTTTGAAAAGACTGTGTGCATGCAAATAGTTTTATTAGTCTTAGGGCAGGAGTGTGTAGCGCTCCTGATCCTTCACAGCTGCTGGTCTCATCCTGGTTTTAGTTGTGATACATTCTCTCTGCCTGTCCACCTGCAAGGAGATTGATGTGGTCAGTCTCTGGGTGGAGACCAAACCTGATTTAATCCAGCCAAGCCTGCAATCTCATGCTTGTGATATTGCATTTGTTATCTATGTTTCAAGCTCCCTGTTTGTCTGCCTTGCTCTGCTAGATTGGATTTCCTTGTTGACAACCTCGGATCGGATATCGACTATTCTCTGAACTCTGCCTGCTTTTTTACTTTTGATTTTGACCCTGACTATTCTGACCCTTTCCAGTCTGCCAACTGCAAGTACTTGTCTGCTTTGCTCAGTTTGTGCATGCCCTGGTGTGGTAGCCAAGCACTATAGCATTGTGCAGTCCTGGGGGCAATCGAGTACCTGCAGTAGGGATAAGTGTGACAGGGTCTCTCAGGGATCCTGGACTGGTGACAGCACTAGCAGAAGCTACAGGCCACACCTCCATCTTTAAGTTTGCACACAGCACTTCAATAGGAGCGGAATTGGTCTCTTTAAGCTTGGAAGTTATGGTGGCTGCCCACAACTGCCCACAACTCCTCAGGGATAAACTCATCTGCCAATAAGTTTTTAGACTCTTCTCAGATAAATCCACCCCAGTTGAAGGCTCAGAGGACACTAAGCCTGTAGGTAGATAAAATAATGATTCTGCAGGGGAAGGCGTTGAGGTATGCTAATGTCCTCTGCAGTCAGCAATTAAAACTCCAATGTGGACCATAAAATCCTGCACAACTGCAGTGAAATCCATTACACCTTACATGGGAACACCTTAACTCTAATACAAGCAATGGCGGCCCATCGATAAGGGGTGCAGGGGCGCCCCCTAATCTCTATGAACCGGGCCCTAATCTCCGTGCGTGGTGCTGGATGCATAGAGTTTTACGAGATTTTTTTTTTTTTTTTTGTGAAGCCGGAGGCTCAAATTGGCTTCAAAAAGGTTGGGCTCTGCGCCACGCGCCCACTCACTTGTGACATTAGCGAATCAACATTCGCTATTGTCTTCCTGCTTCTCCTTCCAGGCAATCAGGACAGGAAATGAGTCCTAAGATCGGATTGGCCTGGAGGAGAAGTGACTGGTTTGGCCCGGGAGGAGAAGCCGGGGAAGCCGCCCGTGACCTGAATAGGGTAATTGCAGGGCTGGTGGGCTTGTAAGCAGGCTTGCGATCGGGCAGGCGAGTGGGGCTGGTGAGTGGGGCTGGTGGGCGGGGCTGGTGGGGGAGCAAGGCTGGCAAGCTGGCGGGAGAGTAGGTGGTTTGTTTGCCGTCCCCCAAAAAATGGAGCACCAGTTGCCACTGAATACAAGGTAAAAACCTTAAGTGCATTTGAACTGACTGCAGGAATCAATTAAAATTCAGATGGCGGGGGTGAGTAGGTCACTGTAGGGAGCAGCAATGACTAGCTGAGGTAAAACCAAGTGTCTCTTGTGATTAGTAGTAATGGACTGAAGGTGCTACCTCATATGGAATGGCAGGAAAAGAGAACAGAGTTTGCACATGGAACACTCCAGCTAGTAACACCGCACTCAACTCCTCCTGTTTTAACCTTTCTCGTGTAGACCAGTAGAGGAAAGGGGTAGAAATAGTGCTATCCAATGTGGAATGTCAGGAAAAGACAGTAGAGTTTGAACATGGAACACTCCAGCTAGTAATGCAGTACTCAATGCAGTACTCAACTCAACTTAGCATTTTGACCTTTTTCGTGATGACCAATAGAAAAGAGGGGTAATAATGGTCCCCAATGATTCTAATACAATGAAGTAGCTCCTGGGGCTCGACCTACATGACCTAGTGTGCCATGGCTTTGGACCTAGGAAGTGGTCTGAACTAACACATCACATATAAATCTGCAAAATTCCACACGTAAAGCCCAGTGCTTACAGGTCACATTTAAGGCAGGTCCAGGGTGTCCAGGTATGAGGTACAGAGCTGTTCATAAGGATAATGGATGAGTCAAATGTACCTGGCTTCAGCTCTAGGCGGGTTCCCCAAATGCTATTGAAGATGAACCCCATTAAAGTCAATGGTAGATGAATATTAGAGAACAGTAATGGTAGATTTCTGAGCTAATAAACAAGGGAATGTCAAACAAATTGCATGAATAGCTGGGCACTGTCCTGAGGAAATAAACTATTTTTAAAAATTCTGTTGGGCAGGAAGCAGTGGTTTTAATAATAACTAAAGTAAAATACTAAAAATGCTAAATTATTTAATGCCTGAACAGTATGGTCACTGGGGCTGCTGTATTCGACTGTAGTAGCATTACCGGCAGCAGTATAAAACACTTCCTCTCTGCTACTGGGTACAAATTGAGTCAGTCTTAGTGAATTCCTGCCATTTAGGAAAAACTTTGGATTTGTATCAATTAATACAAGGCTTCCTCTCATTGGCTAAGGTGGAGGGACAGGTGTATGATGTCATGATCCCCACCTCAGCCAAGTGAGAGCCATGTATTTATGGATAAAAACATAAAATGTCTGCTGAATGGCAGGGATGCACTAACACTAACTTGATCTACTTTTTGTAGCAGAGAGTAATGCCGCGTACACACGGTCGGACTTTTCATCTACAAAAGTCCGACGGACGCCGACGGACCAAAGCTGGCTAAAAATCCGATCGTGTGTGGGCTTCCCCGGACTTTCAGCGGACTTTTTCAGCCGCAAATCTGACGGACTTTAGATTTGAAACATGCTTCAAATCTTTACGTCGTAACTACGCCGGACCCAGAAATCCGCTCGTCTGTATGGTAGTCCGACGGACAAAAACCCACGCTAGGGCAGCTATTGGCTACTGGCTATCAACTTCCTTATTTTAGTCCGATGTACGTCATCACGTACGAATCTGTCTGACTTTTGTGTGATCGTATGTAGGCAAGTCCGTTCGTTAGAAAGTCTGCCGCAAGTTCGCCAAAAGTCCGTCGAAAGTCTGTCGGACGGGCTGTCGGCCTTTTGCAGCCGAAAAGTCCGACCGTGTGTACGCGGCATAAGTGTCTCATACTGTTGCAGACATACAATGCTTGTTACTATATGTAGCTAATGCTATTACACCCCAGCCTAAGTGACTAGATAGATTTTGAATATAATAATGAAGGTGGTTAATGCGCTAAACCTTAAAACTCAAAAAAGAGTTGCTACAAACAATGTGACGAACATAAATATATAAAGTAGGTAAATTGTAGCGCTAATAAAAGACACAACATAAACACCATGTGAAGTGATGTGTAAATGTCTCTCCAAACATGTGAGAGTACCCCACTAAAAGGGCATACTCAAAAAATCTAAGAAAAGTCTATGAAAATGGTGATGAGGTGAAGTGGGTCAGGAATGAAGCTCCTTCAACATTCTAAATATCCAATCTGGGGTCATCAAAACAGTGAATGGGTGTGGGTACGCTTACCAGAACCGGTGGACTCTAGTGCCAGCAGCATAGAGTCGATCGAGCAGTGTGCCACCAAAGTTGGCCCAAAGAGGATGGATGGTTTCCGGACACGGACCACACGGCTGGATCGCAATGGCAAAAGCAGGAATGGACTCAAGGTGCGGACATCTTCTCATACTCACACTGCTCGATCGACTCTATGCTGCTGGCACTAGAGTCCACCGGTTCTGGTAAGCGTACCCACACCCATCCACTGTTTTGATGACCCCAGATTGGATATTTAGACTGTTGAAGGAGCTTCATTCCTGACCCACTTCACCTCATCACCATTTTCATAGACTTTTCTTAGATTTTTTGAGTATGCCCTTTTAGTGGGGTACTCTCACATGTTTGGAGAGACATTTACACATCACTTCACATGGTGTTTATGTTGTGTTTTTTATTAGCGCTACAATTTACCTACTTTAGATAGATTTTGGCATGGAAAAAAATCATTTGGGCCACTGTGGCCCAAACAAATTATTTAAGATGGTAGTATACCTGAAATTCTACTTTAAAATGGTTGTAAACCTTTTAAAAAAAGAATTTTAAACATGTCATACTTACATACTTACAAACCACTGCACAGAACAGCCCTGATCCTCCTCTTCTGGGGTCCCTCACCAGTAATCCTGGCTCCATCTCCTCAGCGAGTGCCCCCATTAGTCTGTGTATGGTCACAGACAGCAAAGCTTGGCCCTGCCCCTGCTCCTTTATCACAGGATTTAATTGACAGCAGCAGAAGCCAATGGCTCCCACTGCTATCAATCTGCCCTGTGAGAAGGAAGAGAGCTAAGAGAGCCACTACTCTTGGGCACAGTGCTGCATTGAGATCAGGCCCACGTAAGTTTGGGGGGGGGATCCTGGGGCACAGGGTTTTTTTTTACCTTAATGCAGGGAATGCATTAAAAAGCCTTAAGCCTTTGGATCCACTTTAAACAACATGCCAGGGCGATGCCCTTAACCTACTTATGAAGTGAAGCATCTGTACGATTCTTGGCATCTTAGTTCTGTTTGTAAACATTTTTAGGTGATCAAGGTATCTTCCCATGTTGGGGGCATGTGGCCTGATATGGTTCGGGGGGGGAGGGGGTCATGTTCGCATGGGGTTCCTTCTTAAGATCCATAACACACTCAGAGGCTCTGGTATAGAATTTGGGGGGGATTTTTTGTGTTCTGTCTGGTATGAATTTAGAGGGGGGGGGATCTATTTTTTTTCTTTTAAACACAATTTTCAGCACTCCTTTTTTACATTCACCTGCTGAGAATCCCCCGCTAACAGCTGAATGGGCTGGATGGGAATGTGTTTTGGGTATTAGAATGCCTTCGGCTGCTGGCTCCCTAACTACCAGCCTGAGCAAGAAGCTGTCACATTTAGCAATGGCAGTAATACTGATGCTAATTGTTTCACTTTCTGCTGCAGCTGCAAACCTCCGAACTAACAACATTTGGTCCAAACATGGATTTCTTACCAAACCAGCAGCTTATCCCTACTGAAGATTCACCAATTCTAGTAGCTGCATAAGAGATCAGCACAAGCAGTGTGGAGATGAAGTCTTGATTGAAGAAAAGAATATTCTTGTCTCTGAATCCTGTATCTCTTCAATGAACTAGAAAGGAAGAGCATTTAGCTCAACAGCACCATGGACAGTGGAGAAGAGAAAGCAGCTCTATATTAAGGCTAGGAAACCATTTGGTTCAGCTGTATAGTAACAACACACATACAAAAACAATTATGGGGAATAAGTAAAGAATGATAGAAATGGCTACAGACAATATGTAAGATGGGAGAATTTGATAAAGCTGTAATAGCATGGAATATGAGAGAAAAAGGTCAAGCAACCAGTGAGTTATACGCATACACACATGGAAAGAGAGTGACAAAGAAGGGAGGGAGGATGAGTGAGGGAGGTAGGGAGGGATGCAGGAGAGAGAGAGAGAGAAAGAGAGAGAGAGACGGAGGAGTTTTAATAATCAGCACTAAATTTAGCTCCTGATGCTATTTTTAAATTGCAGGACAAATGTATACTGGAGATAAAAATATGTACTTTATGTACAAGCTAAATATAAACAGTGAAACGTTTTATATATATATATATATATATATATATATATATATATATATATATATAAAATATCTCTCTATATAGATATATATATATAGAGAGAGGGAGAGATATGTATCTATATATCTATATATATCTATATATATAGATATACAGTATCACACAAAAGTGAGTACACCTCTCACATTTTTGTAAATATTTTATTCTATCTTTTAATGTGACAACACTGAATAAATTACACTTTGCTACAATGTAAAGTAGTGAGTGTACAGCTTGTATAACAGTGTAAATTATCTGTTCCCTCAAAATAACTCAACACACAGCCATTAATGTCTAAACCACTGGCAACAAAAGTGAGTACACCCCTAAGTGAAAATGTCCAAATAGGGCCCAGAGTGTCAATATTTTGTGTGGCCATCATTATTTTCCAGCACTGCCTTAACCCTCTTGGGCATGGAGTTCACCAGAGCTTCACAGGTTGCCACTGGAGTCCTCTTTCACTCCTCCATGATGACATCACAGAGCTGGTGGATGTTAGAGACCTTGCGCTCCTCCACCTTCCATTTGAGGATGCCCCACAGATGCTCAATAGGGTTTAGGTCTGGAGACATGCTTGGCCAGTCCATCACCTTTACCCTCAGCTTCTTTAGCAAGGCTGTGGTCGTCTTGGAGGTGTGTTTGGGGTCGTTATCATGTTGGAATACTGCCCTGCGGCCCATTCTCCAAAGGGAGGGGATCATGCTCTGCTTCAGTATGTCACAGTACATGTTGGCATTCATGGTTCCCTCAATGAACTGTAGCTCCCCAGTGCCGGCAGCACACATGCTCCCCAGATCATGACACTCCCACCACCACGCTTGACTGTAGGCAAGACACACTTGTCTTTGTACTCCTCACCTGGTTGCCGCCACACAAGCTTGACACCATCTGAACCAAATAGGTTTATCTTGGTCTCATCAGACCACAGGACATGGTTCCAGTAATCCATGTCCTTAGTCTGCTTTTCTTCAGCAAACTGTTTGTGGGCTTTCTTGTGCATCATTTTTAGAAGGGGCTTCCTACTGGGACGACAGCCACGCAGACCAATTTGATGCAGGGTGCGGCATATGGTCTGAGCACTGGCAGGCTGATTCCACACCCCTTCAACCTCTGCAGCAATGTTGGCAGCACGGATACATCTATTTTCCAAAGACAACCTCTGGATATGATGCTGAGCACGTGCACTCAACTTCTTTGGTCAACCATGGCGAGGCCTGTTCTGCGTGGAACCTGTCCTGTTAAACCGCTGTATGATCTTGGCCACCGTGCTGCAGCTTAGTTTCAGGGCCCTGGGATCTTCTTATAGCCTAGGCCATCTTTATGTAGAGCAACAGTTCTTTTTTTCAGAACCTCAGCGACTTCTTTGCCATGAGGTGCCATGTTGAACTTTGAGTGACTAGTATGAAAGAGTGAGAGCGATAACACCAAATTTAACACACCTGCTCCCCATTCACACCTGAGACCTTGTAACACTAACAGGTCACATGACACCGGGGAGGGAAAATGGCTAATGGGCCCAATTTGGACTTTTTCACTTAGGGGTGTACTCACTTTTGTTGCCAGTAGTTTAGAAATGAATGGCTGTGTGTTGAGTTATTTTGAGGGGACAGCAAATTTACACTGCTATACAAGCTGTACACTGACTATTTTACATTGTAGCAAAGTGTAATTTCTTCAGTGTTGTCACATGAAAAGAAATAATAAAATATTTACAAAAAATGTGAGGGGTGCACTCACTTTTGTGTGATACTGTATATAAAATATTGTGATTAAAAAGGGGATCAACTCCAGAGATAAAACGATAATTCTCCCACTCTACAAGACTCTGGTCCAGCCGCACCTGGAGGATGCTGTCCAGTTCTGGGCACCAGTCCTCAGGAAGGATGTACTGGAAATGGAGCGAGAACAAAGAAGGGCAACAAAGCTAATAAAGGGTCTGGAGGATCTTAGTTATGAGGAAAGGTTGCAAGCACTGAACTTATTCTCTCTGGAGAAGAGATGCTTGAGAGGGGATATGATTTCAATATACAAATACCACACTGGTGACCCTACAATAGAAATAAAACTTTTTTGCAGAAGAGAGTTTAACAAGACTCGCGGCCACTCATTAAAATTAGAAGAAAAGAGGTTTAACCTTAAACTACGTAGAGGGTTCTTTACTGTAAGAGCGGCAAGGATGTGGAATTCCCTTCCACAGGCGGTGGTCTCAGCGGGGAGCATTGATAGCTTCAAGAAACTATTAGATAAGCACCTGAATGACCACAACATACAGGGATATACAATGTAATACTGACACATAATCACACACATAGGTTGGACTTGATGGACTTGTGTCTTTTTTCAACCTCACCTACTATGTAACTATGTGAGCAATATGGATCTGGTGAGTGCTTGCTTGTTACATTGGCAACATAAATTAGCTGCTTTTGCGGCTTTATAAAGGGCATAAGATACACTGTAGTGTGGCTGCGGGTGTTCTTATGTGGCAGAACTAGTGGAATTACTATACACTTGAAAACTGTTGGTATAATATTACAAATATATTACAAACACCTCAAATCTCTAAACTCCAAAAAAATACAGAACGTGCATATTACTAATAAATCCAAAGAGATTGAATGTGTGAATCTATATCCTACAGCTTTATGACAACAGCATTGATGGATATTGAAACAAAAATGTGATGTTATATAGTTTGATCATGCTGTATATTGAATTATCATTATTGTTGCAGCTGATTCGCAGCACTTGCTTATTTGTTCACAGACTGTTCTTTTCAAGGTAAACAAGACATATTTCTTGCTCTGTACCTTTCATTGTATTTTGCATGGTTAAGAAGGAATATTTTTGTAGATGATATTCAACATGACCATGATGTATCCGAACAGATTTTAAACAGGGATCCATCGTTAAAACCAACCATACAGGAAAATCAGCAGTCTGAATGTGCTCTGTAACAGGTTGGATATCATACTTGCACTGAACCATGTTCTGCCTTACTTCTGTATGTGAATTCAGTTCATGAAATGCAGATAGTTAATACTGCAGTTTTTGGCTAGTATAAAATGTGGGGTGTAACTGTATTTGGAAGTGGAAGTTGCTATTGCCACTGTTTGCTATGTGTTGCCAGCACTGTGTTATAAATAGAAAAGCTAAAATAAGGAATTCATTAAAAGGAGGGGTGAAAAGAGAGTGAGAGAGCGTGGGAGAGAATACGTGGGCGAAAGGAAAGGAGGGAGAGCAAGGACAGCAGCTAGGCACAAATAGATGTATACAAATGGAGATAGATAGATAGATAGATAGATAGATAGATAGATAGATAGATAGATAGATAGATAGATAGATAGATAGATAGATAGATAGATAGATAGATAGATAGATAGATAGAAGACATAAAGATGGAAACGTTGCAGAGCATTAATAAAACAAAATGTTCCTGCACGTTTCAATTTTATCATAAATTCAAAACATCCAATAAATGACTGTATCTGTGCTGTAAACCAGCAGTTGTGAATGCACAGTTAGCCCAGGAGCAAAAAAGAATGATTTTCCTCCCAGCCCACTATCCTAAATTCAAGACTAGACCTCTTGTTTTTTGTGATCGAAGTAAGACATGCAGATACTTTTGCTTTGAGGGCCAATTCACAATTCTACAGTCAGCTGCGATATGTTAAATACATACATTAATTAGCACACAAAGCAGAGTGCATTAGCATGCATTGAAATAGAGTTGCCCATTCATTATAATTGCCTGCCAATGCACCTAAACGGGCAAATTAACAAACTTGTAACCTTTTTGGTGGAAGCACCATAATGTATCACAACACATCGATTGTGTGTTGTGGTGCGCTGCTGCATGTTGTGCATTGCATACCTCCCAACTTTTGAACTTCAGAATGAGGGACACTTGAGGAAGGAAGTAACCTTGCATAGCGCGCTGCGGCAAATGTGGGCGTGGTCAAACTTTTGATAGTGGGAGGAGCTTAATGGGCATCATTAAACAAAACTTGGGCTTCCTTGTATCTATAAAATATGCTTTTATTATTGTTGCACAAGCAAGAGTCTCATGGATACATACATATCCCAGCACATTCATTTAAAAAAAAGGATAAAAGAATGCAGTGTTTGGAGTGCATTACGTACAAAGTGCAGGGTTGTAGGATGAGCTATATACAGAGTGCAGGGTTCTGGCATGAGCTATATACAGAGGGCAGGGTTGTAGGATGAGCTATGTACAGAGTGCAGGGTTCTGGCATGAGCTATGTACAGAGTGCAGGGTTCTGGCATGAGCTATGTACAGTGTGCAGGGTTCTGGTATGAGCTGTGTACAGAGTGCAGGGTTCTGGCATGAGCTGTGTACAGAGTGCAGGATTCTGGCATGAGCTGTGTACAGAGTGCAGGGTTCTGGCATGAGCTGTGTACAGAGTGCAGGGTTCTTGCATGAGCTGTGTACAGAGTGCAGGGTTCTAGCATGAGCTGTGTGTGTACAGAGTGCAGGGTTCTGGCATGAGCTGTGTACAGAGTGCAGGGTTCTGGCATGAGCTGTGTACAGAGTGCAGGGTTCTGGCATGAGCTGTGTACAGAGTGCAGGGTTCTGGCATGAGCTGTGTACAGAGTTCAGGGTTCTGGCATGAGCTGTGTACAGAGTGCAGGGTTCTGGCATGAGCTGTGTACAGAGTGCAGGGTTCTGGCATGAGCTGTGTACAGAGTGCAGGGTTCTGGCATGAGCTGTGTACAGAGTGCAGGGTTCTGGCATGAGCTGTGTACAGAGTGCAGGGTTCTGGCATGAGCTGTGTACAGAGTGCAGGGTTCTGGCATGAGCTGTGTACAGAGTGCAGGGTTCTGGCATGAGCTGTGTACAGAGTGCAGGGTTCTGGCATGAGCTGTGTACAGAGTGCAGGGTTCTGGCATGAGCTGTGTACAGAGTGCAGGGTTCTGGTGTGAGCTGCGTTCAGAGTGCAGGGTTCTGGCGTGAGCTGCGTTCAGAGTGCAGGGTTCTGGCGTGAGCTGCATTCAGAGTGCAGGGTTCTGGCGTGAGCTGCATTCAGAGTGCAGGGTTCTGGCGTGAGCTGCATTCAGAGTGCAGGGTTCTGGCGTGAGCTGCATTCAGAGTGCAGGGTTCTGGGGTGAGCTGCATTCAGAGTGCAGGGTTCTGGGGTGAGCTGCATTCAGAGTGCAGGGTTCTGGGGTGAGCTGCATTCAGAGTGCAGGGTTCTGGGGTGAGCTGCATTCAGAGTGCAGGGTTCTGGGGTGAGCTGCATTCAGAGTGCAGGGTTCTGGGGTGAGCTGCATTCAGAGTGCAGGGTTCTGGGGTGAGCTGCATTCAGAGTGCAGGGTTCTGGGGTGAGCTGCATTCAGAGTGCAGGGTTCTGGGGTGAGCTGCATTCAGAGTGCAGGGTTCTGGGGTGAGCTGCATTCAGAGTGCAGGGTTCTGGAGTGAGCTGCATGCAGAGTGCAGGGTTCTGGGTTGAGCTATGTACAGAGTGCAGGGTTCTGGGTTGAGCTATGTACAGAGAGCATGGTTCTGGGGTGAGCTATGTACAGAGTGCAGGGATCTGTGATGAGCTGTGTACAGAGTGCAGGGTTCTGGCATGAGCTGTGTACAGAGTGCAGGGTTCTGGCATGAGCTGTGTACAGAGTGCAGGGTTCTGGCATGAGCTGTGTACAGAGTGCAGGGTTCTGGCATGAGCTGTGTACAGAGTGCAGGGTTCTGGCATGAGCTGTGTACAGAGTGCAGGGTTCTGGCATGAGCTGTGTACAGAGTGCAGGGTTCTGGCGTGAGCTGCATTCAGAGTGCAGGGTTCTGGTGTGAGCTGCATTCAGAGTGCAGGGTTCTGGCATGAGCTGCATTCAGAGTGCAGGGTTCTGGCGTGAGCTGCATTCAGAGTGCAGGGTTCTGGCGTGAGCTGCATTCAGAGTGCAGGGTTCTGGGGTGAGCTGCATTCAGAGTGCAGGGTTCTGGGGTGAGCTGCATTCAGAGTGCAGGGTTCTGGGGTGAGCTGCATTCAGAGTGCAGGGTTCTGGGGTGAGCTGCATTCAGAGTGCAGGGTTCTGAGGTGAGCTGCATTCAGAGTGCAGGGTTTTGGGGTGAGCTGCATTCAGAGTGCAGGGTTCTGGGGTGAGCTGCATTCAGAGTGCAGGGTTCTGGGGTGAGCTGCGTTCAGAATGCAGGGTTCTGGGGTGAGCTGCATTCAGAGTGCAGGGTTCTGGAGTGAGCTGCATGCAGAGTGCAGGGTTCTGGGTTGAGCTATGTACAGAGTGCAGAGTTCTGGGTTGAGCTATGTACAGAGAGCATGGTTCTGGGGTGAGCTATGTACAGAGTGCAGGGATCTGTGATGAGCTGTGTACAGAGTGCAGGGTTCTGGCATGAGCTGTGTACAGAGTGCAGGGTTCTGGCATGAGCTGTGTACAGAGTTCAGGGTTCTGGCATGAGCTGTGTACAGAGTGCAGGGTTCTGGCATGAGCTGTGTACAGAGTGCAGGGTTCTGGCATGAGCTGTGTACAGAGTGCAGGGTTCTGGCATGAGCTGTGTACAGAGTGCAGGGTTCTGGCATGAGCTGTGTACAGAGTGCAGGGTTCTGGTGTGAGCTGCATTCAGAGTGCAGGGTTCTGGCGTGAGCTGCATTCAGAGTGCAGGGTTCTGGCGTGAGCTGCATTCAGAGTGCAGGGTTCTGGGGTGAGCTGCATTCAGAGTGCAGGGTTCTGGGGTGAGCTGCATTCAGAGTGCAGGGTTCTGGGGTGAGCTGCATTCAGAGTGCAGGGTTCTGGGGTGAGCTGCATTCAGAGTGCAGGGTTCTGGGGTGAGCTGCATTCAGAGTGCAGGGTTCTGGGGTGAGCTGCATTCAGAGTGCAGGGTTCTGGGGTGAGCTGCATTCAGAGTGCAGGGTTCTGGGGTGAGCTGCATTCAGAGTGCAGGGTTCTGGGGTGAGCTGCATTCATTGTGCAGGGTTCTGGAGTGAGCTGCATGCAGAGTGCAGGGTTCTGGGTTGAGCTATGTACAGAGTGCAGGGTTCTGGGTTGAGCTATGTACAGAGAGCATGGTTCTGGGGTGAGCTATGTACAGAGTGCAGGGATCTGTGATGAGCTATGTACAGGGTGCAGGGTTCTGAGATGAGATTTATACAGGGTGCAGGGTTCTGGGATGAGCTATATACAGGGTGCGGGGTTCTGAGACGAGCTATATACAGGGCACAGGGTACTGGATGAGCTGTATACAGGGTGCAGCAGAGGCGTAATTAGAACCTTCAGGGGCCCTGGTGCAAGAAACCATGAAGGGCCCCCCCGACCTCCAGCATGGGCCATTCCCTTCGAGCCCAGAGCCCTTCCCACTGATCCCATCACCCTTCATGGTCCCACAGCAGATTGGGCCCGGCCATGGGGGCAGAAGGCCAGGGCCTAGTTGCAAGTGCAACCTTTGCTGGTAGTTCCGCCAGTGGTGTCAGTGTGGACTGTGAATGGTGTCAGTCAGTAGGGCAGTGGACATGGTCAGTAGAGCAGTGGAAGTGGTCAGTATGGCAGAGAAAGTGGTCAGTATGGCAGAGAAAGTGGTCAGTATGGCAGAGAAAGTGGTCAGTAAGGTAGTGGACATGGTCAGTAGGGCAGTGGACGTGGTCAGTAGAGCAGTGGACGTGGTTAGTAGGGCAGTAGACATAATCAGTAGGGCAGTGAACAGGATCAGTAGTTTTTTTTTATTGTTGTTATTTTATTTTTGTTATTATTTTTTACCATTATATTTTATCCATTTTATTTTTTAGAGTTTTTTTACAGTTTTTGATGGGAGTTGGTGGCAGTGGAGGGCAGTATGATGGGAGGGGGTGTCAGTGGAGGGCAGTATGATGGGAGGGGTGGCAGTGGAAGGCAGTATGTTGGGGGCGGAGGCAGTGGAAGGCATTATGATGGGAGGGGAGGCAGTGGAGGGCAGTATGATGGGGTGGAGGGCAGTATGATGGGGTGGAGGGCAGTATGATGGGAGAGGAGGTAGTGGAGGGCAGTATGATGGGAGGAGGCGGTAGTGGAGGGCAGTTTAATAGGAGGGGGGGTTAGTGCAGGGCAGTATGATGGGAGGGATGGTAGTGGAGGGCAATATAATGGGAGGGGGTTTAGTGGAGGGCAGTATTATGGGAGGGGTGGTAGTGGAGGGCAGTATGATGGGAGGGGGGTTAGTGGAGGGCAGTATAATAGGAGGGATGGCAGTGGAGGGCAGTATAATTGGAGGGGGGCAGTATGATGGGTGGGGGTGGCAGTGAAAGGCAGTATAATGGGGGGGTTAGTGGAGGGCAGTATAATAGGAGGGGTGGCAGTGGAGGGCAGTATAATAGGAGGGGGGGCAGTGGAGGGCAGTATAATAGGAGGGGGGGCAGTATGATGGGATTGGGGCAGTATGATGGGAGGGGTGGTAGTAGAGGGCAGTATATGGGGGGGTAGTGGAGGGCAGTAAAATGGGAGGGGGGCAGTATAATGGGGGGGGGGTAGTGGAGGGCAGTATGGGGGGACTGTACAGCATGACTGGAGAGGGGCAGTGTATGGGAGGGAGCAGAGTTACCATGAGTGTACTCAGAGTCAGGGCAGTGCAGGGAGCATTTCTCCTACCTTTATTCCAGCGCAGGAACAGCCTTCGGGGAAGACCCGGAGTCGGGGGCGGAGTCAGGGGCGGAGCCGGGGGCGGAGCTTAGGCGCGAAGAGGACTCCTCCTTTGGCTAAATGCTGGGGCTCCACTCAGGGAAGACCCGGAGTTGGGGGCGGAGTCGGGGGCGGAGTCAGGGGCGGAGCTTAGGCGCGAAAAGGACTCCTCCTTTGGCTAAATGCTGGGGCTCCACTCAGGGAAGACCCGGAGTCGGGGGCGGAGTTAGGGGCGGAGCCGGGGGCGGAGCTTAGGCGCGAAGAGGACTCCTCCTTTGGCTAAATGCTGGGGCTCCACTCTCCTCCTTGTCGTGACGTCACTGGTTGTTAGACGCCAGGCGGGCCATGCCTAGCAACCAGTTGTTTTGGCAGTGAGCCAGGCAGCGTCTGGGGGTGAAATGAAGCGGTCGCGGCCAAAACTAGTACAGCAGGCAGTGAGGGACAGCGGCAATGCGACAATTTTTAGGGGGGCATCAGATCGGCCAGTGGGGCAATTCCGGGACATTGTATTGTCCCGGAATGAAGCTGCCCGGGACGCGGGACAGACCTCCCACAGCGGGACTTTCACGGGCAATCCGGGACGGTTGGGAGGTATGCATTGGAAGCTACTGCCCCCAATCTTTTAATAAACACTAATAGAAAGGAGAGCAAGACCAAAGGATAAAAGAGTGCACATTAATTTATTAGTTTAAACCTAAAAACAGCCAATGCATTTCAGGTGTCAGAAATGTTTACCTCCACAGGTTGAACTGGATGGACTATTGTCTTTATTCAACCTTACCTACTATGTAACTAAGATATAAACTCCCCCTTCAGCAGGACTTCAGTTAAAATAAGAGCCTTGAATGGACTCATGTATGAATTTGTGTGAAATCTTGATTGTTCATGCAAATACTGCTAGCCAGTAACTCCCTAATCCAGCAATTAGCTTTCGTGCACAGAGACACACAGGAAAGCTCCATTTGAGTCAATTCAAGGTTTTTATTCAAATTGGAAACCATAAGCAATAGAGAAATATGGGGGCAATTATGTGATACCACTTGCCAGTGACCATCAAAATTTAAAAAATGAAAAGTTCAATCTTATTAGCTCTAATGGGAGGTAACATTTCTACTTTTCCTACAAATACTGTAGACACATGAGGCCCTGTATGCACAACTTATGATTGTTGAACACCCGTTACTAAATATGGAGGAATTGTGGAAAATTCAGAAATAAATCCAGGGCGGGCAAAGTTACCATGATGTCAGTTTGCTTGAAAGACCATTATGATGTACAAACATGAAAATTATAGACTTTGATTTAGCAAATGTTATTTTTATTCATGTATACGCAATGCTTGATCTTTTCCTTTTTATCTATTTTTCCTAACACCTTTGTCTACATCCTGCCACCCACTTTCTCCTTGCAGCTCCTTTTTGACAATAAGCCATTTCCGTTCTATGTAGGATATATTTTCTTCCTCTTCCCACACATACATAGTTGTTCTGACAGCATAAACACCGGCATTTAACCATAATCTGCACTAGTGATACCAATCCTTTCACAGCTGCAAGGGCCTAAGATATGCGATGAAGCAATGCATATTGCTTCGAGAGAGCTTAAGCAAGGCTTTTAGGTATGTTTGGTAGGTATGAGAAGGACAATAGTACCAACCAACATGAATTGTGTACCTTAGTGTACAAGCTGCACCATGTAGACACAGTTAAAAAAAATACAGTATAAGTTATTTTATTTTTTTTTACAAATGTTTACAATTTTTGCTTGATTTATCAGTTGCAAACACAGTTCATGAACTTAAGGCATTATATCACAGTGAAGAGCGTTCTACTCAGGACCAGATTTCTGGCTAAGTCATATAGGGTGTGGGTTAGGGCACCAGGACTATCAGGGGGTTGTGCTTGATCACCCTGGCCCTGGCTCTGCTGTTTTCAGTGACTGCAGTGGCTTGAATTCAGTTTTTCATAGGTGCCACAGCTGCTATGCAAACAGCAGGCTAAAGCACCCTACAATAAACAGTGGGGTAGATTTAGTAAAGGCAAATAGACTTTGCACCTTTGCAAACGCAGTTGCTCCAGAGTTTAGTATATGAAATGAAGCTTCACTTTCCAAAGAATACCCAATCACATGCAAGGGGAAAAAAAACAACCACATTTCTGATTGCACATGATTTGATGATGAAAGTCAGCTGAGCTTCCCCTCATTTACTAAGCTCTGGAGGAACTGCTCCGTCTATTTGCCTTTAGTAAATCAATCCCAGTGAGTGGAGGTCCCACCCTGTCTCAGCTTCATATGCTCAGGTAGTGTACAATAGCGGGGCCTTGGATGTGGGTACCAAGTCATATAAAGAGGAAAAAGTGAGAACCAAAGTTTCAGCCCTACCTTGCTTAATTTTTTCATTCCTTTTCCCTTCTCTGCCCTGGGCAACCCCATGATGAATGGAGGATTGGGGAGAAAAGTGCCAGTTGTGTAGAGTATTCATTATTTACTGACTGACTGATAACATTTTAGGAATATTACCCTTCATTGTCAATAGCAATGCCACTGGTCTGCAGCCAAGTTTCTGGTGGTCTCAGTACAATACTGAATGTGTTTGTGGACATATTTCATGCTGAATGGTACTGATTGTGTCTGCAGACAGGTTTCTGGGGGTGTCTGTATGGTGCAATTTGTGTCTATGCAAACATGTAGCTGGGGATCCCAGTATGGTGCTGATTTTGTCTTTGTGGATTTTTCTGCTAATGACATCACAATACTAATTTCATTTTGATTTAACTTCAGTAATTATGATTATGTTCATAGGTTGGACTTGATGGACTTGTGTCTTTTTTCAAGCTCACCTACTACGTAACTATGTTCTCGCTAATAATATATTTTTGTAAATCTTGGTAAATCTTCCTGTATGCTGTGTGTTCGGAGGAATAAGGACCATGGGGGGGGGGATAATTAAACCCTGCCCCATCTTTAATGGACTTGTATGTATTAAACTATTTAGAGTGACCTATCACGTGTTCAAAAGTAAAACTAAAATGATAGTCAAAATGTAGCTACCTTTTAGCACCTGTAAGTATGCTTGAAAATCTTCAGCTAAATTTCTGTGGGCCTGGGGACCAGGATCCTAGGCCACAGAATTATATATAAGTTTTGGACTTCTGCCTGACACACATGTGAGCCCTTCCAGAAATAAGCACCATTCCTGCAGTTCAATAAAAAATGTTTTACTGGAAATTCTGGCTCTTACATTAGACTGTTAAACAGCAGGAATGGCGAGGGGCAAGGGCTTCGCTCCAAGTTCAACAGAAGATTAGCCCCATGTATAGTGTAGGGATCATCAAGGGATCTACAAGTCAAAAAAATACTAGTTAGTGGAATAACAGATACACTTACAGGTAGTACAAGGTGCCTGCATTATGACAGTACAGTATTGCTACTCGGGTCACTCGACAGTCTCACTTTAAAGAACAAGTCAAGGCACTAAGTAGAATAATTCAGTAAACCACCAATATGATCCTAAAATCATGTAACTATGCTAAAATTAATTCAACCAAAATTGCTTTAAGATTTTTTTACTCCCTGTTTCTAACAAAAACATGAAGCAAGACCTTTGCGGTGCCTCTGAGTGGATCTGAACCTTCCTACCAATCATTTTATTTTGTTTTGCAATTTGCATTTTTCCAAATGATCCTGTACACAGTGCTTGGGGACCAACTGATGTGCAAATGGGTTTATTCATGATTTTGATTAGTGTAGATAGTAGGATATATTCCATGCCGACATCCCCAGGGTGATGAGCAGTGGCATCGCTAGGGGGTGGCTTTTGGGGCTATAGCCCCGAATCTGGGGCCCATAGCCCCGAGTCCCAGGGGTCCCCAACCACAGGCCCCGGCCCACTACCGAGCCGTGGCCTCTCAGCAGTAGTGCGGTGGGCAGCACTGGAGAGCCGGAGACTAGGCAGGCAGCACCGGAGAGCAGAGAGATTACATCATCTCTCACTGCCCGTCCTCTATCTGGTGACCCTGATGTAAGGAGCAGCTCTCTAGGGACCCTGAAGTAAGTGGGGGGGCTCTCTGGGGACCCTGATGTAAGGGGGGCTCTCTGGGGACCCTGATGCAAGGCGGAGGCTCTCTGGGGACTCTGATGTAAGGGGGGCTCTCTAGGGACCCTGATGTAAGGGGGCGCTTTGGGGACCCTGATGCAAGGCGGAGGCTCTCTGGGGACTCTGATGTAAGGGGGGCTCTCTGGGGACCCTGATGTAAGGGGGCTCTCTGGGAACCCTGATGCAAGGCTGAGGCTCTCTGGGGACCCTGATGCAAGGCGGAGGCTCTCTGGGGACTCTGATGTAAGGGGGGCTCTCTGGAGACCTTGATGTAAAGGGGGCTCTCTGGGGACCCTGATGCAAGGTGGAGGCTCTCTGGGCACTCTGATGTAAGGGGAGGCTCTCTGGGGACCCTGATGTAAGTGGGGGCGTCTCTCTTGGGACCCTGATGTAAGGGGGGGCTCTCTGGTGACCCTGATGTAAGTGTATGCCCACCCAAGCGTATGACTTTCTTTAATTCGGTGCTATGGGCTCTAGCCCCAGATCTTTTGTAGACCTAGCTGCGCCCCCGGTGATGAGTGTGTTTGAGACTCCTTACAATACAATAGGCTTGGGAACAGGGAACTTATAATACAAGGTTATAAACCATAGGCGTGTGCAGTCTATTGCATTAGGGTGTGCACCCCAAAGCTCAAACACATATGCGTGTGTATATATATATATATATATATATATATATATATATATATATATATATATATATATATATATATATATATACAGTATATGTAGCAGTAGGGCAATGAGCAGTGTTAGTGGTTTATTTTTTGTTAGTTTCTTTAGGATAACTTTTTTTATAATTTAATTGTTTTAAAATTTTAACATTTTTTTTTTACAATAGTTTTTATTATTTTTTTTTAGGAGCCCCATTGTGGGCTTTGTTGAAATATCAGGAGTCTAAGTCATAGTCATACTCCTGATGTTTTACTTTTGGGACAGAGATTCCCCAGTCCCTTTCTCTGCATGCAAGCAGCAGGGGAAATCTGTGCAGAACAGGGTAATTAGGGTGTGCCCAGGCACACCTGACACACCCTGTGCACACGCTTTTGTTATAGACAACCATAGATATATAGGGTGGCTTGATGTTTGCAAACAATTCTATAATGAAAGCAAAGGTCGTTTGTTGGTAGCCTTTGTATCATTTTAATTGCTATTTTCTTCCAGTGCATACCTTTATATAAACACACTGCTTACACAGCTTTATGTAGATTCTACATTCCATTGGGAAACTGGACCATTTAAGGTGTGATCTGCTATTAAGGTTTACATTATTAGGGAATATAGACTCACAATGAAGTTGGTAACCTTTTTAGCTGGGCTTACACCTCTGATGGATGCGGCTCGCAGCAGGGGTCCGCTGCAGCCCTATTCTCCGTTTCAGGGACGAATCAGGGTGGAATTTTTGCCTGAATTCGACCCTGAAATGGAGCCAAAAACGCACAACACTCCTGTGCAAGCCACTCCGCAGCCACAATGTAAACCGGCTCCATAGAGGTCCGGTCACAATCTCCTGTAATGCAAATTGGATGCGAAGAAACCCGCATCCAACTCGCATAGGTGTGTACCCAGCCTCAAAGGATTTTGGAGGATTGGGATAAAAATTTTGCTTATGTGACAAACACACCTGCCCCCAATTATTGAATACTTGTTTATGTTGCCCAGGTGATTGATACACTTAGGAGAAAAAAGTCCAATGCTTCCTAATTTGCATAAATTATTGTTTACCTCTAGAATGCCTTCTGCTTGGATGGGCAAGCTGATTCCAAGGTTAGGCAACCCTGAAAATCTAAATCTTGCCTTATTTTGGGGATTCTGCAATTCCTGAATAAATTAGTGTAGATTTGTCCAATCTGTGGAGAGTAATGCAGTTTCTAATTCCAGGTAATCATCCAAAAAAATGAACTGCATGGTTCTCTGCAGATTGGAAAAAAATGGTGTACTGATTTGTGATTGCCACATTCACGATTTGATTTGCCCGTCTCTAATGAATGACACCTGCTTTTTTTATTTGAAAACATTTGTTTGAAAATGATCTCTCACTAAAACAAAAATATGAATAATTTGAGTTTATATAAAAAAAAATAACACATTTATTGTAATAGGTAAATACCAGATAATACTTTGTTATTTTGACTGTTTCTTAATTCCCCTTATCAATATCCAGAAAAAAACAAACACTATTTCAGTAGGCTATATGAACAGACCCTAAGATGAGGGGCCATTTTATTGTGGATCACCAGTATAGAAGGCAAGTAGAAAGTCTTTAAAACAGATACAAATCAAGACTTGAAAGCATATATCTCACAGGTACCATTTAAGCAAGGTTTAGGTGAAAATGTTTAAAAAATATGTTAGACTTTACATAGGAAATGT
Organism: Lithobates septentrionalis; assembly: GCA_037952835.1. NCBI lineage: Eukaryota > Metazoa > Chordata > Amphibia > Anura > Ranidae > Lithobates > Lithobates septentrionalis. Next base: position 590,076 of record JBBDGP010002495.1, on the reverse strand, counting down.
TTTCTTTCTTTCTTACTAACTCTTTTAACATGGTTTTACTCCCACGCAGCCCTAGCAACAGGAACCTGTCTCCCAGCAACAGCATCTTACGTGAAAGGAGCGTAGGGAGGGAGTGAGGGATGGAGGGAGAAGGGAGGGAGGAGAGAGATGCGCCAGACGACAGCCTTATAAGGACTTTTTCTCGCTCCAAAAATAAAACAATCAGGTTTTTATTCCTCTCTCCTTCACCTCACCAGGGAAGGAAAGTTTTAGAAGAGGGAAATCCCTTTAAACTTTTGATTGCTGGCAAGAAATGGGATACTAGTTCAGGCTTTATGGTCTGTAGCAGAATTTGGTGATTAGAAAAGATCCATTTTTACCCTATGTGCAGAACTCGCCTGGTCATTTTGTAGAAGGATTTTGTTTTACCAAGGCAGGTCAACATCAATGGACAGATATATAATCAAAAGCTGCTTTCAGAAAGATAACTATATTATGATCTAAGGATAAAAGCTACCACTGACAATAACAATACTCATAAACAGGATTTAATATAGCCATGTAATTAAAGTGGAATGATTGATATATGGGGATTTACAGTCCACATTAATGACATTAGAATTCTTTGCATGTTTTGCCACTGTATGTGCCCACTTGAATAGCAAACGAATGGTCGAATAATTTAACATTCTGCTGATGTGAGCACCAAATGGTTAACAGAGCATTACTGAGCAGATGAGTGGTTAAACAAAAGGAAGAAAATGGGAAAACATATAAATAAAGAAGGTCAAGGATAGGAGAGAAGTGATTGCAGCTATTTATATCAGACGCTAGAGTAAGAGCATATACGTAATGGAAAAGGTAAGGGATTGATAATAACAAAAGCAACATCACAAATCCATTAATAATAATAACATTAAATGTGTTTTTCGTGTGTTTTCAGCTATATGCACTTTTCTCTGCCCCATTCCTTAGCACGCCATGAGTGTACAATGTAATTCTTCTATGGGGTTATATTTCATGTAGTAAAAGCACAAAGGTACAGCTAGTGCAAATAGTTTACACACTTTACAATCTTTAAGGCACTAATACAGGTACAGGTAAAGGAAAAGGAAAAGAACATAATTTGTGTGTCATAATGCAGTATAAAAAAGGTAGCAGAAATTGTTGTAAGGTAAATGACTCAGTACACGACACACAAAATATCTGAATTCTAACAGCATGTACCATATACAGTGCCTACAAAAAGTATCCCCCTTGGAAGCTGTCATGTTGTATTGTCATGGAACATTGAATCACAGTAGAAATGTCTTTTTACTGATCATCAGAAATAGACTCTTTCATGTCAAAGTAAAAACAGACCTCTGCAAAGTGATTTCAGTTATTATGCAGTGATTTCAATTACAATTACAATAAAAAAAAACACATAATAGTTGACTGCATACTGCATAAGTGTACACCCCCATCAAGTCATTGTTTAGTAGATGCACCTTTGGCATCAATTACAGTTTGAGTCTGTGTGGATGGGTCTATAACAAAATAGGTATTTGGCTGAATGATCAGACAGTAAGTAAAGCCAACCATACATGGATTGAAATTCAGCTCTTTCAGCAGAGACTACACAAATTTTGATCCATCTATGGCTGTTCCTGCTTGGGAGGAGTCAATCTAGTGATCGACTCCTCTTGAAAAAGGCTGTTAGAAAATTTGAGCTTGATCAGTGCATGCAGCCAATAAGCTGCAGCGCTGATCAGTCTATTCTGACAGCGGAGGAGTACCACTATCAGGATATATCAGCACAGCATGGAGGGTTCCTTCATTCACCTTGAATGTGTGGATAGGAGAATCCGGTAATTTTTTTTTTTTTGATCAGCCAGCTGGCTGATCAAAATAAATTTATCCATCTATGGCTAACTTTACTGTAAGTTGCAGTTTACTAAACAGATACAAAGTCAGAAGCAATAATTCAAAACCGGTTCAGGATGGCAAAATGCATGCATACACTGCAAAATGATGAAACCTGCACAAACATTGACTTTTTGTCTGTACTGAGAGATCTGTAATAGGTAAAAGGAGTCTGTACTGAGGGGTTTGTACTGGAGGAAAGAGGCTGTCGGTGCTGAAGGGTCTGTACTGAGGGGAAGATGTGCTCTGGAGGGGGGGGGTGTCTGTACTGAGGGGTCTGTACTGGGGAGGGGTTGTCTGTACTAAGGGGTCTGTACTAGAGAAAGTCTGTACTGAGGAGTCTGTACTGGGGAAGGGGTGCCTGTACTGTAATGAGGGGGGAAGTGTCTATACTGAAAGGTCTATGATGGGGGAGAGAAGTGTCAGAAATGGGTGGGGGCAATGGTGTCTGTACTGGGGGGGGGGTCGGTCCGTACTGGAGAGTCTGCACTGGTGCACTGGGGGGGAAGGATGTCTATACTGAGGGGTCTGCACTGGAGGTGTTCAACTGTACTGAGGGATCTGTGCTGGAGAGGTCAGTCTGTGCTGAGGGTTTTGTGCTGGTGGGATCCATCTGTACTGAGTGGCCTGTGCTGGGGGTGTCCATTTGTACAGGATGGACTGTGTTGGAGGGATCAGTCTGTACTGAGTGGTTTGTGTTGGGGGGGTAGGTCTGTATTAGAGGGTCTGCGCTGGAGGGGAAGTCTTTACTGAGGGGGTTGTGCTGGGTGAGATATGTACTGTGGGGGGGGGGGGGGGAACAGAAGCCGAGAGTGGACCCACGTCTTTCCAATGTAGTAAAATGGTTTTTCGTGCAAAAAATAACAAAATATGCAGTAAAGTTCTGGCATGAGTGTGGGGAACATGGTTATTCAAAACCCCCAAGAGTCCAACTTTCGGGGTGTGGGGTATTGGTAGGTGCAGTTCATTATTAAAGAAAGCAAACAATTCCTTCCAGAAACTGGAGAGTCCAGAGCATGTCCAAAACATGTGGAAGAAATCAGCAGCAATCATATTACATCTGGCACAAGCAATATCTGGGCCTAGACCCATTTTAACCAGTCTAGCAGGTGTATATTGTAAATGATGTATGAACTTAATTGTATCAAGAGATCTGCAGTGCTAATGATATCTTGAAAGCATATCTCTATGGCCTCCTCCCAATCCTCTTCAGAGAGCTCAGGCATAAACGTCATTCATTTGCGCTGTGAGTTCTGTAAGGGGTCCGCTCCCACAGCCTGAAGGCACCCATAAAACGTTGTCACCAGCTTGGCAATTTCAGGGAATGATAGCAGATCTTCAATAGAGGATTCCGCGAGCTCTATGGTCAATGATCCGAACTGAGTTCTGAGGGCGTGTCGTAACAAAAGATATATCTGAAGAAAAATTTGTTATCAAGACCGAATTTCAGTCTGAGTGCTTCAAAAGATAATAGAGTATTCTCCTCGACTATGTGGGAAATATGTGTGAATTCAAAACGGGCCCACCAGTTTGAATCTGGATGGTCACAGAGCTCAGGGAGATTAGGGTTCCGCCACAGTGGGGTCTGTGGCGAGACACCTGATAGGGATTGTGTCAACGTTTTCCCTCCCTCCCTCCAAGCCATAAAGAAAACCTCCACAGGGGAGCATCTGGAGCCCCCTGATCTCCTTGATCTATGCAGTTCATCTCGTAGTGAGGTAGGAGGTTCAAAAAGGGTCAGTAGAAAGGCAGTGGTGGGAGTTCGGGGGTCAGAGTGTAGCCAGTCATGAATATAAGTGAGCTGGGAGGCAAGGAAGTAATGTCTTAAGTTCGGGCAAACCAGACGGCCCACGACATTTACCGCTTGTATGGAGGTCTTGGCTATACGGGGTAGGCTACCATTCCAAATAAAAGTGGATAGGGCATAGTCAAGTTTTGCAAAGAACTTTTTAGTAAGGAATATCGGTGATGGTCTAAAACAATAAAGAAACTTTGGTAGAAATATAATTTTGAATATATTTATGCGCCCAATCAGATTAATAGGCAATGATGACCAGGTACAGAATTTATCTGTCATCTGTTGGACTATAGGGGTAATATTTAGATCCTCATATCCAGAAAGGTCAGCATGAATTTGAATACCTAGGTACTTAAATGAGGGGGTTAACTGGATACGTGACCTCTGTAAATAGTCAACTGAAAAGGGAGGGCCTATAACAAACGCCTGGGATTTCTACCAGCCCACTTGAAGACCCGAGACTGCACCAAACTCCCTGACAACCTGTAGTAGTTTAACAAAGGAGCTCTCTCTACCATCCAAGTATATAAGGGCATCATCAGCGTAGAGAGAGATTTTCTCTTCCAGAGGCCCAGAGCGGATACCCCCAATCTCAGACGTCTGCCGCACAGCCAGAGCCAAGGGCTCAATGGCCAATGCAAACAGAAGTGGAGAGAGAGGACATCCCTGCCTAGTACCCCTCTTCAAAGAGAATGGATCAGAAATATTCCTATTCGTGCAGACTCTAGCTCTGGGGTCTGTGTATAGCAATCTAGCCCATTGGATAAAGTAAGGACCAAGTCCCATCCGTGTCATAGTTTCCCATAAAAAAGGCCAGCTTATGGTATCAAAGGCTTTTAATATATCCAGTGAGTGGACCAAGTCACCACACCCCCTTTTTGCTGCATTGTGGATGTGCAGATACAATCTATGAATATTATCGAAGGTACTCCTGCCAGGCATGAACCTGGATTGGTCTGGTGATATGAGAGATAGAATGACCGTCTGGAGTCTAAGGGCCAGTACTTTTGCTAAAATGTTTGCATCATTGTTCAGGAGCGAGATGGGTCGGTAGGACCCACAATGCAGCCTATCTTTGCCAGGTTTGGGAATAACAACAATGAGTGCTTCGTTCATGGAATCAGGAAGCTGTCTCAGCTCAAGGGAGTCTTGTAACGTCCTGAGGAGCCTAGGAGCCAGCTCCTCAAAATGCGTCTAATACCATTCCGAGGGAAGGCTGTCTAAGCCCGGGGTTTTTTAGAGGGTAATAAATGTATGGCCGTTGAGATCTCATCCAGTGTAATGGATTTTTCAAGGGAGGCTTGCTGGGAGGTGGTGAGTGACGGGAGGTCAAGAGATTCAAAAAATCCCATAAAGTCTGTTTCTGAGGGAAGAGCTGAATCCCTGTACAGTGTGCCATAGTAATCTGCAAAGGTTCAGTTAAGGTTCGGTTAATAGTTAGTGCGTCAGAGGTAATTGACCCATCAGGAAGTTGAACTGAGGGAATCGAGACATCCTGAAATTCCGCATGGGCAAGATAGGCAAGAAGTCTACTGTTCTTCCCCCCATGCTCAAGGATGCGGGCAGAGAGGTATAACTGCTGCTTCCTAGTCAAATCTACCATGTGGAGTTGAAGTGCTCTATGAGCGTCTGTCAGCATGCCCCGAGCCTCAGAGGAGGGAGCCTCAGAATGACAGGTGCGAGCCTCTTCTAGAGCTTTGTGAAGAGCTTCTCACGTCTCCCTTCCCACAGACCTATAATGCTTTATTCGTGAGATATATGAACCTCTGACCACTGCCTTGAAGGCGTCCCAGACAGGGCCCACTGCAGCAGAGTCTGCGCTGAGAGACCAGTATTTGGCCATGTCAGACGGGATGGCCTCAGATCTCTGGCATAGAAATCCAGAGAGGAATGAGTCTCCAGGTCCGAAACAATGGCTTGTGTCTCATAGTTAACCTCACCTGTAACATGGAGTGATCAGATACCGCCTGGGAGATATATAGAGTTGACTGGACATGGGGTAAAAAATCCCTTGTGGCCAGGGCATAGTCGATTCTTGAAAGGGCTGCATACGACCTTGACTGGCAGGAGTACACTCTGTCGTTTGGGCACTTCCATCGCCATAGATCCATAAGTATTATACCATGCACAGAACAGTTTAGACTCAGACTTCAGGGGTTTCAGCCTATCCAGCTCGGTTGCAGAACTGAGTTAAAATCACCTAGGATAAGCATAAGGCAGTTAGGCAGAGTGGCAAAATGGACATTAAGTTCAGAAAACATTGCAGCCGTGACCGGGGGAGGGAGATAAACCGTGACCAAAATAAAGGGGGTACCATGGTATGACACATGTAAGATGACATACCGCCCTTTAGGATCTAGGATAACTTGATGACATACAAAAGGTAATCCCTTACGGATTAATATTGCAACCCCCCGGGCGAAATAAGAATAGGTAGATTGGTAGTGGGGTCAACTCAGGTTAACTGAACTATGAACCTTTAGGTCTCCCACTGTTAGCTCGATTTGTTCACAATCACAATTTGACTCCTTGGATCAATTTTAGGGAGATGGGTCGTTAAAAAAAAATGATCGCCCCTGGATCCAGATATGCTAAATACAACATAGGATGGACCCACTCACTCAGCAGTTTGTTGGGTTTTGGTAATATCTGCACATTTTCTCTGGGACTGGGCTGCCATCAAAACTGTATCGCCTCTTTTAGATGGGCAACCACTGGATCCTCTTTCTGTGTCTCCACTCAGGTATACTCTTCCAGTACATGGATGAGGTTCACCCGAGGCTTTCCCTTATACCTTCCTCTAGTCAAGTCATAGATTTTTATCTTTACAGCTTCCTTATCCACATTTCTAGGGTAATAATGCAGAAGGATTCAAGCTTCATCATATGTGCTGCTTAACATTACTCCAGAGAGGTAAGTTTAGCTGTTTGGAAATGTACCATCAGTCCAGACATAGAACTTGGCTGCTGTCAGGTACTCAGCAAAATGTTTGATGGCTGCCCACACCTAGAACAACAGAATCAGATTGAAGCAGCTGTAGTTTGTAGGCTTCCTCTCATTGCAAATAAGCTTCAACTAGCATAAGTGATGGTCCTCTTCTTGCTGCCTTGTACTTGTGAGAGTACAGCCTCTAGGCCATGATTACTAGCACAATGTCTTAGCCAGAACATAAAAGAGAAGTCAGCAAGAAGGCCAGAATGGGAGCCAACAACTGCTGCTTCAAGAAGTGAAACACCTCCTATTCTTTCAGTCCCCATTCCACTATCACGAGGCCCCCATTATAGCCTATCCAGTGTAGGAGCTTTTAAACTGGGGCAGAAGGAAGAGCATAGTGCTTGATGAAATGGTAATAAGATCATGCCAGCCCCAGAGAAGTTCTGACTTTGATCATAGTAGTTGGGGTGAGTGGGGGGGGGGGGGGGGGGGGGGTTGGGGGGCAGTCCTGTATGGCCTTTACTTTCTGGGAATTGGGGAGTATGGCTTGTATAGAGATGACATTTCCTAGGGGCTAGATTTTATGCTTGAATAGATACCACTTCTTGGGTTGGAGCTTCAGTCCATACTGTTGCAGCTGGGCAAATACACCATCAAAGTGCGCAAGGTGGTCCTTGAATGTTGCAAAAAACATAGCTACATCATTTAGACAAGGGGTCTTCAAATTTCAGTCAGTTCTTGAGACTTTAAGGGGTCAGACTGTGGCCAGTGGGAGTAGAAAATGCTCTGGCAATGGTGGAAATAAATAATACCTTAGGCCTTGGGAGTAAGAAAATTACATTTCACCTTTGGTCACTAGGAGGAAGAATAATGCCCTTGTTATTGGTATTGGGGGAGGAATAGTGCTAATTGCTGATATCAGTTTGAGGAATAATGCCCCATTATTGGTATCAGTGTGAGAAATAGTACCCTGTTGTTGGTGCCAGTGGAAGAAATAGTGCGCCATTGTTGATGTCAGTAGGAGAAATGGTGCCTGCTGTCAGTGGAAGGAATAGTGCCCCATCATTGGTATCAGTGGGAGGAATAATGCCCCATCATTTGTATCAGTGGAAGGAATAGTATCCTGTTGTTGGTGTCAGTGGAAGGAATAGTGTCCCATTGTTGGTGTCAGTGGGAGAAATAGTGTCCCCTTGTTGCTATCTGTGGAAGGAATAGTGCCCCATCACTACTGTCAGTGGGAGGAATAGTGCCCCACTGTTGGTGTCAGTGAAAGGAATAGTACACCACCATTGGCATCAGTGGGAGATATATTGCCTCACCATTGATGTTCTTGGAATGAACAATGCCCCATTGTTGGTGTAGGTGGAAAGAATGGTGCCTCAACTTGGTGATAATGAGAGAGATACTGCCTTGTCAGTGGGAGGAATGTCCCAAAGGCAAGCAAAGGGCCTCATCTGGCCCACAGGTCACAGTTTGAAGACCACTGATCTAGATAGATCTTGATGCTATCCAGGTTAATATCTCTAAGACCATGTTCAAATTCACCTTTAGAATGTGGCATATGCATCCTTTACAACTGGCACAACACTGGGGAGTGATGAAAGTGGTCATCAGCTGGTCTGCCTTAACAAGAGGAATCTGGCTATACCCATTGGCAAGACTGGGTGTGGAGAAAAATGTAGCCATGTCCTAGGGCACCATTCCTCGATCTGTGAAGAAGATAGGCGTTTCTCATAGTAATGGTTTTCAGATGCCTGTATTCCATACAAAAGTGGATGATGCCATCCTTTTTTTTTCACACCAAGACACCTAAAGTCACCCATTGGCTCTTTCGCTCTTTCATCACCCCTTGTAGCATCATCTGTTCTAGTCTATGGTTGACTCTTTGGCAGATGTGTGGAGGTTTGCTTCTCTAACTCTCTCGGATGGAAGGACTCTTCTGAGGGTATTTCATTTTCAATTGAAGTGCTGCAAAACAAGGTCATCGTCCCCCCGTGACAGCACCTGTGACCACTTATTCAATAGTCACCTTACTGCTTCTAACTTAGTGGGTGTCAGTTCCTCAGTGGTCAGTTGTAAGAGTGGTAGTAATGCTCTTCTGCCCATTTTCTGTTTGATTCTTCTAACCTTTGGTCATACTCACTCTTGCCACAAAGTGACAACCAGGCAGGAGGCAGATGGAAAGAGTCTTGGTGTTAGGGATTCTAAATCAAAGCCGATCCGCCCTATACGGTCACTACGCAAGCTGCGTAGGGCCCTGCAAATTACTCGAGGCCCCGCCTCCCCCTCGTGCCAAAGCGCGTCAATTCATGCTCACAACATCCAGTGGCGGAACTTTAGGGGTCGCTGCAGTCGCATTTGCGACTGGGCTTTTCCGTTATACGGCTGTGGGGGGGCCCCCAAGACCCAGCATCCCCCCTGCACCTCTGGCTGGCCATTTAGAGTGCAGTGGGGAGAGGTGGAAGGCGGTGATCGGCAGCTCTATGTTGCCTGTGTGGGCTTGTAGTACTCTCTCGAGTGTCAATGTATACAGTGGAGAGGAGAAGGGAGGGGCCTCTGACCCAGGCAGGTATCAGTTTCACTTTCACTCTGCTTGAACACTGTTGCTGATGCCCGGGTCAGAGGCCCCTCCCCTCTCCACATTCAGAGATAGAACTACTAGCCCCAGGGAGATCCCCCTGCCTGTGGACACCATAGAGCTGCCGATCACTGCCTCCCACCTCCACCCGCCAGGTACAAGGGAACATCTGCAAGGGTGGAGTCAGCTGTTTGGGGACCCTAATGTAAGAGGGGGTGCTTTCTGGGGACACTTATGTAAGGAAGGGGCCCTCTGGGGACACTGATGTAAGAGGGGGCCTCTGGGGACACTAATGTAAGGACGGGGCCCTCTGGGGACACTGATGTAAGAAGGGGGCCTCTGGGGACGATAATGTAAGAGGGGGGCTCTCTGGGGACACTAATGTAAGGACGGGGCCCTCTGGGGACACTGATGTAAGAGGGGGCCCTCTGGGGACACTGATGTAGGAGGGGGCCCTCTGGGGACACTAATGTAAGAGGGGGGCTCTCTGGGGACCCTGTGTAAGGAGGGGCTCTCTGGGGACCCTGTGTAAGGAGGGGCTCTCTGGGGATCCTGTGTAAGGAGGGGCTCTCTGGGGACACTAATGAGAGAGGAAAGGCTCTCTGGGGACACTAATGTAAGGGGAGGCTCTCTTGGGACCCTGGTGTAAGGGGGGGGGGGGGACTCTCTGGGGACCCTGGTGTAAGGGGGGCTCTCTGGGGTCCCTGGTGTAAGAGGGGGCTCTCTGAGGACCCTGATGTAAGGAGGGGCTCTCTGGGGACCCTGGTGTAAGGGGAGGCTCTCTGGGAATCCTGGTGTAAGTAGGGAGGCTCTCTGGGGTCCCTGGTGTAAGTGGAGGCTCTCTGGGGACCGTGATGTAGAGGAAGACTCTCTGAGGACACTGATGTAAGGGGGGTTCTCTGGGGACCCTAATGTAAGGAGGGGCTTTCTGGGGACCCTAATGTAGGTGGAGGCTCTCTGGGGACCCTGATGTAGGGGGAGACTCTCTGAGGACACTGATTTAGGGGGGCTCTCTGGGGACCCTGATGTAAGGGGAGGCTCTCTGGGGATCCTGATGTAAGGGGAGGCTCTCTGGGGACCCTAATGTAGGGGGAGGCTCTCTAGGGACCCTGATGTAAGGGGGGCTCTCTGGGGACCCTAATGTAGGGGAAGGTTCTCTGGGGACCCTGATATAAGGGGGGGCTCTCTGGGGACCCTGATGTAAGGAGGGGCTCTCTGGGGATCCTGATGTAAGGGGGCTCTCTGAGGACTTATTCTTTGACTGTTTTGTTTAAAGGAGGGTGTTCTTTGCTAAAGAACATTATTTAATATCAAGTCATTAAGGGTCCGCTTTAAGTGGGCCCAAGTGTGGAGAGTGCCCCTTCAGCAGTCCCTGGATGATATTAATGCCCATTATAACCTGCGGTCACCCCCTCCTGGAGGTGTGGGCAAACACTGTCCCCTTCTGGCTGAGGTCCTGCCAACACAACTAAAGCTTTACCCTCAGCTTCTTTAGCAAGGCAGTGGTCGTCTTGTTGGAATACTGCCCTGCGGCTCAGTCTCTGAAGGGAGGGGATCATGCCCTGCTTCAGTATGTCACAGTACATGTTGGCATTTATGGTTCCCTTCAATGAACTGTAGCTTCCCAGGGTCAGCAGCACTCATGCACCCCCAGACCATGACACTCCCACCACCATGCTTGATTGTAGGCAAGACACACTTGTCTTTGTCTCACCTGGTTGCCGCCACACACGCTTGACACCATCTGAACCAAATAAGTTTATCTTGGTCTCATCAGACCACAGGACATGGTTCCAGTAATCCAGTCTGCTTGTCTACAGCAAACTGTTTGCGGCTTTCTTGTGCATCATCTTTAGAAGAGGCCTCCTTCTGGGACAACAGCCATGCAGACGAATTTGATGCAGCGTGCGGCGTATAGTCTAAGCACTGACAGGCTGACCCCCCACCTCTTCAACCTCTGCAGCAATGCTGGCAGCACTCATACATCAATTTCCCAAAGACAACCTCTGGATATGACGCTGAACTTCTTTGGTTGACCATGGCGAGGCCTGTTCTGAGTGGAATCCATCCTTTTAAACCGCTGTATGCTCTTGGTCACCATGCTGCAGCTCAGTTTCAGGGTCTTGGCAATCTTCTTATAGCCTAGGCCATCTTTATGTAGGGCAACAATTCTTTTTTTCAGGGAGTTCTTTTCCATGAGGTGCCATGTTGAACTTCCAGTGACCAGTATGAGAGAGTGAGAGCGATAACACCAAATTTAACACACCTACTCCCCATTCACACCTGAGACCTTCTTACACTAATGAGTCACATGATACTGGGGAGGGAAAATGGCTAATTGTGCCCAATTTGGACATTTTCATTAAGGAGTGTATACACTTTTGTTGCCAGTTTGGACATTAATGGCTGTGTTGAGTTATTTTGAGGGGACAGCAAATTTACATTGGTTTACAAGCTGTACACTCACTACTTTACATTGTAGCAAAGTGTAATTTCTTCAGTGTTGTCGCATGAAAAGTTATAATAAAATGTTTACAAAAATGTAAGGGGTGTACTCACTTTTGTGAGATACTGTATACAGGCGGTCCCTGGGTTACGAACAAGATAGAGACTGTAGGTTTGTTCTTAAGTCGAATTTGTTTGTAAGTTAGAACAGTACATTTTTTAAATAACTCCAGTCAAAATAAATACAGGAGTGATTTTCTTTTCCTAGGGGTGGATTTCCTCTCACTTCCTGTTGTCTCAGAGATGGGAAGTGAGATTAAATCCATCTAATAAGGATACAGACAGTAGTAAAAATCTCACAGTGGCTCTAACCCCACTCCACACAATACTGTACAGTACTAGCCAAAACTAATAAATAAATACAACGTAGACAGGTGTTTGCTTTAACATAGTATTTATGTTTTCCTCTGCATGTAGATGCAGATACATGTAAATGCTTAAAGCGGGGGTTCACCCACACCGCAAAAAAAAAAAAAATATTAAAAGCCAGCAACTACAAATACTGTAGCTGCTGACTTTTAATACATTGCCACTTACCTGTCCCGGGGTCCAGCGATGTCGGCAGGGGACGCCGAGAACCTGCTCGGTTCTCGGCAGCTGCCGCCGACATCCTAGGTGAGGGAATCAGGAAGTGAAGCGTTGCGGCTTCACTTCCCGGCTCCCTACTGCGCATGCGCGAGTCGCGCTGCGCGTCCCTAGTGGTCCCCGCTCTCTGCTGGGAGCTGTGTGTTCCCAGCAGACAGCGCGGTCGGGACGGGAAGAGGCATAGACTCCCGTGGGAGTCTATGCCGGAAGTGGGTGCAAATACCTGTCTTAGACAGGTATCTGTACCCCCCTCCCCCCTGAAAGGTGCCAAATGTGACACCGGAGGGGGGGAGGGTTCCGAAAAGCGGAAGTTCCATTTACATGTGGAACTCCGCTTTAAACATTTTCAAACACTGTACAGTACAGAACAGTACAACCTTAAACAATCGTGGTAGAGGATGATGGGCTTGTTGAAGAGGATGGGACTGCTATTATAGAGTCAGAATCTGATTCAGCTGCTGGAGTCAGTTTCTTGAAGTAGTGGGAGATGAGTACAGCGCTGCACCAATAGTACTGGAGAATGGTTACACGGTAAGCGGCTGACACTCCTCTTAGACAAAGGAATATAAAATGGAAAGTGTACAAAGTGTAGCGCTAAATGTGTAAATATTATAAATGAGGACAGTGAACTAGGCCCAAACCATTCCTGGGGGGCCCATGAGAAAAATAAACCCCAGATGAAGGCCCGTTAGCCGAAACATGTTGGGTGGACTCCCTACGATCACCGCGAATATTATACAGTTTTGAGCTTACTCTGATCTCCTAACATGTGAGTGTTCCTTTTTATTGTTTCAATAAATTCATGTTTTAAACGATATCATGCCATGTGAGCTTTTTTTCTCCCATGGCATGTAATATTATCCGGTTGGCCTGTTGACAAGTCTGGACGGCTGAAGCTGTGACGGGATTTCTATCTCTCTCCTCCCCCCCCATTTGAAGTTGAGGACATCTGAGGATCCATCTTGCCAGCCTTGGTGGCTAAACTAGCTTTCTGGGACTTGTAAGACGTATGTCTTCTCAAGTCACCTGGTTCCGGTAAGCCTCCTCTGATGCTTTGGTGGTGGTCCCGACACTCATTTAGACGCCTTATCTACCTGGTGTTTTTATCTATCCACTTGGCAGAAATTTTCCATCGTTGTTTCTACTATCCCACCCTCAGAGACTTTTGGGTGGCGGATGTGGAGTTTCATCTAGATCATAATTTTCAACATTTATGGACATTTTGTTATTCCTTCACTTTTATATTATCTTTCACATTGTTTTCTCACTGGTTCAATATTATCAATCTTTATGACAGTGTGTGGCACTTAGCTTATTTTCGATTGTGTTTAGTCATTTATATATAACCTTGAACCACATTTTTTATTTTTCTCATGGGCCCCCCGGGAATGGTTTGGGCCTAGTTCACTGTCCTCATTTATAATATTTACACATTTAGCGCTACACTTTGTACACTTTCCAGTTTCTTGAAGTAGGCATCAAGGGATGTTTGCACAGACTTTTCTTTATCTCATCATAAATAGCCCTGTAGCATCTCAGACCTTCAGTAACTGTACAGTAAACTGTGGTATACCTCTCTGTATTAGGATCTTGCTCCTTTAACATTGCGATTCCTGCTTCAATGAGATGAAAAGCATCAGCTAACTGTTTTGTAGAAAACTTTTTCAATTTTGGAGTTTCTAGGTCCTGGTTTTCTTCCCTAAATGCTGTCATCTGCTTCTCTAGTTCCATAAGGTCTTCATTGGTTAGTTCTTTGCCACGGGAGACGAGTAGCTAGATGATATCATTTTCACTGATGTCCAACTGCAGTTGATTACCAATAGCAACCAAAGCTTGCCTGGTTGTGGCGATTTCTTCATCTGTAAACCCCAGAAATTCTTGTGTGAATTGGGAGCACAATTTTTTCCAAACTCCTTTCATGTTTGTTTCTTTTACTTCATCCCAAACATCAGCAAAATTTTTGATGGCTTCATAAATGTGATAATTCTTCCAGAACTCTCTTAAGGTCCTCTGATCCTTTTGGGTAGCCCTGACAGCTTTTGAAAATGTCCTGCGTAAATAATAGGCCTTAAAGGAGGCTATGACTCCTTGATCCATTGGCTGAAGTAGTAATGTGGTGTTGGGGGGTAGAAATACCACCTTTACATTGGGGTGCATGTCAGCTAAAGTGTTTGGATGTCCAGGGGCATTGTCAAGAAGAAGAAGAATTTTGAAGGGAATGTTTTCGCTCAAGCAATAACGTTCAACAGCAGAGAGAAAATGGTTCAAAAACCATTCTTTAAAGACTAACTGTAACCCAAGCCTTTGAATTTGCCCTCCAAATAACAGGAAGAGATGCCTTATGGGGCATACACACGGTAGGACTGGTCTGACGGACGCCGACGGACCAAATCCGGCGAACAATCCGATCATGTGTGGGCTTCACCGGACCTTCAGCGGACTTTTCCAGTCGCAAATCTGACGGACTTTAAATTTGGAACATGCTTCAAATCTTTACGTCGTAACTCTGCCGGACCCAGAAATCCGCTCGTCTGTATGTTAGCCTGACGGACAAAAACCGACGCTAGGGCAGGTATTGGCTACTGGCTATCAACTTCCTTATTTTAGTCTGGTGTACGTCATCACGTACAAATATGTCGGACTTTGGTGTGATCGTGTGTAGGCAAGTCTGGTCGTTAGAAAGTCAGTTCAAGGTCCGCCAAAAGTCCATCGAAAGTCTGTTGAAAGTCTGTCAGACAGGCTGTCGGACTTTTGTAGCTGAAAAGTCAGACCGTGTGTACACGGCATTAGTGACATTACGTAGTGCCCTGGGATTTAAGAAGTGATACCCTAGCAAAGGCTTGAGCTTTAAATTCCCAATGCATTACCCCCAAGTAATATAGTCAGCCTGTACTTTGATGCCTTATGTCCTGGTGCACATTTTTCCTCTTTTGAAATGTAGGTCCTCTCTGTAATTTTTTTCCAAAACAAGCCAGTTTTGTCTACATTAAAAATTTGTTCTGGCAAATAACCTCCGTTGTCAATAATATCTTCCAATATCTAGGGAAAATAATTTGCAGCACTTACATCAGCACTCGCTGCTTCACCTTGACTTTAATGTTATGCAAATTAGCTCTTTCTTTAAAGCGATTGAACCAACCCCTATTTGCAACAAATTCTTCATTGCAAACGTCTTTGCTCGCTGGATGGGCAGCTTTTAAATCTTTGAAAAGGCTTTGAGCCTTTTCTTGCACCAAAGAAAGACTGATAGGCATATTGTGCTGATTTTGGTCTTCAATCCAAATTATCAGCAACCTTTCCATCTCGACAATTACACCACTGCGTTGCTTGGTAATAATCTTGAATGCATTTGGGTATGGCCTTTCACATGCTCCATTATTGTACCTTCATCTTTAAAAATTGTTGCGATTGTTGATCGATTGTAGCCTAATGCTCTGCCAATGGATGATGGAGTTTCACCTTTCTCTGATCTCTATTATTTCTACTTTATTTTTCATGGTGATGGTTTTTCTTTTCTTTGCTGTATCACCAGCACTTGCATCAGATTTATTTTTCAGAGGCATACTAAAGACAAAATGTGGAATGAAGTGCACTCTAGAAAAGAACAAGAAGAAGAAAAAAAGTGTAGCAGCCAGCCAATTTATTACAAATTTATTCTAATAAAACAGGTACTGTATAAAAACACTCACTGTGGCGGCAAGATATAAGCCTCATCGGTTGGATCTGCCCGCTTGTTGTGCTTCCCCAGCCCGCAGCAGCAGTGGATCCAGTACAAAAAACAGGACTAAAAGAGACCGAGAAGGATAGTTGCATTCAGGGTAGGGTTGTCCCGATACCGATACTAGTATCGGTATCGGCACCGATACCGAGCATTTGCCCAAGTACTTGTACTCGGGCAAATGCTCCCATGCTTCCGCCGATACCTAGAAGACAGCTGTGATCGGCGCATGGGGGAGTTACAAGATTCTCCCCCCGCCGGCTTTCAGCTGCTTAGTGACATACAACGGTGATCGCTCACCGCTGACTGTCACTGCATCCTCCTCCATGCCCCCTCCGTTCCTCTGTGCCTCTCCGCTGTCCCCCTCCGTTCCTCTCTCCTTTTCTGTCCCCCTCCGTTCCTCTCTCCTTTTCTGTGCCTCTCTGCTGTCCCCCTCCGTTCCTCTCTCCTTTTCTGTCCCCCTCCGTTCCTCTCTCCCTTTTCTGTCCCCCTCCGCTGTCCCCTCCGTTCTGCTGTGCCTCTCCGATGTCCCCTCCGTTCCCCTCTCCTTCTCTGTCCCCCACCGTTCTCCCCCTCCGTTCCGCCGTCCTCCTCCTCCTTCCTTTGTGAATAGACAGAGTCAGCTGACTCTGTCCATTCACATAACTGAAACATTGTAATCTCCTGTGATTACGATGTGTCAGTTTATGAATGGAGAGGAGCCGCTGTCTTCTCTCCATTCATTCTCAGTGCAGCTGAGGCTGCAGAGAAAGGGACTGGGGAATCTCTATCCTCTGTCTCTTTCTCTGTCTCAAGGGGGAGATTTAAGAGGTCTGTTAAGACCCCTGATATCTCACCAAAGCCCCCCAACAGGGCTGATTAAAAAAAAAAAACACATATTGCAATAAAGAATAAAAAAAATATTATTGTAAAAAACAAAAAAATTGTAAATAAAAAAAAAAAAAAAACACACACACACATACACCGTTCACCCCCCCCCCCCCCCCCCCAAAAAAAAAGAAAGCACTGTTAAAAAAAAAACAAAAAAAAAAACACTGTCACGTGACATTAACAAAAAAGTATTGGTAATCGGTATCGGCGAGTACTTGAAAAAAAGTATCGGTACTTGTACTCGGTCCTAAAAAAGTGGTATCGGGACAACCCTAATTCAGGGCCAAGCAACTGTACAGTATAAACAACAAAAGATGGTATAAAAACACACATGATTGAATGGGAGCTCCACATAGGCAGATGACATAAGCTCATTTGAGACACAGGGATATAATGTACATTAACACAATCCTGTGATCATAGAAGTTACAAGTAGGGATGAGCCGAACACCCACCGGTTCGGTTCGCAGCAGAACTTGCGAACAGGCAAAAAACTCGTTTGAACACGCGAACACTGTTAAAGTCTATGGGACACGAACATGAATAATCAAAAGTGCTCATTTTAAAGGCTTATGTGCAAGTTATTGTCAAAAAAAGTGTTTGGGGACCTAGGTCCTGCCCCAGGGGACATGTATCAATGCAAAAAGAAGTTTTAAAAATGGCAGTTTTTTCGGGAGCAGTTTACCTGGGTGACCCCGCCCCCCTCTGACAACACGGGGAAAGTCACAGGGAAGTCCCCGTGCGTCACAGGAGGGCGGGGTCACCGGGTGGCCCCGCCCTCTGTTATATAAGAAATGTCAGAAGAACCGAAGCGTCACACGGCGGAAGACTCCCATGCCTGGAGGAAGATGCGGGACGAGAAGAGCGGAGGAAGAAGAAGATGGAGAAGAAGAAGATGGGGGAAGAAGAACACCGAAGGAAGACCAGAAGAAAGAAGATGAAAGAAGAAGGAATTAATAAAGGACTTGTCAAAAACCGTCTGTTGTGTTTTTTTAATTTCAACACTTTTTTTGTGAAATGGTAGGGGTACACTTGTACCCCATTACCAATTCACACAGGGGGGGTGGGATCTAGGGGTCCCCTTGTTAAAGGGGGCTTTCAGATTCCGATAAGGCCTCCGCCCACAGACCCCCACAACCATCGGCCAAGGGTTGCGGGGATGAGGCCCTTCTCCCCATCAACATGGGGACAAGGTGCTTTGGGGGGCTGCCTCAAAGCACCCTCCCAATGTTGAGGGCATGTGGCCTGGTACGGTTCAGGAGGGGGGGCGCTCTCTCGTCCCCCCTCTTTTCCTGCGGCCTGCCAGGTTGCCTGCTCAGATAAGGGTCTGGTATGGTTTTTACACCATTTTTTAAAAAATGTTGGCGCAGGGTTCCCCTTAAAATCCATACCAGACCTGAAGGGCCTGGTATGGAATTTAGGGGGACCCCCATGCCATTTTTTTTTAAATTTTGGCTGGGGTTCCCCTTAATATCCATACCAGACCTGAAGGGCCTGGTATGGAATTTAGGGGGACCCCCACACTTTTTTTTTAATTTTTGGTTCGGGGTTCCCCTGTGGGGAAATACCATGCCGTTTTTATCAATGAACTTTTATGTGTATTGTCGGACCGACAATTCATTAATAGCTGGTAGTTTTAAATGACTTTTTTCCCTAGAAAAGTCATTTTTCTGTCAGACTTTTCTAAACACGGGAAACATGCGCCCCTTTACAGGCATACTATAGACACCCCCCAGGTACGAAATTTAAAGGAATATTACACTTTTATTGTTTCACTTTAAGCAGTATTAAAATCACTGCTCCCTAAAAAATGGCCGTTTTTAAAACCATTTTTCTGCATTGATACATATCCCCTGGGGCAGGACCCAGGTCCCCAAACACTTTTTATGACAATACCATGCATATAAGCCTTTAAAATTAGCACTTTTGATTTCTCCCATAGACTTTTAAAGGGTGTTCCGCGGCTTTCGAATTTGCCGCGAACACCCCAAATTGTTCGCTGTTCGGCGAACTGCCGAACAGCCAATGTTCGAGTCGAACTCATGTTCGACCCGAACATAAAGCCCATCCCTAGTTACAGGTACAAGTACAGGACATACTCCCAATAGTAGTGGGCACAGAGAACAGTATTGCATTCTCACCAGCTCCACAGGTTCAAGGTGCTTCTGGCTGTGCAGTAAAGTGGGATGCTCCGGGCGCTTCTGAGCATGCAGTCATGTATGTGGGATGTGCAGTACATGTAGTACTGCAGTGTGGGATGTGTCTGGTTCTGCTAGATGGCTGCTCGGAAGTATCCGGGACCACGGTGGAGTGCAATTTCCGGCAGTGATGTAATGCCGCCTCCATTCGTAAGCAGGAGTCGTTCACAACTCAGATGTTCATAAATCGGGTACTGCCTGTATATATATTGTGACGGTATGCGAGGTGAGGTCATTGATAATCGGTATATTTCACCTTGCATTTGATCTATTGTCAGAGACTGAACCGGAATCCGGCCTGGATTTTTCCAGCCTCTGTGGCAGGCTTGGTTCTGGTCCGGGTCTTGTGGACCACTTGAGTCCATGCTCAGGTGGACTTTAAATGACCAGGAAGAGAGCACAACAGTGCTCTGGCCTGAGACTCAGAAGGGAATCTGAGAGAGAGGAGCCCTGTTTGTTTGGATTGAAAACAAAGGTTTGCTTTACCTCATGTTTTGTGGGTAACGGGGACCAGCCCCACACCGTATAGAGAGCAGTGTCCTGTTTAGTTTAGCACTGGACGGCAAGGATTTGTTTTACTGTTTTTGTTTATTTTTATGACTTTGCAAACCACCTGTAAATAAAGCTGGCAACCCGCCAGATTTTAAAGAAACTGCCTGTACGCTGACCTTCATTTCAAGAAAAGGAGATCCTCACGAGCTAATCTCCCCACAATATATATATATATATATATATATATATATATATATATATATATATATATATATATATATATTTATTTATCAAGCTGATATACTGACTGCCTGTAGGGGATAGACGGGTGGTACCTCCTCCATGGTTCCCTCCTTGTTGGGCGCCAAGTAAGGGTCACATAAGAGGCCTATCCCAGGGTGGGTTCTTCTGAGCTATGCTAGGTACTTTGGATAGGGTCACTGCCTTGCACATGGGGTACCTTTATTTAAACAAATGGCTGAACTCTAGTAAACTCTCTCAATGTAAATATACACCACCACACCCACTGACACACTTAGGAGGGGCACACCGAGCCAATGCCCTCTCCACCTGTCCAAAAAACCACTACTACTTCACTCCCAGTAACAGTAAGGAGTCCCGCCATGCACCTAGCGTGGACTCAATGCATGCACTCACTTAACTATTCCTCTTCTGTGCCTGTGCACAAGTTGGGGACCTCTGCAGTCCTGATCTGCTCCCATTGCTATGGGTGATGAACCTAGTCATGGAGAGCGTGCCAACAACAGCTCCTCCTGCAAGAGGCTATCTCACCTGTCACATATACATGCTCACGACAGGCTGCTAGAGAAACCTTTATTACCCTTCATTACCCTTGGACCTGCACAGGATAGAGTCCATAACTGGTTGAGTCCATGATAGTAGAATCCAGAATTTGCATCTTCAGGTTGGACTGCAGGTCCCAGCAATCCGCCTAGGCTGTAGAAGGATCCTGAAGGCAGATGTTCATTAGTTGGCACTACAGTCTACGCATTATCAGCAGGCTAGCAGAATGGACTCCGGCAACGTGACAGCAATGACTGTTGTTTCTCATTCTCAAGCTCCCAAGCCCCCCTGGGTCAGCACCCCTGTCCCTTTTATAATTAAAGTGGATGTAAACCCACTCTCACCATTTCTAAATTACTTCCATAGTGCTGATCTATAAGGATATACATGCCTCCTGCATGTATCCTTACCTGTCAAATATCTCCCCTTTAGCTGTTTGGAGCCCTGAAATACTCTGGATTCTGTGGGCTCGGTGGGGGGATCCGTGATGTCATTAGACTCCCCGCCCACCTCTACACTCCCCTTGGCCAGGCATCGATATTTCTTACGCTGAACTTCTGCTGGTCTCGTGGCTTATGGCCCATGATCACCAACATCCAGTCAAAACCCAGGAAAGTCACCACATGACTTCAGCATGCCCAATCATGCTGAGGTGTGGAGCAGCCAATCCTGGGAAAGCTGGAGAAGAAAGGAGGGGGAATGTGAAGTACACAGAATGCCTCTCTCCCACTCATGCATGAGATAACAAAATCACTTGTCACTCACAGCAAGGGGGAAGAAACAGACACTTATTTCTCTGTGTGTCTGTTTTTATCTTACTGAAGAAAGATAAGATGATTGCTCAGAGCTGGATTAACTCTTCGTGGCAAGACTGGGCACAGATGAAATGAAATCCTCTGCTGTAATAGATATGATACTCCATTGAAAAATTTTTTGGGGGGGGTTTACATCCACTTTAACGCTAACCTTTCTGACTAGGGCAGCATAAGACTCTACCTGCCTACATGCTTATGACACTTCTTGAGGCCCCAAAGTAGACAGTAGAGATACCCATAAATTGATCACATTTTGGAAAGTAAACATCCCAAGGTATTTTTAGGAGGCAATTTTTTTCTCATTTTTTCCCACAAGATTTTAGAAAACCGTGTAAAAAAAATACTTCAATTTAATAAGATATTTATCACACACAGCATGGACATACTTAGAATTACACCGCAAAACACATTCCTCTACTCCTACTGAGTATGGGCATAACACATGTGTGAGACTTCTTTAATGTTCGGACTGCTCATGTACTCGACTTTGTATCTTGTGTATCACAAAAATCAGCCAACTATCAAAACAGTGTGCTGTTATGTTCTGCACAAGTGGACAGGGAATATAGCTTAGTGTGGCTTCACCTATATTCCCATTCCTATAAGCAAAGCAAGCCTAGCCTTAGCCTACTGGTACATGGCTGCCCCCAAGAATGCTATGTTCACTGGCCAGGAGGCTAAACTAAGGGGGAACATACAGCTCCTGTGGTTCAAGGGATGCAGTTGTCTGCAGTAAGTGCCTGGGTATAGCAGCGATCGGGCTTACTGTTGCTGGCTGCACTGGTCTGGCAACACTGGGACTGGGGTGGCTAGTGATCAGGGACACTGGCAGGCTGCTCGTTACACTGTACTGTGTAAAAAAATAAAATAAACTGGTGTTGATCACTGCAGGTAACACTCTGCTACTTCTCACAGCCAATTGCTATGGAAGAAAAGCAGAGCACTGGATGCAACATGCAGCCTGTCAGGGTCCAGATCTGAACCTGGGAACTCTGCAGTGTTTGGCTGTAGCTCGCCTTGCTGTGCCACCTGAGATGCTGGACAGTTCTTTGTCTAAATCCCTTGGACAACCTTGTCTTGTGTCTTGTTTCTGGTATACCTTGAACTCCTTGCTCCTTCCATGATATTCCTGATTCTATCTCACTGCACTTCCTGTTTGCCAGACTATTGTGCTATCTGCAACCAATTTCTTGCTCCCTTGCATACCTGCAGCTGTCCTTATCATCACTACCACTCATACTGACCTTTGGCTTGCTCCTCGACTATGCTTCTGCTCGATCCCAACCTGCAACCACTTTACCGACCTTAGGCTTGTTTACTGACTATTCTTCCACTTGATTCTTACCTACTACATCTGTTACTGGACCCCAGCTTTCTTACCACCTGGTGGGGTGATCCTGAGGTCTGCAAACTGGCACTAGCACGCAGCGAAACCCATCTGTATCATCAGGAGTTCTGGTAAAGACCAGTTAGTGTTTACACACTACTGCTCGGGTGAGCCTGCATTATCCGCCAGGGTGACCTGCTTGTGTACTTATTGTACTGGTCGGCATGAACCTCTCTACTGCTATAGCTACTGGTCTGCGTGCCTGACCCTTGACCATGACACAGCCTTTATTTACATGTGTGATTGCTGTGATTTGGCAGGGAAAATGTACCCAGCTCTGTGATCTGCTGTGTCTGATGGATAAAGGGGTCACAGATCACACTGCTTTGTGTGATAGAGGGTGCGCGCATGCAGCACAAAGGGGAGGCCATTTTAAAACAGTCATCTGGCCATTTATGTACAACAGCTGGACGCAAGTGGTAAAACCTATCTATGTATCAAGAACCATGAATCAGACCGAGACAGAAGTATAGTTAAATCACACTTGTATAATAATAATGTAAACAGATTAAGCGTAGTCAAAACAAGCCAGTGTTCAGAAACCGGATCGGGTAGTCAGCCAAGCAAATGTCAGAGAGCCAGAGATAAACGTAGTAGTACAGCAAGCAGGATCAGCAGCCAGAAGGAACGTCAGCCGAGCAAGTCTTCAACAGGAATGCAGGAGAAAGTCTCTGTGATGTTGACAAAGGCGAAGGCAGAGATCAAGTGAGCTGGACGACGTTAAGTAGGCAGGACTGAGGAGCAGATCATCAACAGCTGTAACTGTGGAGAGAAATGGGAGCTGGCAATTAGCCGACAGCTGAGCGGCCAGCTCAGAGAAGGAAGGGCTGAGTCCAGCTCTGACACTATGGTCAAAATTTAAAATCATTATATTATTGTGCACATTGTATTTCAATTATTCTACCCTACTGCTATTAATTTGAACTAACTTAAAGTTTATAAATTATGTGCAGGTCCCCAAAAATGTACTAATTCTGTGACACATTCACAGAGCTGTGTTGCATATTTTACAGAGCCTGTCTTCTAAACTATTGAGGGGCTGAGAGGAGGAGTATCAGGAGGCATAGTCGGTACATAAATCACTGTTTGCATGCAGCAAGGTAGCATGGGATATGTAGTTCTTATAAATTAAAAGTAAACAGCGGAGGAAAGCATGGACGGAATAGGGGATGTTTTTGAAAGAGATGGCCAGCAGACAGGCAGCACTAACAAAATGAGAGGAGATTTTTTTAAGTAAGCTTATATTGGATTGTCAAAAATAACTACCGTATTTATTGACGTATAACACGCACAGGCGTGTGACACTCACCTTAATTTTAAGAGGGAAGTTTTAGGAAAAAAACTTAAATTTTAAATAAATAAAATTTAAAAATTTTAAATTAAATTTTGAAGCAAAATAAGGGTCAGTGCCCATCTGCAGCCTTGCTCATCATTGCAGCCTAATCAGTGCCCATCTACAGCCTTGCCATAATTGCAGCCTGATCGGTGCCCATCTGCAGCCTTGCAAATCATTGCAACCTGAACAGTTCCCATCTGCAGCCTTGCCCATCATTGCAGCCTAATCAGTTCCCATTTGCAGCCTTGCTCATCATTACAGCCTAATCAGTGCCCAGCTACAGCCTTGCCCATAATTGCAGCCTGATCAGTGCCCATCTACAGCCTTGCCATAATTGCAGCCTGATCGGTGCCCATCTGCAGCCTTGCCCATCAATGCAACCTGAACAGTGCCCATCTGTAGCCTTGCCCATCATTGTAGCCTAATCAGTGCCCATCTGCAGCCTTGCTCATCATTACAGCCTAATCAGTGCCCATCTGCAGCCTTGTCCATAATTGGAGGCTGATCCGTGTCCATCTGCAGCCTTGTCTATGCCGGGATAGACAGAGCCGGATCTCCTGTGTACTCGGCTCGGCTCGTAGTCACGCCCAGTCCCGCCCCTTGGCTCGACCCCTATGATGAACATAACAGCAGTCCAATGCTGGGACATCAATGCTAGGAGCCATCTAGGGTGCGGGAATGGGCGTGACTGTGAGCCAAGCAGAACCGAGTACACAAGAGATTGCGGCTCTGTGTTTTGGCGGCGCTCGTTCCCTCCGTCCCCTCTGATGCAGCCTATATCGACGTATAACATGCACACACGATTTTCCCCCTATTTTAAGGGGGAAAAAGTGCATGTTATACGCCGATAAATACGGTATTTGGTATTGTTTAACTATTTGTTATTGTTATGCTATCACAATGCTGCTGTTATAAAATTAAAGTTTATGCTGTTATTATAAAGCACCTTTAATGATCCTTGTGGGTGAATTAGTTCACAGTACCAGCATCTAGAGAAGTCAGTGATGGTTTTTAAAGCTCTTAATAGTCTCATTCACATAGTTCCTTAGTGCCAGCTTTAGTGATTTTTGCATTTTACAGATTTGCACTGCAGTCCATTTAACATGGTTTTCTATGGAAATGAGGCCTTACTGCATGCAGGATCCCCCAGCTGTTCACCCATGCTACCAGAGCTACCCTGGATGTCACTAAGAGGGATGCTGTTTATGATAATGATTGTAAGTAGTTTGTGTTCTGAACTGTTTTACTGAAGTAGTGAAACTCAGCTAGACTCTCCATTGTTATAGAGCCTTATAGACTATGCTATGCAGTCACATGTTACCCTGATTGAGTTAGAGAGAATTGCTGTGAAGAGTCTAGGGATGTGCAACTTTCATAATCTGTTTTGTACTGCATGGTTTATACCATCCTGAGCCTGTTTTGAATTATTATATTTAGGAATACCAGCGCTTGGATGCAACCCCCCCCCCCAAATTAGAAACACATAGCAGCTAGAATGATATGTAGGCCATACACGCAAAACATATGATTAAAAATGCAGCAATATCCCTTTAAAAGAGCCACAAAAACATGAGTGCACGCGTTATACGTCGATAAAAAGTCTCTCACTTTATAGGACCCAAAAATAGATGCAGTCAGTCCATACACTTAAGCATAGAGTTGTCGCTATATGATGAAGAAATAAATAGAAGAATCCTCCACCAGCACCAACACTCCAGTCATGCGGTCTCTTACCAGACAGATTTGGCTACCCTATAAGCAGTCAAATAGTGCAGTATAACAGCTCCAGGCAAGATTAGGCAAATGTTCTCCTAAAACCCCACTTTGGAATCCAGTACTGCAGTTCCACTCACATTCTTAATTCCAGACCTAAATATATTCTCCTGTAGGTCTACAGAGCGTTAGTGTAATGACTCCTCCGGGGTTCTTTTCCGCTTCCCAACTCCTCTATTCCACTTTTCTAGTTCCCACAGAATTCCTACTGATCGCTATCAGCCGACACCACATACCAATCACCCCTGACACTCTTGTTCTGGGGAGAAGAGTGTCAGGGGTGATCGGTATGTGATGTCGGAATCTGTCTTTTGCATCAGGAGTAGCACCATTGTGGTGGTGGTTGGGGGATCAGCATCATCAGACATCACTTATCGCGATTGCCATTGATTGACATTGATCTATATTGCTGAACAATATGATTGATGTTATATTTACATCAGCGGCAATTGTTTGTTTCTTTTTTTATGAATAATTTATTTTCAAGTAGTGGGTGTTTTTTTTTACTATTTACATTTTTTAGTCAATAACAAGGGGTACTATGTACGCTGTACGTATGCACCTAGGAAGGGGACCAGATATCTGGGGACCACCTTTATTATAAAGGGGGCTGCAGATTCTGATAAGCCACCCCAATAGCAGATACCCACATCCCTTTTTGGAGACAGGATGGGGGAATGAGGCCCTTGTCCTCAACAACATAAGGGCAAGGTGCCTTGCAAAAGAGGAGGAAGTTACTCCTTGTCTGATCATTCAGACGATTATCTGTTAACCACTTCACGACCGCCCCATAGCAGATTTACTGCTACAGGGTGGCCGCTCTGTGCAGAATCTCATGTAAATATACATGATTCTGCACTTCTGGTTTTTGGGCGCGAGCTCCCGCTGTGTCATTTTACACAGCAGGAGTCAATCAGCGGGTCCCCCAGGCCAAATGTCCGCTGGGGCCAACAGATCATTCGGTACTCTATGTAAACAAGGCAGACTGTCATTCTGTTAGTACAGAAGACATGGATCCTGTGTTTCTGTGAAGCAGGAACACTGATCCATGTCTTCAAGTAGTAAAAGCACCTCCCCCACAGTTAGTAATAGGGATGAGCCGAACACCCCCCGGTTCGGTTCGCACCAGAACCCGCGAACGGACCGCAAGTTCGCACGAACGTTAGAACCCCATTGACGTCTATGGGACTCGAACGTTCGAAATCAAAAGTGCTCATTTTAAAGGCTAATTTGCATGGTATTGTCCTAAAAAGGGTTTGGGGACCCGGGTCCTACCCCAGGGGACATGTATCAATGCAAAAAAAACTTTTAAAAACGGCCGTTTTTTCGGGAGCAGTGATTTTAATGATGCTTAAAGTAAAAAAAAAAAAGTGAAATATTCCTTTAAATATCGTACCTGGGGGGTGTCTATAGTATGCCTGTAAAGTGACGCGTGTTTCCCATGTTTAGAACAGTCCCTGCACCAAATGTCATTTTTAAAGGAAAAAATCTCATTTAAAACTGCTTGCGGGTTTAATGTCATGTCGGGTCATGGCAATATGGATGAAAATCAGTGAGACAAACGGCATGGGTACCCCCCAGTCCATTACCAGGCCCTTTGGGTCTTGTATGGATATTAAGGGGAACCCCACACCCAAATTAAAATAAGGAAAGGTGTGGGGCCACCAGGCCCTATATACTCTGAACAGCAGTATACAGGCGGTGCAAACAAGACAGGGACTGTAGGTTTGTTGTTAAGTAGAATCTGTTTGTAATTTTGAACATTTTTAATGTGTTTAGCTCCAGCCAAAAAATCTTTTCTAAGCTTTTTGGAAAACATAGGGAAGGGTTATCACCCCTGTGACATTTGTTTTGCGTCTTTCCTCCTCTTCAGAAGATTTCACCTCACTTTTTTGTCCCAATGAAAAATGTTTTTTGAAAATTTGGGTTTTTTTGTGGAACAAGGATTGGAAAGCATCAGTGGAAAGGAGAAATTGTTTTCCCATATTAACTCTTACATGAGAGAATTTCCCTTCCTATGGGTAGATTTCATCTCACTTCCTGTTGTCTCCTTCCGTTTGCAAGTAGGAGTCGTTTGTAAGTTAGATGTTTGAAAGTAGGGTCCTGCCCTATATACTCAGCAGAAATTTGGGCCTTAGGTGTTGCTGTGGCCAAAACACTGTAAGCCCTCACAGGGCCCTGCTGTGAAATATTAGATCAAGAATTGTAATTACATGCCCCTGTTGAACAGGAGCTGAAAAATTAGGCCTTAGGCACTGGTGCTGGTGCCACAACACTGCAACCCCTCACAGACACTCTAGTTGGAACGCAGGAACGAGCCCTGCTGCAAAGTATTGCATCAAAAATTGTAATTACACGCCCCTGTTAGACAGGGGCAGAAAAATTGGGCCTTAGGCACTGGTGCTGGTGCCACAACACTGCAACCCCTCACAGACACTCTAGTTGGAACGCAGGAACGAGCACTGCTGCAAAGTATTGCATCAAAAATTGTAATTACACGCCCCTGTTAGACAGGGGCAGAAAAATTGGGCCTTAGGCACTGGTGCTGGTGCCACAACACTGCAACCCCTCACAGACACTCTAGTTGGAACGCAGGAACGAGCCCTGCTGCAAAGTATTGCATCAAAAATTGTAATTTCACGCCCCTGTTAGACAGGGGCAGAAAAATTGGGCCTTAGGCACTGGTGCTGGTGCCACAACACTGCAACCCCTCACAGACACTCTAGTTGGAATGCAGGAACGAGCCGTGCTGCAAAGTATTACATCAAAAATTGTAATTACACGCCCCTGTTATACAGGGGCTGAAAAATTGTGCCTTAGGCACTGGTGGTGGCGCCCAGAACCAAAAATGTTCTTACAAGCTATCAGCGTGATGATTGAGGAGGAAGAGGATAATTACTCAGGGATAATCACTCAGCATCAGCATAGGCAGTCTTTGAAGGGATCTGAAAAAAATTATTCAGTTACATCAGCATCAGGTGCTTGGTAGCTGGTGGTGATCCAAGACTGATTCATTTTTATGAAGGTCAGCCGATCGACCGAGTCAGTGGACAGACGCACCCTGTGATCGGTTACCACGCCTCCAGCAGCACTGAATGTACGTTCCGAAAGAACGCTGGATGCAGGACAGGCCAGTAGCTCAATTGCATACTGTGCAAGCTCTGGCCAGTGATCCATCCTCAAGACCCAGTAACCCAGAGGATTTTCGGTGGGAAAGGTGTCCAAGTCTGATCTTGCCCCTAGGTATTCCTGCACCATGTAAAACAGACGCTGGCGATGGTTGCTGGAACCGATCATACCTTGGGGCTGCGGACCAAAAAATTGTCTGAACGCATCGGTCAGACGGCCACCTTCTCCACCGCTCCTTCTTTGACTGACCGAAGCCTCAGCAACACGTTGTCCAGAAACAGGAGTTTGTAACCTCCCAGTCTCTGGGAACGCGTTGCACAGACCTTTCTGCAAGGCCTCCCGAAGATGTTTCATCCTCTGCTCCCTCTGCGATGGCAAGATAAGGTCCGCAACCTTACCCTTGTAACGTGGATCAAGGAGGGTTGCCAGCCAGTATTGGTCCTTCTCCTTGATACCACGAATACGAGGATCCTTACGCAGGCTTTGCAGGATCAGGGAGGCCATGCAGCGTAGGTTTGCTGAGGCATTCGGTCCGGAGTCCTCTGGGTCACTAAGGACAACAACGTCCGCAGCCACCTCCTCCCAGCCACGTACAAGTCCATGTGTTCCTTGGGACTGATCCCTTAAAGACTGCTGATGCTGAGTGCCAGGCTCCACCTCCATACTGACACAATCTTCCTCCTCCTCCTCCTCCTCCTCCTCGTCCTCTTCCTGTGTGATCGGCGGGCACGCAGGAACACTGTCTGGATAAAGGGGGCCTTGAGAGCTAAGGAAGTCCTCCTCTTCCTGCCTCTGTTCTGCCTCAAGTGCCCTGTCCATTATTCCACGCAGCGTGTGCTCCAACAGGTGGACAAGGGGGACAGTGTCACTGATGCATGCACTGTCAGTGCTCACCATCCTCGTGGCCTCCTCGAATGGTGACAGGACAGTGCATGCATCCCTGATCATGGCCCACTGGCGTGGGGAAAAAAAACCAAGGTCCCCTGACCCTGTCCTGGTGCCATAGTCGCACAGGTACTCATTGATGGCCCTCTGCTGCGTGTGCAGCCGCTGCAGCATGGCCAACGTCGAGTTCCACCTGGTGGGCATGTCACAGATTAGGCGGTTCTTGGGCAGGTTAAACTCCTTTTTGGAGGTCCGTCAGCCGAGCACTGGCATTATATGACCGGCGGAAATGCACAGAGACTTTCCTGGCCTGCCTCAGGACATCCTGTAAGCCCGGGTACCTGCCCAAGAACCGCTGCACCACCAAGTTAAGGACGTGAGCCAAACAGGGCACATGGGTCAGTTGTCCCTGTCGGAGGGCAGAGAGGAGGTTGGTGCCATTGTCGCAAACCACCATTCCTGCCTTAAGTTGGCGTGGCGTCAACCACCTCTGAACCTGCCCCTGCAGAGCTGACAGAACCTCTGCCCCAGTGTGGCTCCTGTCCCCCAAGCACACCAGCTCAAGCACCGCATGGCATCTTTTGGCCTGCGTACTTGCGTAGCCCCTTGAACGCCTACGGAGCACCGCTGGTTCCGAGGAAGAGGCCATGGAGGAAGAAGAAGAGGAGGGGGTGGAGGAGAGAGGTGTGTCACAATCAGCATTTTGGAGGCGTGGTGGCGGAACAACCTCCAACACTACTGCACCTTGTCCTGCATCCTTCCCAGCTGCCAGCAGAGTCACCCAATGCGCCGTGAAACTTAAGTAACGTCCCTGTCCATGCCTGCTGGACCATGAGTCAGCGGTAATATGCACCTTACCGCTGACCGCCCTGTCCAGCGAGGCATGGACATTGCCTTCCACATGCCGGTAGAGAGCCGGAATCGCCTTCCGTGAGAAAAAGTGGCGTTTGGGTACCTGCCACTGAGGAACCGCACATTCCACAAACTCACGGAAGGGGGCAGAGTCGACCAACAGAAAAGGCAGCAGTTGAAGTGCTAGCAATTTTGCCAAGCTAGCATTCAACCGCTGGGCATGTGGATGGCTGGGAGCAAACTTCTTTCGGCGGTGCAGCAGCTGGGGCAGGGAAATTTGCCTGGTACAATCTGACGTCGGTGTACCAAAAGCAGATTGCCCACAAGTACTTGGCTGTGACACACCTAATTCTACACCTTCATTCCTCTCACTGCAGGTCTCAGAGAGGACTGAAGGTCTAGTGGGGTTGGAAATCTCAGCTGATGAGGAGCAAGGAGAGATCGTCTTTGTTCTTTGGTGTGGGTCTTTCAGATACGCTTGCCAACGAACTGCATGGCAGGTCAACATATGTCTGGTCAAGCATGTGGTACCCAAGCGGGAGATGTTTTGGCCACGCGAGATACGCTTGAGACATATGTTGCAAATAGCAGCGGTGCGATCTGATGCACTCGTCTCAAAAAAGGCCCACACCAAAGAACTTTTTGAATAACGCGCAGAGACTGCAGCGCCCTGCACATGTGGAGCTTTGGGGTGTGATGCAGTCAATGTGCTGCCCTTAGGCTGGCCCCTGGAGGGCATCCTGCCTAGTTGGTGATGTGCCACCTCCTCCTCCTCCTCCTCCTCCTCCTCTCTCCTATCAGGCACCCACGTTGAGTCAGTGACCTCATCATCCCCTCCCTCCTCATCACTGGAGCAAACCTGGCAGTATGCTGCAGCAGGGGGAGCATGACTGCCAGATTGCTGTCCTTCTTGGGCACCCCCTCTGTCCGTGCTCATGTTACTGCCTTCATTGAGCTCAGTATCATCATCAGAGCCTTCCAAACGCTGGGCATCCTCCTGGAGCATGTACCCAACACTGTGGTCAAACAGTTCGAGGGAATCCTCATGAGGACATGGTGGAGCTAGGGAAGGAGTCACTGATGACATTGAGCTGAGGGAAGAGGCCGCTGCTTTGCCAGACAAAGCACCCTGGGCATGGGTGAGAGAGGATGAGGAGGATGAGGACGGCTTGGTCATCCACTCGACCAAGTCTTCCGCATGTTGCGGCTCAACACGGCCAGCTGCCGAAAAAAAGGCCAAGCGTGTCCCATGGCCACGTGCTGATGAGGATGCACCGTCTCCACGACCAGCACTAGACACAGAGCCTGCTTGCCCTCTCTTATTGGCTTGTGACTGTCTGCCTCTCCTTCTTGGCCTTCCAGACATACTAATGGCCTGTAGCTGCACTAAGCTGGGATAGAACACCTGTAATTTTCTTCAGGTAGCTTTATATACTGTAACCAGACAAGCCTGCCTGTCAGTAGGAAGATAACAGGAACGGATCTAGCTGAACACTGTGAGCAGGACGTACTGCACTAAATGTATATAGCAGGAACGGATCTAGCTGAACACTGTGAGCAGGACGCACTGTACTAAATGTAAATAGTCTAGCTGCCTGACCGTGGTACTAATAGGATCAAAAAGAACACCTGTAATTTTCTTAAGGTAGCTTTATATACTGTAACCAGACAAGCCTGCCTGTCAGTAGGAAGATAACAGGAACGGATCTAGCTGAACACTGTGAGCAGGACACACTGTACTAAATGTAAATAGTCTAGCTGCCTGACCGTGGTACTAATAGGATCAAAAAGAACACCTGTAATTTTCTTAAGGTAGCTTTATATACTGTAACCAGACAAGCCTGCCTGTCAGTAGGAAGATAACAGGAACGGATCTAGCTGAACACTGTGAGCAGGACACACTGTACTAAATGTAAATAGTCTAGCTGCCTGACCGTGGTACTAATAGGATCAAAAAGAACACCTGTAATTTTCTTCAGGTAGCTTTATATACTGTAACCAGACAAGCCTGCCTGTCAGTAGGAAGATAACAGGAACGGATCTAGCTGAACACTGTGAGCAGGACGTACTGCACTAAATGTATATAGCAGGAACGGATCTAGCTGAACACTGTGAGCAGGACGCACTGCACTGAATGTAAATAGCAGGAACGGATCTAGCTGAACACTGTGAGCAGGACGCACTGCACTAAATGTAAATACCAGGAACGGATCTAGCTGAACACTGTGAGCAGGACGCACTGCACTGAATGTAAATAGCAGGAACGGATCTAGCTGAACACTGTGAGCAGGACGCACTGCACTGAATGTAAATAGCAGGAACGGATCTAGCTGAACACTGTGAGCAGGACGCACTGCACTGAATGTAAATAGCAGGAACGGATGTAGCTGAACACTGTGAGCAGGACGCACTGCACCAGGGCCGGTACAAGGCAGGGGCGGAAGGGGCACGTGCCCTGGGCGCTACCATTTGCTATAGGGGGGGGGGCGCAGCCTGCAAGTGACGTTCTGCCACGGCCGCCGCCCGCCAATGTGTACAATAATACAACAGTCCAGTGCATTTACAGTTCCCAGCGGCACTGTACAAATTGCCTTCGTGTGCTCCTGCATCCTCCCTTCCCTCAGCACAAACTACTCTGTTACAGTTTACTCCCCTATGGAGGAGTGCCGTAGTCTCTGCCAGCGCCGTGACGTCACACACGGCCGGAGGCGAGGTGGGAGGACGCAGAGGAGCACAGGGAGGCGGGAGCCGGGAGCCGGGAGCCGGGAGGCGGGAGGCGGGAGCCGGGAGCTGTGAGCTGTGTCGGCGCGCTGTCACCGCGAGCGAGCTGAGCTGAGCTGAGCTGAGCTGAGGAGAGGAGAGGAGCTGAGGAGCTGCTGCCTGCCTGGCTGGCTGGCTGGCTCTAGTAGCTGCTGCTGGATTCAATCTGGAAGGAAGCGAAGGTAGAAGAGTGCAGTGCCAGTGTCATGTATGCCAGTGTTCTGACTCAGATCTTCAGCAGTGGTGGTCACTGGTCATTAACCTCGCCTCAGCCTCAGATTTATTAATCTGTTTTTAGTGTTTACTTACACAAGTTCAGACTCAGAACTTCTGAGTCTGAACTTGTGTAAGTAAACACTAAAAAACAGATTAATAAATGGCTGGATTGGGGGAGGGGAGGAGGCTGAGAGGAGGTTAATGACCAATGACCACCGCTGCTGTTTAACCACTTAACAACCGGCCCATAGCCGGATGACGGCTACAGGGCGGTTGCTTAACTCTGGGAGGACGTACTATGACGTCCTCCCAGAATTCCCCTCTCGCAGCGCTGTGGGCTGGATGTGTAGTGCCCACAGCGCTGCTCAGTGACATCCAGCCATCCATCCATGCTCAGCCATCCCTAATGCTCTGCAATGCCCCAAAATACTCTGCAATGCCCCAGAATACTGTGCAATACTCTGCAATGTCCCACAATACCCCGCAATACTCTGCAATACCCCACAATACTCTGCAATACCCCACAATACTGTGCAATATTCTGCAATACCCCACAATACTGTGCAATACTCTGCAATACCCCGCAATACTCTGCAATACTCTGCAATACCCCGCAATACTCTGCAATACCCCACAACACTGTGCAATACTCTGCAATACCCCGCAATACTCTGCAATACCCCGCAACACTGTGCAATACTCTGCAATACCCCGCAATACTCTGCAATACCCCGCAACACTGTGCAATACCCCGCAATACTCTGCAATACCCCACAACACTGTGCAATACTCTGCAATACCCCGCAACACTGTGCAATACCCCACAACACTGTGCAATACTCTGCAATACTGTGCAATACCCCGCAACACTGTGCAATACTCTGCAATACCCCACAATACTGTGCAATACTCTGCAATACCCCACAATACTGTGCAATACTCTGCAATACCCCGCAACACTGTGCAATACTCTGCAATACCCCGCAATACTCTGCAATACCCCGCAACACTGTGCAGTACTCTGCAATACCCCACAATACTGTGCAATACTCTGCAATACCCAGATATACTCGGCGATACCCCGCCATACTCTGCAATACCCCACAATACTGTGCAATACTCTGCAATACCCTGCAACACTGTGCAATACCCCACAATACTGTGCAATACTCTGCAACACTGTGCAATACCCCACAATACTGTGCAATACCCCACAATACTGTGCAATACTCTGCAACACCCTGCAACACTGTGCAATACTGTGCAATACCCCACAATACTGTGCAATACTCTGCAATACCCCACAATACTGTGCAATACTCTGCAATACCCCACAATACTGTGCAATACCCCACAATACTGTGCAATACTCTGCAATACCCTGTAATACCCTGCAATACCCCACAATACTCTGCAATACTTTGCAATACCCCGCAATACCATGCAATACCCTGCAATACCCTCTGATACTCGGCGATACCCTGCCATACTCTGTAATACCCTGCCATACTCTGCAATACCCCACCATACTCTGTAATACCCTGCCATACTCTGCAATACCCCACCATACTCTGTAATACCCTGCCATACTCTGCAATACCCCGCCATACTCTGTAATACCCTGCCATACTCTGCAATACCCCACCATACTCTGTAATACCCTGCCATACTCTGCAATACCCCACCATACTCTGTAATACCCTGCCATACTCTGCAATACCCCACCATACTCTGTAATACCCTGCCATACTCTGCAATACCCCACCATACTCTGTAATACCCTGCCATACTCTGTAATACCCTGCCATACTCTGCAATACCCCGCCATACTCTGCAATACCCCGCCATACTCTGTAATACCCTGCCATACTCTGTAATACCCTGCCATACTCTGCAATACCCCGCCATACTCTGCAATACTCTGTGATACCCAGCCATACCCTTCCATATCCAGCCATAGTCTGCAATACTCGGTGATACCCAGCCATGCTCAGTTATACCCAGCCATGCTCGGCCTCTGTATGTGGCCAGGCTGTGGAAGTCTCACACATGTGGTATCGCCGTACTTAGGAGGAGTAGGAGAATTTATTTTGGGGTGTCATTTTTGGTATGTACATGTTATGTGTTAGAAATATTGTATAAATGGACAACTTTGTGTTAAAAAAAAAATGTGTTTTAACCACTTCCCGCCCGCCGGTTGTCATACGACGTCCTTGACTTTGTGCGGGGATATCTGAATGAAAAACGGGGGGGGGGGGGGGGCGCAGTTTGCCATCTTCGCCCTGGGCACCAAATGGCCTTGTCCCAGCACTGCACTGCACTAAATGTAAATACCAGGAACGGATCTAGCTGAACACTGTGAGCAGGACGCACTGCACTGAATGTAAATAGCAGGAACGGATCTAGCTGAACACTGTGAGCAGGACGCACTGCACTGAATGTAAATAGCAGGAACGGATCTAGCTGAACACTGTGAGCAGGACGCACTGCACTGAATGTAAATAGCAGGAACGGATGTAGCTGAACACTGTGAGCAGGACGCACTGCACTAAATGTAAATACCAGGAACGGATCTAGCTGAACACTGTGAGCAGGACGCACTGCACTGAATGTAAATAGCAGGAACGGATCTAGCTGAACACTGTGAGCAGGACGCACTGCACTGAATGTAAATAGCAGGAACGGATCTAGCTGAACACTGTGAGCAGGACGCACTGCACTGAATGTAAATAGCAGGAACGGATGTAGCTGAACACTGTGAGCAGGACGCACTGCACTAAATGTAAATACCAGGAACGGATCTAGCTGAACACTGTGAGCAGGACGCACTGCACTGAATGTAAATAGCAGGAACGGATCTAGCTGAACACTGTGAGCAGGACGCACTGCACTGAATGTAAATAGCAGGAACGGATCTAGCTGAACACTGTGAGCAGGACGCACTGCACTGAATGTAAATAGCAGGAACGGATCTAGCTGAACACTGTGAGCAGGACGCACTGCACTGAATGTAAATAGCAGGAACGGATGTAGCTGAACACTGTGAGCAGGACGCACTGCACTAAATGTAAATACCAGGAACGGATCTAGCTGAACACTGTGAGCAGGACGCACTGCACTGAATGTAAATAGCAGGAACGGATCTAGCTGAACACTGTGAGCAGGACGCACTGCACTAAATGTAAATACCAGGAACGGATCTAGCTGAACACTGTGAGCAGGACGCACTGCACTGAATGTAAATAGCAGGAACGGATCTAGCTGAACACTGTGAGCAGGACACACTGCACTAAATAGTCTAGATAGAAGATAACAGGAACGGATCTAGCTAAACTGAATACAGTGTATATATATATATGCAACACCTGGGATGCATATATATACACAATACACTGTAAGTGCAGCTAACTGACTGACTGTTCTGCCTAATCTATCTAACTCAAATCAAATGACACTGTCTCTCTCTCTCTCTATCTCTCAGCACACCGGAACACACACTACACAGGGCCGCCGTGCAGGCGGCCTTATATAGTGTGGGGTGTGTACTAAATCCCCTGAGCCATAATTGGCCAAAGCCACCCTGGCTTTGGCCAATTACAGCTCTCTCTACTGACGGCGCTGTGATTGGCCAAGCATGCGGGTCATAGTGCATGCTTGGCCAATCATCAGCCAGCAATGCACTGCGATGCCGCAGTGAATTATGGGCCGTGACGCGCCACACGAATTTGGCGCGAACGGCCCATATCGTTCGCAATTCGACGGACGGTCGAACAGCCGATGTTCGAGTCGAACATGGGTTCGACTCGAACACGAAGCTCATCCCTAGTTAGTAATCACGCCCTAGGCACACATTTAACCCTTTGATCGCCCCTGATGTTAACCCCTTCCCTGCCATGTCATTAATACAGTGACAGTGCATATTTTTAGCACTGATCACTGTAATAATGTCACTGGTCCCCAAAAAAGTGTCAGTTAGGGGTCCAATTTGTCCGCCGCAATATCGCAACCCAGCTATAAGTCACTGATCACCGCCATTACTATTTACAAAAAATAAATAAAATTCCCATAGTTTATAGATGCTATAACTTTTGCGCAACCCGAAACAATATACGCTTATTGGGATTTTTTTCTACCAAAAATATGTAGCAGAATACATATTGGCCTAAATTGATGAAGACATTTTATTTTTTACATTTTTTTTATTGGATGTGTTTTAGAGCAGAAAGTAAATTTATTTATTTTTTTTTTTTTTTTTTTTTTTTTTCAAAATTGTTGGTTGTTCTTCGTTTCTAGGGCAAAAATAAAAACCACAGAGGTGATCAAATACCACCAAAAGATAGCTCTATATGTGGGAAAGACACAAATTTCATTTGGGTTCAGCATCACACTACTTTGTCAATTAAAAAATGCAGTGCCGTATCGCAAAAAATGGCCTGGTCAGGAAGGGGGGTGAACTTTCCAGAGATGAAGTGGTTAAAAGTATGAATAAGTGGTTAATAGTAAGAGTATGTAAACCCAACATTTCATATTCCTGATGTGTGCCTGCTGTACCATGTACTTGTATGAAAAAGTATCCTGTTCTTTTTGTATTGTTTCCTTTGTGTGAAATCCCTGGTGTTCCTGCCAGTCCCTCTGCTTTCCTATCATAAACTGACCACTCTAAGAAGGCAAACACAATGTGGTCAGTTCTCTAGCTAAGCTGGGAACTCAGCCTGCTCTCCTCCAATGATCAGAATAATCCTGACATGTCTCACAGCCTTTCACTGGGAAGCTCAGTGTGCTGTTGCTTCTCCTCCCCCCAGCTCTTATGCAGCTGAGAACAGAGGGAATGTGATCACTTAGAAAGAGGTAAAAAAAGGTATTTATAATAGTTTTTCTTATATCTGATACACGTTTTGCCCTTCATTTCTATTTTAAAATGAATGTGTTTTTCAAGTTGATCGTTTACAATTACTTTAGGTAAAAAATAAACAGTGTTGTCCTCATATAAAATGGATGTGCTAAAACGCTGACTGTTTTATAATACCTTGATATCAAGATAGAATGTGTCTGGTGTCTGGATTTCTTCAAATTTTGTTTTATTCATGCAAAACCATTGCCTCATAGTACCTTACCACACAAATTCCCCATTAACTAATAAAGGTGAATCTACTACTTAACCAATACACTGTATTATGATTTATATATTTTTATTATTTACAAAAACACACTTTGTAGCCAGCCTTGTCCCAGGCTGTGAAATAAACTGGATCATTTCTTGTTGTTAGGCAACCTGAAGTCAAGCAACAAAGGTTGAGGAGTTCCTTGACTGGACTGAATTGGTACTGAACCGACTGAACTGATTTTTCATTTAATTATTATTGTTTACATGCAACCCTTATTTTGTTCATTAGCACTACTGAGCAGGAGTAAACTCAAGAATAAAAATTTTATATATTGCATATACATGTGACTGCAATAATTTTCTTTTTTTCCAGGCTAAGAG
Organism: Lithobates septentrionalis; assembly: GCA_037952835.1. Taxonomy (NCBI): domain Eukaryota; kingdom Metazoa; phylum Chordata; class Amphibia; order Anura; family Ranidae; genus Lithobates; species Lithobates septentrionalis. Next base: position 551,072 of record JBBDGP010002495.1, on the reverse strand, counting down.
CATTTTCTGCAAGTACAGCAAAATACCTGTTGATCTTGCTTTTGTTGAGCTGAAATCTCCAAAAAGGTTATTAGCCTTCCCATCTCTTGTCTGTGAGGTACAGAACAGTTTATCCCAATGTAATAGGGATGATGAGAGGGGAAGGTGTAGTTCAAACCAGGAGAGCATCTTAGGGTAATAACACTGTTCTTCCACAGATATGGTACAAGTGCAGACTGTTTCCCTAGGACAGTAGGAAGTGTGTTACTATCAGGATCTTGCCAACTGTCCCTGATTTGCTGGGACAGTCCTGATCTTTATTTGCCTGTCCCTTGAAGCGTGTGTCATGAGATTGCTGCTTACTGAGCTTGTCATCACCTCTGCTTAGCCCTGCACCTTGTAGTGTGCAATGCATAGAGCTGATTTATATGTAGAGGGGGTGGATAATGATGCAGAGATCAGCAGAGAAGGTGGGGGGTCACCCTAAATGCTCAGTCTGGTCAGTGTAATCTGTCACAGTTATATTGATGGCTAGTGTAAATACCCCTGTTATGTTGGGGGTCAGTGTAAATCTTCCCATTACATTGGAGGGGAGTGTAAAATTCCCCCTTACATTGGTAGTCAGTGTAAATATCCCTGTTACATTTGTGGCCAGTGTAGAATTCCCCCTTACATTGGTGGTCAGTATAAATCCCCCCTTACATTGGTGGTCAGTGTAAATCCCTCCTTACATTGATGGTCAGTGTGAATGTTACAATAGTTTTATTGATTTTACTTGAGAATGACAACCAGTAGAGTACAGAGCATATAAAACCCCCCATTTTCTTGGTAGTCAGTGTAATTTTCCCCCTTACATTGATGGTCAGTGTAAATTCCTCCTTAGATTGATGGTAAGTGTAAAAATCACCTCTTACATTGGTGGTTAGAATAAATCTCCTCTTTAAATTGATGGCCAGTGGAATTCCCCTGTTACATTAGCGGTCAGAGTAAAATCCCTACTTACATATATGCAAAAAAATTCTAGATCTTCTCTACATAATTCAGAAGACCAATGATGTAATTGTAATCTCATGGCCCACTAGGAATAGGTGCCGGGGAAGATCCTAGGCGCCCCAACCAAGCTAAGCGTAAGCATACTGTACATTACATAAGGAGCGTGTCAAAAAAACAAATTGAGACGAAGTTCAGGGGTAAAGAAGAAGGAGAGGATGGTAGGAATGGAGTGTAGCGGTGCCCCTGTGGGGTCACTGAGTGTAGTAGTTCCACCTGTCACACTGCTCAGCCCAGCATTCACTACCAGTCACTCTCCACTGAACAATGAACAGTGCATCAGTTGTTTTATTGAGGGCTTTAATTTGGATGGGGTAAAGGGAACATGGGATGGCCAGATAATTGACTTTAAACTAATGAAAATATATTTGGAATCTGTATTTGCAGGCTCTAAAGCTCCATACTCCTCCAGCACATCACTTTTTTCTTGTTCAATGTTTTTATTAAGATTTACATAAAGAAGAACAATAGAATATAAACATTGTTACAAGGGATACTGTCCAAATCATTTGATTTTTGATCAATATATGAATATATTGTGATATACAATCAAGGTTTAATAAATGAAAAATAAAAAAAATAAAAATAAATAAAGTACAGAGCGTAAAGTGTATGAGCAATCTATATTCTTATAGATAGTTTAAGATCGGGCTGAGAGCCTCTGATCAATATTGTGAAACCTATAAACCATGCCTCCAGACCACCCTACCACCCCAATGGGTGCAAGCTGTGGAAGGGTGGGGGCATTTAAAAATATTTGTTACAAAGATATCCTGAGGTAAATGAAATGAAATCAATTATAAATCAGGGTCTTGACCTGCTTATTTGTAGAATTTGATTGCTCAAAATAAATATACAGATATAATAAATCATATTATTATTTATAAATAGAAAGTAATGTATTAATAGTAAAAGAGTATCCCAAAAATATGTATCATAGTAGAGAAGAGAGAAAGTAAGAAAATAAAGGAAAGGAATAAGAGAGAGAAAAGAAGAAGAAGAAGAAGAAGAAGAAGAATCTCTCCAGGTGGTGGCCCGGCTCCAACACATATTTTGACAGTAAGCAATCAAGAATCCTAGTAAGGTAACAATAACGACTGGTCAAAATCGTAGGGGAAGAAATGGTTAACCCATGGTTGCCAGATTTTGCAAAATTTATTAATGTTATTGTCCTCAATAGCTGTCATTTTGGCATAAATGAGGGCTTTATTCATTCTGTGTTTGGCTTCCGCTACAATCAAGGTTTGAGACTTCCAAGCTTTTGCAATAGTTTGCTTGGCTGCAGTGCTAAGCTGGAGAAATAACTGAAATTGGGTGCGGGTAAGAGTAGTGGGTTTCAAATTTAGGAGTGCCAAAGCTGGGTCTGGGGAAATAGAGGTTTCCAGAGCTTTAGAGGCCATTCCAAAAATATTCTTCCAAAATTCTTGAGCTATGGGGCATTGCCACCATATGTGAAAGTGGGTACCTGGTGCAGAGCAACCTCTAAAACAGTTAATTGGGTATGTCGGAATAAATTTTGCAATTCTGGCTGGTACTAAGTACCACCTTGCTAAGACTTTAAAATTTGTTTCCAAAGCATAGCAGTTCGGGGAGGAATTCTTAGTGGCTAACCATATATCGGACCAGTCATTAGTGTCAAACACTCGGTTCATATCCTGTGCCCATTTATCTGTATAAGAGGGTAGTGAACCATTATGAGTCTCAGTAAGTTGTTGATACAAAGATGAAATCAAGCCCCTTACATGTGGGTCGCTTTTACAAATACGTTCAAATTGTGACATTTGATTCATTGTTGAGCCTGTGGTAAGAAGTGGAGTATAAAAATTTTTGATTTGCAAATAACGAAAAATTTCAGATCTAGGAAGCCCATATGTTTCACATAACACCGGAAATGCATGAATATCGGTATTGTTGCTTAATTGATAAAATCTAATTAAATTCCTGGAAGACCATGCAGCAAATGATTTCGGGAATTTCCAAGCAGGATAGAAGGCCGGGTTTCTAAGGAACGAAAGAAGAGGATTATGTGGGGATTGGAGATTACAAGCTCTGCTAAATTTATCCCAAATAGACAAAGAATGTTTCGTTATGGGATTAGATAGATGTGATCTATCTTTAGGTTGGAGCCATAGCATATTGGCCACAGAGATAGGGTCGCTGTCAACTGACTCAATATGAACCCACAGGGGTGTTTCTGCCAACGAGTGATATTTAGGAAGGGGTGATAGTTGAGCAGCGTAGTAATAGGAAGTGAAGTTTGGCAGACCTAATCCGCCATTCAATTTTTTGAGATACAGTGTAGTTTTGGAAATTCTGGGTTTAGTGTTTCCCCAAATAAAAGACATGACTCTGCGTTGTGTGAGTCTTAAAAAATATGTAGGTAACGGGATAGGTAATACCCTAAATAAGTATAAAAATTTTGGTAATATAGACATTTTTATAGCATTGATCCGTCCTATCCATGATAATGGAAGAGATGTCCATTGTTTCATAGAGCCTGTAACTTGTTTCAGTAGAGGAAGATAATTAACAGCAAATAAATCTTTAATCGAGGTTGTAAGTTGTACTCCTAAATATGAGATCTGATGGGTAACCCAGTTGAATGGTAATGAGGTTTGGACGTGTCGAAGTTCTGCTTGTGGCAAAGAAATATTTAACACATTCGATTTTGTGGGGTTAACAAAAAGTCCAGATACTTGGGCAAATTTGTCCAAGACATTTAGTAAATTTGGGGCTGATATATGGGGATGAGATAAAAAAATAAGGACATCATCTGCATAAAGACACAACTTATGCTGATATCCGCCTAATTCGATACCTTTAATATCTGGATGAGACCTAATTAGTTGTGCTAGTGGTTCAATCAGGAGAGCAAAAAGCAATGGGGATAGAGGACAGCCTTGCCTTGTCCCTCTTCTAATGTCTAACATTGCAGATTTATATCCCGCATATTTAATATATGCCTTTGGGTTATTATACAGAGAGGAGATCCATGTAAGAAAATGATTCCCAAATCCCCATTTTTGAAGCATGTATTGCAAATATGGCCAGGTGACAGAATCGAAAGCCTTTCTGATATCCAAAGATAATAGGCATGTAGGGATGTGTCTAATTTTAGCTGCGTGAATAAGTAAGAGAGCACGCCTGACATTATCACCTGCCTGGCGCGTTGGCATAAAACCTGTTTGGTCTCTGTGAATCAGTTGACCTATAACGTTATTCAAACGAGTCGCCAAGATCTTGGCTAGTAATTTAATGTCTAGGTTAAGGAGCGATATGGGGCGGTAATTGGTCCAAGAGGTAGAGTCGGAACGGGGTTTGGGAATCATTGCTATAATGGAGGTCAGTGTATCAGACCCAAATGAATAACCTTTCAGGATAGAATTGAAGGCCCTGGTTAAGATGGGTGCTAAAATGTGTGCATACTGTTTGTAATATAATGCCGAGAACCCATCAGGACCAGGTCTCTTATTTGGTTTTAATAGTTTAATGGCAGTCAGAACTTCAGGTGCTGTTATGGGGGACTCGAGGTTATCCTGTTGTTCCTGGTCTAAGGTAGGGAGCTTTATGTTGGAAAACAGAGTATCTGCTTTTGTTTTATCAAAGTCGTGAGCGGGGGAATATAATTTAGCTAAATTAGAGCGAAATATCTCTAATATTTTAACTGGGTTGCTAGTATATCCATCACGGGATATTTTCAATCTGAAAGAAGTCTGTGCGTGTTGTATTGCCTTCAAACTACGCGCCATAGGGGTATCTGGTTTGTTAGCTTTAAGATATTGGATATGTTGGCGTTTACGTAGTAATTTATCAGCAGAATCGGTTAAAAAAAGGTCTAGATCAAGACGAGCTTTCTCCAGTTTTGAGTTATTGGCGGCATTCGGGTAAGATTGAAAGGTCATATGGCATTTATTATAAACAGCCTCAAGCTTAGCAAACTGTAGTTTACGTTCTTTTTTAATTGCTGATGCTTGTTGTATCAATCTGCCCCGAATGACCGCTTTGTGGGCCTCCCACAATGTGAGGGGGGAGACATCATTCGTGTCATTAAAGGAAAGATAATCAGTAATTGCCTCTTCAATCTCAGTTTTAAGGGATGGATTAGTCAATAAAGAGTTATTAAAACACCAAGTAGTATCGTGTGATCTGGGAATAGTGGAAGCCAAGGTTGTGAAAACAGCACAGTGGTCAGTCCATGGAAATGGGATTATTTTAGAGGAAATAATTTCTGGTATCATGCTAGATGGAGTTAAGATATGATCTATACGTGAGAAAGAGTTATGTGGATATGAATAGTGTGTGAAACGTTTACTGGAAGGATTAAGTTCTCGCCAAGTATCTACTAAGTTATGAGTAGAAAGCAGAGATTGGAGAGTCAATCTAGCAGAGCTTGTAGGTGGGGCTGAAGGGGATTTATCCAAGAAAGGAAAAACCGTAGCATTAGAGTCTCCACATAAGACAACCGTACCAAATTTGTGCGTATCAACTAGTTGAAAAAGATGGGATAAAAAAGCTTCTGGGCGTTTATTTGGGGCATAGTAGGATACTATCGTAATAGGAGTATCAGAAATATAGCCAGTAAGTAATGTATATCTACCTTCCGGGTCATTTAACTGTGACACAAGGGTAAAGGGGGTATTGCGGTGGAAGCCAATAAGAGTTCCACGCTTTTTAGCTGAGGCAGAGGCAGCATAAAATTGTGGGTATGAGGACGAAAGGAACTTAGGGTAAATTTTGTCTGTAAAATGGGTTTCCTGCAAACATATAATATGTGCTTTCTTAGCTGTAAAGGAGCGCATAGCCTTTGTGCGTTTATGCGGGATATTAAACCCTTGTACATTTAAAGATAAAATATTTATGGGGGCCATAATAGAGTCAGGGATATCATTATATCATGAGGAATATAATACATACCAAGAACCAGGACCACCACCTGAAGAGATAAAAGAGAGAAAGAAGTGACAGAGAAAAAAGTAAAATAATAAAATTGAACTACCCTAGAATAGGGACCAAATATCGCTAATTTGTGACAGAACAATAGGGTGTGGGAACATCTCGAGAGAGTAATTAGAAGTCTCCGAGAGGCTCCAGGGCCACCAACAGAATCCCACATAATAGCAGGGGTCTGAGGGTGGTAAAGGGGGCGGCAAGAAATTCCTAAGGGAAGATCAACACCGGAGGACCACAGGGGTTATATAAGTAGTTAACACTAAAATAGAGCATTTTTAATCTATGTAACCATAACTACCAACTACCAAGCTCACTCTAATCAGCAAAAAAGAGAGAGAAAAAAAAAAAAAGATATATATATTATACCCGTATATATGTATATACACATACATACTGATATATACACATGTATATGCAGACACGCACACACACACATGTACACGCAAACATAACCTCATGAGGACCTAAAAAGATAAAAGAAAAAGGTAATTAATGAGGCCAAAAAGAGTGGTAGTTTGGTTATCAAGAGGTAAGGAAAAAAAAAAAAAAAAAATAAAAATAAAAAGGACCATCAAAAACGAACGAGAAACTAAATATAAGATATATCAGGTGAGCTAGTAGAATCTAAAACCTTCTAGAAAGAAAAAAGGGAAGAGGAGAAAAAAAAAAAAAAAAAAGTGAGAGTCCAGCAAAAAAATTGTTAGTTTTTAGTGTCAATAGGAAAGTGTATAAACCAGCATTGAGTACTGGGATCGAATAATGAGTTGTGGTCTGAAAAAAAGGGTGTATAGATCAGTCCATGGTGTCTTCATTAGATGGTGTTGAATTTTCAAATCGTCCACGTTTATGAATATTCTGGCGTGAAGAAGAAGAGGGATTGTTGAAGCCTGCTGCTGTGTTTTGTGGAGAGGAGCTGGAGGCCGATCGTCTACGATGTTGCTCTTTAGGCGTAACTTTATCTACAATACCCATTTCAATCATAGCCGACTGCAAGTCCTCTGAAGAGCGACAAACATACTTGGTTTCCAGGTATGTGAATCGAAGAGAAAAGGGAAACCCCCATTGATAGGTGATCTGGTTTTGTTGTAAAACCTGTAATTGGGGTTTGAGTGCTCGCCTCTTTGCTACTGTGAGTGGGGAAATATCTGCAAAAAGCTGATATACATGGCCTTGAAATTGCAGAGAATCTTTCCCTCTAGCAGCTGAAAGTAATTGCTCTTTGGTTTTATAATAATGAAATTTGGCAATTATGTCCCTAGGGGGACCATTGGTTTTGCGAGGAGCTAAAGCCCTGTGCACTCTGTCCATTTCCAGTCTATCTACAGGAATACCAGGCTGTAATTCCTGGAATAGAGCTATCATGGTGGCTTGGAGATCAATGACAGTCTCAGGGATTCCTCTAATTTGCAGATTCGATCTTCTGTCCCTATTTTCCTGATCTTCTAAACGTGACTGTAGTATAACATTTTCCTCTTTAAGGTTCTCAAATTCAGAGATAAAGTGCTGCGTGTGGCTATCTATTTCATCCACTCTCAATTCCAACTCAGCTGTTCTCTGTCCAAGCTCCCTTATTTCCTTTGTCAATTTATCAGTAATGTGATCTGAAATTTGTTTGAGGGCTTTCTGTAACATTCTTTCAAATGTTTTAAACATGTCAGATTGAATCACAGTCTGTGAGCCGCCTGTATCAGAGTCAGACTCAGCGGTGAAATCCTGGGTCTTTACACTGTGTGGCAGTGTTTTCCTAGTGTGCGGTGTAGAAGGCTGTGAGGTAACTGCCGCCGCCATCTTGGAAGACTGCCTGGCCGGCGCTTCTTTAGCCATACCAGCTTTATATTTTAGTTTTGGGCCCCGCAGGACCATAATAATGATACCTGAGGGCTCTAGGAAGTACCAGCTATCGCTGTGTGTCGTTCGCGGTGCCGCTGGGACCTGTAGTCCTCCGGTGCAATCGTCCCAGGAGCGGAGCTCTAAGATAGCATTACCGCTCTCCTAGGCAGCCGCGCATGCGCCCCAGCACATCACTTTTGAGTCATCTCTGCTTCCTCTACTGCACAATGCTTGATTCCTGGCACAGCTAGCACATGGTTAGGCCCCACTCTGAATAAGGCCTAACAGTTATGAATTCGCCATTTGCTGGCAGGGGTTTGCAGTCTACCCTTTGTTGTAGCAAAACGGTCCACCGTTTTGAGGTAGACCTCAAAGGGTCTATCCTTTGGTGTAGCTACCAATAGCAACTGAGAAGAGTATTTTTGTGCTAGCTGTGTTTTAGGTGGACTACTGGTCCCAGTCAGTCCTGTGCAGACTCTGCCAACCCTCCTGGCTGCAGCAGCCTGTCTCAAACACCAGCAACATCACAGTCTCACCCTCTGGCTCTACATCCACTCCTGGCATGTCTCTCCCAGATCTTCTGACTGTGCCTGTCAATCACCGAACCACAGATGGATCCTTTCTGATGATTTGCCCAGCAATGTTCCCTGCTGTCCTCTCTTGCTTCTGTTCAGGACACCCCTGATGTGGGTTATATGAGGGGTTCCTTCACAGCTCTCCGAGCCCCGGCCCAAGGTTACCCCCCAGAAAGGGGACTCCCTCAAAGGCCACGACAGCCTAACACCCCATCACTCAGTTCTTCCACCCGGCAACTCCTCCCCCAGCAGGCTGACCCTGAGTATATATAGGAGGCCTCCCCCCCCCCCTGCCAATCCTAGTTGGGGATTGGTCACAGCTCACAGATACACCCCATGCCACTCCTTTCTCTCTCCCCACCTCTTTTCCAGAACCTTCTGGAAACCAGAGGGAGGCGCCAGAGAGATAAAGCCACATGTCAGTCACCTTCTACTGCTCTCAAACCACTCCCAGCCCCAGATCAAAAACAAACAGGCCTAAAAGCTAGGCCTGCCTAAATTTACCTGCACTGGCTGTAACAAAAAAACAACTACCTCTAGTAACCCACCTAAGGTAGAGGGTGCTACAGGAGTATGAGAGAAAAAAGAGAAAAGGAGGAGGCAGAAGTAAGCGCGGATTTGAGTTGGACGGGGATGGCAACAAAGGCAAATACATGCAGGAGATTCCCACATGATGAAGGAGCTGAGGAGAACTTTGTATATCAGGAAGGGAAGACACTTATGATGTCTGCAAAGTGGAAGGAGAGGGGCCAGTCATAGTTTGTTCTGGTCAGGTCTTCCATTTGTTGTATATTGTTTATACGGTGGAACCATTGTTGAATCGTGAGGAGCCATTGTTGAATTGTGGGCAGGAAAGGGGATTTCCATTGGGCCGGGATACATGAGCAGGCTGCATTGACCATGTGCATCATGACGAGTTCTTGTAGACTTTGAAGGGGAAGTCATTATGGTAGAGCAGCAAAAAGCTATTATTATGGATGATGTGGTCGAGTGAATTTTTGGGTTATGTTATGTACTTGAGTCCAGAAACTGTGTAATTGGGGTGCACAAGAAAAATAAGTGTAACAAGTCTGCCTGAGGTGCATCACATCGCCAACAAGAGTCAAGGACAAAAGGGTATATTGAATGGAGGAGTTTAGGGGTCTGGTACCATCTGGAAAGTCCCTGGATGACAAGGAGATCAAACCAGTCAATCCTGAAGGAAATCAGCCCTGAATATTCACTGGCAGGATATACTTTGGCCACCTAATGCGAAGAGAGCACTCATTGGAAAAGACCATGATGCTGGGAAACATGAAAGGAAAAAGGAGAAGAGGACGACAGAAAACAAGATAGATACATAGCATTGTCGAAACAATGAACATGACGTTAAGCAAGCTTTGGGAGGCAGTGGAGGACAGAAAAGCCTGGCACACCATGGTCCATGAAGTCACGAAGAGTCAGACACGACTAAACGACTGAGCAACAACAACCATCTGGAAACCAACTTCTTGATACTTATTGAAGAGCAGAATGACAAAGAGAAAATCTTGGATTTGGCTTGAGTTAGGATTTCGGTACGCGGATCAGACTCCCACTGGTCTAGGAACCAAGGAGTGTTTTGAGAGACCTCAGACATAAGGAGTTTATAGAAGAATGAAAGTGCATGAGGGAAGTGCCCTTTGTCCTTGAATTCCAGCTTGAACGCTGTAAGAGGGCGTCCGAACAAGTGGGAGCGTAGGAAGTGTGAGAGTTTGGAGGGTTTGAGTGTCAAGTTTTAAATTTCGTCTGATATCCAATTGGGCAGATTTTTCCTCACTTCCTGTCGCTGTGTGACACCTTCAAGAAATGTAATGTGCCGTTGTCAGCTTAGCAAGACAGAATACAGCAATACAGAAATCTTTCGAAGTTTCAGTCACAGCTGCTGCATGCTTTGCGGTATCCACAATTTACAGTGGGGACGAAAAGTATTCAGACCCCCTTACATTTTTTCACTCTTTGTTATATTGCAGCCATTTGCTAAAATCATTTAAGTTAATTTTTTTCCTCATTAATGTACACACAGCACCCCATATTGACAGAAAAACACAGAATTGTTGACATTTTTGCAGATTTATTAAAAAAGAAAAACTGATTGTCCGGCAGACAATCCGATCATGTGTGGGCTTCATCGGACCTTCAGCGGACTTTTTTAGTCAAAAATCTTACGGTCTTTAGATTTGGAACATGCTTCAAAACCGACGCTAGGGCAGCTATTGGCTACTGGCTATCAACTTCCTTATTTTAGTCCGGTGTACGTCATCACGTACGAATCCGTTGGACTTTGGTGTGATCATGTGTAGGCAAGTCCGTTCGTTAAAAAGTCAGTCGGAAGTCCGTCGAAAGTCCGTTGAAAGTCCGTCGGATCAGTCCGGTCGAAAAGTCCGCCCGTGTGTGAGAAAGGATTATATACCCTGTTTCCCTGAAAATAAGACCTAGTGTGATTGTCAGTGATGGCTGCAATATAAGCCCTACCCCCCAAATAAGCCCTAGTTAAAGTCCTTGTAGGTCTTCTTTTCAGGGTAGGGCTTATTTTCGGAGAAACAGGGTAGGGCTTATTTGGGTGGTAGGGCTTATATTGCAGCCATCACTGACAATCACGCTAGGTCTTATTTTCGGGGAAACAGGGTATTAGTTGTAAGGAGTACAGAATGGTAGTTCGCACTAATGTGTTTGTTATCAGGACTGCAAACATGTAATACAGTGCCTTGCAAAAGTATTAACCCCCTCGGCATTTTTTCGTGTTTTGTTGCCTCACAACCTGGAATTAACATGGATTGTTTGAGGATTTGCATCATCTAATTTACAGAACATGCCCACAACTTTGAAGATGCTTTTTTTTTTATTGTGAAGCAAACAACAAATAGGACAAAATAACAGAAAAAGTCAATGTGCATAACCATTCACCCCCCTAAAGTCAAAACTTTGTCGAGGCACCTTTTGCAGCTGTCACAGCTTCAAGTCGCTTTGGATAAGTCTCTATGAGCTTGCCATATCTTACCACTGGGATTTTTGCCCATTCTTCATTGCAAAACTGCTCCAGCTCCTTCAAGTTGGATGGTTTGAGCTTGTGAACAGCAATCTTTAAGTCTGACCACAGATTTTCTATTGGATTGAGGTCTGGGCTTTGACTAGGCCATTTCAACATATTTACATGTTTCCCCTTAAACCACTCAAGTGTTGCTTTAGCAGTGTGTTTGGGGTCATTGTCCTGCTAGAAGGTGAACCTCCGTCCTAGCCTCAAATCACACACAGAGTGGTACAGGTTTTGCTGAACAATATCCCTGTATTTAGCACCATCCATCTTTCCCTCAACTTTGACCAGTTTCACAGTCCCGACTGCTGAAAAACATCCCACAGCATGATGCTGCCACCACCATGTTTCACTGTGGGGATGGTGTTCTTTGGGTGATGTGATGTGTTGGGCTTGCGCCAGACATAGCATTTTCTTTGATGGCCAAAAAGTTCAATTTTAGTCTCATCAGACCAAAGCACCTTCCTCCATACATTTTGGGAGTCTCCCACATGCCACATGTGACATGACTACCAGTTGGAACGCAACGTTGACAATACTGCAGCAGCTGCACACACAGCAGAGGGCCATCAATGAGTACCTGTGAGAGTATGGCACCAGGACAGGGTCAGGGGAGCTTGGTTTCTTTTCGCCACATCAGTGCCTACTGATCAAGGGTGCATGCACTGTCCTGTCACCATTTGAGGAGGCCACAAGGATGGTGAGCAGAGACAATGCATGCATCAGTGACACTATCCCTCTAGTCTTCCTGCTGGAGCACATGCTTCGTGCAATCATGGACAGAGCACTTGAGGCAGAACAGCGGGAGGAAGAGGAGGACTTCCTTTCCTCTCAAGGCCCCCTTTTTCCAGATAGCATTCCTGCAGGCCCGCCAAACATACAGGAAGAAGAGGAGGAGGATTGTGTCAGCATGGATGTAGAGGATAACACTTAGCAGCAGTCTTCAAGGAATGGTTTTCAGTCCCCAGAAACCCAAGGAGTTGTACGTGGCTGGGAGGAGGTAGTTACGGATCATGTGATCCTTAGTGACCAAGAGGACTCAGAATCGAATACCTCTGCAAACATATGCTGCATGGCCTCCCTGATTCTGCAAACCCTGCAAAAGGACCCTAGGATTCGAGGTATCAAGGAGAGGGATCATTACTGGCTGGCAACCCTTCTTGATCCACTGCCACGTACCTGGTAGGAGTTGGATATGACGAGGTCGGCTTCTCTTGTATCGCCAGCCCAAGCCCCACTGAAGGTGGAACAGATTGTGGCTAGCATCAGGAGGCGCACGAGTGCCTGTAAGTGTTGCTTGCAGAGCTTGCAGGTGGAGTTGTAGATTTGGTATTTCAGGCAGAGCATCAGGTAAGGAGCTGGAATAATGCTCGGTAGATCAGCCGATGTTAAAGGGGAACTCCAACCAGCTTGCAGGTTCGGGTTACGTGGCTTGCCGGAACTTTCTGTAGTCAGGAGACAGAAGTACCCTGGACCCAAAGGGACTGGGATGACAGGCAACCAGCACAGGCACCCGGAGACAGCGTTGAGCCAAGCAGAAAACAGGAGCAGGGTGACAAGGATAGCCGGGTTCGGTAGCAGGCTGGCAGCAAGGTACCAAGGCATTAGGCAGAAGCAGGGTCAAATGGGAAGCCGGGATCAGGAACCAGTAATCAGGAATATAACAGAGTCCAAAGGCAGGGTCAAGGAAAGCCAAGTTCAGCAATAGGTATCAAATAGGTATAAACAGGATTCAGGATATCAGGACACAGCTGAAGACCAGTCAGCACTGCTTTAAATAGGCCGTCTGGCGCCAACTGGGACTAGGGACGCGCTCCTGCGTGTACAAGCAGTCCATCATGCACGTGCATTGGTGCATTTGGGAATCTGCTGCCGCCCATGAGCGCCCGTTAGCGTGCGCATGCGCATGTGTGCATGTCGGGTGCATTCTAACAGTTCGCTTACATCCACCTTACAAGGGTAAGGTTGCAGAACTCATCCTGCCTTCGCAGAGGATAAAACATCTTCAGGAGACCTTGAAGAAAGGTTTTTGCATTTTCAGACCCAGGGAGGTTACCATTTCCTGGTGCTGGACAACGTGTTGCTGAGGCTTCATTCAGTCAGAGGAAGAGCGGTGGAGAAGGTGGCCGTCTGATGGATGCCTTTTCAACAATTTTTCAGTCCTCATCGCCAAGGTCTGATCGGCTCAAGCAACCATTGCCAGCATCTGCATTATATGGTGCAGGAATATTTAGGGGCAAGAGCAGACTTGGAGACCTTTCCAACAGAGCAGCTACTGGGTTACTGGGTCTTGAGGATGGACCACTGGCCAGAACTTGCTCAATATGAAATTGAACTACTATCTATGAGGGTTTACAGTGTTGTGGTACAACCACCACCACCCAAGGCCCAATTTCTAATATTTCACAGCAGGGCCCTTCTTGCGACCAACTCGAGTATCTGTGAGGGGTTACAGTGCTGTGGCACCACATCCCAAGGCCCAATTTTTCTGCCCCTGTTTGACAGGGGCATGTAATTACATTTTTTAATCTAATATTTCACAGCAGGGCCCTTCTTGCGACCAACACGAGTATCTGTGAGGGGTTACAGTGTTGTGGCACCACAACCCAAGGCCCATTTGTTCTGCCCCTGTTTAACAGGGGCATGTAATTACAATTTTTGATCTAATATTTCAACGCAGGACCTGTTCCTGCGCCCAACAAGAGTATCTGTGAGGGGTTACAGTGTTATGGCACCACCACCCAAGGCTCAATTTTTCTGCAGCTGTTTAACAGGGGCATGTAATTGCAATTTTTGATATGTTTCACAGCAGGGCCCGTTCCTGCGCCCAACAAGAGTAACTGTGAGGGCTTACAGTATTCTGGCGCCACCAAAACCAAAGGCACAATTTTTCCATTTTCCCAGAGTATATAGTGCCTGGGGGGGGGGGGGGGGTGGCATCCACGCCATTTTTTTTTGTATGTTTATCTATATTGCCGGGATCCCACAATACATTACAGCCGCGAGCAGTTTTAAATTACATTTTTTCCTTTAGAGATGTCATTTTGCTGTGTTTGGCTCATCCCTATCGGGGACCTTACGGATTGTGGAGTTGAGCAATTGCAGATCCAATCTTACCATTTTAAGATGGTTGTCAAAACTGGAAAAAAATATTTTAACCTTTTATACTATTATCTATAACATGACAACTGACATTGTAACACCTTGTCAACAGCTGTACATACTGTATATGTATGTATATGCACAATGGCATATTAGAAATGTGCAGATTGGAATAATTTTTTTGCCCTTTTTTCTCAATTCACCTTTCACCGGTCATTTGACAGACAACTGTTTCACTATCCCTCACTCCAACTTATTTAGATGCATACATGTAATTGGAGGTGTGCTCATAAATATGTACATAACTCAATTGCACACCTACCTTGGTATGCTTGCAATTCCCCATATAAGGACCACAACTGGCCTTTACTCATGCATTCACAAAACATAGGATGAACCCAGTACAGACACTGATGGTCCAGTCTCCTCTTTATCCTCCTCCTCTTCAATATAGCTAGAGCTAGGACACAATTCAGAGCAGTGACCGACAATTAAATTTAATGCTCCTCCTATCTTGCAATCAGACACAAAGAGGAAAAAGAAATGATGACATAGGGAAGAATCTGAAAACTCACATGAAAAAACTCATATACTGTATACAAAAAAGTGCATAAAACACAGGTAAACGCACTTTAAACACAAGTAAAAGCAGGTGAATGCATATGAGTTTTACCCTGCATTTTTTATGCGTGTGTCAGGGCTGGGCTCAGCCCTTCCTTTTCTGAGCTGGCCGCTCAGCTGTCGGCTAATTGCAAGCTTCTATCTCTCCACAGATACTCAGCTGTTGATGATATTCTGCTTGTCAGTCCTGCCTACTTAAGCCGTCCAGCCCAGAGGATCTCTGCCTTCGCCTTAGTCAAAATCACAGAGACTCTCTCCTGCATTCCTGTTAAAACACTTGCTTGGCTGACATCCTTTCTGGCTCCAGATCTTGCTTGCTGTTTTACTACTCTCATCTCCGGCTTCCTGATGTTTGGCTTGTCTGACTATCCATTCCGGTTCCTGAACTCTGGCTATGTTTTGACTATGTTTTGTTCTGTTTAGCTTTATTATTAAACAAGTGTGATTTAACTGTACTTCTGTCTCGGTCTGATTTCATGGTTTCTGAAAGCGTGCAAATGTGAACCTACCCTTACATTTTTTTAATGTGCCCCATTTTTTTAATGTGCGATGTGAAAAACAGCGCACATTTAGAAGATATTAATTTTTTAAGGCAGATGTTCAGGTCAAATCAGATACATGTTAAAAGAAGACCAGAAAGCTGCAGAATAAGTGGGGGGATTGGTACATTATGGAGTTCTGCTTTAATGTCTGAGATACCAAAGGGTCCTAGACTCTCCTGTGGAAGGTAATAAGTTGAAAGTGATACATTACTGAATGTGGCTCGCTCAAAAGGTAAAAATAATTAATTTAAAACTGAAATATAGGCAGATATAACCTCTTAGTTTCCCCTAGATTAGCAATAAATGTATTTGTCTGTCCCACCTTTCCCATCTCTACTGTAGTAGAAACAGGCTTGCTCATGCAACCCAAGTATGGCTGTTTATATAAGTATTTTTTAAGAAAAATTTCTAGAAGCTGGATCATGTCCACAACCTTCCTCTAATGATTATAGCCAGCTGCGTAGGTTTATGTCAAGCAATGATCTATCATACCAAAAGCTCTTTAATATGGCACAGATTTCATTTGTTTGGTGTGAATATCACTAATTATCATCCAGGTCTAGCAATGGACATAAGTTAGTTATAGCTGACATTTAAAGATGCATTTCCCCAACCAAAAAATAGAAACATTTTCCACTGTAAATTAAAAACTACTAAGTGACTCTAGTACACAGGTTTGTCAAAGAACTCTTCAAAACAACTCATCTAAAAAAAAGGCAGGCATGTTTTGGATGGGATAATCCCACATGATGACAGATGCATTACATATAGACAGGTCCATAAATATTGGGACATCGACACAATTCTAATCTTTTTGGCTCTATACACCACCACAATGGATTTGAAATGAAACGAACAAGAACTGTAGACTTTCAGCTTTAATTTGAGGGTATTTACATCCAAATCAGGTGAACCGTGTAGGAATTACAACAGTTTGTATATGTGCCTCCCACTTTTTAAGGGACCAAAAGTAATGGGACAGATTAACAACCATCCATCAAACTTTCACTTTTTAATACTTGGTTGCAAATCCTTTGCAGTCAATTACAGCCTGAAGTCTGGAACGCATAGACATCACCAGACGCTGGGATTCATCCCTGGTGGTGCTCTGCCAGGTCTTTACTGCAATTGTCTTCAGTTCCTGCTTGTTCTTGGGGCATTTTCCCTTAAGTTTTGTCTTCAGCAAGTGAAATGCATGCTCAATTGGATTCAGGTCAGGTGATTGACTTGGCCATTGCATAATATTTCACTTCTTTCCCTTAAAAAACTCTTTGGTTGCTTTTGCAGTATGCTTCGGGTCATTGTCCATCTGCACTGTGAAGCGCCGTCCAATGAGTTCTGAAGCATTTTGCTGAATATGAGCAGATAATATTGCCCGAAACACTTCCGAATTCATCCTGCTGTTTTTGTCAACAGTCACATCATCAATAAATACAAGAGAACCAGTTCCATTGGCAGCCATACATGCTCATGCCATGACACTACCACCGCCATGCTTCACCGATGAGGTGGTATGCTTTGGATCATGAGCAGTTCCTTTCCTTCTCCATATTCTTCTCTTCCCATCACTCTGGTACAAGTTGATCTTGGTCTCATCTGCCCATAGGATGTTGTTCCAGAACTGTGAAGGCTTTTTTAGATGTTGTTTGGCAAAGTCTAATCTGGCCTTCCTGTTTTTGAGGTTCACCAATGGTTTACATCTTGTGGTGAACCCTCTGTATTCACTCTGGTGAAGTCTTCTCTTGATTGTTGACTTTGACACACATACACCTACCTCCTGGAGAGTGTTCTTGATCTGGCCAACTGTTGTGAAGGGTGTTTTCTTCACCAGGGAAAGAATTCTTCGGTCATCCACCACAGTTTTCCGTGGTCTTCTGGGTCTTTTGGTGTTGCTGAGCTCACCGATGCATTCTTTCTTTTTAAGGATGTTCCAAACAGTTGATTTGGTCACACCTAATATTTTTGCTATCTCTCTGATGGGTTTGTTTTGTTTTTTCAGCCTAATGATGGCTTGCTTCACTGATAGTGACAGCTCTTTGGATCTCATATTGAGAGTTGACAGCAACAGATTCCAAATGCAAATAGCACACTTGAAATTAACTTTTATCTGCTCCTTGTAAATGGGATAATGAGGGAATAACACACACTTGGCCATGGAACAGCTGAGCAGCCAATTGTCCCATTACTTTTGGTCCCTTAAAAAGTGGGAGGCACATATACAAACTGTTGTAATTCCTACACTGTTCACCTGATTTGGATGTAAATACCCTCAAAGCTGAAAGTCTGCAGTTAAAGCACATCTTGTTTGTTTCATTGCAAATCCATTGTGGTGGTGTATAGAGCCAAAAAGATTAGAATTGTGTTGATGTCCCAATATTTATGGACCTGACTGTAACTCTAAAAAAAAAAAGCAGAGCATTCCAAATGAGCACTCCAAAGCTGTCAATTGCAGGGTCATTTGGAGACTCTGAAAATTGCTTTTTGTTATAGTAAAGGTTCTCTACAGAAGAATTGGTGTCCATCAACTTTAGAAGTCAAAGCATAATATCTAGTGTTTAAATGGTTTTCAAAACTGGCGAAATTCTGAAACACCAGGTGAACAGAAAATGGATTAATGCATTGAGAAGCAGACATTGTCAAATCCATATGAATCATGTTGCAAAGAAAATAATTCATGTTTCATTTTCTCAGTAAGTTCCACAGAAAAGGCTTGACATGTTCTTGTTGGTTTCTGTGAATGTAAGAATATTTCAGAGAACCCAGGGCGCAGACATTAAGTGGTGTCCTTAGAGAAAATCAAGTACATACTTAGGCTCCTTAGATAGCATATCTAGCTCCAGAAAGAAAATCTAAAGTTATGAAGATATAATAATAATTGGAACTGAGAAAATGTTAACCCTTTAATCAACCAAGTTAGATGTCAGTAGATGTCTGATTTTTTAAATATAACATTTTTCTTTCATGGGCCATATGTGGAATACATTGTCTAAAAATAAAGACTAGCAGCCTTGAAATGTGTTTCAGAGACTTAACAATCTACAAATATATGGATAGTCAGAAAACTTTGCAATATAATGTTATTAAAAATTACCATGTCTCCTTCAACAAGGCTACCCTAGAAGCCACATATAAGGTTCTTCTACGATGGTACTGGGTTCCAGCTCAGATAACAAGTTCAAACCCATCCCATAGTGACAGGTGCTTCAGGGGTTGTAGCCAACGAGGGGATGTCGAACATGTCTTCCTGTCTCACAGGGTTCTGGTCTAGGGTGTTCGGGCTCCTCTATTTCTTGTTCCATATACCCATCCATAAGGGCGTTGAAATTGCATTGCTGCACTGCCCGATCCAGGGATTATTCTCATACCAACAAAAGCTGGCATCCTGCCTGTTAATAACTGCTAAACGGGCAACAGCCAGAGCTTGGAAGAAACCCTCTGTTTTGTTTGCCATGGTGAAGAGCATTCTGACCGACCTTATGATTAATGAAAAAATGTCTAGCATCTTGCCTGTTGCTGACACTGGGCTTATGGCAACCCTCTGTCTCCCTCTTTTTAGCCTAAGGAGGCCCTAAGTCCCTGGACCTAAGGTGCCCCTTTCTTTTTTTGCTGACTTGCGGGCTGCGGCTAACACCACTAGGTAAAAAAACCCATTTTGCACTTTTTTATGAACTATCCACCCCGACTGGGGGCATCCTGTGAAACTGTACAAATTTTAACCTTTCATGCAAACTAGTGCACCTGCAACACATACTCTCCTAGTTGGCCCTTGGGCCTGGGAGACATATGTCATATATCAGTGCCGCCTATCAGTGCCCATCAGTTTTTCTTTTCAAAATTGTCGGTCTTTTTTTGTTTATAGCGCAAAAATTAAAAACCGCAGAGGTGATCAAATACCACCAAAAGAAAGCTCTATTTGTGGGAAGAAAATTATAAAAATGTAGTTTAAGTACAGTGTTGCATGATCGCGCAATTGTCATTCAAAGTGCAACAGCACTGAAAGTTAAACATTGTCCTGGGCAGGAAGTGGGGAAAGGGCCTGGTATTGAAGAGGTTAAAGTGGTTGTAAACCCCATTCATGAAATCTGACCTGGGCACACATATCTGTAGTGTTTACTTATTTCTCTCCAAAGCTCTGAGTCCCATGTCTTTCTGCTGCTCCGTACCTCTGTTATCAGCATGATATCTTCTGACAAGTTCTACACAGGAGATAAAAGCAGCTGGAAATGTGTGTTGAGGAGGGAGCTTAGAGATAGATAAGCAGAGAGCTTGTCTATTCACAGTACAGCTCTGCAAGTTTCTTCATTCCTCTGCCTATGTGGAGGGGAGGTGTGTGCCTTTCCTGCAATCATCTCACACACAGTGTATGCCCAGACTCCACACCCACTGCTCAATGAGGAAACAAAATTTGTAACACAATGTGCTATTTCTAAAGAATGTAGAAAGCTGAAGACAGCAGATATGCAAGTAAAACTTATGTAGGAGGATTTGTTTCATCTCTGTGTATCATCTGAGGCTGTTTACTCCACTGGGTATATGTGAGGGTCTACACCCACTTTAACCACTTCCTGCCCGGTCAATAGCATATTGACGTCCAGGAAGTGGTTCTGTTATCCTGACTGGGCGTCATATGACGTCCAGCAGGATAACATGCCAGCACGCGCGCGCCAGGGCACATAGCGCGGCGATCGCGAGTGCAGTGTGTCAGTCTGACATGCCACATCTCCGATCATGATAAGAAGCCTCTGTCAGAGGCTTCTTACCACGTGATCAGCTGTGACCAATCACAGCTGATCATCGCGTGAACCAGGAAGTGCCGGTAAACGGCATTCCTCAGTTCGCGCTGACAGGGAGAGCCGATCGGCGGCTCTCCCTGTCAGAGGGGGGATCTGTGCTGATAATTAGCACATTGATTATCAGCACAGCCCCATCAGATGTGGAAAAAAGGTACCCAGTTAGTGCCCCCTCAGGATCGTCTATCAGTGCCCAATAAAGTGCCAATCAGTGCCAATTAGTGCCCACCACAGTGCCTGTCAGTGCCCATCGTATTGCCAATCAGTGCCCTACAGTAACACCTGTCAAGACCTCATCAGTACCTCATTATCAGTGCTGCCCATTAGTGCCACCTGCCAGTGCCAATCAGTACCGCCTATCGGTGCTAATCAGTGCTGCCTGTCAGTGCCCACTACAGTTGTCTGTCAGTGCCCATCACAGCCACCTGTGAGTGCCCATCAGTGCCGCCTATCAGTGCCCATCAGTGCTGCATATCAGTGCCGCCTATAGGTGCCCATCAGTGCTGCATATCAGTGCCGCCTATCAGTGCCCATCGATTCTACATATCAGTGCCTCCTCATCAGTGCCCATCAGTGATACCTTATCAGTGCCAACTCATCAGTGCCCATCAGTGCCGCCTCATCTGTGCCCGTCAGTGAAGGAGAAAACAAAATTTTATAACCGAAACTAAGAAAAACGTTTTTTTTTTCAAAAATTTCGGTCTTTTTTAGTTTGTTTAGCAAAAAATAAAAACCCCAGTTGTGATCAAATACCACCAAAAGAAAGCTCTATTTGTGAGAAGAAAATGATAAAAATGTAGTTTGGGCACAGTGTTGCATGACCGCGTAATTGTCATTTAAAGTGCGACTGAAAGCTGAAATCTGTCCTGGGCAGGAAGGAGCGAAAGTGCCTGGCATTGAAGTGGTTAATCGCTATCTAATGCTCAACACCAAGGTTCCAAACTTAAAGTGGTTGTGAACCTCAGACATGCAATATGAATAAAGCACCTCCCTTTATATTGTGTACTTGTTTCAATTAGGAGCAATTATGCCGTGTACACACGGCCGGACTTTTCGACCAAACTTGTCCGATGGAACAAATCCGTCGGACAATTCAACCGTGTGTGGGCTTCATTTGACCTGCAGCGGACCTTTTCTGTCGAAAATGTGACAGACTTTAGATTTAGAACATGTTTCATATCTTTCCGACGGACTCGAGTCCGGTCGAAAAATCCATTCATCCGTATGCTAGTCCGACGGATGAAAACTGACGCTAGGCAGCTATTGGCTACTGGCTATGAACTTCCTTATTCTAGTCCGGTCGTACGTCATCACGGTTGAATCTGTCGGACTTTGGTGTGATTGTGTGTAGACAAGTCCGATTCGACGGAGTCCATCGAAAAGTCAGTCGAAAAGTCCGACATGATTCAGTCCGTCGAAAGTCCGGTCGTGTGTACACAGCATAAGTGTTATTCCTGTCTGCTGCTTCATTCCTCTGTTATCAGCACAAATCACTTCTGACAAGTTTTCCTGACTTCAAGAGAAAAAGGTGACAGGGAGAGAGCTCTAGCTGATTGACAGTCTCAGCTCTGTTCCTGTGTGCTGTGTGAAGGGGTGAGTGTCCTTTCCCTCCAATAGGCTCTCAGAGCTCTCTGCACTGAGCGTTGCAGGGTGTAGCTTCAACTCTCCACCTCCTCTTTATAAGCTTTATAAATCCTGGACTTCGCATGGATGTACAGAAGAGAAGACTACGGATAAACGGGTACAACTTATGTGGGAGGATTTGTTTCATCTCTGTGTGTAACCTGGATCTAGTCACTGTGTAATGTAAGAGTTTACAACCACTTTAAAGTAGAATTCATGCTTCACCCTAACTATTCTTAAAAATGTCCACTCCCACTCCTAACATCTATGCTGCCTAACCTGTGTAAAAAAGATTACCTATTATATTTACCTATTCTCGCTCTTGTCAGGTCACATAACGCCCTTTGTCAGCCAGCAGCGTCTCCAAGGGCACTCTCTCCTCTACCCTACAGCCGCTTGCTGAAACAGGGGAGCCGGGTCATGTGACCAGACAAGAATGGGCTGAAAATAGGTAAGTACAAATAATGTACACCTTTCTTACACAGATTAGTCAGGATAGGTGTTAGGAGGGGGAACGGGATATTTTTAAAATTAGTTTGATTGTGCCTGGAATTCTAAAATTGTAGGGAAGCACCAACCAGGGACCATGGCACTGCTCCAGGCACCTCCTGAATCTGGGTAGGCTGTTCACAGTGGATGGTATTGCATCTTTATTTTTAAACAGTCTTCACAAGACAAGAAATGAGGTGACTGTGTTGCTCAGCTCATCTCAAAACCAACATTGACAGTTCCAATTTACAGATGTTGCCTCTGATGTTCCCCCTGCTCTCTAGGGATTTAGGGGAAGAGCCTGCAGGTGGTTGCGCTCTCTCTGCAGATACCAGTCCCAGAGAACAAAGAACAGAATCTATTAAGAATCACTGGGCAGACCTGGCTCTCCATAAAAAAATATTCAGACACCTTCAACTCGCCTTAAAACATTGTCAACACACACCAGAAATCATGATCACTGTTTTTAGTCACCCAGTTCTAACTCCTAAATATTTACACAGCATCTGTTATATGATAATCATGTTAGACTGTCCCTGTTAAAAGAGTTGAAAAAATTAATGTGAGGCTCAATTCACTAAGCTATAATACATACATTTGTTATAACTGGTTATTTCACCCATATGAGTCTTTTGGGCAATCAATAATTATCTCTTAATGAAGAGATTTATCAGTTATCAAAATAAATTCTTAACACATGTAGATAGATTCCTTCTGGACCTGAAGCTTCAAAGGCTAAGTTCACCTTTTTTTTTTTTTCCAAAATCCTTCTCCCCTATGTACTAATATACCATTAACTGCTTGCCGGCCAGCCGCCGTCATACTGCGGCAAGTTGGCACGATCCCGCAAATCGCCGTAGGTGTCCCTCGGCTCGGGAACCCACTTTTGTGGGAACGTGCACGCCCCCCGGAGGCACGCACGTGCTCCCATTAGCCAGCGCGGAGCCAATTAGCGGGTCCGGCGGGCTCTATGTCCGCCGGCCACCCGCGATCATTCCCCGCAGTGACAGAACGGGGATCTACCTGTGTAAACAAGGCAGATCTCCCTTCTGACAAGGGAAATAATGCAGATCCTGTCTTTCTGTTAAGCAGGAAGACCGATCTGTGTGTTTCCCCAGTCACACAGTCCCCCATACAGTTAGAAAACACCTGCAGGGAATACATTTAACCCCTTGATCGCCCCTGATGTTAACCCCTTTCCTGCCAGTGTCATTAGTACAATAACAGTGCATATTTTTAGCACTGATTACTGTAATAATGTCACTGGTTCCCAACAAAGTGTCAAAAATGTCAGTTAGGTGTCCGATCTGTCCACCGCAATGTTGCAGTCCCGCTAAAAATCACTGATCGTTGCCATTACTAGTAAAAAATATATAAAAAAATTAAAATGCCATAAATCTATCCCCTATTGTGTAGACGCGATAACATTTACACAAACCAATCAATACGCCAGAGGCGTAACTAGAACCTTCAGGGCCCCGGTGCAAGAAACAATGATGGGCCCCCCGCCCTCCTTCCATCCGAGCTCCAGGCTTCAAATTTTGGGAGGGCATCCATGGACATCCTCCCAAAACCGTGCTTCCCGCATGCCCCCTGGGACGTGCATCCAGCGCAATCACAGTGGCCCTTTACCATGTCATGTCAGCTGATCACATGTAAACAGACTTGCCAGTTATCCGCAGCCCTTTCCTCCCGTGCTATGTCTGTGTGAGGAAAGGACTGCCATTAACTGTCAAGAATGTCATTAAATTGTTTACACTGATAATCAGTGCCCCAATCATCAGTGCCATGTATCAGTGCCCATCAATGCCACCTATCAGTGCCCATCAATGCCGCCTACAAGTGTTACCTATCAGTGCTCATTAATGCTGCCTATTAGTGCCCATCAAATCTGCCTATCAGCACCACCTATCAGTGCTCATTATTGCAGCGTCCATCCATGCCACCTATCGGTACTCTTCAATACTGCCCATCAGTGCCCATCAATACTGCCTTAGTTCTGCCTATCAGTGTTCCTCAGTGCCCATCCGTGCAGCCTATGAGTTCTGCCTATCAGTGCTCATCAATGCCCATCCATGCCTCCTATAGGTGCAGCCTATCAGTGCCTCATATCAGTGCCCCTATCCGTGCCTTCTTAGTGCCCCCTATCAGTGCCTCCCTTCAGTACTCATCAGTAAATCCCATTGGTGCCTCCCATCGGTGCCCCCTATCAATGCTCATCAGTAAATCCTATCAGTGCCTCCCATCGGTGCCCCCTAGTGCCTTCTCAGTGCCCCCCATCAGTGCCTCCTATCATTGCCCACCAGTGCCTCCCATCAGTGCCCCCTATCAGTGCCTCCCTTCAGTGCCCATCGGTGTCCCCTATCAGTGCCTCCCATCGGTGTCCCCTATCAGTGCCTCCCATCGGTGTCCCCTATCAGTGCCTCCCATCGGTGTCCCCTATCAGTGCCTCCCATCGGTGTACCCTATCAGTGCCTCCCATCGGTGTACCCTATCAGTGCCTCCCCTTCAGTGCTCATCAGTAAATCTTATCAGTGCCCATCAGAGTCCTCTATCAGAGTCCTCTGTCTTCTCAGGACAGCACAGCTCTGAGCGGAGAGCGTGTCTCTCCAGTGGCATCACTAGGGTGGGTGTCACCCGGTGAGGAAAAAATTGGTGTCACCCCCCTCCACCAACTATAGCTCCCCCTCAGTACAGACCCCCCTCCACTAACTGCAGACCCCCCTCTCAGTATAGAACCCCCACTAAGTACAGACCCCCCTCTCACAGTATAGATCCTCCTTACTAAGTACAGACCCCATCCATCAGTATAGCCCCCCTCATTGCAGACCCCCATCTATCAGCATAGACTCCCATCTATCAGTGCAGACCCCCATCTATCAGTATAGACCCCCCTCAGTGCAGACCCTCATCTATTAGTATAGACCCCCCTCTATCACTATAGACCCCAGTGTAGACCCCCCTCCATCAGTGCAGACCTCCCCGCCATCATTGCAGACCCCCTCCATCAGTGCAGACCTCCCCTCCATCAGTGCACACCCCCCCTCCATCAGTTCACATCCCCCCTCAGTACAGACCCCCCTCCATCAGTGCAGACCTCCCCTCCATCAGTGCAGACCCCCCTCCATCAGTTCACATCCCCCCCTCAGTACAGACCTCCCCTCCATCAGTGCAGACCTCCCCTCCATCAGTGCAGACCCCCCTCCATCAGTTCACATCCCCCTCAGTACAGACCCCCCTCCATCAGTGCAGACCGCCCCTCCCTCATTGCAGACCCCCCTCCATCAGTTCACACCCCCCCAGTACAGACCCCCCTCCATTAGTGCAGACCTCGCCTGCCTCATTGCAGACCCCCCCTCCATTAGTTCACACCCCCCCTCATTACAGACCCCCCTCCATCAGTGCAGGCCCCCCACAATGCAGACCACCCCCTCTCATTGCAGATCACCCCCCTCCATTAGCACACACTCCCCCTCAGTGCAGACCCCCATCAATGCAGACCCCAATCAGTGCAAACCCCCCTCCCTCCATCAATGCAGACCCCCCTTAGTGCAGACCCCCACCTCATCAATGCAGACCCCCCTCAGTGAAGACCCCCACCTCATCAATGCAGACCCCCCCTTAGTGCAGACCCCCACCTCATCAATGCAGACCCCCCTCAGTGCAGACCCCCACCTCATCAATGCAGACCCCCAACCCATAGTGTTCCCCCCAGCACATGTCTATTTGCATACAAACTTTACAGACCTCAGAACAGCGTTCTCCCTCGGGACTCCTCCTCCTCCCCCTCCGTAACCAGAGAGGAGGGGGAGGCGGCTTCGGTCCGCTCCGCTGTACGCCTGTGTGTCTCTCATCTACCAGCAGAGAGACACCGGCATTGTTTGTTTTATTTCCCTGCTCTCCGTGTGTCCTCTCTCTCACACGGCATGACAGGACACACAGCTGATCTTCCCCCTCCCCTCTCTGTGTGCTCCGTGGGCAGTCAAGTGTGAAGCTAAGGAGCTCACATTTCCCGCGGAGCACACAGAGAGGGGAGGGGGGACATCAGCTGTGTGTCCTGTTATGCCGTGCGAGAGAGAGGACACACGGAGAGCAGGGAAATAAAACAAACAATGCCGGTGTCTCTCTGCTGTTAGATGAGAGACATGCTCAGCCTAAGAGCGCTGTGAGGAGCAACCCCGCTGGGCCCCCCCACAGTGGCGGAATGCCGGGCCCCGTCGCAACTGCGACTGTTGCGACCCCTGTAATTCCGCCACTGCAATACGCTTATTGGGATTTTTTTACCAAAAATATGTAGCAGAATACATATTCTGCTACATAAACTATTGAATACTAATGAATGCCTAAACTAGTGAATACATTTTTTTTTTAATTTTTTTTTTTTTTGGTAATGTTTTATAGCAGAAAGTAAAACATTTTAATATTTTTTCTCAAAATTGTCGCTCTTTTTTGTTTCTAGCGCAAAAAATAAAAGCCGCAGAGGTGATCACATACCACCAAAAGAAAGCTCTATTTGTGGGAAAAAAAGAACATCAATTTTGTTTGGGTACAGCGTCACACGACCGCACAATTGTCAGTTAAATCGACGCAGTACCATATCGCAAAAAAATGGCCTGGTCAGGAAGTGGGTAAATCCTTCCAGGGCTTAAGTGGTTAATGTATCTCTATTGTACAAAAATACAAGTTTTATTTGATTTTGAAAACAAGGCCTACCTCATCCATGGCTATATTTTACAAATCACTTCAGAAACTTCCTGGTATACAGACAGGACAGACTAACCAGTACAACACAGGAACGAGTTTACCAGCTGACCTCATTAGCACACCTTCACCCATCAACTACGTTTTCACAGCATCCTGGCATTCCCCCATGTGTGCAATTGCCTGGCTTCCCCAACGTCCCTTCAGACGGGCTCAGGCTGCATGCTAAATTGCCAGTGGAAGTTCAGAAGCAGATGGATATCTGAGTTTGGGGGAATTTCTTCAGCTGTTCCTGCCTGCAAGATCCACTGTATCTGAGCCTGTAAGACCCCCGTAATAGGGGTCCCATGCATCTGGTAAGCGGCCGCCCTTTTTATTTCATCCTAAGAGCATAGTACCTTCTGAGAGAACATTTTTATTTATGAAAAGCACCTATTTGAAATTATAGGACTGTTTGAATTGGTCTTCTATCACCCATTCCTCAAGGGGACTTTGTCACGATAATCTCCCACTTATGTTTATTGATTTGTTTTTGCATATGTATTCATAAGGCACCTGTTACACATACACCTTGGCCACAAATTTAATTTTGCAGTTGGGTGGGACAGACATTAGTAGCGCACCTGAGTCCTGTTGTTATATTATTTTGCATGCTAAATTCCCTGGAACAACATGCAGCCCACGGGACACCCCTGATGTGGTGCAAGAGCCTGCCCAATTGGATACAGGATGATTGGATAGATGGTGTGTCTTCCTATTGTATAGTTTTGGTAAATCTAAAGGAGATTGTACAGAGATTGTACAATCAGATTGTATAGTGTATGGCCACATTTATACATCTAAAATTACCTAGTTGCACT
This sequence comes from Lithobates septentrionalis, assembly GCA_037952835.1. Lineage (NCBI taxonomy): Eukaryota > Metazoa > Chordata > Amphibia > Anura > Ranidae > Lithobates > Lithobates septentrionalis. Next base: position 522,908 of record JBBDGP010002495.1, on the reverse strand, counting down.
TTCAGTGTTGTCGTTAACGGCACACCAAACACAGAAGCAAACACACATTTTGCCACATGAAAAAAACGGGTGACAAATGCAGTAAAAAATGTACAAAAATGTCCCATGAGCTACTTTGCCAGGTGTAGCACAGCCCAATAAAATCAATGGGCTGCCTTATGTGTGTTACATATAGGCAATAATGAATAAATTAAATAAATCAAGTCTCTTTAGTATTGCAGCAGCGCTGTGCGCCCCAATTAAATAGGGTCTCCTTCTCAATCAGATTCAGTAAGTTCAAACATGGAACTGACAGCAAGAGTCCCACTAATAAATACTATAGCTGTATTCTGTGAGGGTAGTATTTGCTTTCACCAAGCGATACACCAATTGCTGGGGTCCCCAATGAAAAACACACTAACCAGAAATCCAACCAGTAAAAGCCTTGGTTAATAGTGGTAGATCTGCATCAATTTCTAAAGCGACCACCAGATGTCAGTATTACTCTCGGTAATTCCAATAGGAAACAAAATGTCCACATAGTGTGATACTGCTAAAACATTTTATTAAACCATCCAAATATCCCCTTTAAAAACATGCGTACCAAAAATTATATATAATGAGCAAAGATATCAAAGTGCATTGTGCCTGTTTGCGTCCTCCAATCGTGAAAACACGCCAGGAGCGCTCACTGTGTGTAACTACAGCCACACACTTCCTGATTCCTTAGTCGATGGAGCGCATGCGTCACTTCCGTGGTGTCACGTCCCTGACGTTTTGTCACTTCCTGGACTTCTTCTGAGGGCGTCCTCAGAAGGTGGGATATGTGAAGGCTTCCCGCGGCCGTGGCCAAGGCCTACCCCAGAGACTACCCGAACCGGATCCAACAAAGTCCACGACAGGAACGGGTAAGCAGCTAATGGGGAATGCATCTGGGACTGTAAATAAATACCTGCCAGCAGAAGAGCTGGGAGATTCGGAGATAGAATCCATGTCGGATCTCTCCGGTGATGATGACCTATTTGAGACTATGTCACAAGAGCTGTTATGGGCACAAGGCGAAGATATTGCCTCTGCTATGACTTTCTCTGAATGGACAGCCCTGAGTTCTGGGAAGACGTCGCCTTGTGTGGAGCCACATAGCACTGTAAATGAGACATTGTCAAAAGTTGTTAGTTCACTACAGACACCGGCTGGGTCTATGGTGAGCAAATCATTGGATTCCTGTGTGCCTCCTGGCATGGGGAAAAACAGATCTTTACCCAAACTTGCACGTTTGCAGAGAATGTTGAACAAGCTATTTGGGACTATTTGTCTGTGCCTAAGCCTTTCCGGAAAACTGAATGTTCTGTTAAAATGGATGAACGCTACAGTGGATGTTTTATGCACTGGAATTATGGTCGGCACATTCATGCTGACAAAGTGGTCATTTGCAGACCCCGAAAAGATGACGTTGTGTATTTCATTACTACAGTAGATAAACTGGAAAAGACACTGACCTTGCCAGATCCCCAGTTTTATTGGCGATTATGGACAAAAGAACTTTGGAGTTAGTTAGTGTCAGTATAAAGAGATCTTCGTGGTCAAGATCTGGATATTCATCTCAGTGTTTCAAATCCAAGGACTTCTTGTTGCTAGCCGGATTTCTTTCATTTGAAGAGGGAAAATTTTATACAGGGATGGACTCCTAAAGATTATTTTGATATAGATTATGGGAAGAGAGTTTCATTTTCAAATGAGGCTTTGCTCCTGAAATTGTATAGGTTATATGTGTGTTTAATATGTTTTCCTTTTCGGGAATCATTTGATCTCCTATCAAGCTGTAGGCTTTTCAGCTAGATAGATAGTGAGGTTATGTACAGTCATAGGATGGTTTTGTTTACGGACGTGAACATATTGTTTTATAGATGTTAATCTTATAATGTCTTTCTACTGTCTTTCCATCTTCTTTATCTAATCCAAGTTTTTAAAGCTCAAATACCTACTCCCAGGCTTGGGAGTTATTATTATTATTTTTGGACAGACGTTGGGGACAACGTCTATTGTAGTGGGGGGAGTATGTAGCGCTGGTAGATTTTTGATCTACCATCTGATAGGTTAATTTAGTGGGTCGCTTGTTAGAAGAAATTAGATTTGCCTCTGTTCCAGCTTGGCTGAGTTGCATGTAGTTCCACACTGTGCCGGTGGGTGTCGTTGTTACCATTGGCTGGTGTTGGAAAGGCAACGTGTCGAAGCGTATGGGTGCTCCTCTGTCCCGGAGACAACTCGGTGGAGGTGGTCCTCCGAGTTGCATTCTGGGAGGGTATTTATGGGACAGACGCCATGTTTAGGGGTTCGTTTTCAGCCACCTGCTGGCCCTCCTGGCTGACAGGTATGCGTTAGAGTACCACCTCGTGGTCCTCCGTTCTGGAGGCCCGCGTCGCTGCCGCGCGTGGGTGGGCCCAGAAGCCTGTCTGGGGCCTACCACGGCAGCAGAGGAATGGTCCTGAGCTGTCTATCCAGAGTGAAGAAGCTGGACAACCGAGGAGATCCCAGGGGAGGACCCGTCATGGAAGGATCATGCAGAGTGCTGGTCTGGAGAGGGGCCTGGTGACTCGGTTGGAGGACGTATCCTAAAGTAGTCTTACTGCATAGTACTGCCGGGTTGGCTTAAAGGTCCAAGTACTGTTTCTGACACTCACCGCAAACCAATACATCCTGTGGCAGAGGATCGTACGGGTTTTATTTCAAACAAGTCTGTGGCAGAAACTTTTGTTCGTGCTACGTACTGGCTGCTAGGCAAGTGAGAGAGGCCTATCCAGGCGGGCAAAGATCGTGTCCCACAAGGGGATCACATTCAATTACAGTGTTCAATTCTAAAGGACGTTCTAAAGGATCCTAAAGAAAGGTATTTGAACTTCCCTGCAGCTTTCCTCCTGCCTCTTTCCTGCTACTTCCTTGTTACTTGGTTCATTAAAGCATTAAAGCAAGTGTTGGTGCTTATATCGTCCAGAGGTAAATTCAACGGAACCCTAGACCCGGTGCCGGTGAAACAGAGGTATCGAGAGTGAAGGTAACAGCCCGCTTTAAACCAGCAGCTCCACCGAGAGTTATTGCTACAATTCAAAACCTTCTGATGTAAGTTAGATAAAAGCACATTGAGATGGCTGGGCCAGAAATTGCATTGGAAAACACTCCTATTTATTATGAAAATTTAAATTCTGCCTGAAAATGTTAACGTCTCCTTTAACTATCTTCATTTTTATTAGGTGAAACTGCAGCTGTGCTATGCAAGAAATGTGAATTAGGGAGCATTGGTTGTTTGCTTTCACCATTAATAAAAATGGCATTCTTTTGCACAGACAGATAAAAAATATGTATTAAGGAGTTTAGCGTTTGCTTTTTCCTCTTCAGTTATATTTCCCAAATTATCTTTTTAGAGCTCCTATGTTATCAGTTATGCCGCGTACACACGATCAGAATTTCGGCCTGCAAAAGACAGATGAGAGTTTTTCGTCGGAAAATGCAACCGTGTGTATGCTCCATTGGACTTTTGCTCGCCGAATTCCAGCCAGCAAAAGATTGAGAGCATGTTCTCAATTTTTCGGTCAAGAAAAGTCCCTATCCGAAAATGCGATCGTCTGTGGCAATTCCGACGCACAAAATCCCTACGCATGCTCGGAAACAATTCATTGAACTTCATTTTCTCGGCTCGTCGTAGTGTTGTACGTCACCGCGTTCTTGACGGTTGTAGTTTCAACAAACTTTTGCGTGACCATGTGTATGCAAGGCAAACTTGAGTGGAATCCCGTAAGGAAAAGCTGTCATATCTTTTTCCGACAAGAAGTCCGATCGTGTGTACGTGGCATTATTTTTTCTCGTAGATCTAACAAAGACTTACACAATTTGGAGCAACAATAATATAATATTTACTATGCAGGAGCATACAGCAATGCTGACTAATACGTGGCTGATGGCTCACAACAATTAAGGTTCACGTTTTGTTTATCTTTTTTTTTATACTTTATTTTTTTCTAAATTCCAGCTCCCCTATGTACCAATATAGCATTAATTTACTTATTTTACAAAAATAAAACAGCTTTCCATTAATTCTGCACCAGCTTACCTCACTTTCTTCATAGCTGTTTAAACACACTGCTCGATTACTTCTTGCCTTACTCCCTGGTCAGACTTTAGGTCATGACATAGGAAGGAGCTGACCAGCTGAAGCTGATCTCATTAGCACACACCCTGCATCATCTACCCTCAGCTGGTCAACTCCTTCCTGTGTCATGACCTCAAAGCAGACCAGGAAGTAAGGCAGAAGTAATCGAGCAGTATGTTTAAACAGCTATGAAGAGAGTTAGTTAAGCCGGTGTAGAATTAATGGAAAGCTGTTTTATTTTTGCAAAATAAGTACATTATTGCTATATCGGTACATAGGGAAGCTGGAATTTAGAAACAAAAACAAAAAAGGTGAACTTAGCCTTTAACCATTTAAAGTGGATGTAAACCCGAAATTATTATTTTTTTTTTATAGATCATACTGTAGAGTATAAGATTTCCTATCATTTGAGCCCAGTCTTGCCACAAAGAGGTAATCCATCTCTGAGCTATCCTCTTTTATTGTTCAGTGAGAAAAATCTTGACAAACTGAGAAAAACTTTGTCAAATACTCCCCCTTGCTGTGAGTGACAGGTGATTTACATATCTCGTGCACTAGCCTAAGAGACAGGCATGATTTTTTAATTCCCTCCCACTCTTTTCTTCAGCAGCTCTGCAAGAATTGGCTGTTCCACACCTCACCATGATTTGGCATGCTGAAGTAATGTGGTTACTTTCCTGTCTTTTCACTGGATGTTATGCCGCGTACACACGGTCGGACTTTCCGGCATACTTGGTCCGGCGGACCAGGGTGTGCCGGACAATCCGCCCGTGTGTGGGCGGCGGCGGACTTTTCCGGCGGACTTCTTCCCAAAAGCCCGCCGGACCTAGATTTGAAGAAAGTTTCAAATCTTTCCGTCGGACTCAGTTTCGGGCGGAAAGTCCGCTCGTGTGTGTGCTGGTCCGACGGAAAGGCCGTTCGTGTGTAGACTGGTCCGACGGACCAGATACAACACGAGGGCAGGGTATTGCATCTCGCGCTCGCTGCAATAGGAAAAACAAATTTTCCTATTGCGGCGAGCGCGGGGCATACCAGGCCCTTAGGTCTGGTATGGATTATAAAGGGAACCCCGCTACGCCGAAAAAACGGCGTGGGGTCCCCCCTAAAATCCATACCAGACCCCGATCCGAGCACGCAGCCTGGCCGGTCAGGAAAGGGGGTGGGGACGAGCGAGCGCCCCCCCCCCCCCTGAACCGTACCAGGCCGCATGCCCTCAACATGGGGGGGTGGGTGCTTTGGGGGAGGGGGGCGCCCTGCGGGCCCCCCCCACCTCAAAGCACCTTGTCCCCATGTTGATGAGGACAAGGGCCTCTTCCCGACAACCCTGGCCGTTGGTTGTCGGGGTCTGCGGGCAGGGGCTTATCGGAATCTGGGAGCCCCCTTTAATAAGGGGGCCCCCAGATCCCGGCCCCCCACCCTATGTAAATGAGTATGGGGTACATGGTACCCCTACCCATTTACCTAGGAAAAAAGTATAAGTAATAAAACACACTACACAGGTTTTTAAAATATTTTATTAAACAGCTCCGGGGGGGGGGATCTTCCTCCGGCTTCGGGGGTCTTCTTCCGGCTTCGGGGGTCCTTCCGCTTCATCTTCTCCCGGCGTCCGGTTGGTTCTTCTCCGCTCTCTTCTCCCGGTGTTCCAGTTCTTCGGCCGGCTCCTCTGCTGTGTTCAGGTAGCTCTCTTGCCAGCAGAGGTCCGGACTTCTGAGCTGCTGGGCTTCTTCTCTTCTCTTCTCTTCTCTTCTCTTCTCTTCTCTTCTCTTCTCTTCTCTTCTCTTCTCTTCTCTTCCCCCAGATGTTGACACGACGCTCTCTCCGGCTGGACTGGTCTCCGAGGGCTGCGTTGTGACTTATATAGGCGGAGACCCCGCCCCCATATGATGTCACAGTCCCTGGGCATGCTGGGACTGTGACATTTTAGGGGGCGTGGTCGACCACGCCCCCTAAAACGTCACAGTCCCAGCATGCCCAGGGACTGTGACATCATATGGGGGCGGGGTCTCCGCCTATATAAGTCACAACGCAGCCCTCGGAGACCAGTCCAGCCGGAGAGAGCGTCGTGTCAACATCTGGGGGAAGAGAAGAGAAGAGAAGAGAAGAGAAGAGAAGAGAAGAAGCCCAGCAGCTCAGAAGTCCGGACCTCTGCTGGCAAGAGAGCTACCTGAACACAGCAGAGGAGCCGGCCGAAGAACTGGAACACCGGGAGAAGAGAGCGGAGAAGAACCAACCGGACGCCGGGAGAAGATGAAGCGGAGGGACCCCCGAAGCCGGAAGAAGACCCCCGAAGCCGGAGGAAGATCCCCCCCCCCGGAGCTGTTTAATAAAATATTTTAAAAACCTGTGTAGTGTGTTTTATTACTTACACTTTTTTCCTAGGTAAATGGGTAGGGGTACCATGTACCCCATACTCATTTACATAGGGTGGGGGGCCGGGATCTGGGGGCCCCCTTATTAAAGGGGGCTCCCAGATTCCGATAAGCCCCCGCCCGCAGACCCCGACAACCAACGGCCAGGGTTGTCGGGAAGAGGCCCTTGTCCTCATCAACATGGGGACAAGGTGCTTTGAGGTGGGGGGGCCCGCAGGGCGCCCCCCTCCCCCAAAGCAGCCACCCCCCCATGTTGAGGGCATGCGGCCTGGTACGGTTCAGGAGGGGGGGGGGCGCTCGCTCGTCCCCACCCCCTTTCCTGACCGGCCAGGCTGCGTGCTCGGATCGGGGTCTGGTATGGATTTTAGGGGGGACCCCACGCCGTTTTTTCGGCGTAGCGGGGTTCCCTTTATAATCCATACCAGACCTAAGGGCCTGGTATGCCCCGCGACGGGGCTCGCAAGGTGTCAATCTCGCCGATAAAAGCGGCAAGATTGACATCCTTTTCTGGTCCCGTCGCACCTGAGTCACGTTCAAAATGAACGGACTTGGCCGTGTGTGGGCAAGTCCGTTCATTCTGAAAGTCCGCCGGGACTCCGGCGAAAGTCCGTCGGAAAGACGGGCGGACTTAGCCCGCCGGAAAGTCCCGGCGTGTGTGGGCACGTCCGTCCGTTTTAAAGTCCGGCGCACCTGGCGGACAAAGTCCGTCGGAAAGTGTGCCGGACCAAGTAGGATAGAAAGTCCGACCGTGTGTACGCGGCATTAGAGATCATAGCAGAAGTTCAGCAGAAGTTCAGTGTTAGAAATAAACAGGAGAAAATGCATATTAACAAGGAGTGTAGAGATGGGTGGGGAGTCTACTGACATCACGACTCCACCCACCAAGCTCCAGACAACAGACCCACCCACAGAATATGCAGTTTGTCGGGTCTCATAAGAGACAGAGGGGAGACATTTGACAGGTAAAGATACATGAAGGAGGCATGTATATCCTTATAGATAACCCCTATGGCAGTAGTTTAGAAAGGATGATATTGGGTTTACATCCACTTTAAGGGCCGCGCCACGTACATACAGTATACTGCAGCAGGGCGGCCCTGAAGCGCAAAATCCCGTACCTGTATGGGATTTCTCTTTCTGGCCCTGGGGTGCACGCGCATACCACCGGAGCCCCACTCCCGCTGTGATTGGACACAGTGGGAGCCAATCAGCGGGTCCGGCGGCCATGATCGTTCACTGGAGAGACAGAACGGCGGTCTGCCTATGTAAACAAGGCAGACCATCGTACTGTCAGAGAGAAAGAGAGAGTTCTTGTGTTCCTGCTAATCAGGATCACAGATGTCTCTCTTCCTCCAGTCAGTCCATCCCCCACACAGGTAGAAAGCATTTCCTATGAGCACACTTAACCCTTTGATCGCCACCTTCCCTGCCAGTGTTATTTATACAGTGACAGTGCATTTTTTAGCACTGATCACTGTACTGGTGCCACCGGTCGCCAATAAGTGTCACTTAGTGTCAGATTTGTCCTCCGCAATGTCACAGTCCCGCTAAATATCACTGATTGCTGCCATAGTAAAAAATATATTAAAAAAAAAGTCAATAAATCTATCCCATAGTTTGTAGATGCTATAACTTTTTTTTTTTAATCTTTATTTAAGGTATGCGGTTTGAACAAAGCAGTATGGCATTACATATAATAATCAATTAAATCCATTAATAGACATTAAAACCATCATGTCAAAGAGTCAATGGACATCAACAAGATAACAGGCAAGGTTCTAGTACAGCAATATGAGGAATCTGTAAACTGTGGGCAATAGCCTCTACAACAAACATAACCTGTTTTTCAACTTGTACTGTGGTGGGAACCCCCCCCCCCAAAAAAAAAAAAAAGTAGCTTCATTGGTCATACACACATCAAAAGAAATAATATAGGATAAAATGGAAATAACCCTAATTAGCAGGTACCGAGCCATCATGAGATAGAGAACAAAACGTGGATAGTGTACGAGATAGGGCTCTCCGCCCCAGCTTTTCAGGAGCGGCACCCATTTATCAACGCATACCGGTCAATTTTTTCTGGGTAGTATAGAAAAACCTTAAGTGTCAAGAAGGAAAATAAATAGAAAAAAAACACAGTAGGAGGTGGGTAAGAGGGAAGGGAGGGTAGAGTTTCGATGGGGTCGACGGCCCAAGGCTTCAAATTCTCATGAAGGAAGTTGCTCAAGTATATGTCAAGTAGTCATCCGAGAACCGAAACAAGTCCCAATATAGCCAGCGTGTATTATGTTCCTCCTTCCTGTCCCCAAGGGCAGCTGTCAGGTGTTCCCTCTGCTGAATATTGCTCACCCTGGCAAACTACTGTGACACCAAAGGTGGGGATTGTTATTTCCACATGCTGTGGACGCATGCCCTGGCTGCATTCAGAAGGTGTTTCAGTAAGGATTTGCGATATTGCTTACTGGACATAGGGGTCAAATTTAGGAGCACTGCTGCTGGGTTGTCATGAAGGGAGATATCAGTAAGCTTGTGGATGATCTGTAGGACCTGTTGCCAAAAAGGGGCCAGTTTCGGACATTCTGAGAAGATGTGGAGTAGTGCGCCAGTCTGGGTACCACATCTCCAGTACAACGAGCTATGTCCTGGGAACATGGGCGTAGCATAAGGGGTTGCAGGGGTCACAATAGAAACCCTAGCTCCAGGGGGCCCCTGCAGCCTCCCTGTCATATTATCATATCCTCCACAAAATCCAGCTCCGATCTGCCCTAGGGCCCCACCGCCACGCTCCAGTGCTGGGCTTCTACTTTGCCTTCCACAGTCCACACCGCTCTGTTTCCATTGGCTGGGGAGCAGCTGTGAGACATTTCCTGAATGGAGAGGAGCACGAGGGGAGAACAGCCCAGGATGGGGAAGTGTCTGTGCTGTGTGCTGGCAACATGGAATGGTAACCGAGCTCAGCGAGGCAAGAGGAGGAGAGTGCCGTCCTGTAGCCACGATGGGACCGATGTCACTGGTGAGGTATGACACTGCTCAGTGTCTCCTAGTCATCAGCTGGGATTCTCTGTACCCTCTGTAATGAAATTCAGATTCCTGGAGCATTCCAGATGACGTATTGATGACGAAAACGCGTGGTACTGTACGTCATTGCATCACTTCCAGTCAGAGCGGCGATTGTTTGTACACAGCGCCGGCTCCATTTTTATTCCATTTCATTACCGCATGTAAAATTCAGACTCCATGTGAGTATATATCTATACATTTTTATCTTAAATAACGTTTTTTAAAAACAATTTCACGCTTTGGGCATTCCTGTTTCCTGCATGTGACATCTTGGGGGAAAGCCAGCATTTGACATGCAGACCATCCAGCAGGCTCCAGAGAGCTACACAGTGGCTAAAACTGTGAACGCCTAATACCCCTGGAGGGTAATGCTATCTGGTGAGTGCAATATATTACCAACACAGATTAAGTCACCTGGCACCATTGTCACCTGAGAGAAAAATCTGAATTAATTTTGAACATTCACTGAACACCGTTTAAAGCACAAAGTCACTTTAACTAATGGAATTGTATATCATCTAAAACAGTTGGACTCTGTTTATATATTTATTTTATATTTACTTGTATATTATAAATGGACGGCATTAATCAGAGAGGCAGCACAGAAACCTAAGGTAACCCTGGAAGAGCTGCAGAGTTCCACAGCAGAGACTGGAGTATCTGTACATAGGACGACAATAAGCCGTACGCGCCATAGAGTTGGGCTTTATGGCAGAGTGGCCAGAAGAAAGCCATTACTTTTAGCAAAAGACAAAATGGCACGTTTTGAGTTTGGGAAAAGGCATGTGGTAGACTCTCAAAATGTATGGAGGAAGGTGCTCTGGTCTGATAAGACTAAAATTTTACTTTTTGCCCATCAAAGAAAACGCTATGTCTGACGCAAACCCAACACATCACATCACCCAAAGAACACCATCCCCACAGTGAAACATGGTGGTGGCAGCATCATGCTGTGGGAATGTTTTTCAGCAGTCGGGGCTGGGACACTGGTCACAGTTGAGGGAAAGATGGATGGTGCTAAATACAGGGATATTCTTGAGCAAAACCTGTGCCACTCTGTGTGTGATTTGAGGCTAGGACAGAGGTTCACCTTCCAGCAGGACAATGACCCCAAACACACTGCTAAAGCAACATTTGATTGGTTTAAGGGGAACCATGTAAATGTGTTGGAATGGCCTAGTCAAAGCCCAGACCTCAATCCAATAGAAATCTGTGGTCAGACTTAAAGATTGCTGTTTACAAGCACAAACCATCCAACTTGAAGGAGCTGGAGCAGTTTTGCAAGGAGGAATGGGCAAAAATCCCAGTGGTAAGATGTGGCAAGGTCATAGAGACTTATTTAAAGTGACTTGGAGCTGTGATAGCCGCAAAATGTGCTCTACAAAGTATTGACTTTAGGGGGGTGAATAGTTATGCACATTGACTTTTTCTGTTATTTTGTCCTATTTGTTGTTTGCTTCACAATAAAAAAAAATGTTCAGAGTTGTGGGCATGTTCTGTAAATTAAATGATGCAAATCCTTAAACAATCCATGTTAATTACAGGTTGTTAGGCAACAAAACATGAAAAATGCCAAGGGGGTGAATACTTTTGCAAGGCACTGTACATTAACTAAGATGTAGTTGATGCTTTGGAGGATTAAAGCTCGTTGTCCTGAGGAGCTTGCGATCTTCTGCGTTAATGCCAGCGGTCTCGCCAGGACTGCTGGGGTCTGCCTGTTGGAATCACAGAAGGATTGCTAATGCTCAGTGGTAGGACGAATGCCAGCCAATTGGAGAGAAGCACTGGAGGTATCTCAAGAGAACTGAAAAAGGCTGGAAGATCTGAGGGATGCCGAAGAGTGTATGATCGGCCTCCCTTACGTGCAATTAGGTGGGAACGATGGCCCCACTTGTAGGTGATCCCCAGTTCATCAAACTTCTCCAGTAAGGGCTTCAAACATCGGCGCATCTGAAGGCTCCTCCAGGATACACCTGGCAAAAGAAGGACCTGTGTTTCATCAAAGTCCATGGGCCCCCTGTGCCATGCCCTTTGGAGGATCTCTGGGTCTGTCTTCGGTGGGACCCCTGGGTCCTAAGGTCCTGTGGACCCTGTCAATGGCAATGGTGGTCTCAGGGGGGCGCTCCAAGCAGTTGTTAAATATGGCAGTAACAGTTGCCTTGAGGTCCACTTGTCGAGTGGCTTCTGGAAGGCCATGAATTCTGATGTTGCGCCAGCAATTGCAATTTTCCAGATTGTCTAAAAGTAGATGCAGCTGAGTAACTTGGTCTGACACCTCATCATGTGCAAGTTGTAAACTGGAGACTTCTTGATGGAGGGTGGCTTTGTCAGTTTCTAGTGAGGAAACACGTGTGAACACCTCTGCTACCTCTTGTTTAAGCGAGTAAGCGGAGTGCTGCCTCTACCCGGGAGGCTAGTGAGTCAAAATCCTCTCTAGTAAATCCTCTCTAGTCTCAATTTTTGCAAGAGGGCCCATAAGGTCTGGTCATTTAGAAGTGGAGAAGGAGAGTCCAGTGAGGGCAGAACTAAAGGAGTAGTACCGCAGCTGGCATGTGCGTCACTAAGTTCAGTGGCACGCCGGATGCACAGACCTGGTACTGGAAGGTCTGTGAACACAATGGAGCCCTGACCACTGTATGGAGCGGTGAGCCACCGATCTCCTCCCTGGGGCTACAGAGTGATGTGAGGGACAGGGAGCAGAGCAAGCAAGGAGAGAGATCGCTAGATCGTGAGAACGAAGGCATGTCATTGCCGCGATTGTACCTCTCTCCCCCTCCTCTAGCTGCAGGCAGGCAGGCTGTGCCCCATCCTCGTGGCAGATGTCGGCACCATCTTGGCTGGGCCTGGAGTGGATGCGGCCGGCTGTACTGGGACCAGGAACCGTTCCATGGAGGCAGCGGGATCAAAAGTTCTGTGGTACCACTTCCCTGTCTTACCGGGCAACTTGGAGAGACAGAAATGTGAGGTAAGTCTGTGCGGGTAAGCTACTGGAGAGCCAAAGTGGTTAAGCTACAGTTTCAGTAACTGCAAGCAGATAAGGCTCAGTAGGACTGTCTGTAGATTGGTATTTCCAGCCACTTAAGCTCTGGCATGCAAAAGAAGAGCATGGATGTGAGTCTGCCTCCCCCTGCGAGCCTTTGGCTGTGTTTTTTCATTGTGTGAGTACTGGAACTCCAGTACTCTTGGTAAAAAAAACATTGGTCTGATGTTTCTGTTCTTCTGCAATCTGCTGTAATCTGTTTTAAAGTACACCGTGGACTGTGGTGGGTGGCACAGAAAAAAAAATGCCGCTAGTTTCATACACCTGAAGCAATCTGTTGGTAAAAGTTATACTAGTCAAGAAGTTCTCCATACCAACAGGTTCCTTCAGGTGTACTGTTGAAAGAACTATAGCATCATTAATTGAATTATATTTTCTATGACAGGAAAAAAAACTATTAATGCTGCTATAATTCTGTCAACAATACACCTGAAGTGTTGTTGGTAGGGAGAACTTCTTGGCTAGTATATCCTTCATGTCCTTTGATAGTGTCTCACATTTAAGTGGTTATTCAGGCAAGGTATTTTTATTCCATGTTCATAGGATGAGAACTGTTTTGCTTTATTATGTCATTGCTTGCCATGACACTTGTTGGGGGTTATTGCTCGAAGTTATCATTACTGGCCCTGACAGTTATTTTCCAAATTATACGATCTCTTCAGTGTACCCCAGGCCCTGTTTTGTCTAAAAGGGACAAAGGTGGCACACGACAAGTCACTTTTTGGCCATGTCCAACTTTTGATCAAGCCCACAAGTGCACAGAACCTCCTACTTATAATCCAAGTACAGCACCCCTCCAAAAAACATTTCTCGAGCTGCCCCTGCCTGTACTTCATTCATTTTTAGCCCATAGAGATTTACATGCTTTCCTTGATACCTAAAACTTCCTGCTTCAATTATGTAGCTTCAACAATGTTTCTTTAGAGAATCTTTAAACGTTACCCTTTTGTTTTCTTTCTTTATTTAGCCTAAGTTCACACTGCTGCGGGATTGAAATTGTGCCAGTTGAGCTGAACTGGCACAATTTCATTCCCGCATGTCAGTCCGACTTCGGGGGCGATTTCAGAGACATCTGTGCGGGTTCCTGCACTGATTGTCTATTGAAATCGCACCCCGAAGTTGCCAAAAGTAGTACAGAAACTACTTTTGGGAATCGGCGCAGCGTCGCAAAGCCAGCGTCTCACCGTTTCAGACGGTGCCGTTGCCGGCAATAGCCGCCGATTTGGCATGCCAGATCGCATCAATGTGAACCTAGGCTTAAAGTGATTTGTTTTTACATAATACAGGTTTATACTTACCTGCTCTGTGCAAAATAATTGCACAGAGTGGCCCTGAACCTCCACTTCTCAGGTCCCCTGCTAGCGCTCCTGGCCCCTCCCCTCCAGCTTGCTCTCGACCCTCGTTGTTTGTGTCTATAGCCCTCATCGTTGGCTTTGATTGACAGCAGCACAATTTGGTTAGAAGAGCCTGTCTCCTACTAGTATGCCATAGAGAAGGACCTTTACTCACTGTTTTGATGGGGTGTCCTCTCTAAAGAAGTTGAACATGCCCCTTGCTGAGTCAGACCTATAGTTTGCAGTCCATAAATCTCATGCTCTCAGCTGATTAGAGAGCTCTAGCTCTAAAACTTTAGGACAACAGGGGTCGCCCAGCGCTGTGGTGTAACAGAAAAACTTAAGAAACGTTGGAACAAATGTATATTTATGGTGCTGTCCTTTGAATAGGAGGCCGCCATTTTGTGGTAGCCCATAACGCAAGAAGGCGAAGAGCCCTTCTGGGGTGTTGGAGGTTCCATCATGATAGGTTCCTTCCAAAAGGAGCAAAGCTCATTGGACCAGGACAGGAGTCCCATGACGAAGATATTAAACCTCACACTGGAGATCATCTACCTGCTGACCGGAGAGAGGTTTCATCCTGTGAAATCTGGTGACAATGTTACCATCACAGTGCTTCGGACTTCCTCCCTGACATCTGAGAAAAATGACAAGAAGATTCTAGAGGTCACCCAGAAGATCATTTAGGTGCTGACGGGAGAGGTTCCTATAAGGCATCAGGATGTCACTGTCTATTTCTCCATGGAGGAGTGGGAGTATATAGAAGGACACAAGGAACTCTACAAGGACGTCATGATGGAGAACCGGCCGCCCCTCACATCACCGGATGGATCCAGTAACAGAAATACCCCAGAGAGATGTCCCCGTACTCTGTATTCCCAGGACTCCATGGATGAACCCCAAGAGATCCTCCAGGATGATCAGGGTGACAACCTGATTGTCGTTAAAACAGAAGATCCGGGTGACAATGAGGAGTGTATGAAAAGCAAACAATTTAAGGAGGAGGAAATCCCTCCAGAGATCAGCACAGATAGACAGCCCAGTGGGATTACTACAGAGGTCTCTCCAGTTATCCCTCTAGATGGTAAAAGTGAAGCTGATGACATCACATCTGATGACCTGCAAGCAGAAAGCCCTATCGATCTGAACCTCCATCCGGGAACTCTCAGAACCACAAAGTCTCTCACCTGTTCCATATGTGGGAGATGCTTCACACAAAGATTTCATCTACTCAGACATCTTCGATTACACAAGACCGGGAGACCATACTCCTGCTCTGATTGCAGCAAATGCTTCATTCAGAAGGGCCACCTTGTGGTACACCAAAGACTTCACACGGGGGAGAAGCCATATTCCTGTCGGGAATGTGGGAAGAGCTTCATCCAGAAAGCTTCTCTTTTGTATCATCAGGATACACACTCAAGGGAAAAACCTTATTCCTGTACTGAGTGCAGGAAGAGCTTCACTCAGAAAGCTGCTCTGATCTACCATCAGGGTACACACTTCCAGGAGAAACCACATTCCTGCACCAAGTGTGGTGAAAGCTTCCACAAAAAGGTGTTGCTCGTCAAACATCAACGAACATGCATGCAGGGAAAACCCTATTCTTGTTCCGAATGTGGGAAATGCTTTGTGAACAAATCATACCTTATCGGTCATCAGAGACTCCACACTGGTGAAAAACCATTTTCCTGCCTTGAGTGTGGAAAAAGTTTTGCTTTGAGATCAACTCTCTCCAACCATCAGAAGGTCCACCTAAGGCAAAAGTCATTCTCTTGTTCAGAGTGCGAAAAGTTTTTCGTCAGCAAGACCTCCCTTATCTTCCACCAGGCCACCCACACTGGGCTGAAGCCTTTTTCGTGCCTGGAATGTGGAAAACGGTTTGCACAGAAGTCACATCTGACTGTACACCAGAGGTGGCACACGGGGGAAAAGCCTTATTTCTGTACGGAATGTGGGAAATCCTTTGTGGGAAAGTCATACCTTGAAGACCATTTGACCATCCACACGGGTCAGAAGCCCTATTCGTGTTCAGAATGCGGGAAGCAGTTTGCCTACAGGGCAAACTTGATTGTTCATCGGAGGAGGCACACCGGGGAAAAACCACATTCATGTCCAGAATGCGGCAAACGCTTTGTGCAGAAGTCTTCTATGATTGACCACCAGAGGATCCACACCAACAACCTCTTCTTCTGCTCGGAGTGTGGCAAGGGATACACACGCAAAGCCATGCTGGTTATCCACCAGAGGACGCACATAGAGCAGAAGCCATACTCGTGTTCAGAGTGCAGGAAGAGTTTTGTGAAGAAGGAATCCCTCTCCTCGCATCAGAGAATCCACACCAATAGCCTCTTCTCCTGTCCTGACTGTGGGAAGGGCTTTCTACACAAATACAGCATGCTGCAGCACCAGAAAGCACACAGGGTCCAAGAGAAGCCCTACTCATGCTCAAAATGTGGTAAACACTTCACGCAAAAGTCGGGTCTGGTCAGGCATCAAAGAGTTCACACAGGCGAGAAAAAGTTTTCTTGCGCAGATTGTGGAAGAAGCTTCACTTGGAAACACTGTCTTGTCAGTCACCAGAAATGTCATCAAGGCCAAATATCAGGGGCGGACAGATCACTCTCAGATTCCAGGGCCGGCATTTCCGATATAGGAGGCGCCATGATCCTTTAATTGCACCAAAAGAAATAACAAACCTTGAAACTGTTTTTTTCTTTTAACCAAATTTATAGAATAATTATGTGATAGAGATAAAGAAAACAAGTTTTCAAATAATTTGAATTTCTTTTTATTTAAAGCAGAACTTTACTCATAACAACTTGATACAAATACTGTTCTTTAGCAAAGAACATACATTCCACAATAATAATTAC
This sequence comes from Lithobates septentrionalis, assembly GCA_037952835.1. NCBI lineage: Eukaryota > Metazoa > Chordata > Amphibia > Anura > Ranidae > Lithobates > Lithobates septentrionalis. The sequence goes on along the minus strand of JBBDGP010002495.1, from coordinate 506,106 downwards.
GCTACCAAATTTATTGTGTAGTGTAAATTGCCTCCAGCATTGCTCCTGTTTCTTCTTGCTGGAGGGTGCCATTTTGCCGAAGCCCAGAGCCCCTGAGCAGCAGTAAATCTTTAGGCTATCAGCAGATTGACCTTTAGTGGCTCTTATTTTCGGCACAGTGCCTACTAATAGAGAGCAACTGAGCATGTGCACAGCAGGGTGAGACAGTGCATTTTAAACAGTAGAGGCACCTATTTGTAATCTTTTACATACAGTAGCTATACCTGCAAAATAGGCCAGCCTGAAGTGTTCTAGCAGGACTTAATTTTCTGACTAAAGGTCCACTTTAAACATGGCCAGCGCTTGCAGTAACAAGTTCCTTTGTTTTTTAGGCATTAACCACCGGTAGGTTTTACCCCCTTCATGACCAGGGCATTTTTAGTTATTCAGTACTGCGCTACTTTAACTGGTAATTGTGCTGTACCCAAATTAAATTTATATCATTTTTTAAACACAAATAGAGCTTTCTTTTGATGGTATTTGGTCACCACTGGGTTTTTTATTTTTTATATTATATAAACGAAAAAAAGACCACAAATTTTGAAAAAAAATGTTATAAAACATATCCAATGAATAAATAAATCTAATTTCTTCATAAATTGAGGCCAAAATATATTCTGCTACATGTCTGGTAAAAAAGCAAAAAGAAAAAATCCCAATACGTTTGTTGTGAAAGGTATAGCGTCTGCAAACCATGGTGTATACGGTATACAGTGTGTGTGTGTGTATATATATATATATATATATATATATATGTATATACACACACACGCTGTATTGCCGGGGGTGTTGGGACGCCTGCCCTTACATGAACTTTGTTGGCGTCCCGGTCTTGGTCCGTAGGGTTCGGTGTTGGGTTGGCCCGCCCTTTGCGGCTGTGGCGGCTTCGGCTCTTCTGGGAGGGCTGTCCACGGGGTTTGGGAGTGTGTCTGTGGGGGTGTTTGGCCATTCTTCCAGAGGTGCATTGTCGGGACAGTCGGGTTCCTCCGCCCCGGGCTCGCTCATCCGTGTCTTTGTGGACCTTGCTTTGTGCACTGGTCCAAATCATTTGGTGGAGGGGGGATTATGGTGTGGGGTTGTTTTTCAGGGGTTGGGCTTGGCCCCTTAGTTCCAGTGAAGAGAAATCCTAAGGCGTCAGCATACCAAGACATTTTTGACAATTTTATGCTCCCAACTTTGTGGGAACAGTTTGGGGAGGGCCCCTTCCTGTTCCAACATGACTGTGCATGGGGCGGGGTCCGTGAGGGCGTGGATGGGTGAGTTTGGAGTGGGGGAGCTTGACTGGCCTGCACAGAGTCCTGACCTTAATCCGATAGAACACCTTTGGGAAGAATTAGAGTGGAGACTGCGAGCCAGGCCTTCTAGACGACAGCAGTGCATGTCCTCACGGGTGCGCTTCTGGGGGAGTGGTCGGACATTCCCGTGGACGCGCTCCTGGGCCTTGTGGGCGGCCTTCCCGGGGGGGTTGGGGCTGTTGTGGCTGCGGGGGGTGGGCTAGCTCGGTGTTGGGCCCTGCGGGCTGGGACTGGGATGCCATTAAAGTGGTAGTAAACCCTTACAGACCACTTTTCCCTACAGGTGGGCCTATAATAAGGCTTACCTGTAGGTACTGGAAATGTCTCCTAAACCGTGCATATTTACCATTTATGCTTGCGCCGACATCATCGGCGCATGCAGACTTTAGAAAGTGCACGAGTGATGTCACGCGACTCCTGCCAGTCACAGAGCCGAAATCCGCGGCCCCGAAAGGAAGAGGGTGAAGATGGATGCTTCCACCAGCGGGGACATTGCGGGCTTTGTTTGCAGGTAAGTGCCACATAATGGGCTGTTATGGGATTCATACTAGCCCATTGTGCGTTTACTTTTCAGGGGAATAAAGAGGAAGTAAAACCTATGTGCGTGTGGGGGCGGGCGTCCCGGTGCTTTTGGTAGTGGGGTGTGTGCAGTGTATATATATACAGATTAATGTCCAAAGAGACTGATGAAAATGTTCAAGGTAAATATATCCTTGGAGATTATGCAGGAAAGATAAGTGATTCTACGGTAAGCACTCAGCACCCAGTGAGTAATCCACCACCATAGTAGATGTACGCTTACCAGAGGTAAGCTAGATAACAGCTTATCAATGGATATCCACTTGAGGGACACAACTCCCAGGATCTCCTCCCAAGGAAAGGATAAGCAGGGACTCTCTCACAGCGGACCACAAACAGCATACCAGGGGGACCCAAAAAAATATAAAATATCCTCCATAGTGTGAATCCGCAAAGAAATTTATTTAAAAAATGGATAATTGCACTTACATAAAATCTGTAGTATAAAATACAAAAGAACAGCCGGCCGGCTTGCATACACCCGTTCACGAGATCAGGATGGAAACGCTGACGTCATCGTTTCCATCCTGATCTCGTGAACGGGTGTATGCAAGCCGGCCGGCTGTTCTTTTGTATTTTATACTACAGATTTTATGTAAGTGCAATTATCCATTTTTTAAATAAATTTCTTTGCGGATTCACACTATGGAGGATATTTTATATTTTTTTGGGTCCCCCTGGTATGCTGTTTGTGGTCCGCTGTGAGAGAGTCCCTGCTTATCCTTTCCTTGGGAGGAGATCCTGGGAGTTGTGTCCCTCAAGTGGATATCCATTGATAAGCTGTTATCTAGCTTACCTCTGGTAAGCGTACATCTACTATGGTGGTGGATTACTCACTGGGTGCTGAGTGCTTACCGTAGAATCACTTATCTTTCCTGCATAATCTCCAAGGATATATTTACCTTGAACATTTTCATCAGTCTCTTTGGACATTAATTTGCCATATGACTTATTTTGCTTTTCAATTATTGTCATTTTAAGTCTTAACCATTTTATGTTATATATTTTTTTCTCTTTATTGTTTACACATAATTATCTGGTTTAATTACTATACTGATCATATTTCCAAATTTTTGAATTATTCACATAATCATATATGTTGTAAAATATGGTCTTTAGTTTTAGCGCAGTCTTTTTTTGATTTTCTTTTGTATACATGTGTGCATGTCTCACTTTAGGACTGCAGCTTGCAATATTTCACTTTTTACAGTAGCGCGGTAGTTTTTTGTGTTATATATATACAGGTATATTTGGCAAAATTGCTGCCGTATTAATCATAATTTTACTTTTCTGAATCCTCCTCCTGTCAGCCTACCGCAGGTCAGCTCCACTCCTGATGCTGCGTGCACACTATCAGATTTTCAGACGGGAAATGTTCGATGGGAGCTTGTTGTCGGAGGTTCCGACTATGTGTGGGCTCCATCGGACATTTTCCGACAAACAAAATTTGAGATCTGGATCTAAAATTTTCCGACGGCAAGGTCTGTTGTCGTGGATTCTGATCGTGTGTGCACAGTCCCGACGCGCGGGGTTCCGCGCATGCTCGGAGTCGAGCGGAGGAGCCGCACTGGCTATTGAACGTCTTTTTTTCTCGGCTCGTCGTGCGTGTTGTGCGTCGCCGTGTTCTTGGCGATCGGAATTTCTGACGGGATGTGTGTGACCGTGTGTGTGCGGGACAGGTTTGGGCCGGCATCCGTCGGGAAAGGAGAGCATGGATTTTGTTGTCGGAGTGTGCGGTTGTGTGTACGCGGCATAAGACCGCTCCAGGACAACCCCTAACTAGCTCATAAATTTTGGCATGGACCCCCAACAATTGTTGCGAGCAATCACAATTATTGCACTAGTAAACGAGGGGTAGGAATCCCCATCAGAGTCCCCCTTCCATATTTGTGTCTCTATCAGAGCCCCCCTTCCATATTTGTGTCCCTATCAGAGCCCCCCTTCCATATTTGTGTCCCTATCAGAGCCCCCCTTCCATATTTGTGTCCCTATCAGAGCCCCCCTGCATATTTTTGTTCCCATCAGAGCCTCCTGCATATTTGTGTTTCCATCAGAGCCCTCCTGCATATTTGTGTCCCCCTTCCATATTTGTGTCCCCATAAGAGACCCCTGCACAATTGTGTCCCCCTTAGAGCCCCCTTCCACATGTATGGTCCCCCTTTCCCATTTATGCCCCCCATCAGAGACCCCTGCACAATTGTATCCCCCTTAGAGCCCCCTTCCACATTTATGCCCCCTTCAGAGACCCCAGCACAATTATGTCCCCCTTAGAGCCCCCCTTCCACATGTATGCCCCCAGCAGAGACCCCTGCACAACTGTATCCCCCTTAGAGTCCCCTTCCACATTTATGCCCCATCAGAGACCCCTGCACAATTGTATCCCCCTTAGAGCCCCCTTCCACGTTTATGCCCCCTTCAGAGACCCCTGCACAATTGTGTCCCCTTTAGAGCCCCCTTCCACATTTATGTCCCCATCAGAGACCCCTGCACAATTGTATTCCCCTTAGAGCCCCCCTTCCACATTTATGCCCTCATCAGAGACCCCAGCACAATTGTGTCCACCTTAGAGCCCCCTGCACAATTGTGTCTCCCTTAGAGCCCCCTTCCACATTTGTGTCCCTCAAAGGAGCCCCGCCGCACATTTGTGTCCCCATTACCACCAGCAGTCTGTCAGGGCTGGGCTCAGCCAAAAAAAAAAAAAAAAAGAGAGCTCTAGCTCTGACTCAGCAGTGGGCGTGTTGGACTTCGGGAGAGAGTTCACTGTTTCCACACAGAAAGCTAGGGAGCTTCTCTACAGGGACAAACTTTTCACTCAAGTTTTAGCTGCTTTCTAAAGAAAACAAGCTGTAAGACTTTGAACACCTTTTGTTTTGATGCACCTGATTTAAATGGAAAGTTTGCTTTGGCCTTAAAGTGTAACTGAACTCAAATTTGCTATGTTATAGGGAAATTTTTAGAAATGTGAAATGTGCATAAGCAGTACTCTAAAAATGTTAACATTTTTCTGGACCTCCTCGTGAAAAGCAGCAGTGCACTTCCTGGTATGTGAGGAAGCCTAGGCACTCCTGTGTTTCCTTCCAATAACAAACATGTCATACATACCTCCACTGTACAGTCCGTTTTGCACAGAGTGGCCCTGAACCTCGTCTTCTGGAGTCCCCCAGCGGTGCTCGCGGCTCCTCCTGGCATCTGGAAACCCCCTAGGAGAAGCGCTCTCCCAGGGGGTTACCATGCGGGCATGCTCCTGAATCCAGCATTTACGTCAATAGACACAGAATGTCGGACTTGGCCCCACCCCCAGCGCCAGCGTCATTGCATTTGATTGACAGCAGTGGGAGCCAATGGTTGCGCTGCTATCAATCTATCCAATCAAGAGCCGAGAACCCCGGCCAGTGAGGTAGAATGCATCTCCACCGAGGGAATGAACGGGCTCAGGAGAGTAAAGGGGGGGGGGGCTGGGGGGGCTGCTGAGTGACAGAGGTTTTTTCACCTTAATGCATAGGATGCATTAAGGTGAATAAACACAAGGGTTTACAACCCCTTTAAAGTCTTTGTGGCTGTCGGCTTGTAGTTCTCAATGAACTACAAGGGCGCTGTTGAGTGCTCTAGGTAGTTCATTGATGCTTCCTGTCAGTGTGTAACTGCCTGCTTGTACGAGGTATGGGCAGACAGCTTACACTGACCGTCTGCAAGAGCCCTGCATTGCACCCGTGGTCTGCTAACCTCGAGTGCAATGCTTTGCAGGCTCGTAGTAAAAAAAATAATAAATGCACATTTTTTTACCTGCAAAAAGATGTGCATGTATTTTTTTTTTTACAAAGGTGAACTAAGGCACAGTCCGAGATTAAGAGTAAGATTTGTTAACATCAATACTGCTTTGCTCACTGTTCTCCATGTTGGAGGCTCTGACTGAGAATGTCCTGCCTCTACCAAGATGGTCTCCCCCACACAGAGGCATAGAGCAAAACAGGGCATAGTAAGTCAGTAATGAGGACAGATCAGCTGCCTGACTGCTAATGACCAATCCTTTGCTCTATGCCTGCCTTTTTCTAGAGTTCAGTTCCTCTTTAAGACTAGATTTTTATTACATTGTCTTGTTATATGCCCTTTACTAGAAACCCATACTTCAGTGCCCCAAATGATGTCTGAATAGCTGAAATCACACATAATAAAAAGACTGTTTATCTGCCTGAAGCCCTTTCAATTTTAGCAGTGTGATTTATACTGTAATTGGTAGCTTTTAACAATGCTCAGTAAGTACATTATAGTTTTTACCTTCATCATGTATTTTTACTTCTTGCTTGTCTCCCAGCTGTTTGTGAGAAATCAAATCTATCAAGCACTGATATCCTGGCTCTTGACCCTCAGCCACACTATGACAGTTACTTTGCTAGCAAATAGGAATGTGTAGTGGGCAATAGGCGAGGGGACAACCTTTGACTCTACCTGGAGGTTCTGAAGCTTTGCCTGATCAGACTGTCATCAGGGGCAGAGCAGAGGCACTGAAAGCTGATGGAGGCATGTGTTGTGTGCACTTTATTCCTGTCAGCAGCTTTTTTGTTTGTTAAAGTGACAGAGTCACTTTGAGGGTGGCTTAAAGGCACAGTTCACCTTTGCCAAAAAAGTGTCTATGCAGCTGTAGCGCCCACCCACTTAGGTGTGTGCTAAATTAGTCAGTTAGGATTAGTGTCAGGTAAAGTTGCCAGTGTTTTGCCCTGTTGGTTTAAGCCTGGTTGGGTTAAATTGGTTGGGAGAAATAACAGAATAGAAAAGGGGGTGTGACCACCTGTATTCTGTTTGATTGATGCCCTGTTCTTCCAGTGAGAGGTTCTGGAGGGAAGTGGGTTGGACACAGGATGCAGTTAGTTTGTGTAGGTCACCCTGAACCAATCGTTGATTTGAATGGGCAGGGGCTATCAGGCCTATATAAACTAAGGTCACATGTTTCCTGGGGGAGTTGGATATGGGATTTTGATCCAGAAAGGCTGCAAAAATGTGACCCGCAGGGGTCCAGGCTTGAAGGCCTGGGGGTGTAATGCTCTCAGTGCTGGATAGCACAAGAACTTTAACCGGAAGGCCTGAGGGTTCAGAGACCTCAGTGCTGGATGGTTCATCCACAAAAGTCACCTAAAGAAACTCCAGGAGCAATGGATCAGACGTCACCGGCTGGGATGGTTCTGAACATGCGAAGCTGCTAAAAGGATGCAGTAGATCGGGGTGCGACCGGACTTTTCCTGAACTAACCAGGGAGGATAGCAGGAGATAGGCAGGTGAGGCCTGGTACTTCTGACATCCGAATTTCAAGGTGTTTTTCAGAGAAGCACCTGTCGGTTCATTAAGGGAATAGGATAGAACTACTTTTAAAGGAACCAAAGATTTAGAGGCAGCTCATACTTCCTGAAGATACAGACTGTAAATATTGCACATTCTTTTCTATCATGCTTAAAGGAAAGGAATAAAGTTTAATGTTCAATTGTTCTGGACTGTCTGCTCATGTGTTATTCGTGCGGGGGAGGAGAACGGAAGGCCACTAACAGAAAGGTATGAACTAACAGCAGCTCCCAAGGGAGTAGTGCGCTACACAGCTAAGAGGCATCTGTAGATAAAAACATCCTGTGCACCTTTGACCAAAGATTAAATATTGCCGTTGCTATAGGTGTAGGTCATTTACGTACCTTCTGAAGCCTGACTAAAAAAACTCCCAGAGATCACATCATCCTATCCTGCCTTGCTTCTAAGGGACTTTCAGCTGTTACTGATCACTTCCACCATCACAGGAGCATGCTCTGAAATGCTGAGCTCAGACATATTGTTTCAGGGGAGAGAAAACGCATGTGAAGGGAGTTGAATCAGAGAAAGAACGCGCTCCTGTGATGGTGGAAGTGAGCAGTGAAAACCAGGACTCTCTTTGTAACCTCCTAGCAACAAGGCAGGATAGGATTCTGCGAACTCTGGCAGTGGTGCAAATCTGTAACAATTTTCTTTCTTCAGTCTCCCAAAAATGTATGATTTTTTATTTATTTCCAGATGAAATGTGCTTGTTCTCTCCCTCAGAAATTGCAGTATATCCTAGAAAAACTTAAAAAGTGGGCTGCATGAAATACTGTGCATTTTTTTTTTTCTTTGAAATTTGAAACAAATAGAAAGTATATTTTTTGACAGGTGCAATATGCCTGTTCAATCCCTTAAAAAAGTAAAGCAGCCTGTCCAAAAAGGCTTAGTAGCTATATTGCTAAACTGTATAATTTTTCCTTGTGCAATATACCTACACAGTCAGAAATTGCAGCCCATTCATACATGCTTTATATCTGTGGTGCTAATCTCTAATATTTTATCCTTGTAAGTCTCTGAATCAAGACACTAATGTTTACTTCCAGATGGAATATGTCTGCTCTGAAATTGAAGCCTGTGCATACAGGCATAATATCTGTGGTGCACATCTGTAACATTTTCTATCTTTAGTCTCCTAAAAAATACATACATTTAGTTGGTGTACCCAGGAGGCTGGGCTCAGGGGAGGTATATCTATTATTTATAGGCTTCTGCTAGACTCTCCCGACAGATTCCCTTACATGCGGGCATGGGATTTGGATCTTGCCTCTGACAGGGATGTGAAACATTAGCACTAGGAATGAGCTCGAACATCGGCGGTTCGGTCGTTCGCCGAATTGCGAACGATATGGGCCGTTCGCGCCAAATTCGTGTGGCGCGTCACGGCCCATAATTCACTGCGGCATCGCAGTGCATTGCTTGCTGATGATTGGCCAAGCATGCACTATGACCCGCATGCTTGGCCAATCACAGCGCCGCCTGAACAGAGAGCCGTAATTGGCCAAAGCCAAGGAGGCTTTGGCCAATTATGGCTCAGGGGATTTAGTACACGCCCCACACTATATAAGGCCACCTGCACGGCGGCCCTGTGCAGTGTGTTCTGGTGTGCTTAGAGAGAGAGAGAGAGAGACAGTGTCATTTCATTTGAGTTAGCTAGATTAGGCAGGACAGTCAGTCAGTTAGCTGCACTTAAAGTGTATTGTGTATATATATGCATCCCAGGTGTTGCATATATATATATACACTGTATTCAGTTTAGCTAGATCCGTTCCTGTTATCTTCTAGACTATTTACATTTAGTGCAGTGCGTCCTGCTCACAGTGTTCAGCTAGATCCGTTCCTGTTATCTTCCTACTGACAGGCAGGCTTGTCTTGTTACAGTATTTACAGCTACCTAAAGAAAATTACTGGTGTTCTTTTGATCCTATTAGTACCACGGTCAGGCAGCTAGACTATTTACATTTAGTACAGTGCGTCCTGCTCACAGTGTTCAGCTAGATCCGTTCCTGTTATCTTCCTACTGACAGGCAGGCTTGTCTTGTTACAGTATATAAAGCTACCTGAAGAAAATTACTGGTGTTCTTTTGATCCTATTAGTACCACGGTCAGGCAGCTAGACTATTTACATTTAGTGCAGTGCGTCCTGCTCACAGTGTTCAGCTAGATCCGTTCCTGTTATCTTCCTACTGACAGGCAGGCTTGTCTTGTTACAGTATATAAAGCTACCTGAAGAAAATTACTGGTGTTCTTTTGATCCTATTAGTACCACGGTCAGGCAGCTAGACTATTTACATTTAGTGCAGTGCGTCCTGCTCACAGTGTTCAGCTAGATCCGTTCCTGTTATCTTCCTACTGACAGGCAGGCTTGTCTTGTTACAGTATATAAAGCTACCTGAAGAAAATTACTGGTGTTCTTTTGATCCTATTAGTACCACGGTCAGGCAGCTAGACTATTTACATTTAGTGCAGTGCGTCCTGCTCACAGTGTTCAGCTAGATCCGTTCCTGTTATCTTCCTACTGACAGGCAGCCTTGTCTTGTTACAGTATATAAAGCTACCTGAAGAAAATTACTGGTGTTCTTTTGATCCTATTAGTACCACGGTCAGGCAGCTAGACTATTTACATTTAGTGCAGTGCGTCCTGCTCACAGTGTTCAGCTAGATCCGTTCCCGTTATCTTCCTACTGACAGGCAGGCTTGTCTTGTTACAGTATATAAAGCTACCTGAAGAAAATTACTGGTGTTCTTTTGATCCTATTAGTACCACGGTCAGGCAGCTAGACTATTTACATTTAGTGCAGTGCGTCCTGCTCACAGTGTTCAGCTAGATCCGTTCCTGTTATCTTCCTACTGACAGGCAGGCTTGTCTTGTTACAGTATATAAAGCTACCTGAAGAAAATTACTGGTGTTCTTTTGATCCTATTAGTACCACGGTCAGGCAGCTAGACTATTTACATTTAGTGCAGTGCGTCCTGCTCACAGTGTTCAGCTAGATCCGTTCCTGTTATCTTCCTACTGACAGGCAGGCTTGTCTTGTTACAGTATATAAAGCTACCTGAAGAAAATTACTGGTGTTCTTTTGATCCTATTAGTACCACGGTCAGGCAGCTAGACTATTTACATTTAGTGCAGTGCGTCCTGCTCACAGTGTTCAGCTAGATCCGTTCCTGTTATCTTCCTACTGACAGTCAGGCTTGTCTTGTTACAGTATATAAAGCTACCTGAAGAAAATTACTGGTGTTCTTTTGATCCTATTAGTACCACGGTCAGGCAGCTAGACTATTTACAGTTAGTGCAGTGCGTCCTGCTCACAGTGTTCAGCTAGATCCGTTCCTGTTATCTTCCTACTGACAGGCAGGCTTGTCTTGTTACAGTATATAAAGCTACCTGAAGAAAATTACTGGTGTTCTTTTGATCCTATTAGTACCACGGTCAGGCAGCTAGACTATTTACAGTTAGTGCAGTGCGTCCTGCTCACAGTGTTCAGCTAAACCTACAAGTTAGTGGGGTGCGTCCACCTCACAGTGTTCAGCTAAAGCTACCTGTAGAAGGTTGGTGGTGTTCTCATACTACAGGCAGGCAGTTGATTTTGCTAGCTGCAGTATCAGTACATATATATATATATATATATATATATATATATATATATATATATATATATATATATATCCCAGCTTAGTGCAGCTACAGGCCATTAGTATGTCTGGAAGGCCAAGAAGGAGAGGCAGACAGTCACAAGCCAATAAGAGAGCGCAAGCAGGCTCTGTGTCTAGTGCTGGTCGTGGAGACGGTGCATCCTCATCAGCACGTGGCCATGGGACACGCTTGGCCTTTTTTTCGGCAGCTGGCCGTGTTGAGCCGCAACATGCGGAAGACTTGGTCGAGTGGATGACCAAGCCGTCCTCATCCTCCTCATCCTCTCTCACCCATGCCCAGGGTGCTTTGTCTGGCAAAGCAGCGGCCTCTTCCTTCGGCTCAATGTCATCAGTGCATCAGTGACTCCTTCCCTAGCTCCACCATGTCCTCCTGAGGAGTCCCTCGAACTGTTTGACCACAGTGTTGGGTACATGCTCCAGGAGGATGCCCAGCGTTTGGAAGGCTCTGATGATGATACTGAGCTCGATGAAGGCAGTAACATGAGCACAGACAGAGGGGGTGCCCAAGAAGGACAGCAATCTGGCAGTCATGCTCCCCCTGCTGCAGCATACTGCCAGGTTTGCTCCAGTGATGAGGAGGGAGGGGATGATGAGGTCACTGACTCAACGTGGGTGCCTGATAGGAGAGAGGAGGAGGAGGAGGAGGAGGAGGCAGCACATCACCAACGAGGCAGGATGCCCTCCAGGGGCCAGCCTAAGGGCAGCACATTGACTGCATCACACCCCAAAGCTCCACATGTGCAGGGCGCTGCAGTCTCTGCGCGTTATTCAAAAAGTTCTTTGGTGTGGGCCTTTTTTGAGACGAGTGCATCAGAGCGCACCGCTGCTATTTGCAACATATGTCTCAAGCGTATCTCACGTGGCCAAAACATCTCCCGCTTGGGTACCACATGCTTCACCAGACATATGTTGACCTGCCATGCAGTTCGTTGGCAAGCGTATCTAAAAGACCCACACCAAAGAACAAAGAGGACCTCTCCTTGCTCCTCATCAGCTGAGATTTCCAACCCCACTAGACCTCCAGTCCTCTCTGAGACCTGCACTGAGAGGAATGAAGGTGTAGAATTAGGTGTGTCACAGCCAAGTACTTGTGGGCAATCTGCTTTTGGTACACCGACGTCAGATTGTACCAGGCAAATTTCCCTGCCCCAGCTGCTGCACCGCCGAAAGAAGTTTGCTCCCAGCCATCCACATGCCCAGCCGTTGAATGCTAGCTTGGCAAAATTGCTAGCACTTCAACTGCTGCCTTTTCAGTTGGTAGACTCTGCCCCCTTCCGTGAGTTTGTGGAATGTGCGGTTCCTCAGTGGAAGGTACCCAAACGCCACTTTTTCTCACGGAAGGCGATTCCGGCTCTCTACCGGCATGTGGAAGGCAATGTCCATGCCTCGCTGGACAGGGCGGTCAGCGGTAAGGTGCATATTACCGCTGACTCATGGTCCAGCAGGCATGGACAGGGACGTTACCTAAGTTTCACGGCGCATTGGGTGACTCTGCTGGCAGCTGGGAAGGATGCAGGACAAGGTGCAGTAGTGTTGGAGGTTGTTCCGCCACCACGCCTCCAAAATGCTAATGATTGTGACACACCTCTCTCCTCCACTCCTTCCTCTTCTTCTTCCTCCATGGCCTCTTCCTCTGAACCAGCGGTGCTCCGTAGTCGTTCAAGGGGCTACGCAAGTACGCAGGCCAAAAGATGCCATGCGGTGCTTGAGCTGGTGTGCTTGGGGGACAGGAGCCACACTGGGGCAGAGGTTCTGTCAGCTCTGCAGGGGCAGGTTCAGAGGTGGTTGACGCCACGCCAACTTAAGGAAGGAATGGTGGTTTGCGACAATGGCACCAACCTCCTCTCTGCCCTCCGACAGGGACAAATGACCCATGTGCCCTGTTTGGCTCACGTCCTTAACTTGGTGGTGCAGCGGTTCTTGGGCAGGTACCCGGGCTTACAGGATGTCCTGAGGCAGGCCAGAAAAGTCTGTGTGCATTTCCGCCGGTCATATAATGCCAGTGCTCGGCTGACGGACCTCCAAAAGGAGTTTAACCTGCCCAAGAACCGCCTAATCTGTGACATGCCCACCAGGTGGAACTCAACGTTGGCCATGCTGCAGCGGCTGCACACGCAGCAGAGGGCCATCAATGAGTACCTGTGCGACTATGGCACCAGGACAGGGTCAGGGGAGCTTGGTTTTTTTCCCCACGCCAGTGGGCCATGATCAGAGATGCATGCACTGTCCTGTCACCATTCGAGGAGGCCACGAGGATGGTGAGCAGTGACAGTGCATGCATCAGTGACACTGTCCCCCTTGTCCACCTGTTGGAGCACACGCTGCGTGGAATAATGGACAGGGCACTTGAGGCAGATCAGAGGCAGGAAGAGGAGGACTTCCTTAGCTCTCAAGGCCCCCTTTATCCAGACAGTGTTCCTGCGTGCCCGCCGATCACACAGGAAGAGGACGAGGAGGAGGAGGAGGAAGATTGTGTCAGTATGGAGGTGGAGCCTGGCACTCAGCATCCGCAGCAGTCTTTAAGGGATCAGTCCCAAGAAACACATGGACTTGTACGTGGCTGGGAGGAGGTGGCTGCGGACGTTGTCGTCCTTAGTGACCCAGAGGACTCCGGACCGAATGCCTCAGCAAACCTACGCTGCATGGCCTCCCTGATCCTGCAAAGCCTGCGTAAGGATCCTCGTATTCGTGGTATCAAGGAGAAGGACCAATACTGGCTGGCAACCCTCCTTGATCCACGTTACAAGGGTAAGGTTGTGGACCTTATCTTGCCATCGCAGAGGGAGCAGAGGATGAAACATCTTCGGGAGGCCTTGCAGAAAGGTCTGTGCAACGCGTTCCCAGAGACTGGGAGGTTACAAACTCCTGTTTCTGGACAACGTGTTGCTGAGGCTTCGGTCAGTCAAAGAAGGAGCGGTGGAGAAGGTGGCCGTCTGACCGATGCGTTCAGACAATTTTTTGGTCCGCAGCCCCAAGGTATGATCGGTTCCAGCAACCATCGCCAGCGTCTGTTTTACATGGTGCAGGAATACCTAGGGGCAAGATCAGACTTGGACACCTTTCCCACCGAAAATCCTCTGGGTTACTGGGTCTTGAAGATGGATCACTGGCCAGAGCTTGCACAGTATGCAATTGAGCTACTGGCCTGTCCTGCATCCAGCGTTCTTTCGGAACGCACATTCAGTGCTGCTGGAGGCGTGGTAACCGATCACAGGGTGCGTCTGTCCACCGACTCGGTCGATCGACTAACCTTCATAAAAATGAATCAGTCTTGGATCACCACCAGCTACCAAGCACCTGATGCTGATGTAACCGAATAATTTTTTTTGAAATCTCAGATCCCTTCAAAGACTGCCTATGCTGATGCTGAGTGACTATCCCTGAGTAGTTATCCTCTTCCTCCTCAATCATCATGCTGATAGCTTGTAAGAACATTTTTGGTTCTGGGCGCCACCACCAGTGCCTAAGGCACAATTTTTCAGCCCCTGTCTAACAGGGGCGTGTAATTACAATTTTTGATGCAATACTTTGCAGCAGGGCTCGTTCCTGCATTCCAACTAGAGTGTCTGTGAGGGGTTGCAGTGTTGTGGCACCAGCACCAGTGCCTATGGCCCAATTTTTCTGCCCCTGTCTAACAGGGGCGTGTAATTACAATTTTTGATGCAATACTTTGCAGCAGGGCTCGTTCCTGCGTTCCAACTAGAGTGTCTGTGAGGGGTTGCAGTGTTGTGGCACCAGCACCAGTGCCTAAGGCCTAATTTTTCAGCTCCTGTTCAACAGGGGCATGTAATTACAATTCTTGATCTAATATTTCACAGCAGGGCCCTGTGAGGGCTTACAGTGTTGTGGCCACAGCAACACCTAAGGCCCAAATTTCTGCTGAGTATATAGGGCAGGACCCTACTTTCAAACATCTAACTTACAAATGACTCCTACTTGCAAACAGAAGGTGACAACAGGAAGTGAGATGAAATCTACCCCTAGGAAGGGAAATTCTCTCCTGTAAGAGTTAATATGGGAAAAAAATTTCTCCTTTCCACTGATGCTTTCCAATCCTTGTTCCACAAAAAAACCCAAATTTTCAAAAAACATTTTTCATTGGGACAAAAAGTGAGGTGAAATCTTCTGAAGAGGAGGAAAGACAGCAAAACAAATGTCACAGGGGTGATAACCCTTCCCTATGTTTTCCAAAAAGCTTAAAAAAGATTTTTTGGCTGGAGCTAAACACGTTAAAAATGTACCCGTTCAAAATTACAAAGAGATTCTACTTAACAACACCTACAGTCCCTGTCTTGTTTGCACCGCCTGTATACTGCTGTTCAGAGTATATAGGGCCTGGTGGCCCCACACCTTTCCTTATTTTAATTTGGGTGCGGGGTTCCCCTTAATATCCATATAAGACCCAAAGGGCCTGGTAATGGACTGGGGGGTACCCATGCCGTTTGTCTCACTGATTTTCATCCATATTGCAATGACCCGACATTACATTAAACCCGCAAGCAGTTTTAAATGAGATTTTTCCTTTGAAAATGACATTTGGTGCAGGGACTGTTCTAAACACGGGAAACACGCGTCACTTTACAGGCATACTATAGACACCCCCCAGGTACGATATTTAAAGGAATATTTCACTTTTTTTTTTTTTTACTTTAAGCATCATTAAAATCACTGCTCCCGAAAAAACGCCCGTTTTTAAAAGTTTTTTTTGCATTGATACATGTTCCCTGGGGTAGGACCCGGGTCCCCAAACCCTTTTTAGGACAATACCATGCAAATTAGCCTTTAAAATGAGCACTTTTGATTTTGAACGTTCGAGTCCCATAGACGTCAATGGGGTTCTAACGTTCGTGCGAACTTTCGGTCCGTTCGCAGGTTCTGGTGCGAACCGAACCGGGGGGGTGTTCGGCTCATCCCTAATTAGCACTCCTCTATTCATCTAGCTTACAAAGGCATATTGAATATATCTCTGGTGGAGGCCAATGTCAAAGCTATGAGTAGCCTCCCTGGCGGTTTTCCTGAGTGTGGCTCGGGGTTTAATTTCAGCACCATTAGTGGTAACCCCGAGCCACACTCAGGATTACATCTCAGGATCCCGGTGCAGTGTTACTTACCTTGTCCCCAGGATCCTGCGATGTCCACCCGTGGTGTCTGCGGGCTCTGTCCTCCGCCCGGAGCCTCTGTGTGCTGGGCTCCGTTCCCTGCGAGCGTCACGACGCACGGTAGCGGAGCCTGGCGGCAAATTTAAAAAAGTGAAAATTCATAACACATACAGTACACTGTAATCTTACAGATTACAGTACTGTATGAAATAATTTCACAACCCTTTTGTCCCCAGTGCTTTGTCCAGTGCCCTGCATGCAGTTTTATATGATATATACTGTTCTTTCTGCCTGGAAATTGGAGATTGTCCATAGCAACCAAAAAGTGTCCCTTTCAAAAGTGGTTTTAGACCAGCTAGAAAATAGTGATAGTAAATTAGAACACTTGCAGAATTGAGCGATAGTGAATCGTGGGGAAATTTATTTTATTATTATTATATTATTATTTTTTATAATTTATTTATATTTATTTACTATATTATAATTTATGATTTTGTGTTTCAAACTTCGTCATACCTGGGATATCTACTAGACTCTTGTTGGACAGATTTAAGTGTGTTATTGCTAAAAAATTACAGGCCTACAATATAAAATGCCAAATTTCTATGCAAAATAATTGTACCGCTTTGAGATGCAAAAATCTGAAATAATCATACCGCCAGGGAGGCTAGATGGTATTTATTGGTTGAACTAGATGGACTTATGTCTTTTTTAACCTAACTATGTAACTATGGTATATGGTTCCCCTCCGTATTTCGAGGCTTTATCCGTCTTTCTCACCCCTATGCTTTCAAGAATGTCACTTACTGGGTACTATGTATCATATATGGTGGGAATGCCCGAGGTTGCAGGGTTACTGGAACAAGGTGTTGGCCTTGATATGGAAAATTTCAGGGATTCAGGTTCCCCAACAACCCTGAATTGATTTGTTAACCCCTTCCCGACCAGCCGCCGCAGTTATACTGCGGTAGGATGGCTCCCCTGCGCGAGCCGTCGTAGCTGTACGTCGGCTCTTTAAGATGCTTTTGCAGGTGCGCACCCGCAGTGTGTCCCTGGAGCCGTTGCGCGTGCCAAGCGTGACAGGGCGAGAACCGGGATCTGTGTGTGTAAATACACAAATCCTGGTTCTCTCAGGGGAGAGGAGACAGATTGTGTGCTCCTACTAAGTAGGAACACCGATCGGTCTCCTGACCTAGTCAGTCCCATCCCCCCCACCGTTAGAACACACTTAGGGAACACAGTTAGCCCCTTGATCACCCCCTAGTGTTAACCCCTTCCCTGCCAATGAAATTTATAGTAATCAGTGGCTATTTTTAGCTCTGATCGCTGTATAAATGTCATTGGTCCCAAAAAAAGTGTCAAAAGTGTCCGATCTGTCCTCCACAATGTCGCAGTCACGATAAAAATCGCTGATCACTGCCATTACTAGTAAAAATAAATAATAATAATTAAAATGCCATAAATCTATCCCCTATTTTTTAGACACTATAACATTTGCGCAATACACGCTTATTGCAATTTTTTTATTAAAAATATGTAGAAGAATACATATCGGCCTAAACTGATGAAGAAATTTGTTTGTTTTTTTTAATGTTTAGGATATTTATTATAGCAAAAAGTACAAAATATTGTGTTTTTTTCAAAATTGTTGCTCTTTTTTTGTTTATAGCACAAAAAAAAAATAAAAACAGCATAGGTGATCAAATACCACCAAAAGAAAGCTCAATTTGTAGGGAAAAAAGGACATCAATTTTTTGGGTACATTGTTGCATGACCGCGCAATTGTCAGTTAAAGAGACACAGTGCCGTATCGCAAAAAGTGGCCTGGTCAGGAAGGGGGTAAATTCTTCTGGGACTGAAGTGGTTAAATGAACCAGTTGAAAACCTACCTCAGTCTAAACAACGAATATTTTTTTTATGTTGTTAGGAGCAAAACTTACTATAGCCTGCTCATGGAAGAAGACCTGTGTGTGTATGTCAATATATATGTAGCACTATGGACTACAATTGCAAAGTGTGGTGATTCCCCGTCATTTCTATGTACTGTATTGTCCCTCTGGTGCCCACTGACTGACATCATCTCTCTCTCCCAAAGGGATTGTGGGATTAGTAGTTCCTCAGAATGGCAATTGCCCCCGCATGACTATACACCCGGACTACATATCCCAGGGATCTTTGGTACCATCAGAGATATTGCTGGGAAGAACTATAAAAGAGACCAGAGACCCGCCCCATGCTCTCTTCCTCCTGGGCCTCGTGCGTGACGGACCTCTCTGTGCAGGGAGAGTGAGGTTGCAGCCTACTACGCGGTGTACAAGAGAAGGGCCTAGCACTGCTTGCTGTTCATTGGACATCTATTCGGCACAACCTCAACAGTCTGACAACCTGCTCTTCGTGCTTCGCATCAGATGATCGTCGCAAAGGGATCAGCTGCAAGGACGCCTCTCCGGGAGCCGCTCTTTGGAAGGCATTGAATCGGCCTGGTCGTTGGTGAGGGGGCAATTGCCTACCATTGCAAACCCATTACCTTGTTACTGCACCTTATTGGATATAGTTACTGAGCTCCGACTGCCAGCGAAGACCATCAGGCCTGCAACTGGGACATTGCTGTCATTACTACTTAAAGGGCCCTCACACCATTCTTGTTTGATTGATCTCTCATTAGGATTGAATGTTAAATAGGCTGGCCTGGGTTCCCCCTTTAGAAGTCTTGCCAGAATGAATGCCTAACTCTTGCTTATCCTTTCAGGTCATGTTCAAGTGGTACTCCATTGTACATATGTGTATATAATATACTGTTGTTGCCAAATTGTCTTAACTTGTATTATTGTAGAGGAATTCTTCTGCTGAGTCAGGACTGTTATCCAAAGCTCAGTGGATCTATTACCTCCTCTTTGCAACAAGATGTTCTTTGAGTTATTCCAGTAAGTGTTAATAGGATATAGACTCACTGATTTGTTTAACTCATTACTTTAAGGTGGAGCAAAGATGTCTGAGCCCAGAGTGTCAGGTGGGTTGGAATGTTCACAGGGTCATGGTGGTGCAGATGAGCAGGTAAATCCAAGCAGTCCTCAAGGGGGTCGTGCTACATATAGATGAAAGGAAGCCTGGATTATGCTTAATTGCTAGTGTGATCAATGACATTACTAAGCGTTTTGAAGCTATCTGGAGCCCTTGGGCTGACTATGTGCACGTTAAGCTCTAGGGGAGGTGACTAGATTATGTCACTCCCTGTGCGCTTCCTGCTTACCCCCTCTATCTGGGTTTCTGTCTCAATCTCTACTTTCCTTCCCTCTTCTGTCTCTTTTTCTCCTTTCTTTACTGTCTTTTCCAAGGCCCTTTGCAGTAAGGGCTGCTTTATTCTGATTTATCACAATTGTTCCTGACGTGTTTGTGTAGCATCTAGAATGGTGCAATGACTTGTTATGTTTAATTGTCTTCTCAGACAGTCAGACTGTGATGTTGATTACATTGTGGTATGTGTTTTGTTTAGGTTGATACATTTGTAACCCTTTTTTCACTTCGTTTTGTCCATTTTATTGTTGGTTTTCAGTTAGCAGACAGTTTTTTTATCTTTTTTTCACCATCTTATCCTGTATTCGGGATTCTAAAATTGCGGCAGTCTGTTTTCTTTTTGAGCGTGAGGTTCATGTTTTATTTTTATTTAAAAAAAATACATACATTTTTTATTTCAAGTTGCAAAGTGCTTGCTCCCTCCTTCAGAAATTGTGGCATATCTAGGAAAGGCTTAAAAGGTGTGTTGAAAATCTATACTTTTTTTTAGTCATAGGAAATTGACAATCTTTTTTTTTTAAACAAGACATCTCCCTGCTCTCCCCCTCTGAAATAGTAGAATATAAAAAAGCTTTAAAACATATGCTGCAAATATGTACTATTTTTCGGTCTTCAGTCTAAAAACAATACACTGTCATTTGTTTTGAGGAGTTTTGGTGCACTCTGGTTGGATGTTTTTTCAAACTTTGTACACAATACAGTGTGGTACTGAAAAAACATCACAAGCTATGCTATGTGACTTATTTTGACACTGTCTGGCAATTGTTTTAATTGAATAGTGTTAAATAGATCATACCAGTGGAGATCTGAGCTTGATACTGGGAGTGAGGCAACACAGCACCGCCCACATCACAGCACCTGCACTGCTGCCACAGGGAGACTGGAGCATCCACTAACCCTCTGCTGATCACCAGCGGCCTTTGGGAAGAGTCTGAGGGGGTCCCCCTTCTACTGCAAGAAGTCACCACAGCAACCTGGAGACTGGTGATAGCGCAATGCACCCATTGCTGATACTGCTAGCAGGTACTGAGCCACTGAGAGCAGGGCACCAAGTGTGCCAAATCCATACTGCACCCATACTGCACTCTATACCGCACTTTATACAAACCCCGGCTGCACCTATACCAACCCTATACTTTATTATACCATAGCTTTATCGCATCTGAACCACATCTACCTTGCACCTGTGTCAAGACTATACTATACATATACTGTACCTACAATATACTGCAAACAGGTTAACTGGGACTGTTGGTAAGTGCACCAATGCTTTTAAAGTGCCCCAATAATAGCCAGCAGAAGAACATCTCAGAGGACTGCCCCTACTGTAATAACTATTCTGCAAGTCCCCTTTGTTTCCCTGCTTCCCTCCTCCTCTACCATCTTCCTTTTCTTTTGGAAAGCATACCCAGCTGGTCTAGGACTAGCATCGCTGCCATAAATGCGCTCTAGCAGTATAGTTTCAGCAGGTAAATTAAACTTTACTACTGCTCACTGCTGCACTTGGGGTAGCCTTGCTACTATATATGCTTCCTAATGCTCAGTTCTCACTGTCAATCACTTTGTGTGCTAAATTGGGTTATTTCCATTTTTTTACCATTGTTTTTTCTTTATTTGTTTTTTGAAAAATCTATTTATTTAACATCTTCGTGTACACAAACAACAACTTAAAACAAACAAAAACAAAATAGACAAGTTGTTACCCATGCGGGGGTGTGATAAAATCAAATTTTCATAAATAAAAGATAGCAGCTCAAGTAACACTTGGAGAAGTATTGTGCGGTTCAGCCCTGTAAATTTCATGAGGATTTGCGTAGATTATTCGAATGAAAATGTACCATGTACTTCTAAGGTTGGCCCTGTCAGGGATAGGCAGCTGAAAAAGTTACTTAAGAGAACATCCAGATTGTCCAAACACTATTAGCGGCTGTAGGTTCTGCCAACCACTTAGATCATACTCTCTCCTTCAAATAGTTTTATTAAAGATAATACAATACATGTTATTTGAACAGTAATTTTGTATTATAATGATGATAAACATATATAGACTTAGCATTTTCTCTAAAATCTATAGTAATAATAATAGAATAAAAATTAAATGTTTTTATTTAATACATTTTCATTCATGCCTTATAGTTATACAGGAGAGGGTCATGTGAGAAAAAGAGATCCGTTGTAGAAATTAATTATGTGATAAGTAGGATCGATATATAGCTCTTAACTGAGCTTAAGATCTAATAATATGGCTTGGTGTATCTTGGAGATAGAGAAACTTTTACTAATTATCTAAAGGTTTCTTTAATGTTATTAGCTGAGCTTTTAGAAGAGAGGTCCTTATTAATTTAAATTGAATATTTGTAGAAAAATAAGACATAAATGATTTTAAGAATAAATGTTGGAAATAAATGAAATTGTTGAAATTGGGGGTAGGAAGAAGGAAAGGGGTCAGTGTAGGAAAGTATCTCCACGGGGAATTAGGTAGGTAAACTGGTAATTAATATAGTAAACAGATATATAAGAGATGTTAAGTTGTTTCAAGAAAGCACAAGGGAGTGGTCAAGGCCTTGCGGTAGGTGATAATTTATCCATTGGAGCCATAATGATTTGAATTTTGGAATTGTATCCAAAAAGATAGCTTTGGTTTTTGCATGAATCATTGCCTGTGTGACTCGATGTTTGACTGACATTATACACAGAGAGGATGTTTTCCACGCTTTAGCTATGGATTGTTTTGCAGCTGTTGTTACATATAATAAAAGCTTGAATTGACGTTTTGTAATATTTTGTGGTTTGTTATTCAAGAGAGCTACTGTTGAGTCTGGTAATAATGTAGTATTGAACATAGTAGAAAGTAGATTGAATACCTGTTTCCAAAAGGCAGTAAGTATAGGACATATCCACCAAATGTGTATTTGTGAACCTGTGCCAACACAACCTCTAAAGCATTGGGCAGGGTATTGAGGGAGAAATTTATTTATTCTTGCAGGGATTAGATACCATCTTGTAGGTACCTTATAGTTAGTTTCTAGAGCTGCTATATTTGGTGTAGCAGATTTTGTTGCTTGCCAGATTAGTGACCAATGAAGGTCTTCTGGTTGAAAGTTCAAATCAGACTCCCATTTATTTGTATAAGATGGGGGAGAAGAGGTGGAGTGTGAAAGTAGCTGCTGGTACAGATCTGAGATTAGACCA
The DNA here is from genome assembly GCA_037952835.1 of Lithobates septentrionalis. NCBI lineage: Eukaryota > Metazoa > Chordata > Amphibia > Anura > Ranidae > Lithobates > Lithobates septentrionalis. The sequence goes on along the minus strand of JBBDGP010002495.1, from coordinate 483,620 downwards.
CGTCTATGAGGATCTGAAATGCAAGTTTGTTCAAATGTTGTAAAGGTTGGATGGGCTATGTTTGGTGGATTATTTTGTTTCAGGAAGTTCTTTATTTGCAGATACCTAAAGGTTTCATTACCTGGTAAATCATGTGTATCACAGAGTTTAGGAAAGTACATTACATCGTTGGAGTCAAAAAATTGATGTGTTCGTATTAAACCTACTTTAGACCATGCTGAAAATGAGGATGGGGAAATCCAAGCTGGATAAAGGGATGGTTTATGTAGGAAAAAGAGGAGGGGGTTATGTTGGGATTGGAGACCAAAGTGTGATTTAAGTCTGTCCCAAATGGCTAAACTATGTTTGGTGATAGGATTAGATATTGTGCGGCGAAGAGCTGGGGTGAGCCATAATAGATTTGTTACAGAAAGTGGATCACAATCAACTGACTCAGTCATGACCAACAGGGGGATTTCTTTGGTCGCATGGTATTTAGGGAGTTGAGCCAGTTGGGCAGCATAATAGTATTTACTGAAATCAGGAACACTCAGACCACCTCGGTTTCAGTGGGTGTATAGGGTAGTTTGTGGAATATGAGGTTTAAGTTTACCCCATATAAATTGTGCCACTTTATGTTGAAGAATACGAAGGAAGTATGCTGGGACTTGAACAGGGAGTGTTCTAAAAAGGTATAACATTTTAGGTAATATTGACATCTTTATAACAGTTATTCTGCCCATCCATGCTAATGGTAAAGAGGACCAGTTTTTCATTAGTTAGTTGAGACATTAAGGGTGGGTAATTTGCTTTATATAATTTCGCTGGATCTGCTGTGAATGTGATACATAGGTATGTGATGTGAGTCGTCGACCATAGAAAGGGAAGGGAGTTTTGTATCTGTATTTGTACTTCTGATGAAAGTGAAATATTTAAAACTTTAGATTTGTGGGGATTTATTTTTAGACCGATATGGAACCAAATTTATTAAGAGTGTCAATAAGATACGGGGCTGAAATTCGGGGTGAGGAAAAGAAAATCAAGATATCATCGGCAAACATGCATAACTTGTGTTGATGACCGCCTAATTCAAGGCCTTTAATGTTTATATTGTAACAAATTAATTGGGCTAGCGGTTCTATTGCTAGGGCAAAAAGGAGTGGGGATAAAGGGCATCCCTGCCTGGTTCCTCTTTCAATACCAAATGGATCAGAGCGAAATCCCAAGTAAGCAACATAAGCTTTCGGATTATTATATAGGAAAGTAATCTGTGACGGGAGGGCCCGTGGAACTCAGAATCCCTTGGAAAGTAGGGGATGTCCTTCCTTCAGCTCCTCATCCACCTCTTATGTGTAAGTCACCCTGTGCTATCCTGGCACAGGGTGAGTGGGAAAATATATCTTGGACTACTTAAAATGGGACAGTAATATTTGTCCACAATATCTCCCAGGATGTATGTAGAGACTATTATTGGTTTGGCTGATTCTGAACTCAACCTGTTAATTGAGTGAGCTGATCACATTAGCCTCCAGGACTGACTGGGAGACGAACTGTTGATGAATAGGCTGAGGAGGGGTGAGATTGTTGTTTGTATTGTTAATTGTAATTAGCTCCAGCTATTGTGTTTATACTACTGTGTGAAGCTCGGTGCCCACAAGTCTGTCATCTGGTCTGGGTAAATTTTGTAGTAAATTAGCTCATGTTAATTAGGTTAGCTTTGAGTCAGCTTGCTGTATAAATGTGTGTGAGATCTCAAATAAAGAGTTAGTTCTGATGTACTCCATGACTGGTGTTGTCTAGTTCTTGGGGGTTCCTATAGCCAGATCCATTGGACTCATGTTCCAGAACTTAGGAAGCGGTATACTGACGAAAGCACTCAAGCGGAGTGTGGGACGTTTCGTGACATTGGTGGCAAGCAGCGGGAAAGCTTCCTGCAGTCTGGGACATCCAAACCTCCAACTGGATCCAAGATCAGCATAGCAGACTTCAGTCACCCCAGCGGAGATATGGACCTGGCATCAGAATTCCTGGGGCTGCTGGATGAGCCTCCAGCAGAAGAGCTGCTATCAGGGCCAAAGTTCACTGTGCTCTGCCCAGCACCAACAGTGGCTTCGGCCTTCTTGAGAGAAGAGGTAGTCTGCCTTTCTCCCACAGCACTGACAGGGACATGTGATTTTCTGCCAGCAGCATCTATGGAGTTACAACAAACTTCTCCAGCTGAAGATCTGGTAACTGAACAGAGGGTCCAAGACCTTTGTCCCACATTTTTAGCAATTCCAGAGACTGAGGATTTGATAGACGTTTCTGTAGAGGAGGAACCACCTAGCAAATCCCCAGCAGAAGTGCTGGCAACCGGACAGAGGGTCCAAGACCTCTGCCCCACATCTGCAGCAATTGTGGAGGCCCAAGTTGAGGAGGTGGCAGTCTATCGCGAGCTGCAGATCAGGATCCAAGGAGAGAATGCAGTCATCACCTCACAACTGCAGCTTGATCTGGTGTCAGTGGATGGGACTTCAGTCTCCACCTGTATACCCCAGGGATGCTGGGCAGTCGGCCCAGATCCCCAACAGCAGGATGGAGTGAGCTCAGTCCCCCTGTCTTCTCTCCAGTGGCAGAAAGGACTCCAGGGAGAAGGGCCAGTCCAGGCCTCTCCCCAGCAGCAGAGATGTTCTCTGAGAGAGGCAGAGGTTGGCTGGGTGAGTAACGCTTTGTTTGGGACAATTTATTTGGGGTACTGTGTGGGTACAGGCATTAGAGGACTGGAACTACTTACTAACTTCGGAGTCAACCCGTCTGGGGTCGCCTCCTGTGTTAGTCTTCTGCCGAAAGGGGAGAGATGTGACGGGAGGGCCCGTGGAACTCAGAATCCCTTGGAAAGTAGGGGATGTCCTTCCTTCAGCTCCTCATCCACCTCTTATGTGTAAGTCACCCTGTGCTATCCTGGCACAGGGTGAGTGGGAAAATATATCTTGGACTACTTAAAATGGGACAGTAATATTTGTCCAAAATATCTCCCAGGATGTATGTAGAGACTATTATTGGTTTGGCTGATTCTAAACTCAACCTGTTAATTGAGTGAGCTGATCACATTAGCCTCCAGGACTGGCTGGAAGACGAACTGTTGATGAATAGGCTGAGGAGGGGTGAGATTGTTGTTTGTATTGTTAATTGTAATTAGCTCCAGCTATTGTGTTTATACTACTGTGTGAAGCTCGGTACCCACAAGTCTGTCATCTGGTCTGGGTAAATTTTGTAGTAAATTAGCTCATGTTAATTAGGTTAGCTTTGAGTCAGCTTGCTGTATAAATGTGTGTGAGATATCAAATAAAGAATTAGTTCTGATGTACTCCAAGACTGGTGTTGTCTAGTTCTTGGGGGTTCCTATTCTTGTTGTTCTAAGGAGAGGGAGAGAAGTTAAATATTAGATAATAGGCAGGTGAAATGCGTTTGATCAAATTTATGAGTATTTTTATATAGGTCAGTTTGTTTTCTGCTAAATTCATTTACGATCTTTTGCGGATTACTAGAATAAGTATTTTTGGTAATCTAATCGTTTTCCAAGGATGATCAGTTCAATGTAGTCTCAAGGCTAAAAAGGAGGTATATTTGGTTTCATATAGAGTGTGTGTTGAGTTTTGCGAAGGGTTTTCTCTGCTGATTCTGTTAGAAAAAGGTCAAGTTCCAATTTGGCTTTATCATAAGCTAATTTATTTGTTGGGGAGGGCGTAGATTGAAAATTTTCTGAAGCTTTATAAAATGCTTCATCTAATTGTTTATGAATTAGGTTATTTTGCTTTCGATGATAGGTTGTCTGACAGATACAAACTCCTCTGATTGGTGGTTTGAGGGCTTCCCAAAGTGTCAGGGGATTAATATCCATTGAAGTATTATTCGTTATATATTCTTGAAAAGCTTTGTCTATTTCTTGTCTATAAGTTGGAATAGCTAATAAGCTGTCATTGACATTCCATGTACGGTGGTTAGATTTAGGGATGGGGGAAGAGAAGGTTGTCATTATTGCATTGTGGTCGGATCAGGCACTTGGGATAATTTGCGAGTTAGATATGATGGGGAGTTAATATTTACAAATAGATGGTCAATACAGGAAAATTGTTTGTGTGGGTGGGAATAATGAGTGTATTGTCTTTCCTAGGGTGTTGTTCACGCCAAGTATCAATAAGGGAATGTTGATTGAGAAGATTATGGAAGGTGGAGTGGTGTATCGTTGAGGGGGTCAGGGGATTTGTCAAGTATTGGATATAGTACTTGGTTAGAGTCTCCACACATTATGAGGGTACCTTTTTTGTGGGTATCTACTACGGTAAACAAATGCGAGAGGAAAGAAAGTGGATATTTGTTGATGGCATAGTAAGAGACAACAGTGATTTTAGTATCTAGTAGGGATGAGCTTCGTGTTCGAGTCGAACCCATGTTCGACTCGAACATCGGCTGTTCGGTCGTTCGCCGAATTGCGAACGATATGGGCCGTTCGCGCCAAATTCGTGTGGTGCGTCACGGCCCATAATTCACTGCGGCATCGCAGTGCATTGCTGGCTGATGATTGGCCAAGCATGCACTATGACCCGCATGCTTGGCCAATCACAGCGCCGCCTGAACAGAGAGCCGTAATTGGCCAAAGCCAAGGAGGCTTTGGCCAATTATGGCTCAGGGGATTTAGTACACACCCCACACTATATAAGGCCGCCTGCACGGCGGCCCTGTGTAGTGTGTGTTCCGGCGTTCATTGAGAGAGAGAGAGAGACAGACAGTGACATTTGATTTGAGTTAGATAGATTAGGCAGAACAGTCAGTCAGTTAGCTGCACTTACAGTGTATTGTGTATATATTTGCATCCCAGGTGTTGCATATATATATATATATACACTGTATTCAGTTTAGCTAGATCCGTTCTTGTTATCTTCCTACTGACAGGCAGGCTTAGTGTGGTGCATCCACCTCACAGTGTTCAGCTAAACCTACAAGTTAGTGGGGTGCGTCCTGCTCACAGTGTTCAGCTAAACCTACAAGTTAGTCTGGTGCGTCCACCTCACAGTGTTCAGCTAAACCTACAAGTTAGTGGGGTGCGTCCTGCTCACAGTGTTCAGCTAGATCCGTTCCTGTTATCTTCTTACTGACAGGCAGGCTTGTCTTGTTACAGTATATACAGCTACCTGAAGAAAATTACTGGTGTTTTTTTGATCCTATTAGTACCACAGTCAGGCAGCTAGACTATTTACAGTTAGTGCAGTGAGTCCTGCTCACAGTGTTCAGCTAAACCTACAAGTTAGTGGGGTGCGTCCTGCTCACAGTGTTCAGCTAAACCTACAAGTTAGTGGGGTGCGTCCACCTCACAGTGTTCAGCTAAACCTACAAGTTAGTGCAGTGCGTCCTGCTCACAGTGTTCAGCTAGATTTGTTCCTGTTATCTTCTTACTGACAGGCAGGCTTGTCTTGTTACAGTATATACAGCTACCTGAAGAAAATTACTGGTGTTCTTTTGATCCTATTAGTACCACAGTGAGGCAGCTAGACTATTTACAGTTAGTGCAGTGCGTCCTGCTCACAGTGTTCAGCTAAACCTACAAGTTAGTGGGGTGCGTCCTGCTCACAGTGTTCAGCTAAACCTACAAGTTAGTGGGTGCGTCCTGTTCACAGTGTTCAGCTAAACCTACAAGTTAGTGGGGTGCGTCCACCTCACAGTGTTCAGCTAAAGCTACCTGTAGAAGGTTGGTGGTGTTCTCATACTACAGGCAGGCAGTTGATTTTGCTAGCTGCAGTATCAGTATATATATATATATATATATATATATATATATATATATATATATATATCCCAGCTTAGTGCAGCTACAGGCCATTAGTATGTCTGGAAGGCCAACAAGGAGAGGCAGACAGTCACAAGCCAATAAAAGAGGGCAAGCAGGCTCTGTGTCTAGAGGCAACAGTGCTGGTCGTGGAAACGGTGCATCCTCATCAGCACGTGGCCGCGGGACACGCTTGGCCTTCTTTTCGGCAGCTGGCCGTGTTGAGCCGCAACATGCGGAAGACTTGGTCGAGTGGATGACCAAGCCGTCCTCATCCTCCTCATCCTCTCTCACCCATGCCCAGGGTACTTTGTCTGGCAAAGCAGCCATGTCTGTTTGGCTCACGTCCTTAACTTGGTGGTGCAGTGGTTCTTGGGCAGGTACCCGGGCTTACAGGATGTCCTGAGGCAGGCCAGGAAAGTCTGTGTGCATTTCCGCCGGTCATATAATGCCAGTGCTTGACTGACGGACCTCCAAAAGGAGTTTAACCTGCCCAAGAACCACCTAATCTGTGACATGCCCACCAGGTGGAACTCAACGTTGGCCATGCTGCAGCGGCTGCACACGCAGCAGAGAGCCATTAATGAGTACCTGTGCGACTATGGCACCAGGACAGGGTCAGGGGAGCTTGGTTTTTTTCCCCACGCCAGTGGGCCATGATCAGGGATGCATGCACTGTCCTGTCACCATTTGAGGAGGCCACGAGGATGGTGAGCAGTGACAGTGCATGCATCAGTGACACTGTCCCCCTTGTGCACCTGTTGAAGCACACGCTGCGTGGAATAATGGACAGGGCACTTGAGGCAGAACAGAGGCAGGAAGAGGAGGACTTCCTTATCTCTCAAGGCCCCCTTTATCCAGACAGTGTTCCTGCGTGCCCGCCGATCACACAGGAAGAGGAGGAGGAGGAAGATTGTGTCAGTATGGAGGTGGAGCCTGGCACTCAGCATCAGCAGCAGTCTTTAAGGGATCAGTCCCAAGAAACACATGGACTTGTACGTGGCTGGGAGGAGGTGGCTGCGGACCATGTCGTCCTTAGTGACCCAGAGGACTCCGGACCGAATGCCTCAGCAATCCTACGCTGCATGGCCTCCCTGATCCTGCAAAGCCTGCGTAAGGATCCTCGTATTCGTGGTATCAAGGAGAAGGACCAATACTGGCTGGCAACCCTCCTTGATCCACGTTACAAGGGTAAGGTTGCGGACCTTATCTTGCCATCGCAGAGGGAGCAGAGGATGAAACATCTTCGGGAGGCCTTGCAGAAAGGTCTGTGCAACGCGTTCCCAGAGACTGGGAGGTTTCAAACTGCTGTTTCTGGACAACGTGTTGCTGAGGCTTCGGTCAGTCAAAGAAGGAGCGGTGGAGAAGGTGGCCGTCTGACCGATGCGTTCAGACAATTTTTTGGTCCGCAGCCCCAAGGTATGATCGGTTCCAGCAACCATCGCCAGCGTCTGTTTTACATGGTGCAGGAATACCTAGGGGCAAGATCAGACTTGGACACCTTTCCCACCGAAAACCCTCTGGGTTACTCGGTCTTGAGGATGGATCACTGGCCAGAGCTTGCACAGTATGCAATTGAGCTACTGGCCTGTCCTGCATCCAGCGTTCTTTCGGAACGCACATTCAGTGCTGCTGGAGGCGTGGTAACCAATCACAGGGTGCGTCTGTCCACCGACTCGGTCGATCGACTGACCTTCATAAAAATGAATCAGTCTTGGATCACCACCAGCTACCAAGCACCTGATGCTGATGTAACCGAATAATTTTTTTTGAAATCTCAGATCCCTTCAAAGACTGCCTATGCTGATGTTGAGTGACTATTCCTGAGTAATTATCCTCTTCCTCCTCAATCATCACGCTAATAGCTTGTAAGAACATTTTTGGTTCTGGGCGCCACCACCAGTGCCTAAGGCACAATTTTTCAGCCCCTGTTCAACAGGGGCATGTAATTACAATTCTTGATCTAATATTTCACAGCAGGGCCCTGTGAGGGCTTACAGTGTTGTGGCCACAACAACACCTAAGGCCCAAATTTCTGCTGAGTATATAGGGCGGGCCCCTACTTTCAAACATCTAACTTACAAACGACTCCTACTTGCAAACGGATGGAGACAACAGGAAGTGAGATGAAATCTACCCCTAGGAAGGGAAATTCTCTCCTGTAAGAGTTAATATGGGAAAAACATTTCTCCTTTCCACTGATGCTTTCCAATCCTTGTTCCACAAAAAAAAAACAAATTCTCAAAAAGCATTTGTCATTGGGACAAAAAGTGAGGTGAAATCTTCTAAAGAGGAGGAAAGACAGCAAAACAAATGTCACAGGGGTGATAACCCTTCCCTATGTTTTCCAAAAAGCTTAAAAAAGATTTTTTGGTTGGAGCTAAACACGTTAAAAATGTACCTGTTCAAAATGACAAACAGATTCTACTTAACAACAAACCTACAGTCCCTGTCTTGTTTTCTTCGCCTGTATACTGCTGTTCAGAGTATATAGGGCCTGGTGGCCCCACACCTTTCCTTATTTTAATTTGGGTGCGTGGTTCCCCTTAATATCCATACAAGACCCAAAAGGCCTGGTAATGGACTGGGGGGTACCCATGGTGTTTGTCTTACTGATTTTCATCCATATTGCCAGGACCGGACATTACATTAAACCCGCAAGCAGTTTTAAATGAGATTTTTTCCTTAAAAAATGACATTTGGCGCAGGGACTGTTCTAAACACGGGAAACACATGCCACTTTACAGGCATACTATAGACACCCCCCCAGGTACGATATTTAAAGGAATATTTCACTTTTTTTTTTTTACTTTAAGCATCATTAAAATCACTGCTCCCGAAAAAACGGCCGTCTTTAAAAGTTTTTTTTGCATTGATACATGTCCCCTGGGGTAGGACCCGGGTCCCCAAACCCTTTTTAGGACAATACCATGCAAATTAGCCTTTAAAATGAGCACTTTTGATTTCGAACGTTCGAGTCCCATAGACGTCAATGGGATTCTAACGTTCGTGCGAACTTTCGGTCCGTTCGCAGGTTCTGGTGCGAACCGAACCGGGGGGTGTTCGGCTCATCCCTAGTGGCAGGAAAAGAGGGGGAACGAGAGAGCGCCCTCCCCTCCTGAACCGTACCAGGCCACATGCCCTCAACATTGGGAGGGTGCTTTGGGGTGGTCCCCCAAAGCACCTTGTCCCCATGTTGATGGGGCAAAGGGCTTCATCCCCACAACCCTTGCCCAGTTGTTGTGGGGGTCTGCGGGCGGGGGGCTTATCGGAATCTGGAAGCCCCCTTTAACAAGGGGACCCCCGGACCTCGCCCCCCCTGTGTGAATTGGTAATGGGGTACAAATGTACCCCTACAATTTCACAAAAAAAATGTCAAAGAGGTTAAAAAACACAAGAGATGGTTTTTGACAAGTCCTTTATTAATTTCTTCTTCTTTCTGTTTCTGATTACATCTTCTTTCTTCTGGTCTTCCTTCGGTGTTCTTCTTCTTCCTCCATCTTCTTCTTCTCCATCTTCTTCTTCCTCCGCTCTTCTCGTCCCGCATCTTCCTTCTTCTCTGCTCCGTCCGCACAATCCGCCTCAATGGGAGTCTTCCGTTGTGTGACGCTTCGGTTCTTCTAAAATTTCGTATATAACGGAGGGCGGGGCCACCCGGTGACCCCGCCCTCCTCTGACGCACGGGGACTTCATTGGGGCTTCCCTGTGCCCCGCCCTCTGTGTCTTTTTTTCAACCTAACTATATGTAGACTATAACCATTAGTATGATAACTTTCTCAAGTGTTCTCTAGAATTGTTGCACTGTATCTTTATTCACTAGAATTGTTGCATTGGACCTATATATGAGTACACATAGACCCCTTTCACATGGGGTGAAATCTATCCACTAATCCCCGGATTCCCTGCTGAGCAGGCGGATGGTTTGTCCGTGTCTGCTCCACTTATGTAGAGTGGACACATACACATCCCGCTGTCCGTTTACACCCGACGACCATCTGATCCGATCCCCCATCCATCTATTTTTGGTAGATAGGATCAGATTGGATGTCGGCAACTGCCAACGGACAAATATCCATTGACACCCACCACTCCATAGAGGGCAAGGGAGGGTCTAATCGGGTCCGCCCATGTGAAAGGGGTTTTATCCAGCAATTTCAGAATGAGGTCAACAAAAGAAAATGTTTAGCATATTTTTCTCAATACGTTTCCCTGAAAAAATTTAAGCGGAATCTATATCTAGTAGCAGTCACATTTGTTTTGCAAGATTTAGGGTTTCTTGACACTATAAGCCGTGTCTGAGCATGCATGTTTATTGCGTGTTCCTGCGCATTGGTGCCATTGAAATTAGTGGGCCACCCTACGTGCATGAAATGCAGAAAAACAGTGCATGCACAATTTATATAAGTGTGCCACACCAAACTGCATGGTACTGTGGTACCCTTTGGTTTGTCAGGTGCAAATGCACGCACATTTGCCACGTGTGTGGGGACGCCATTAGGAATTAATGCCACCCATGTGCATCTGCAGAAGGCAGTGTGTTTTCATGCAGTGCTGGGAAATGCGCAATTTTGCACATGTTCCTGCACAACACCTGGTGTGAAAGAACCCTTAAAAAGAGATAGGTCTGTAACTGGATAATTTAGAAAGGATAATACAGAAAAGAAGGCAAGAAAAGTGGAAAGAGAGCATAACTGAGGAGTCACATAAGCCTTTGTACCAACTAGGTCATGAAGCTACTTATGGCAGTGATAGTCAAGGTAGTACAATTAGAAAGGATGGAAGCTGCACTCATGGTGCACATTGTAGAACCTGCTTGTTACTGGGATATTATAAACCATATATTAGTGAAGTACCAGATTTTCTAACCCAGCCACTATGGGTTCCAAGTCATCTAAGCAGAGATTTGGGGTGTATTGCAACCCTAAAATTTCAACAAACTGTATAATAAGGGAACATATGTACAAGTATTTATGTAACACAATGTTAGAGTTCTGACTATAAAATAATACTTTGCTACCACCATGTGGACAAGCTAATGCATGCAGTGTGCAAAGTAAAACATTCTACAAGAAGTCATATGACTGTGGCAGAAAGATATGTGTTCTTGGATTTACTTTATTTGTTTACTAACTTTAGCAAAAAATAAATCCAAAATAATATAGCATTCCACCTAAATGAAACCTGCCAGGACAGGCCGGCAGGACTCCAGGACAGTAACCTATTTTCCATACCATAAAAATAACACATTCTAAGGCCTCGTACACATGATCCAATTGTTGGTAAACCGAGCGTCAGATTTTTGTCTTAAGGGAGTGTGCCTGGATCTTGTCTTGCATACTAACGGTACACAATTTTCGCGCAACAAACACGAACGTAGTGACGTACTACGAGGAATTTCAGCTCTTGAGCGCCATCCTTTGGGCCCCTTCTGCTAATTTCGTGTTTGCTGAGCATTGATTCCGAGCATGCGTGTTTGTACTTTCAACTTTTGTGTGACGGACTTGTGTACTGACCATCAGAAAATCTGACAACCAACCGTTGTCTGTCAAAAATATACTAGCATGTCATCCAACATTTGTTGGCAGAAAGTTGGGCAACAATTGTCAAAAAGAGCATAATAACGGTCAGATTTTAGGACAACAGTCTGTCAATAGACAATCTCCTGCCGACAATTGGATCATGTGTACAAGGCTTTAGACAGGAAGGCAATTGTAATGTTCAGAACTGAAAGCTGAACTTTTCTACGATATACAGTATAACTCCCTTTAAAGCTCAACTCAATGTTATATAAAACACTCTCCTACACTGCAAGGGTTAAATGCTTGTTTAGTCTGGGGGGGGGGGGGGGGGGTACTGAACAGGCTGTGCTAAAGCTGGCCATAGATGGATTGAAATTCAGCTGGTTCACCGGGGACCAGATACATTTTGTTCCCTTTATGGTCGTTCCCACCCTAAAGTCGCATACACACGTTTAGATTTTCCGACGGGAAATGTGTGATGACAGGCTGTTGGCGGAAAATCCGACCGTTTGTATGCTCCATCGGCTAATTGTTGTCAGATTTTCCTTGGACAAATGTTGGATGGCAGGCTTTAAAATATTCTGCGGACAAATGTCTGTTGTCGGATTTTCCGAACGTGTGTACCCAAATCCGTCGGATAAATGTCCAAAGTACAAACACACATGCTCGGAAGCAAGGATGAGGCTGGCAGTGGTCGGTCTTGTAAACTAGCGTTCATAATGGAGAATTAACATTCGTGACGCGGCAAATTATTAAATATCAAAATGCAACGCACATTCTCTTCTTCTTTAATTGGATAATAATGGAGCTGCTTTGCTGGTGATACTGATGGAGTTTGAATTAAAACCTTTTTTTTTTTCCTCTTTCAATAATTTTTATTGAGAAAAATATAAAGAATACAAAGAATTGCATGTACAAATTGCGCAACATATACAGTTGAAAATTAAATGGGGAAAGAAGGGGGGGGGGAAATGGGAGAAGGGCCACATATTTCAGTCTATGTGGTCTACAGGTTTCTCCTATGAGCATTCCATGTTATGCATTATTTCTTTTTACTATGAGGATATCTATACGTCTGTACCCACTCAATCAGGTTTTTACAATTTGCATATGTGCCTAGGCTATAAATCTAACACAGTACATATGGGTATATATTCTGCTTGTTATATTTATTCCTCAATTCAGTCCTTTATTTTTCTCTTTACTGCTTTGTGTGAAGGGGAGGTGCGCCTCCGGGACCCAACCGCCCACCCCAATTGGGGTCTCTACTGTGGGCCGGGGGCCCCAGCCTCACACCCCCCCCCCCCCCTGTTGCTTATATGTCGGAATTACCATATCTGTTTCCATGGCAACATTCTGTGTGGGAGGACCTGTATAGGTTGTTAAAAGGATAGTGCAGCAAAAGGAAAAGTAAAGGGGTAACAGAAAGAAAAATAGAAGAGGGGAAAAGTTTGGGAGGGGTTCGGGTGGAGTGCACCCCAAGGGATCCCTCTCAGGATCCGTTAATTTTCAAAACCTGTTGATAAGTAGGATAACCATGGTTCCCAAATTTTATCAAAAGCCTTCTGTTTATCTAAAAGAATCGCTGTGAGGCGTTCATTAATCATGATCCAAGTCAGTTTTGCTTTAACCATTTCAAAAGGAACCAGGGGTTTTCTCCAGGCTCCCGCTACCGCTATTCTAGATGCTGTGAATATAAAGGATATGAGTTTCCTGGTGTGACTAGGTATTCCTTCTACTGGGTCCCCCAATAAAGCTTGTTGTGGGGATTTGGTGAGGTTGACTTGGGTCAGTGAGTATATAAAATTATAAATCCGTATCCAGAATCGTTTGACCTTAGGGCAGGTCCACCAAGTGTGGTACATTGTACCTTCTTTGCCGCATCCTCTGAAACACAGAGGAGAGGCATCAGCGATATATGTCGCAATTCTCGTCGGGACCATGTACCACCTTAATAAAACTTTGTAATTCGCTTCTATCAGAGAAGTGTTAATATAGCCTTTCGAAGCCATCTGTGCCATTTTGTACCATTTATCAGTCTCCGTCGCCATCTCCAGATCCTGCTCCCACCTTAGCATATAGGGCAATTTCTCCGTTGTGGAGATCAGGATGCTATAGATTAGTGATATGTGGCCTTTGTGTTTATCATAAGACCTACATAGGTATTCCATTGGGGTGGAAGAAAGAATGTCAGTTCTACGTTGTAGAGTATGCAGGAAATGAGCTATCTGGAGATAATGATAAAACTCTGTGTTAGGTAATTGAAACTTTTCTATTAGTGCTTGTTTCGGCAATATACCTTTATGGTCGCACATGTCAGCAATGCGTATCAGACCTTTGTTGGTCCACCAAGATAGGCTTTGGGGGTTAAGACCTGGGGTGAAATCTGGGTTCCCCACCAAGGGGGCCATGGGGGAATGTATGGAGCGGAAAGCAAAGGGTTTTTGTAATCTATCCCACAGGCTCATTGAGAAGGAAAAGTGGGACACATTAAGGTTGGTCTGTCTTTCATATTAAGCCACATCATATGGCTAATGGGTTTTGCGGGGTAAGGGGCAGATTCCATTGTCATCCAGGACGGGGCTGGTGCTCCAGAGTGGGAGCGAATTAATTGAGCCAATTGGGCTGCTTCGAAATATTTTATCAGATTAGGGACTCCCAGGCCTCCCTTGGTTTTGGGGGCATTAAGAGTTAGTTTGTTCACCCTAGGTCTTGTGTTACCCCATATGAACTTCATTATTTTTTTCTGAAACCCCTCAAGATCAGATCTGTTGATAGCAATCGGGAGAGTCCTAAACAAATACAACAATCTTGGTAAAAGATTCATTTTTATGGAGTACAGTCTGCCGAACCATGATGGGGGGCTAGCAGCCCACCTTGATAAATCTGATGTCAACCTCCCATACATAGGGGGGTAGTTGGCTCTATAGAGGGTCTGTATGGTGGGGGTTAGAAATATGCCTAGGTATGGAAGTTTATCTTTCTGCCATTTAAATTGGAATGACGCTTGTAGTTGTTGGACTGTCTGTTGTTCTAGCGTGAGATTTAAGGCCTCAGATTTGGAGTGGTTGATCGTAAGACCCGAAAATACCGAGAAGCGACGTAGAATTTGGAATAGGTTGGGAAGAGAAACAAGCGGAGAGGAGATGAACATCAAGATATCATCGGCAAACAAAGAACATTTCTGTTCACCATTTCCACAATGTATGCCTCTTACGTCCTTATTGTTTCTTATTTTGATCGCTAGGGGCTCTAAAGCTAAAATAAATAGTATAGGTGATAGTGGGCATCCCTGCCTTGTTCCTCTGTGTATATTTATGGTATGTGATTTATATCCTTTTATCTGGATTTTAGCCGTAGGTGTATTGTATAGTGTCTGTAGTATTGTTAGGAAATGGGGCCCAAACCCGTATTTCCTTAGTACATAATATATGTATTCCCATGTGACCGAATCAAATGCTTTGCAAAGATCCAAGGAAAGTAGCATACCCTTCCGTATTCCAAAATTATCCCAGTTGGAGTTAAGCGCTGCTATGATATCTATCGCCCGACGGGTTTGATCTGGGGCTTGTCGTCCGGGGACGAATCCCACCTGGTCTGGGTGAATATAATTGGCTAGGAAAGTGTTCATTCTGGTCGCTAACACCTTAGTCATCAATTTGAGATCTGTATTAATTAGTGATATTGGGCGGTAATTGGCAGGGTCTCCATGATCCTTCCCCGGTTTAGGAATGACTTGTATGAGAGCTTCATTTTCGTATGTACCTAGTGTATCACCTTTCTTCATTGCATTAAAGAAGGAACATAGATGCGGGGTCAATATGGCTGCGTATTTTTTGTAGTAGTGGCCCGTGAAGCCATCCGGGCCAGGGGCTTTTGAGGGGTTCAGACACTTGATGGCTGCTAAAATTTCCCCCTCAGTGAAGTCTGCTTCCATGAACTCTACATGTTCCCGTGCAACACGTGGTAGTGAGAGATCATGGAAGAAAGCGTCCGCTTTAGTTTTAGGAAATGGATTGGGTTTGTTGTATAATTTAGTGAAAAACCTTGAGAATTCTTGTGTTATCAATTGGGGGTTTTGGGTAAGTTTCCCTTCTCTCGTGCGAATTCTCGGCATGGCTGAGTTAAATGGGCGGGGGGTAAGTTTTCTTGCTAAAAGGGTCGTAGGTTTATCTCCCCTGGTATAGAAACGATGTCTAGCCCAGCGGAGGTACTTTTCAGCTTTGGTTGTGAGACTATAATTTAGAGCTGACCGTGCTAAGTCTATTTTATGGCGTAAGTCTAAATGGGGGTTAGCTTTTTGTTCCTGGACTATTTTGTGTAATTCTTCTTCCTGTTGCTGTATCTTTTGCATATTGTTTCTCTTGTTTCTAGAGGCTATTTGGATTAGTCTACCACGAATAGTGGCTTTATGTGCTGCCCAGTTAGTGCCGGGGGAGGTGGCACTAGGATGGTTATCAATGAAATATTGCCGAATGTCTTTCTCTAGTTCAGCGTAGACTATGGGGTCATTTAGCAGTGAAGCATTAAGCCGCCAGGATGAGGGTTGTGGTCTCGTCCAGAGGTCGGATAGTGACATTAAGACTGGTGAGTGGTCAGACCATGAGTTGGGCACTATTTCAGCAGAAGTGATCGACGGCAGTAATGCGGATTGTATGAATAAATGGTCTATACGGGAATATGTTTTGTGGACTAGGGAGTAATGTGTGAAATCTCTAGTTGTGGGATGAGAGTCTCTCCATACATCTATTAGGTCATGGGAATACAGCAGCCGAGCTAGTTTAACGCCTTGTTTGGGTATATGTTTCACAATGGGTTTGTGTATATTAGACCTGTCCAAAATTTGATGTAGAGAGACGTTACTGTCTCCTCCCAGTATTACTTTGCCTTGTATATGTGGGAGTAGGATTTTCAGCATATTTTCGAAAAATGTTACTTGACCTGTGTTAGGCGCGTAATAAGATATAAGTGTAAGAGAACTCTCATTAACTGTACCCACGACCATGATATATCTTCCTTCCTTGTCTTTTATGACCATATTAGGGGTGAATGGGACTCTCTTGGCGATACAAATTGCCACCCCTCTCTTTTTATCTGGGCCATTTGACAAATAAAAAGTGGGGTATTTGGAACTCAGGTAACGGGGGGCTGAAGTGCGCGAGAAATGTGTCTCCTGGAGGAGTAGGAAATCAGCTTTCAAGTTATAGTAATTTTGAAAAGCTTTTTTCGTGGGGGAATTTAAACCCTGGACATTATGTGTTAAAATGCGAGTATGGGAAGCGTGTACTGGTGAGCTTAACATTATGGTTCGACAGTCTGTACTTGCCCGTTGTAGATGTCTGCCAACTCCGTCCGCCTGAGGGTGTTTTGGTATGATTCTTCGCTATTCGGACGTTGGGGTGCACTCCGGGAGAGAAGGGGGAGAGAAGAAAAAGAGAGAGAAGATGAGAAAACAATGTTGGGGTAGGATGAACTGGACCACTGTCCACCCGTCCCCCTAGAAAAACCATACATGAGCATCTGATATAAGGTTAAAAACATATATTTCAAGGTCCTGGAGATCATATTCTCTGTCTAGTGGAGCGAGGTTATCGTCACCCAGTCGGTGACGGCAAGCTCGCTAGAAAGTGGCATGCGGTTTCGCCCCGGCTCTTTCAATATAAAATATCGTTCCTGTAGGGAGGGAATCCTATCTAGACTAATAAACTAACATTTTCTATTGGCCTAAATCCCGCTAGGCTCAACTAAACAAAACTGAGGAATTGTTTGCAAAAATCAAGTAACGCCTGCATTCTAAGCTAGCAGATATTAGTAAAGGAATTTCAAGCAAAACTCTCCATAAGAGGAGGAGGCTATGTCCCTTCAAAAATAAGGAAGTCTCATTAATGTTGTAATGACATAATGAACTGGCTCAACCGTGGCCAACCGTATGAGATCCAAGTCCCCTAAGGGGTCCATGCAGCGATGAAGTTCGTCACCGCAGGAGCAAAAGGGAAAGAAAAAATTTTGATCAATAAGGTATTCAGATCCATCAACCGTCTGGTCCTGTTGCTGGATGTCGTCTTCTGGAGGAATATCGTGAGCGTTGTTGTTCCCACAAGGGTGAGACTGGACGATCCAATTCTGGTCGAGATTTTGGGGAGGGTGTTTCTCTGGAGATTAAGCCTAGGCCCATAAGGATGTCTTCTCCATCTGGAAAATTAGTAAAGGAATGTGTTTTCCCCTTAAAGGTAAATGACAAACGAAAAGGGAATGACCACCGATACTTAATTTGGCGGTTAGTAAGCTGCGCCAATAACGGCTTCAGGGCCCTTCTTTTTTGGATAGTCATTTGTGAGATGTCCGCAAAAATCTGTATTGGGTGACCCATGAGGTTGATTTCATTCTTACCGCGGGCTGCGGTCATTATTTGCTCCTTAATTCTATAAAAGTGTGGATTGACGATCACATCCCTCGGGGGGCCATCTTGTCTCGGAGCTGTCAATGCTCTATGGACTCTGTCGATTTCCATGTGCTGCGGCGTGATGTCAGGAATCAGATCTTGCATTAATGTATGCACTGCATCTTCCAAATCTGTTACTGTTTCTGGTAGACCGCGTATGCGGAAGTTATGGCGCCTGGATCTATTTTCTTGATCTTCGATTTTGGCGTTGGCTTCATCTAACTGCTCCTGCAGTGAGGATATCATGTTTGAATTCTGGTTGACTCTTCGAACTGTGCCATCCATTTTAGATTCAATATGATCCAGCCTCTCTCCTATATCATTAAAGTCATGCTTCATTTCAGCAGTGATTGATTGACATGCTTTGGTCAGTTCTTGTTGTAATAGTGCTGAAAAGCGAGCGAGGAGGACAGAATCTCCTGAGTATGGTGCTGGAGGTGGGGGGAGGCTGCTCACTTGCTGTGCTGTTTTGGCTCAGGGCAAGTTCAGCTATTTCAGCCATATTCCTCTCCATGGAGGACGCTGGGGAGGTTGCACCATCTATTCCCTCTCCCTGATAGGTATGGGAGGGGGAAAGAGAGAAGTGTGGGGATTCACCCTTCTGTGGCCTGGTCGAATCTTCCTGAGATTGGGAGGAGAAGGGGTCCCGTGCATCATCTATGTCTGCGGCCGCAGAAGCTTGGAAGGAGGTTCTTGCAGGGGGGGATGGAGTGTTCTTCGTCCCGCTCACCTGCTTCACTGCATGTGTGTCTGTCCTCCTGCCGGTCGCCATCTTGGATGGGGGGGTCCGCGCTGCTGTGTTCCCGGAACGGAACGAATAGCTTGTTTGTGGGGGCTTTTTCTTAGCTGTACCCCCTCCTCTGCGATTCATCGCTTGATCAGCAATCCGGCAGCGAGTGTTGCGGCTTCCCTCCGGCTCGTTTTTGCTGTGAAAGGCCGGCGGCGTGCGGAGCAGGTCAGAACATGTCTGCTCCCGTGCCCGCGCGCATGCGCACTTGAATTAAAACCTTTTAATTAAAACACATAGCCAAGTATTATTATACACAATTTTTTTTTAAAAAAAAGAAAACAAATAAAATTAGACGTGCTATCTGCCAATAGAACTTAACCAAAAAGTGCATTCTATGCATCCAAAAATATAGAAAATATACCTGTAAAGAGCAACAATTGGGGATAGAAGAGGGGATTATACCGGTGCCAAGGAATTTAGAGATTGTTACACAGAAATACTTAAAAAAAATATATAATTTTATTAATATACATAATAACATGGTGTATAAAATACAAGGGTGCAAATACATATGAAGTCACTATACAGACACGCAGAGAGTACATCGAAGACCGGCCACTGTGTAGAGAGGCAGGTCTTTAACAGGTAATCAGTTGCTACATGTTTTGCCAACTTTGGCTTCCTCAGGGAAAGGGGATTATACCTGTACAGTTCTGTGAATTCTAAAAAAGAAAAAAACATAGAACATATATGCTAATAATAAACATAAATCACTATTAATTTATCAGTAATTATAACAGTAAATGGATGCTGGACATGGCTAGAATGACCCCCTCTTAAAAATGCCAGAGCCGATATCAGTGACCCTCAGATGGAAAGATAGGTACCTACCGAGGACTCACAGCAGGCACCAAAGGACATGCGGCACCCCGAGGGGTCGGAGGTCCTGCACCGCAACTATACGTGGCTGCAGGGGGCAAACAGAGACCTGGCAAACGGAAGGAGTGTGTTCAATGTATAATATGCTATATATGTTACTCTGTGTAACAATCTCTAAATTCCTTGGCACCGGTATAATCCCCTCTTCTATCCTCAATTGTTGCTCTTTACTAATTATTGGGATGAGGTACCGTATTCTATCGAGGACTCTCCAGCCATTTTTCTTTTTTTTCGTATATTTCTTTTTTTTTCGTATAGAAAATATACCAAATCAAATCATTATTCAACCAAAAAATAAAATAAAAGCCTCATGCATGTGTCCTGCTTCTTAATATAGGGGGTCACCAATGCCAAGAGTTGGTGAAAGCAGGGGTCCGTCATCCGGAGATAATTCCGAAAAGCATCTGGATTATTCTCCTGGAGCTCCCGCAGCAAAGGCATATGACATAATTGGTCACGATTAATAAAGCAACCAATTTTTGGTCCAAGAAATCCTCCTCCTCCTGTTCCTGGACTGGACTTGGGTCAAAGCAATAACTCCAAGGCCAATAATACACGTTATCTCCTCTGATTCCGCAACATGCCTGGATGACGAACGGGCGTTCAGAAACGAAATGTAAAGCGCGAAATGAAAAGCGTGAATCAACACTCACCAAACTTCTACTAACACGAAATTAGCAGAAGGAGCCCAAAGGGTGGCGCTAAAGAGCTGAAAAACCACGTAGGATGGCACTATGTTCGTGTTTGTTGGCCGACAATTCCTTGCCGTTTGTATGCAAGACAAAATACAGGCACACTCCTTCGGACAAAAGTCAGAGGTTTTGTCTGCGGAAAATCCGATCGTGTGTATGAGGCTTAATGATCACCTCCTTTCAAACAAGACAGTTGGTCGTTGATTTACTAAAGGCAAATAGACTGTGCACTGTACAAAGTGCAGTTGCACTCTGCAAGAGCAGTTGCTCCAGAGCTTAGTAAATGAGCAGAAGCTCTGCTGACTTCCATCATCCAATCACGTGCAAGCAAAAATGCTGTTTTTTTTATTTTCCTTGCATATGTGATTGGCTATTGTTTGCACAGTGAAGCCTTACCTCATTTACTAAATTTTGGAGCAACTGCACTTTCAGAGTGCAACTACACTTTGCAAAGTGCACAGTTCATTTGCCTTTAGTAAATCAACCCCTGGGTATTTGTTAATTCGATCAGCGCTACAGCCAATTGGCTGCAGCGCTGATTAGTGTATTCTGACAGCAGAATACAATAGTCCAGCTGGGAGGATTCCTCTATCCACCTCGAATGTGTGGATTGGAGAATCCGTTTCTTTTTTTTTTTGATCAGCTGGCTGGTTGTAAATGGTGGGGATAAGCATACAATTACAGCCTGAAGGGCCATAGAGAGTAGGCTGCAGGGGACCGGTCACACCACTGGAGGGGGCCTTCCAAAATCAGGAGTAAGGTAAGTATTTCTCCTTATCTGTGCTCCCCTACACAAAACAAGCATTTAACTCTTAAGCCTCATTCACACAAGGTGGATCCGCTTCCACGGAGTCCGCCTCTGTTAATCTCCGCTGAGCCGGCGGATGACAGGTCCCTCTCTGCTCACTGAGCGGGGAGGGGCTTGTCGAGCGCCGCTGGTTTCTATGGAGAGATCGGACGAAAACGGACAGCATGTCTGTTTTCTACAGATCTCACCCGATCTGATCCGCCAGAAACCGATCTGAACGTAGAGGCATCCGCCTGCTTTTAGGGTATCAGACCAGGTCGGATGTCAGCGGACATGTCACCGCTGACATCCGTCACTCCATAGACTAGCATGGAACGCCCGTTCAGGTCCGCCGTCAAAACTGACAGGCGGACCTGAACGGTCCGACCGTGTGAAAGGGGCCTTACAGCACAGGGTCTCAGCTGCAAGGGTTGTTTTTGTTACATTCCTACATTTCAGCTTTGCAGTGTATGCAAACCCTACCAATGAACTTCTCTATTTTTTGCTTTCTCTTGGTCTGCTAAATATACATTTGAATGTGTTTTTCTTTTATATCTGTTTAATAAGTGCAAAAAATTATTTTGATGATTTTTTCCAAAAATTGTGTGAGCTGATAACTTCTATTTTGTTTGTCCGTGCATAATGAGGGGTATGAAGATGAGGGGTGAGGAGGGGGATGAGGAGAGCTCTGTGTTCTTTGTAATCAGAAATGAAATAGGCAGGGCTGACGACAAATAATTTGGAATTCAGAGCCAAATCAAAAAAATACACGGTGTTGTCACACCAAAGAGCAGTGGTTCTCAACCTGGGGGTCGAATGATTGATTTGCCAGGGGTCACAGAATCCTAGGCTGTTCATGAAGCCCGCACTGCTCTCCCAGCCTTTTCACGGCTGCCCAGCAGGGCTGTCCATGGAGCCCGCGGCTGCCCACTCAGCCGCCAATTCAGTTCACGGTATGGGTGGGGGGCAGAGACTGGAGGTTAGCAGACTAGTGAGGAATGTGAAGTGGGAGGAGCTGGAGGAGACCCTATCTCCTGATTTCGGCATAGGTGTCACTGCTGTGAGACACTACGAAGTCGGAGACACAGTGAGTAACACTACCTGTGATTAGAGTTGCCATTAAGTCCCCACTACAGTTCTTCGCTCAGCAGATGACCTTGATCAAGAGCACCTCAGATGGCTGATCAGAACTCCCCCCAGCACTGCCACTCATCCCAACTACCCGCCAGCATTCTCTCCACCCCCCACCAAGGAGTAAGAGAAGGAATAAAAATATTGAATACATGGAAGGGAGAGGAAACGAGGGGGAGAAACAAAGAAAAAGGGAGAGAAAGAGAAAGAACAAGAAATATGGCTAGAGAGTGGGATGGGGGAAAAAAACAAGCAAATAGGATAGAGAGAGATACAAGGGATAGAAAGGAGAACAAAGAGAAAGAGTGGTACATCCTAAAATGTACCAAAAGGGGTTTTAACACTGTATGAGTGGAAGTGACTCAGGGAGTGCTAAATGTCCGTGGGTTAGGGCCGCAAATTACTTGTCTTGCCTTGGGTGCTGACAACTCACGCTACAAAAACTATTTTACTGTTAGGGGTCCCCACAACTTAGGAAATTTTATCAAGGGGTCTTGACACTAGAAAACTTGAGAACCACTGCCAAAGAGGAAGGGAGGAGTACAAATTTTCTGGTCCTTGGGACATGGCGAAACCCCGATCTTGGTAAAGAGCCAATGACACGGCTCTTTACCTATGAGATCAGCTGTGTCCAATCAGCTGATCACATGTAAACACAGAAGTGCCGTTTATCGGCAGTTCTCGCCTCACACTGACAGAGTGTGAGGAGAGAAGAGCCAATCAGCAGGGTCTCCCTGCAGGGGAGACCTGTACAGGTAATCAGGGCACTGATCATCAGTGCCCTGAAAATCAGTGCAGCCACAGCAACACAGTGTCCAACAGTGATGCCAGTCAGTGACCATTTGAGATGCCAATCTGTGCCCATCAGTGACACCAATCTATGCCCATCAGTGATGCAAATTTGTGCCCATCAGTGCTTCATTTCAGTGCCCATCAGTGCCTGCTCATCAGTGTCCATCGGTGCCACCTATCTGTGCTGCCAATTGCCCAAAAGTGCCGCCTATCAGTGCCCATCATAGCCCCTTATCAGTGCCCATCTGTGCCGCCTATCAGTGTTGCATACCAGTATATGCAACATACTTAGGTAGTGCTCATTCGTGCGGCATATTAGTGCCTCCTCATCAGTACCGCTACATCAGTGACCTCCAGTGATGTCTCATCAGTGCCCATGAGTGCTGCCTCATCAATGCCCACCAGTGCAGACTATCAGTGCCCATCAGTGCTGCCTCATCAGCGTATATCAGTGAAGGAGGCCTCCTTTGATCTAATGAGAACCTCCAGGGCCAGGGATAGCTGACATCCTTCTGTATGTAGTGGGTTGTGAGGCATGGTAGGTGTAGACTAGTTAAATTTATTGGGCGTCACTCTTAGGTAGTTGCAAGATTAACTGGCAGACTCCGAGACTTCAAAAGGAGCACAGTAATGCAGGGAAAGGCATCCAGCAAGATGCCACATCTGCATGTGCAGGAATGCTGTCTCCTATGGCAACAGTCTTTAACCACTTCAGCCCCGGAAGGATTTACCCCCTTCCTGACCAGAGCAGTTTTTACAATTTGGCACTGTGTCACTTTAACTGCTAATTGCGCGGTCATGCAATGCTGTACCTAAACGAAATTTGTGTCCTTTTCTTCCCACAAATAGAGCTTTCTTTTGATGGTATTTGATCACCTCTGCGATTTTTATTTTTTGCGCTATAAACGGAAAAAGACCGAAAATTTTGAAAAAAAATTATATTTTCTACTTTTTGTTATAAAAAAAATCCAATAAACTCAATTTTAGTCATACATTTAGGCCAAAATGTATTCGGCCACATGTCTTTGGTAAAAAAAATGTCAATAAGCGTATATTTATTGGTTTGCGCAAAAGTTATAGCGTCTACAAACTAGAGTACATTTTCTGGAATTTACACAGCTTTTAGTTTATGACTGCCTATGTCATTTCTTGAGGTGCTAAAATGGCAGGGCAGTACAAAACCCCCCCAAATGACCCCATTTTGGAAAGTAGACACCCCAAGGAAATTGCTGAGAGGCATGTTGAGCCCATTGAATATTAATTTTTTTGTCCCAAGTGATTGAATAATGACAAAAAAAAAATTTACAAAAAGTTGTCACTAAATGATATATTGCTCACACAGGCCATGGGCATATGTGGAATTGCACCCCATAATACATTTAGCTGCTTCTCCTGAGTATGGGGATACCACATGTGTGGGACTTTTTGGGAGCCTAGCCGCGTACGGGGCCCCGAAAACCAATCACCGCCTTCAGGATTTCTAAGGGCGTAAATTTTTGATTCACTCCTCACTACCTATCACAGTTTCGAAGGCCATACAATGCCAAGATAGCACAACCCCCCCCCCAATGACCCCATTTTGGAAAGTTGACACCCCAAGCTATTTGCTGAGAGGCATGGTGAGTATTTTGCAGCTCTCATTTGTTTTTGAAAATGAAGAAAGACAAGAAAAAAAATTTTTTTCTTCTTTTTTCAATTTTCAAAACTTTGTGACAAAAAGTGAGGTTGCAAAATACTCACTATACCTCTCAGCAAATAGCTTGGGGTGTCTACTTTCCAAAACAGGGTCATTGGGGGGTTTTGCCACCTGGGCATTCCATGGCCTCCGAAACTGTGATAGGCAGGGAAGAGTGAAATAAAAAATTTACGCCCTTAGAAAGCCTGAAAGCGGTGCTTGGTTTTCGGGGTCCCGTACGTGGCTAGGCTCCCAAAAAGTCTCACACATGTGGTATCCCTGTACTCAGGAGAAG
Organism: Lithobates septentrionalis; assembly: GCA_037952835.1. Taxonomy (NCBI): domain Eukaryota; kingdom Metazoa; phylum Chordata; class Amphibia; order Anura; family Ranidae; genus Lithobates; species Lithobates septentrionalis. The sequence goes on along the minus strand of JBBDGP010002495.1, from coordinate 458,836 downwards.
CAACAGAATGGATTTTTGGGTGTAATTTCACATATTCCCATGGCATGTTTGAGCAATATATCATTTAGTGACAACTTTGTGCAAAAAAAAAAAATTGTCTTTTTCCCGCAATTTGTGTCACAATATAAAATGTTCCATGGACTTGACATGCCTCTCAGCAAATAGCTTGGGGTGTCTACTTTCCAAAATGGGGTCATTTGGGGGGGGGTTTTGAACTGTCCTGGCATTTTATGCACAACATTTAGAAGCTTCACCCACATCACCCACTCTTCTTTTTTTTTTTTTTTTTGCCACTCAGTTTCATAAATAGCGAGACAACAATCAACTTTTCAGTTCATATACGTCTCTCTTATTCTGTTCTTCACATCACTGTGGCTAATTTTCATAACAATATAAAAATATTAGGGAGCGAGGAGTGGAAAGGTTACAATTCCCAACAAGTATTTTAATCCCCCTATAGCTATATAACCCTTCTCCCACCCTCTTCCTCCCAAGAATAATATTTTTTTTTAAATTCAACCTTTAGTATATTATCACAACTACCCATATCCCTTAATAATTTTAACTTTACCTTCCCCTTCCCTCCCCCCTCCCCTTGTGCAAGTACCTTTCCATGAATAACTCTGCTACATCCTAATTTTCTCTGCATAACTCCATGTTTTTTTAAACTCTCGCCAACACTTCCATTTGTCTTTCCTCCCCTCACTCATTTCTTCCTTGTTGCCAAAGACCCTGTCCATGGTGTGGGTTTCTTTCACGGCATTTATCCACTCCCAAATCTGTGGACTTTCTTTCTCCCTCCAATTTTTAGGGATTCATTTTTTTTGCTGCACTAATTAAATGTGGTACTAATGAAGTTTTGTATTGTTTCTCGTTCTCATCAATGCCGTGGAAGAGCACCAACCATGGCTCTTTTTTCACCTCTTTCCCGGTAATCTCTTTGACCATACTTACAGTAGAACCTTCTCCCAATATTTTTGGATCTTCGGGCACTTCCACCAAAGATGTGCCATTGTGCCTACCTCCTTACATCCTCTCCAACAGTCTGCCGACATCTCTTTTTGATATTTACTGGCCCTTTCTGGTGTTACATACCATCTCGCTAAACACTTATAGTTCATCTCGGCTGTTTTTACATCTATCGCCGAACTATGGGTAAGGTTCATAATCTTTTTTAACGTGATTAACTCTATCTGTGTCCCCAACTCTTTTTCCCATTGTTTAATATAGGTGGGCCGCTCTATTTCATCCTCTACTAATAATAATTTATATAATTTTGATATAGTGTTTTTTGTGACTTCTAAAGTGCATAGTTTTTCCAACCCCGTCAGTTCTTCTCCTGATCTTATTGGCTGTGGTAACTTTTTAACAAACCTTTCTAATTGTGAATACCTCCATCCATTGATCACCCATGTTTCTGTGTTCTGTTGCAGCTCGTGAAGTGTCATGATTTTTCCTTTCTTAATTATCTCCCTTAATTCCACCTTATCATTCTTTATCCAATTCCCCCCTATACTCACTTTCCCCGGGGCAAAAAACTTGTTATCTTTTAATCTTAGTAATGGTGAGTTATAAGTTTTATTTAACTGCTTATGAATCATATCCCACATCCTAAGTACCACCCGTGTTAACACATGTGTTTTTTCATCTAACGTTCTATGTTGGGGGGGATTCCAAATAATTACTCCTAACTGTGTCTTACTATAAAATTTTTCTATGTTTACCCATCTTTTTTCTTGATTATCCCTTACCCATTCAATCGCCCGAGACAAGATTATTGCTTTATAGTATGTTACAATATCCGGAACCGCCAGTCCCCCTCTTTTTTTTCTCCTGTCTTAATATCTTTAAGGATACCCTTGGCTTCTTATTTTTCCAGATGATGTTTGTTAATAATGTTTTAAGTTTTCTGAGGTAGTATGATGGTAGTCCTATAGGTAACATTTGGAATTTATATGTAATTTTTGGGAGCAGAATCATTTTAATAGCGTTTATACGTCCTATCCAGGATATTGGTCTAATCTGTAACTTTCTTCCTTCTTTCTTAATTTCCTCCAGTAGGGGGATATAATTCCTTTTATATATTTTCTCCAGGGAGTTAGCTAATTTTATTCCTAAGTATTTTATCTCTTTTTTCCATAAAAATTGAAATTCCTTCTTCAACTTGTCCTCTTCTATTTTTCCTAGATTTATGTTTAGAATTTCTGATTTCCCCATGTTAATTTTGAAATTTGCTAGCTCTCCATATTGCTTAATTGTTCTAAATAGCTTTGACAGTGTTCTCTCAGGTTTAGTTATATAGAATAGTACGTCATCGGCGAATGCCGATAACTTGTGTTCTTCATTACCCACCTTAAATCCTTTGATTTCGGGGTCATTACGAATTGTTGCGGGGAACGGCTCTAACGATAGGATAAAGAGGAGTGGGGACAGCGGGCACCCCTGTCTTGTCCCCCTTTTCATCTCAAAAAATTCTGAGATTGCCCCATTGATCTTAATTGCTGCTCTTGGTTGTCTATATAAAATTTTTATTCTTTTCAGTATCATTGGGCCTATTCCCATTTCTTCTAGGGTTTGGAACATTAACCCCCAGTCTACTCTGTCGAACGCCTTTTCAGCGTCGCTCGACAGAAGCAAACCGGGGTCCCCGTCCTCCTTTATCTTCTGGAGAAGAAGCAAGGTTCTCACCCCGTGGTCCTTCCCTTCTCTTCTTGCTACAAACCCTACCTGGTCAGGGTGAACTAATGTATTCATTAGTCCTTTCATCCTCTTTGCCAATATTTTTGCATAGATCTTTGTGTCTGCGTTTAGCAGCGATATTGGTCTATAGCTAGAGCAAAGGGTCGCATCCTTCCCTTCCTTTGGGGTTACCGTAATCAATGCTGTTTGTGCCTCCCTACTCAGCTCGAATTCCCTCCCCAGCCCGTTCATATACTGACACATCTTCGGGATCAGGATATCCTTAAATTTTTTATAATAATATATTGTAAATCCGTCTGGCCCTGGGCTTTTCCCTTGTGCTGTCTCAGATAACACTTCCTTTACTTCTTTTTCCGAAATTGATTCCTCTAGAGCCTCCCTATCGTTTTCCTGTATCTTAGGTATCCCTGCGTTTTTTAAGAATTCCCTTATCTTACTTTTTTTTTCTTTTTTCTGTCCCCCGTTTTGATCTCTTTCGTACAGTTCTTTGTAGTAGTTTTTGAAAACTTCTCCTATTCCTTTTGTCTCATAAACCATTGAGCCCTGTTTGGACTGTATCTTTCCTATAAAATTACGAGTTTTTTTTTCCCTTAACATTCTGGCCAGATGTTTCCCTGTTTTATCCCCCCAGTGGTATCTCTGTTTCTCTATTAGGAAGAATTTTTCTTTTGTTTCTCGATCAATCAGACTTTTCAGTTCGTCCCGTTTGTCTATCAACCTTTGGTATGTTTCTTTTTGTAGTCCTCTCTGTTTTTTGTGTTCTTGTTCGGTGTTAAATATTTCTGTCGTAAGGTTTCTCATTCTATCTTTCCTTTCTATTTTTTTCCTAGCTCCCTCTTTTATTAATATTCCCCTTATATACACCTTGTGAGCCTCCCAGACCATAGCCCCCGAGACATCTCCTGTTTCATTTATCTTAAAATATTGTTTAAGTTCTTCTTCCACCCTTTGGGCTACACCCTCATATGCTAGTAGGTCCTCATTTATTCTCCATAAAGGGGCTTGTCTCTGAATTTGGGAGATTCGCATTTCCATTAATACGGGGGAATGATCTGACAGTGTGGTGATTCCTATTTTTGCGTCTACTACCCTTTCCAACAGTCCATGATCTATCATTATGTAATCCAACCTAGAGTACGTCTGGTGTACAGGGGAGTAAAACGTGTAATCTTTTGATCTGCCATTTATTATCCTCCAGATATCGACCAATTGATTCTCATAGAACTTCTGTCTGATCCTTCTAAGCTGCTCGTTATTCGTCCCCTGTACACCAGACGTACTATTCACCACAGGCTCCAGACACACATTAAAGTCTCCCATTACGATCAGACCTCCTTTCCTAAAGTTTAATAATTTCTCCATTGTACCTATCAGAAATTTTACTGTATTTTTATTAGGGGCATATATGCTAGCTATAGTACATTCCAACTCCCCCAGTGTCCCCTTTAAGAAGAGGAATCTTCCCTCCGTGTCCTGCATTCTTTCTTCTAGGTTGAATTGTATATCTCTAGCTATTCCTATTGCCACTCCTCTTGCTCTATTGGAAATTGTATCTCCATAATACCACGTCGGAAAATCCTTAGACCACAATCTGATATTCGATTCATATGTCAAATGGGTTTCTTGTAATGACACTACTTCTGCCCCATATCCCTTCAGTTCTTTTAGTATTTTGTGTCTTTTAGAGGGTGAGTTCAGACCTTTTACATTATATGTCAAAAATTTAAGTGTTGTCATTTTTATTAAATTTCTGTTTGTTATGCTCCTCTAGCTTGATTTGAGTTATTCCCCCTGTTTTTTCCTTTTTTTTCCACTTGCACCTTGTATCGGATCAAGGAGTACTTACAGCCCTTTCTTTTTTTGGGGGGGTTATTATTCGGCCTGGTGCAGAGGATGAGCAGGGTCTCCAATGGTGCGAGGGGGGACGGGTTCAATGTCTCCCCTTGTCAGCTGTCATTCCTCGGCGCTGTGTATCCGCCGCTTCCTGGTTGCTCTTCTTTCCACGTTCCATCCCACAGTACTTTAAGTCGAGTGCCACTATCGTTCCTTCTACTGGGGGACCGAGTGTCTCATCCCGCTGTGTATCTGTGGGTCTCCCGCGGCTTTAGCGTCTCTCCTCGCTTCGGCGGCCGGCATGCACTCTAGAGCTCCTCCCTCCATCACGGACACTACGTCCTCACGTCCTCTCCTCCCATCATCCCCCAGGAAATGTTTCTTTTCTCCATCACCCACTCTTCTAACCACTTGAAGACAAAGCCCTTTCTGACACTTTTTGTTTACATGAAAAAATTATTTTTTTTTGCAAGAAAATTACTTTGAACCCCCAAACATTATATATTTTTTTAAAGCAAATGCCCTACAGATTAAAATGGTGGGTGTTTCATTTTTTTTTTTCACACAGCATTTGCGCAGTGATTTTTTAAACGCATTTTTTGGGAAAAAACACACTTTTTAAAATTTTAATGCACTAAAACACACTATATTGCCCAAATGTTTGATGAAATAAAAAAGATGATCTTAGGCCGAGTACATGGATACCAAACATGACATGCTTTAAAATTGCGCACAAACGTGCAGTGGCGACAAACTAAATACATTTTTAAAAGCCTTTAAAAGCCTTTACAGGTTACCACTTTAGATTTACAGAGGAGATCTACTGCTAAAATTACTGCCCTCGATCTGACCTTAGCGGTGATACCTCACATGCATGGTACAATTGCTGTTTACATTTGACGCCAGACCAACGCTTGCGTTCGCCTTTGCGCGAGAGCAGGGGGGGACAGGGGTGCTTTATTTATTTATTTATTTTCTTTATTATTTTTTTGCTTTTTTATTTTATTTTTAAACTGTTCCTTTCATTTTTTTTTTTTAATCATTTTTATTGTTATCTCAGGGAATGTAAATATCCCCTATGATAGCAATAGGTAGTGACAGGTACTCTTTTTTGAAAAAATTGGGGTCTATTAGACCCTAGATCTCTCCTCTGCCCTCAAAGCATCTGGCCACACCAGGATCGGTATGATAAAATGCTTTCCAAATGGCGCTGTTTACATCCGGCGAAATCTAAGTCATGAATTGCTCGTAGCTTCCGGTTTCTTAGGCCATAGAGATGTTTGGAGCCACTCTGGTCTCTGATCAGCTCTGTGGTCAGCTGGCTGAATCACCGGCTGCATTCTGAGGTACCCTGTTGGGACAGGAGAGCCAGAGAAAAACATGGAAGACGGTGGAGGGGGGGCATTCCCTCCCACTGCTTGTAAAAGCAGTCAAGAGGCTAATTAGCCACTAGGATTGCTTTTACATGAAAGCCGACCGCCGGCTGAAAAGAATGATACCAAGATGATACCTAAACCTGCAGGCTTCATTCTGGTATAACCACTCAAAGTCCAGCAACTTACCAGTACGTTGCTGGTCCTTGTTGGGCATATATTGTAATCTTTTTTTTTCATGCAACCTGTGGGCTGAACGAAAAAAAGAGATTGATCGGTGGGTATGCCCACCATTAGAATACCTCCCTTCATCCACCCACTTCTAATGATGGGCATACATGCACCGTTTATATATGCCGAAGTATGGGGGCATCCGCCCCAAAAGTTAGGAGCAAATCGCTCCTCCGCCCCTGCTGCCCCCATGCTTCGGCATATATCACCTCCGCTGGAGTCACGGCTTTATATATCATGGGAGCAAACGCTGTTGCTGTCAAGATTTTTTTTTTGTATAATAAATTTTTATTAAAGAAAAATAGAGAAAAGGTATACTTATACTCACAAACAAAATACATTCTTGGTAAGAAAACAGCATAAGTTTCAATGCTCACAAATTTACAGCGAATGTCAGAAAGCCAATAATCCAATAATTATCTCTGGAGATACAAAAGGAGAAGCATAAGCGAATGTAATGACTAAATAAACGAAGGCTTCTTTCCATGCAAGCATTGGAATCAAAATATAAGAAGGAGAGAACATTGCTTTAGTTTGAAGAGAAGGGTAAAATGGAGAGAACAGGGAGGAATGCATGGGGAGGGGAATGGGGGGGGGGGGGGGTTGTTGGCATGCATGTCAAAATGTTGAAGGTTAACGAGTTATTGGAATTTTAGATGGCAATTCGTAATTAATAGACTTGTGGGGTTTGCATTATAAAGTCTTTATAAGAGGGGGTGGACTGACATTTAATCCAGGGAGTCCAAGTTAACGAATGTTTCATGGAAGTGCCTTTGATATTGTGGGTAATATTTTCCATGAGATGAACTTCATCTACCCTTTGTAGCCAGACTTTCATAGTCGGAATTGTAGGTTGACCCCAAAAGGTAGGAATTAAAGCTTTGGCGGTGTTCATTAAATGAGGGATGAGTGAACGTTTATATGAACCTATGGGGGCTTTAGTTGCATGGAAAAGGATAGTCCATGGATCAATGGGTAGATCGACATCCGAAATTTGAAGGATCAGATTGCAAATGGCAGCCCAATAGGGACGAATGAGTGGGCAAGACCACCAGACATGTGCATGAGTGGCTTTGTTCCCACAGTTCCTCCAGCATAATGGGGAACTGGCGGGGAACATTTGGTGTAGTCTAGCTGGGGTGTAGTGCCACCTGTTGCTGTCAAGATAAATAAATCCGCGCTGCAGCTGAATGGTGTACCTGAAGACAAAAAAATGGTTAACAATAAAACACAGTAAACAGTAAAGTATAAAAAAATTGCATACCTGAAAAGCAAACTTGATAAAACATAATAACAATAAAACATTGCAGAATAGAATACAGTAAAAAAGAGCAGAACAATAGAGAGAGAATAGAGAGAGAGAGAGAACAATAAAACGACAACTATTTTTTTATTTTATATATTTTTTTGTGTTTTGTTTTTTTTACACTTTTTTTTGTAACTGTAACTTTTATAACTGTAACCGGTTCCAGGTTCGGGTCTCTCAAAATGCGATGGCATCTTGGGAGACCCTGTGAAAGTGTGCCTAGTCTGTGCAATTCTGTACCCTACGCTAATACTCAACTAGTGTATGGTAGCGTTCAAAACATTCACCAATGCAAAGACCAGGATTGTCAGGACAGGAGGGACAATAATTGCGGGTGTCACGCCTATATCCGTGCTTGCTGCAGACACGACATCTTTTTTGGGGGGTTCGTTGGGTAGGGGTACTCGGGAGGACATAAAGAAAATGCCTCTCATGCAGCCGACTGCATTTGGTTGGGAATGTGAATGGGGGAAGTACGGGTGCTGCAGAAGTGGTGGGTTCCCAATTAGGATTGGCGAATGCAGCAGGAAGGGCATTATGAGCACGACGGGCCTGTGTTTGTCTTCTTGGTGGCAGCGGGACACTACTTGTGCTTGCCACCTCACCAGCTTGAACTACACTTATGGGACTCGCCACGTCACCAAGTGTTACTGCAGTGCTGGTTTGACTACGACCGGGGGGGGAACTAGGCCGCTGGTGCTTGCCAGTTCACCAAAACACTACCAAAAAAACTGTTAGCGATCGCAGGGATCAGGCCTGACTCTGCAAACGCTGCAGTTATGTGTGTTTATTGTTTTGTAAGTGACAGTGATCGATCGATACTGCACTTGGGTGGGCTGGGCTGGGCCGGGCAGAGGGCCAAAACGCAGGTTCTAGCAGGTATCTGGGCTGATCCCGCTAACACTGCGTTTTTGGGAACCCTAAACTGCTAGGGACGCTAGTATAGCTCTGATCGGATCAGATATTGATCCGTTCAGATACTATACCACTAAGGGAGGTGTATGCTGCGTGCGTGGGTGTTAGCGGTACTGGCGCTAACCTGACGCTGCCTGGGGCGATGCTGACCCTAAAACCTAAGTTATATCACGGCCGGGCGATCAGGGGGCTAAACCTTTATTAGGTAATAAATGGCGGGTGCCCTGACACTATAAAAAATAAACTAACTAACCAGCGTCACCCGTAACAGTTATAAGGTGATCACTGGTGAAAGGGTTAACTAGGGGGCAATCAAGGGGTTAAAACCTTTATTAGGTAGTATATGGGGGTCCCTGACGCTATAAAACGCTGACGGCGAACCTATATATTTACCTCCCTAACTAGCGTCACCAGTGACACTAATACAGTGATCAGAAAAACGATCGCTTAGTGACACTGGCGACGGGGGGGTGATCAAGGGGTTAAAACTTTATTAGGGGGGTTAGGGGGGTATCCTAGTCCTAAAGGGGGCTAACACTAACTGCCCTACCACTTCTAACTGTCACAAACTGACACCAATGCAGTAATCAGGAAAAAAAAAACTGCTTGGTGTCACTGTGACGGGGGGGGGATGATTAGGGGGTGATCGGGGGGTAAAGTGTGCCTGGTGTGTTTTACTGTGTGTTTAGGGTTTGTGCACTCACATCGATGTCTTCTCTCCTCGCCGCCGGAACGGAAAATACCGAGCCGAGGAGAGATGACGTCACTTCCTCTGCCGCTGTTTACTATACAGCAGGAGAGGAAGAATCTCATTGGCTGGGAACGATCGCGAGGGGGTGGCCAGAAATGGATGGCCTCCCCCTCAGCTCGACAGAAGCCGACCGCTTCGGGCACCAGGGGGGGGTCCTATCGGACCCCCCGCCCGCGGGAGGCAAGTAACGTACCCATACGTTACTTTGCCTGCCCGTGCCATTCTGCTGCAGTATATCTGCGAGAGGCGGGCGGCAAGTGGTTAACAGTTCCTAACACAAAGCTTAACAGTTCCTTCACTTTCACTACAATTGCTCCTTGTAGTTCTTCAGCACACTGAGATCCCGGTCTCTCACTAGACCCACTGCTTCACTGCCACCGAATCCCTTGAGCTCCTCCAATCTTCACTGTGGTATCTTCCTCGAGCGTCACCCTCGCTTCTCTGCTGGGTCCCTAGTTGGGATGAGCTTTGTGTTCGAGTCGAACCCATGTTCGACTCGAACATCGGCTGTTCGATCGTTCGCCGAATTGCGAACGATTTGGGCCGTTCGCGCCAAATTCGTGTGGCGCATCATGGCCCAAAATTCACTGCGGCATCGCAGTGCATTGCTGGCTGATGATTGGCCAAGCATGCACTATGACCCGCATGCTTGGCCAATCACAGTGCCGTCGGTAGAGAGAGCTGTAATTGGCCAAAGCCAGGGTGGCTTTGGCCAATTTTGGCTCAGGGGGTTTAGAACACGCCCCACACTATATAAGGCCGCCTGCATGGCGGCACTGTGTAGTGTGTTCCGGCGTGCTTAGAGAGCGAGAGAGACAGTGTCATTTCATTTGAGTTAGCTAGATTAGGCAGGACAGTCAGTGAGTTAGCTGCACTTACAGTGTATTGTGTATATATATGCATCCCAGGTGGTGTGTATATATATATATATACATATATATATATATATATACACTGTATTCAGTTTAGCTAGATCCGTTCCTGTTATCTTCCTACTGACAGGCAGGCTTGTCTTGTTACAGTATTTACAGCTACCTGAAGAAAATTGCTGGTGTACTTTTGATCCTATTAGTACCACAGTCAGGCAGCTAGACTATTTACAGTTAGTGTAGTGCGTCCTCCTCACAGTGTTCAGCTAAAGCTACAAGTTAGTTTAGTGTGACCTCTGCACAGTGTTCAGCTAAAGCTACAAGTTAGGGTAGTGCGTCCTCCTCACAGTGTTCAGCTAAAGCTACAAGTTAGTTTAGTGTGACCTCTGCACAGTGTTCAGCTAAAGCTACAAGTTAGGGTAATGCGTCCTCCTCACAGTGTTCAACTAAAGCTACAAGTTGGTGTAGTGCATCCTCCTCATAGTGTTCAGCTAAAACTACAAGTTAGTGTAGTGCGACCTCTGCACAGTGTTCAGCTAAAGCTACAAGTTAGTGTAGTGCGTCCTCCTCACATTGTTCAGCTAAAACTACAAGTTAGTGTAGTGCGACCTCTGCACAGTGTTCAGCTAAAGCTACAAGTTAGTGTAGTGCGTCCTCCTCACAGTGTACAGCTAAACCTACAAGTTATTTTTTTGCGAGCTCTGCACAGTGTTCAGCTAAAGCTACCTGTAGAAGGTTGGTGGTGTTTTCCTGATCCTATCACTACCGCAGGCAGCTAAATAAGCTAAAAGTTAGTGTAGTGCGAGCTCTGCACAGTGTTCAGCTAAAGCTATAAGTTAGTGTAGTGCGTCCTCCTCACAGTGTTCAGCTAAAACTACAAGTTAGTGTAGTGCGACCTCTGCACAGTGTTCAGCTAAAGCTACAAGTTAGTGTAGTGCGTCCTCCTCACAGTGTTCAGCTAAACCTACAAGTTATTTTTTGCGAGCTCTGCACAGTGTTCAGCTAAAGCTACCTGTAGAAGGTTGGTGGTGTTTTCCTGATCCTATCACTACCGCAGGCAGCTAAATAAGCTACAAGTTAGTGTAGTGCGAGCTCTGCACAGTGTTCACCTAAAGCTACCTGTAGAAGGTTGGTAGTGTTTTCCTGATCCTATTACTACCGCAGGCAGCTAAATAAGCTACAAGTTAGTGTAGTGCGAGCTCTGCACAGTGTTCAGCTAAAACTACAAGTTAGTGTAGTGCGTCCTCCTCACAGTGTTCAGCTAAAACTACAAGTTAGTGTAGTGCGACCTCTGCACAGTGTTCAGCTAAAGCTACAAGTTAGTGTAGTGCGTCCTCCTCACAGTGTTCAGCTAAAACTACAAGTTAGTGTAGTGCGACCTCTGCACAGTGTTCAGCTAAAGCTACAAGTTAGTGTAGTGTGTCCTCCTCACAGTGTTCAGCTAAACCTACAAGTTATTTTTTGCGAGCTCTGCACAGTGTTTAGCTAAAGCTACCTGTAGAAGGTTGGTGGTGTTTTCCTGATCCTATCACTACCGCAGGCAGCTAAATAAGCTACAAGTTAGTGTAGTGCGAGCTCTGCACAGTGTTCACCTAAAGCTACAAGTTAGTGTAGTGCGTCCTCCTCACAGTGTTCAGCTAGAACTACAAGTTAGTGTAGTGCGACCTCTGCACAGTGTTCAGCTAAAGCTACAAGTTAGTGTAGTGCGTCCTCCTCACAGTGTTCAGCTAAAACTACAAGTTAGTGTAGTGCGACCTCTGCACAGTGTTCAGCTAAAGCTACAAGTTAGTGTAATGCGTCCTCCTCACAGTGTTCAGCTAAACCTACAAGTTATTTTTTTGCGAGCTCTGCACAGTGTTCACCTAAAACTACCCGTAGAAGGTTGGTGGTGTTTTCGTGATCCTATCACTACCACAGGCAGCTAAATAAGCTACAAATTAGTTTTTTGCGAGCTCTGCACAGTGTTCACCTAAAGCTACCTGTAGAAGGTTGGTGGTGTTTTCCTGATCCTATCACTACCACAGGCAGCTAAATAAGCTACAAGTTATTTTTTTGCGAGCTCTGCACAGTGTTCACCTAAAGCTACCCGTAGAAGGTTGGTGGTGTTTTCCTGATCCTATCACTACCGCAGGCAGCTAAATAAGCTACAAGTTATTTTTTTGCGAGCTCTGCACAGTGTTCAGCTAAAGCTACCTGTAGAAGGTTGGTGGTGTTCAGTATCAGTACATATTAGGGATGAGCCGAACACCCCCCGGTTCGGTTCGCACCAGAACCTGCGAACGGACCGAAAGTTCGCACGAACGTTAGAACCCCATTGACGTCTATGGGACTCGAACGTTCGAAATCAAAAGTGCTCATTTTAAAGGCTAATTTGCATGGTATTGTCCTAAAAAGGGTTTAGGGACCCGGATCCTACCCCAGGGGACATGTATCAATGCAAAAAAAACTTTTAAAAACGGCCGTTTTTTCAGGAGCAGTGATTTTAATGATGCTTAAAGTAAAAAAAAAAAAGTGAAATATTCCTTTAAATATCGTACCTGGGGGGTGTCTATAGTATGCCTGTAAAGTGACGCGTGTCTCCCGTGTTTAGAACAGTCCCTGCACCAAATGTCATTTTTAAAGGAAAAAATCTCATTTAAAACTGCTTGCGGGTTTAATGTAATGTCGGGTCATGGCAATATGCATGAAAATCAGTGAGACAAACGGCATGGGTACCCCCCAGTCCATTACCAGGCCCTTTGGGTCTTGTATGGATATTAAGGGGAACCCCGCACCCAAATTAAAATAAGGAAAGGTGTGGGGCCACCAGGCCCTATATACTCTGAACAGCAGTATACAGGCGGTGCAAACAAGACAGGGACTGTAGGTTTGTTGTTAAGTAGAATCTCTTTGTAATTTTGAACGGGTACATTTTTAACGTGTTTAGCTCCAGCCAAAAAAACTTTTTTAAGCTTTTTGGAAAACATAGGGAAGGGTTATCACCCCTGTGACATTTGTTTTGCTGTCTTTCCTCCTCTTCAGAAGATTTCACCTCACTTTTTGTCCCAATGAAAAATGTTTTTTGAAAATTTGGGTTTTTTTGTGGAACAAGGATTGGAAAGCATCAGTGGAAAGGAGAAATGTTTTTCCTATATTAACTCTTACAGGAGAGAATTTCCCTTCCTAGGAGTAGATTTCATCTCACTTCCTGTTGTCTCCTTCCGTTTGCAAGTAGGAGTTAGATGTTTGAAAGTAGGGTCCTGCCCTATATACTCAGCAGAAATTTGGGCCTTAGGTGTTGCTGTGGCCACAACACTGTAAGCCCTCACAGGGCCCTGCTGTGAAATATTAGATCAAGAATTGTAATTACATGCCCCTGTTGAACAGGAGCTGAAAAATTAGGCCTTAGGCACTGGTGCTGGTGCCACAACACTGCAACCCCTCACAGACACTCTAGTTGGAACGCAGGAACGAGCCCTGCTGCAAAGTATTGCATCAAAAATTGTGATTACACGCCCCTGTTAAACAAGGTACTGAAAAATTGGGCCTTAGGCACTGGTGCTGGTGCCACAACACTGCAACCCCTCACAGACACTCTAGTTGGAACGCAGGAACGAGCCCTGCTGCAAAGTATTGCATTAAAAATTGTAATTACACGCCCCTGTTAAACAGGGGCAGAAAAAATGGGCCTTAGGCACTGGTGCTGGTGCCACAAGACTGCAACCCCTCACAGACACTCTAGTTGTAATGCAGGAACGAGCCCTGCTGCAAAGTATTACATCAAAAATTGTAATTACACGCCCCTGTTAAACAGGGGCTGAAAAATTGTGCCTTAGGCACTGGTGGTGGCGCCCAGAACCAAAAATGTTCTTACAAGCTATCAGTGTGATGATTGAGGAGGAAGAGGATAATTACTCAGGGATAGTCACTCAGCATCAGCATAGGCAGTCTTTGAAGGGATCTGAGATTTCAAAAAAAATTATTCGGTTACATCAGCATCAGGTGCTTGGTAGCTGGTGGTGATCCAAGACTGATTCATTTTTATGAAGGTCAGTCGATCGACCGAGTCGGTGGACAGACGCACCCTGTGATCGGTTACCACGCCTCCAGCAGCACTGAATGTGCGTTCCGAAAGAACGCTGGATGCAGGACAGGCCAGTAGCTCAATTGCATACTGTGCAAGCTCTGGCCAGTGATCCATCCTCAAGACCCAGTAACCCAGAGGATTTTCGGTGGGAAAGGTGTCCAAGTCTGATCTTGCCCCTAGGTATTCCTGCACCATGTAAAACAGACGCTGGCGATGGTTGCTGGAACCGATCATACCTTGGGGCTGCAGACCAAAAAATTGTCTGAACGCATCGGTCAGATGGCCACCTTCTCCACCGCTCCTTCTTTGACTGACCGAAGCCTCAGCAACACGTTGTCCAGAAACAGGAGTTTGTAACCTCCCAGTCTCTGGGAAGGCGTTGCACAGACCTTTCTGCAAGGCCTCCCGAAGATGTTTCATCCTCTGCTCCCTCTGCGATGGCAAGATAAGGTCCGCAACCTTACCCTTGTAACGTGGATCAAGGAGGGTTGCCAGCCAGTATTAGTCCTTCTCCTTGATACCACAAATACGAGGATCCTTACGCAAGCTTTGCAGGATCAGGGAGGCCATGCAGCGTAGGTTTGCTGAGGCATTCGGTCCGGAGTCCTCTGGGTCACTAAGGACGACATGGTCCGCAGCCACCTCCTCCCAGCCACGTACAAGTCCATGTGTTTCTTGGGACTGATCCCTTAAAGACTGCTGCTGATGCTGAGTGCCAGGCTCCACCTCCATACTGACAAAATCTTCCTCCTCCTCCTCCTCCTCTTCCTCGTCCTCCTCCTGTGTGATCGGCGGGCACGCAGGAACACTGTCTGGATAAAGGGGGCCTTGAGAGCTAAGGAAGTCCTCCTCTTCCTGCCTCTGTTCTGCCTCAAGTGCCCTGTCCATTATTCCACGCAGCGTGTGCTCCAACAGGTGGACAAGGGGGACAGTGTCACTGATGCATGCACTGTCACTGCTCACCATCCTCGTGGCCTCCTCAAATGGTGACAGGACAGTGCATGCATCCCTGATCATGGCCCACTGGCGTGGGGAAAAAAACCAAGCTCCCCTGACCCTGTCCTGGTGCCATAGTCGCACAGGTACTCATTGATGGCCCTCTGCTGCGTGTGCAGCCGCTGCAGCATGGCCAACGTTGAGTTCCACCTGGTGGGCATGTCACAGATTAGGCGGTTCTTGGGCAGGTTAAACTCCTTTTGGAGGTCCGTCAGCCGAGCACTGGCATTATATGACCGGCGGAAATGCGCACAGACTTTCCTGGCCTGCCTCAGGACATCCTGTAAGCCCGGGTACCTGCCCAAGAACCGCTGCACCACCAAGTTAAGAACGTGAGCCAAACAGGGCACATGGGTCATTTGTCCCTGCCGGAGGGCAGAGAGGAGGTTGGTGCCATTGTCGCAAACCACCATTCCTGCCTTAAGTTGGCGTGGCGTCAACCACCTCTGAACCTGCCCCTGCAGAGCTGACAGAACCTCTGCCCCAGTGTGGCTCCTGTCCCCCAAGCACACCAGCTCAAGCACCGCATGGCATCTTTTGGCCTGCGTACTTGCGTAGCCCCTTGAACGACTACGGAGCACCGCTGGTTCCGAGGAAGAGGCCATGGAGGAAGAAGAAGAGGAGGGGTGGAGGAGAGAGGTGTGTCACAATCATTAGCATTTTGGAGGCGTGGTGGCGGAACAACCTCCAACACTACTGTACCTTGTCCTGCATCCTTCCCAGCTGCCAGCAGAGTCACCCAATGCGCCGTGAAACTTAGGTAACGTCCCTGTCCATGCCTGCTGGACCATGAGTCAGCGGTAATATGCACCTTACCGCTGACCGCCCTGTCCAGCAAGGCATGGACATTGCCTTCCACATGCCGGTAGAGAGCCGGAATCGCCTTCCGTGAGAAAAAGTGGCGTTTGGGTACCTGCCACTGAGGAACCGCACATTCCACAAACTCACGGAAGGGGGCAGAGTCTACCAACTGAAAAGGCAGCAGTTGAAGTGTTAGCAATTTTGCCAAGCTAGCATTCAACCGCTGGGCATGTGGATGGCTGGGAGCAAACTTCTTTCGGCGGTGCAGCAGCTGGCGCAGGGAAATTTGCCTGGTACAATCTGACGTCGGTGTACCAAAAGCAGATTGCCCACAAGTACTTGGCTGTGACACACCTAATTCTACACCTTCATTCCTCTCAGTGCAGGTCTCAGAGAGGACTGAAGGTCTAGTGGGGTTGGAAATCTCAGCTGATGAGGAGCAAGGAGAGGTCCTCTTTGTTCTTTGGTGTGGGTCTTTTAGATACGCTTGCCAACGAACTGCATGGCAGGTCAACATATGTCTGGTCAAGCATGTGGTACCCAAGCGGGAGATGTTTTGGCCACGTGAGATACGCTTGAGACATATGTTGCAAATAGCAGCGGTGCGATCTGATGCACTCGTCTCAAAAAAGGCCCACACTAAAGAACTTTTTGAATAACGCGCAGAGACTGCAGCGCCCTGCACATGTGGAGCTTTGGGGTGTGATGCAGTCAATGTGCTGCCCTTAGGCTGGCCCCTGGAGGGCATCCTGCCTCGTTGGTGATGTGCCGCCTCCTCCTCCTCCTCCTCCTCCTCTCTCCTATCAGGCACCCACGTTGAGTCAGTGATCTCATCATCCCCTCCCTCCTCATCACTGGAGCAAACCTGGCAGTATGCTGCAGCAGGGGGAGCATGACTGCCAGATAGCTGTCCTTCTTGGGCACCCCCTCTGTCCGTGCTCATGTTACTGCCTTCATCGAGCTCAGTATCATCATCAGAGCCTTCCAAATGCTGGGCATCCTCCTGGAGCATGTACCCAACACTGTGGTCAAACAGTTTGAGGGACTCCTCAGGAGGACATGGTGGAGCTAGGGAAGGAGTCACTGATGACATTGAGCCGAGGGAAGAGGCCGCTGCTTTGCCAGACAAAGCACCCTGGGCATGGGTGAGAGAGGATGAGGAGGATGAGGACGGCTTGGTCATCCACTCGACCAAGTCTTCCGCATGTTGGGGCTCAACACAGCCAGCTGCCGAAAAAAAGGCCAAGAGTGTCCCATGGCCACGTGCTGATGAGGATGCACCGTCTCCACGACCAGCACTAGACACAGAGCCTGCTTGCCCTCTCTTATTGGCTTGTGACTGTCTGCCTCTCCTTCTGGGCCTTCCAGACATACTAATGGCCTGTAGCTGCACTAAGCTGGGATATATATATATATATATGTACTGATACTGCAGCTAGCAAAATCAACTGCCTGCCTGTAGTATGAGAACACCACCAACCTTCTACAGGTAGCTTTAGCTGAACACTGTGAGGTGGACGCACCCCACTAACTTGTAGATTTAGCTGAACACTGTGAGCAGGATGCACTGCACTAACTGTAAATAGTCTAGCTGCCTGACTGTGGTACTAATAGGATCAAAAGAACACCAGCAATTTTCTTCAGGTAGCTGTATTTACTGTAACAAGACAAGCCTGCCTGTCAGTAGGAAGATAACAGGAACGGATCTAGCTGAACACTGTGAGCAGGACGCACTGCACTAAATGTAAATAGTCTAGCTGCCTGACCGTGGTACTAATAGCATCAAAAGAACACCAGTAATTTTCTTTAGGTAGCTGTAAATACTGTAACAAGACAAGCCTGCCTGTCAGTAGGAAGATAACAGGAACGGATCTAGCTGAACACTGTGAGCAGGACGCACTGCACTAAATGTAAATAGTCTAGCTGCCTGACCGTGGTACTAATAGGATCAAAAGAACACCAGTAATTTTCTTCAGGTAGCTTTATATACTGTAACAAGACAAGCCTGCCTGTCAGTAGGAAGATAACAGGAACGGATCTAGCTGAACACTGTGAGCAGGACACACTGCACTAAATGTAAATCGTCTAGCTGCCTGACCGTGGTACTAATAGGATCAAAAGAACACCAGTAATTTTCTTCAGGTAGCTTTATATACTGTAATAAGACAAGCCTGCCTGTCAGTAGGAAGATAACAGGAACGGATCTAGCTGAACACTGTGAGCAGGACGCACTGCACTAAATGTAAATAGTCTAGCTGCCTGACCGTGGTACTAATAGGATCAAAAGAACACCAGTAATTTTCTTCAGGTAGCTTTATATACTGTAACAAGACAAGCCTGCCTGTCAGTAGGAAGATAACAGGAACGGATCTAGCTGAACACTGTGAGCAGGACGCACTGCACTAAATGTAAATAGTCTAGCTGCCTGACCGTGGTACTAATAGGATCAAAAGAACACCAGTAATTTTCTTCAGGTAGCTTTATATACTGTAACAAGACAAGCCTGCCTGTCAGTAGGAAGATAGCAGGAACGGATCTAGCTGAACACTGTGAGCGGGACGCACTGCACTAAATGTAAATAGTCTAGCTGCCTGACCGTGGTACTAATAGGATCAAAAGAACACCAGTAATTTTCTTTAGGTAGCTGTAAATACTGTAACAAGACAAGCCTGCCTGTCAGCAGGAAGATAACAGGAACGGATCTAGCTGAACACTGTGAGCAGGACGCACTGCACTAAATGTAAATAGTCTAGCTGCCTGACCGTGGTACTAATAGGATCAAAAGAACACCAGTAATTTTCTTTAGGTAGCTGTAAATACTGTAACAAGACAAGCCTGCCTGTCAGTAGGAAGATAACAGGAACGGATCTAGCTGAACACTGTGAGCAGGACGCACTGCACTAAATGTAAATAGTCTAGAAGATAACAGGAACGGATCTAGCTAAACTGAATACAGTGTATATATAAATATATGCAACACCTGGGATGCATATATATACACAATACACTTTAAGTGCAGCTAACTGACTGACTGTCCTGCCTAATCTAGCTAACTCAAATGAAATGACACTGTCTCTCTCTCTCTCTAAGCACACTGGAACACACTGCACAGGGCCGCCGTGCAGGCGGCCTTATATAGTGTGGGGCGTGTACTAAATCCCCTGAGCCATAATTGGCCAAAGCCTCCTTGGCTTTGGCCAATTATGGCTTTCTGTTCAGGCGGCGCTGTGATTGGCCAAGCATGCGGGTCATAGTGCATGCCTGGCCAATCATCAGCAAGCAACGCACTGCGATGCCGCAGTGAATTATGGGCCGTGACGCGCCACACGAATTTGGCGCGAACGGCCCATATCGTTCACAATTCGGCGAACGACCGAACAGCCGATGTTCGAGTCGAACATGGGTTTGACTCGAACACGAAGCTCATCCCTAGTACACACATATATATATATATATATATATATATATATATATCAGCTTAGTGCAACTACAGGCCATTAGTATGTCTGGAAGGCCAACAAGGAGAGGCAGACAGTCACAAGCCAATAAAAGAGGACAAGCAGGCTCTGTGTCTAGAGGCAACAGTGCTGGTCGTAGAGACGGTGCATCCTCATCAGCACGTGGCCGTGGGACACGCTTGGCCTTTTTTTTGGCAGCTGGCCGCGTTGAGCCGCAACATGCAGAAGACTTGGTCGAGTGGATGACCAAGCCGTCCTCATCCCCCTCATCCTCTCTCACCCATGCTCAGGGTACTTTGTCTGGCAATGCAGCTGCCAACGCGGCCTCTTCCCTCGGCTCAATGGCATCAGTGACTCCTTCCCTAGCCCCACCATGTCCTCCTGAGGAGTCCCTCGAACTGTTTGACCACAGTGTTGGGTACATGCTTCAGGAGGCTGCCCAGCCTTTGGAAGGCTCTGATGATGATACTGAGCTAGATGAAGGCAGTAACGTGAGCACGGACAGAGGTGCCCAAGAAGGACAGCAATCTGGCAGTCATGCTCCCCCTGCTGCAGCATACTGCCAGGTTTGCTCCAGTGTTGAGGAGGGAGGGGATGATGAGGTCACTGACTCAACCTGGGTGCCTGATAGGAGAGAGGAGGAGGAGGAGAAGGCACATCACCAAACGAGGCAGGATGCCCTCCAGGGGCCAGCCTAAGGGCAGCACACTGACTGCATCACACCCCAAAGCTCCGCATGTGCAGGGCGCTGCAGTCTGCGCGTTATTCAAAAAGTTCTTTGCTGTGGGCCTTTTTTGAGACGAGTGCATCAGATCGCACCGCTGCTATTTGCAACATATGTCTCAAGCGTATCTCGCGTGGCCAAAACATCTCCCGCTTGGGCACCACATGCTTGACCAGACATATGTTGACCTGCCATGCAGTTCGTTGGCAAGCGTATCTAAAAGACCCACACCAAAGAACAACGAGGACCTATCCTTGCTCCTCATCAGCTGAGATCTCCAACCCCACTATACCTTCAGTCCTTTCTGAGACCTGCACTGAGAGGAAAGAAGGTGTAGAATTAGGGCAATCTGCTTTCGGTACACCGATGTCAGATTGTACCAGGCAAATTTCCCTGCCCCAGCTGCTGCACCGCCGAAAAAAGTAGCTTGGCAAAATTGCTAGCACTTCAACTGCTGCCTTTTCAGTTGGTAGACTTTGCCCCCTTCCGTAAGTTTGTGGAATGTGCCGTTCCTCAGTGGCAGGTACCCAAATGCCACTTTTTCTTACGGAAGGCGATTCCGGCTCTCTACCGGCATGTGGAAGGCAATGTCCATGCCTCGCTGGACAGGGCGGTCAGCGGTAAGGTGCATATTACCGCTGACTCATGGTCCAGCAGGCATGGACAGGGACGTTACCTAAGTTTCACCGCGCATTGGGTGACTCTGCTGGCAGCTGGGAAAGATGTAGGAAAAGGTGCAGTAGTGTTGGAGGTTGTTCCGCCACCACGCCTCCAAAATGCCACTACTAATGATTGTGACACACCTCTCTCCTCCACCCCCTCCTCTTCTTCTTCCCCCATGGCCTCTTCCTGTGTTTTGTCCTTGGAACCAGCGGAGCTCCAAGGGGCTACGCAAGTACGCAGGCCAAAAAATGCCATGCGGTACTTGAGCCTGTGTGCTTGGGGGACAGGAGCCACACTGGGGCAGAGGTTATGTCAGCTCTGCAGGGGCAGGTTCAGAGGTGGTTGACGCCATGCCAACTTAAGGCAGGAATGGTGGTTTGCGACAATGGCACCAACCTCCTCTCTGCCCTCCGACAGGGAAAAATGACCCATGTGCCCTGTTTGGCTCACATCCTTAACTTGGTGGTGCAGCGGTTCTTGGGCAGGTACCCGGGCTTACTGGATGTCCTGAGGCAGGCCAGGAAAGTCTGTGTGCATTTCCGCCGGTCATATAATGCCAGTGCTCGGCTGGCGGACCTCCAAAAGGAGTTTAACCTGCCCAAGAACCGCCTAATCTGTGACATGCCCACCAGGTGGAACTCAACGTTGGCCATGCTGCAGCGGATGCACACACAGCAGAGGGCCATCATTGAGTACCTGTGTGACTATGGCACCAGGACAGGGTCAGGGGAGCTTGTTTTTTTTCCCCACGCCAGTGGACCATGATCAGGGATGCATGCACTGTCCTGTCACCATTTGAGGAGGCCACGAGGATGGTGAGCAGTGACAGTGCATGCATCAATGACACTGTCCCCCTCGTCCACCTGTTGGAGCACACGCTGCGTGGAATAATGGCCAGGGCACTTGAGGCAGAACAGAGGCAGGAAGAGGAGAACTTCCTTAGCTCTCAAGGCCCCCTTTATCCAGACAGTGTTCCTGCGTGCCCGCCGATCACACAGGAAGAGGAGGAGGAGGATTGTGTCAGTATGGAGGTGGAGCCTGGCACTCAGCATCAGCAGCTGTCTTTAAGGGATCAGTCCCAAGAAACACATGGACTTGTACGTGGCTGGGAGGAGGTGGCTGTGGACCATGTCGTCCTTAGTGACCCAGAGGACTCCGGACCGAATGCCTCAACAAACCTACGCTGCATGGCCTCCCTGATCCTGCAAAGCCTGCGTAAGGATCCTCGTATTCGTGGTATCAAGGAGAAGGATCAATACTGGCTGGCAACCCTCCTTGATCCACGTTACAAGGGAAAGGTTGCGGACCTTATCTTGCCTTGCAGAGGGAGCAGAGGATGAAACATCTTCGGGAGGCCTTACAGAAAGGTCTGTGCAACGCGTTCCCAGAGACTGGGAGGTTGCAAACTCCTGTTTCTGGACAACGTGTTGCTGAGGCTTCGGTCAGTCAAAGAAGGAGCGGTGGAGAAGGTGGCTGTCTGACCGATGCGTTCAAACAATTTTTTAGTCCGCATCCCCAAGGTATGATCGGTTCCAGCAACCATCGCCAGCGTCTGTTTTACATGGTGCAGGAATACCTAGGGGCAAGATCTGACTTGGACACCTTTCCCACCGAAAATCCTCTGGGTTACTGGGTCTTGAGGATGGATCACTGGCCAGAGCTTTCACAGTATGCAATTGAGCTACTGGCCTGTCCTGCATCCAGCGTTCTTTCGGAACGCACATTCAGTGCTGCTGGAGGCTTTGTAACCGATCACAGGGTGCGTCTGTCCACCGACTCGGTCGATCGACTGACCTTCATAAAAATGAATCAGTGTTGGATCACCACCAGCTACCAAGCACCTGATGCTGATGTAACCGAATAATTTTTTTTGAAATCTCAGACCCCTTCAAAGACTGCCTATGCTGATGCTGAGTGACTATCCTGAGTAATTATCCTCTTCCTCCTCAATGATCACGCTAATAGCTTGTAAGAACATTTTTGGTTCTGGGCGCCGTCACCAGTGCCTAAGGCCCAATTTTTCAGCCCCTGTTTAACAGGGGCAAGTAATTACAATTTTTGATGCAATACTTTGCAGCAGGGCTTGTTTCTGCGTTCCAACTAGAGTATCTGTGAGGGGTTGCAGTGTTGTGGCACCAGTACCAGTGCCTAAGGCCCAATTTTTCAGCCCCTGTTCAACAGGGGCATGTAATTACAATTCTTGATCTAATATTTCACAGCAGTGCCCGTTTCTGCACCCACCAAGAGCGAGTGAGGACTTACAGTGTTGTGGCACCAGCACCCCCACCACAACCAAAGGCCCAATTTTTCTGCCCCTGTTCAACAGGGGCATGTAATTACAATTCTTGATCTAATATTTCACAGCAGGGTCCTGTGAGGGCTTACAGTGTTGTGGCCACAACAACACCTAAGGCCCAAATTTCTGCTGAGTACCGTATATAGGGCAGGCCCCTACTTTCAAACATCCAACTTACAAACGACTCCTACTTGCAAACGGAACAACAGGAAGTGAGATGAAATCTACCCCTAGGAAGGGAAATTCTCTCCTGTAAGAGTTAATATGGGAAAAACATTTCTCCTTTCCACTGATGCTTTATCACCAATCCTTGTTTCACAAAAAAAACCAAATTTTCAAAAAACATTTGTCATTGGGACAAAAAGTGAGGTTCAATCCTCTGAAAAGGAGCACAGACAGCAAAACAAATGTCACAGGGGTGATAACCCTTCCCTATGTTTTCCAAAAAGCTTAAAAAAAGATTTTTTGGCTGGAGCTAAACACGTTAAAAATGTACCAGTTCAAAATTACAAACAGATTCTACTTAACAACAAACCTACAGTCCCTGTCTTGTTTGCACCGCCTGTATACTGCTGTTCATAGTACAGAGCCTGTATACTGCTGTTTCCTTTTTTAATTTGGGTGCGGGGTTCCCCTTAATATCCATTCAAGACCCAAAGGGCCTGGTAATGGACTGGGGGGTACCCATGCCATTTGTCTCACTGATTTTCATCCATATTGCCAGGACCCGACATTACATTAAAGCCGCAAGCAGTTTTAAATGACTTTTTTTCCTTTAAAAAGGACATTTTGTGCAGGGACTGTTCTAAGCACGGGAAACACACGCCACTTTACAGGCATACTATAGACACCCCCCAGGTATGATATTTAAAAGAATATTTCACTTTTTTTTTTTACTTTAAGCATCTTAAAAATCACTGCTCCCGAAAAAACTGCCGTTTTTAAAAGTTTTTTCTGCATTGATACATGTCCCCTGGGGCAGGACCCGGGACCCCAAACCCTTTTTAGGACAATACGATGCAAATTAGCCTTTAAAATG
This sequence comes from Lithobates septentrionalis, assembly GCA_037952835.1. Taxonomy (NCBI): domain Eukaryota; kingdom Metazoa; phylum Chordata; class Amphibia; order Anura; family Ranidae; genus Lithobates; species Lithobates septentrionalis. The sequence continues at coordinate 434,815 of JBBDGP010002495.1, read as the reverse complement.
AGCACTTTTGATTTCGAACGTTTGAGTCCCATAGACCTCAATGGGGTTCTAACGTTCGTGCGAATTTTCGGTCCGTTTGCAGGTTCTGTTGCGAACCGAACCGGGGGGTGTTCGGCTCATCCCTAGTCCCTAGCTTGGCACTCTAGATACCTCTCAAGCTTCACCCCCCACTAGCCTGCTGGGTCCCTGGCTTGACACACTAGGCTGCTCTGCAAGTGTCAACTCCGCTGGTTGGGTCCCCGACTTGATACCCACTGAAGTTTCCCAATTTTTCACTGTCCCTGTTTGGTGAGAAGGCTGCTCCGGTACTTGCTTCAGTTACTCACTGTGGTCCCTGGTAATTAGGCGAATAGTTCCTTACTGGCGACAGCTTCCCCTCTACCTCTGACCACGACTGGTTCTCCGGCCGGCAGAACCGTCACTTCTGGTTGGACTGCAAGCCTGCACTGCTCTCTTGCTTCTGTATAGGGCCTCAGACAGCCTAGCAGCCAGATGTGCCTGGGATAGGCCCCATCTCCGGCCGAGCAGCCCGGGCAATATGACACACATACACCCAGACAGCCATCCAGGTGGCACAGAACATAGATCACTTGACTCCATCCGAATATATAGGCTCTGCCAGCAGGCCAAGGGATCCAAGAAAACCCCTGCCCATTGGCTGAAATACCCCATATACCCATAACCTGACCTTGCATTGCCCTTCTCGTATCTAGTACCACCAAGCACCTGGCCACCTAATGGTAGAAGAGAAAAGTGCAACAAGGCCAAACTTAAGGAGAAATCAATAGATCTCTACCGATCAACCAGGATAACTACTCCTGGCAAGTAAATGTGTGAGGAGGAACCCTGCCTAAACTCCAGGGTGCTACATCTACAAAATTTTCGGTCTTTTTTAATTTTTTTAGCAAAATTAAATACCACCAAAAGAAAGCTCTATTTTTGTGAAAAAAATGATAACAATTTAATTTTGATACAGCAATGCATGACTGTGCAGGTGTCATTCAAAGTGTGACAGTGCTGAAAGCTGAAAATTGGCCCGGGCAGGAAGGGGGTGAAAGTGCCCAGTAATGAAGCTGTTAAAGAGATAAAACATGAGAAATGTATTTCCCCATGTATATACTTTTTTTTTTTGCCTTCACTTTAAAGAGACACTGTCTTGAATATTTTGACCCAGGGAACATCATGAACTAATATTTATTCAGTAAGTGTAATGGTCAGTTTCTAGTAGTGCATATATTTCTTTATGTATTATGTCCCAAATGTAGTGAAAACAGAGCTGCGTGCTGACGTGTAATGTGAGCAGCCCCAGGCCTCCAGCAGACCTTGTTAACCTCCCTGGCGGTATGATTCTTTCTGATTTTAGGTGCTGAAAGCGGTACAATTATTTTGCAATGAAATTTGGCGTTTTATATTGTAGGTATTTAATTATTAACAATAACACACTTAAATCTGTCCAAACAAGAGTCTAGTAGATATCCCGGGTATGATAAAGTTTGAAACACAAAAACATAAATTATAATATAATAAAAAAAAAATAATAATTAAAAAAAATAAAAATAAATAGTAATAAAATAAATTTCCACACGATTCACTATCGCTCAATTCTGCAAGTGTTCTAATTTACTATCGCAGTTTTCTAGCTGGTCTAAAGCCATTTTTGACGTAAAGGGACACTTTTTGGTTGCTATGGACAATCTCCAGTTTCCAGGCAGAAAGAACAGTATATGCAATATAAAACTGCATGCAGGGCATGGACCAGAGCACTGGGGACAAATGGGATGTGAAATGATTTCATACAGTACTGTAATCTGTAAGATTACAGTACTGTATGTGTTATGATTTTTACATTTTTTTGAATTTGCCGCCAGGCTCCGCCCCCGTGCGTCGCGACGCTCGCAGGGAACGGAGCCTGGCACGGAGAGGCTTCGGAGGAGGACGGAGCCCTCGGACAGTGCGGGGGACATCGCAGGATCCCGGGGACAAGGTAAGTAAGGAGGCACCAGGATCCTGCGATGTAATCCCGAGTGTGGCTCGGGGTTACCGCTAATGGTCCTGAAATGTAACCCCGAGCCACACTCGGGAAAACCGCCAGGGAGGCTACCTGATACCAGAGCAGCAGTTGCCCAATCTGTAGATGAGGGTGTTGGGAACTGCACTTAGTATTAAAGGTAACATTGAGAATAGTAGTTGTAAATAAAGCAGTTTATATGGTTGGTTGTAGCAGAAAGTATAGCTGGAGAGAAAAACAGAAAAAATAAATATAACACTGTGTGCACTCACCTAACAGCCCCACTGAGGAGATTGGGGTTGAATTACTAAAGGCAAATAGGTTGTGCACTTTGCAAAGTTGCTCCAGAGCTTCGTAAATGAGGTAAAGCTTCACTTTACCCAAAAGAATACCCAATCAACTGTAAGGAAAATAAAAAAAAAGCATTTTTGCTGGCACATGATTGGATGGTGGAAGTCTGCAGAGCATATGCTAATTCTCTAAAGCTCTGGAGCAACTTTTCAAAGTGTGCAGTCTATTTGCCTTTAGTAAATCAACCCCAGTGTGAAAGGTACAGCACATAGGAGTCAATACAGGAGTGTGTGCATGCAGAAGATTACAGATAAGGATTTTGACACCTCAGTGTTGATTTTAGCACAATTGAGAGGAAGGAAAAGGTCACAGCACTAGAAAGGTTGAGAATCACTGGTCTACAGGCTTGGACAGATACATTTGTAAATGGATAGAAAACTGGCTAAAAGACCAAATTCAGGGAGTAGTGGTTAATGATTCTTACTAGAATGGCCCAAGATTATCTGGGGGTTTTGGTAGATCATAAGCTTAATAATAGCATGCAATGCCAAGCTGCAGTTTCCAAAGCAAGCAAAGTCATTTCTGGTATTAGGAGAGGTATGGACTCCAGAGAGATATCATTTTGCCCCTGTAAAAATCATTAGTAAGATCTCATCTGGAGTATGCAGTTCAGTTTTGGGCACCAGTTCTCAAAAAGGAAATCGGGGAGCTGGAGAAAGTGCAGAGAAGGGCAACCAAACTGATAAGAGGCATGGAGCAACTCAGTTATGAGGAAAGATTAGAGGAACTGAATTTATTCTCTCTTGAGAAGAGGAGATTAAGGGGGTATGACAGTGGCAGCTGGTGAAGTTTTAGGATGGGGGGGCGCGAGACCCGGCCCTTCCTTTTTGACCCCTCCCACTTGGCGAAAATGGGCGTGGTTTCAGCAAAATAGTGGGCGTGGCTCTAAGGTGGTGTGGTTAGTGTCTGAGATGAACGAGGGATGGAGGGAGAGGGAGAGAGGGACAGCAGCCCCAGATCCTACACAACAATAGAAATATGTGTATTCTAGAAAGTTTAACAATCAGCAGATAAAGATACTCCAAACACCTGGTGTTAGCACTTCAATTATCCTGGCACCATGGTTGTTATGGTGTCAGGATGATTGAAGCGCATTATTTCTATTATTATATTGTAATATAGAATTAAATCATTCAACTCACCATAATGCAGAATCAGTGGGAGCCCCGAATGTGTCACTAGCCACGTCGCCTACAACCAGATGCCATCAGGCGTCCCCAGCAGTCCGTACTTACATCAGGTGCCCCCAGCGGAGTCCCTCCTTACATGCAGCCTGTGTCACATCAAATGCAGCCTCTGTCACATCAAATGCAGCCTTTGTCACATAAAATGCAGCCTCTGTCTCCCCCTAAATCTGTCCCCCCCCCAAATGCAGCCTCTGTCCCCCCCCAAATGCAGCCTCTGTCCCCCCCCAAATGCAGCCTCTGTTCCCCCCCCAAATGCAGCCTCTGCCCCCCCCAAATGCAGCATGCCTGTGTCCCATTACATGCAGCATGCCTATGCCCCATTAAATGCAGCAATGCCTGTGCCCATTAAATGCACCCTCTGTTCCCATTAAATGCAGCATGCCTGTGTCCCATTAAATGCAGCCTCTGTTCCCATTAAATGCAGCATGCCTGTGTCCCATTAAATGCAGCCTCTGTTCTCCCAAATGCAGCCTCTGCCCCCCCCCAAATGCAGCATGCCTGGGTCCCCCCCCCAAATGCAGCATTCCTGTGTCCCATTAAATGCAGCCTCTGTTCCCCCAAATGCAGCCTCTGTCCCCCCCAAATGCAGCATGCCTGTGTCCCCCCCCCCAAATGAAGCCTCTGTCCCCCCCAATGCAGCCTCTGTCCCCCCCAAATGCAGCCTCTGCCCCCCCCAAATGCAGCCTCTGCCCCCCCCCCCCCCAAATGCAGCATGCCTGTGTCCAATTACATGCAGCATGCCTATGTCCCATTAAAAGCAGCATGCCTGTGTTCCATTAAATGCAGCCTCTGTTCTCCCAAATGCAGCCTCTGTCCCCTCCAAATGCAGCCTCTGTCCCCCCCCAAATGCAGCCTCTGCCCCCCCCAAATGAAGCCTCTGCCCCCCCCCCCAAATGAAGCCTCTGCCCCCCCCCCAAATGCAGCCTCTGCCCCCCCCCAAATGCAGCATGCCTGTGTCCCATTAAAAGCAGCATGCCTGTGTCCCATTAAATGCAGCCTCTGTTCTCCCAAATGCAGCCTCGGTCCCCCCCCGAATGCAGCCTCTGTCCCCCCCCCCAAATGCAGCATGCCTGTGTCCCCCCTCCAAATGAAGCCTCTGTCCCCCCCAAATGCAGCCTCTGCCCCAGCCAAATACAGCCTCTGCCCCCCCCATGCAGCCTCTGCCCCCCCCCCAAAATGCAGCCTCTGTCCCCCCAAAATGCAGCCTCTGCCCCCCCCAAAATGCAGCCTCTGTCCCCCCTCAAATACAGCCTCTGTCCCCCCCAAATGCAGCTTCTGCCCCCCCCAATTGCAGCTTCTGCCCCCCGAAATGCAGCCTCTGTCCCCCCAAAATGCAGCCTCTATCCCCCCCAAAATGCAGCCTCTGTCCCCCCCCAAATGCAGCCTCTGCCCCCCCAAATGCAGCCTCTGTTCCCACCAAATACAGCCTCTGTCCCCCCACAACACAGCCTCTGTCCCCCCCAAATACAGCCTCGCCCCCCCAATGCAGCCTCTGTCCCCCCCAAATACAGCCTCTGCCCCCCCAAATGCAGCCTCTGCCCCCCCCCCAAATGCAGCCTCTGTTGCTCCCCCATGCAGCCTCTGTCCCCCCAAAATGCAGCCTCTGCCCCCCCAAAGCAGCCTCTGTCCTCCCCCAAAATGCAGCCTCTGTCCCCCCCAATGCAGCCTCTGTCCCCCCCTTAATGCAGCCTCTGTCCCCCCCCAAATACACCCTCTATCCCCCCAAAATGCTGCCTGTCCCCCCAATACAGCCTCTGTCCCCCCCCCCCATGCAGCCTCTGTCCCCCCCAAATGTAGCCTCTGCCCCCCCCCCATTCTACACACAGCGGTACTTACCTTCAGTCTCCTGCGGTGTCCTCCTTCTCACACATGCAGCAGCATTCTTCCTGTTTACTCTCTCGGGCGCAATGAGAGAGAGAATCAGGAAGTGACATCTGACTCAGGGCAGATGTCAATCAAATCTGAAGCGCCGAGTAGCTTCCGCCCGGCGCCTGTAGTATCTATTACTATGGCCGGGCGGAAGCTAGTCGGCGCTTCAGAAAACGCCACAAGGCGGGCTAAACACCCGCAAATGCAGCGCCACGTCTGCAATCTCGTGATTGCATAGACGTGGCACTTCCTATAAGTGCACTGTGTCCGGCATCGCACTGTGTCCGGCATCCGAACACAGTGCACTTAGGGACCTTTTTTTTTTTTTTAAAGGGGCAGTAATAAAAAAAATTTTTTGACTTTTTTTTTCTGCCTGGAGGGGGGGGGGGGGGCGGCGCCCAGGCGCCCCCTATGGACGGGCCGTCACTGGGGTATGATCAACACATATAAATACATCAGTGGTCCATATAGTGAACTTGGTGTTAAGTTATTCACTTTAAGGTGATCACAGAGGACAAGGGGGCACTCTTTACGTCTATAGGGAAAAATATTTTATCTCCAAATATGGAAAGGTTTCTTCACAAAAAGAGCTGTGAAAATGTGGAATAGACCCCCTCCAGAGGTGGTTCTGGCCAGCTCAGTAGATTGTTTTAAAAAAGGCCTGGATTCTTTCCTTAATGAACATAATATAGCTGGGTACTAACATTTATAGGTAAAGTTGATCCAGGGAAAATCCGATTGCCTCTCGGCGGATCAGGAAGCAATGTTTTCCCCTGCTGTAGCAAATTGGATCATGCTTTGCTGGGGTTTTTTGCCTTCCTTTGGATGAACTGTGGGTGAAGGATTATTTATATGGGATTGTATGGTTTGTTTTTGGTTGAAATGGATTGACTTGTGTCTTTTTTCAACTTGTGTAACTATGTAACTATCATCCTGAACACACCATCCCCACCGTGAAGCATGGTGGTGGCAGCATCATGTTGTGTGGATGCTTTTCTTCAGCCGGGACAGGGAAACTGGTCAGAGTTGATGGGAAGATGGATGGAGTGTAAGGGCTTACCTAGGTTGGAGTCCATGGCGCAGAGATGTACGCTCACCCTTGCAAATACACACAGCCCACGGTAACAAAGAGATAAGCTACCTGGGCTGTGAATCTGTGCACGGGGGCTTGACAGGAATAGCCAAGGGATAGTCGAGGTAAAGCCGCAGTCAGGGATTCCAGAAGTCAGGATAACGATAAACAAAGCCAGGGTCTGAAACCGGGGTCAGTCTTGGAACACTGGAACACTGCAACAGAAGACAGGAACACTTGGCAAACATGAGAAAATGAACTGACGAAGCCCTCAGAGTGAGACAGGTTTTATACCCAGCTAATTAGGTAACCTGCCTCAGCTGTTCCATGAGTGGCAGGTACAAACAGAGTATCGCCCACAGTACTTCATGCTAAACTAGGCATGGCTGGAAAAGAGGCTGAATAGAACTGAGGTGTGGCTCAGAGGTAAAGAAACAGGAGCAAGAACAGACAGTCATGAGTTCAACACCATCCAGAGCCAGTTGGGGCGCAACCACGCCTGGCTGTCTGCAAGGCACGGTAGGGACCGTAACAGTTCCCTCCCCTTAGGAATGCCCTCAGAGCATGGAACAGCCTTATTTCCTTTGGGCTTTCTTTGTTTTAGAAGTTCCAGCTGGGAAGATTTTCGTCACTCGCAAGGCTCTTTCAAAAATCTTCAGGTCCTGCTTACGGACTTTGGTGCCATTCGAGGCATACGTATAGTCAGGAGGTAGTGGGGACACAAGCACAGGAACTTCAAATTCAAGCGGGAACACAGGCACAGGAACTTCAAGCGGGAGCACAGGAACTTCAAGAGGGCACACCGGCACAGGAACTTCAAGTGGGGACACAGGCACAGGAACTTCAAGCTGGAACATGGGCACAGGGACATCAGACTGGGCAGCAGGTACCAGAACATCAGACTGGGTAGCAGGCACCGGGACGTCAGACTGGGGCATAGGGACTTCAAACTGGATACCAGGCAAAGATTCAGGGGTGGCAGGAAGAATCCTAGTAGTTCCCACTTGCTGAAACTTTGGCCGAGGTGGACGAGTTGGGCAGAGAGAGATAAGGTGACCTCTTACTCCACAATAGAAACAGAGTCCACAGCCTCTCCTCCGCTCTCTCTCTCCCTTAGACAGCTCGGACCGGATGGACCCGACCTCCATAGGTTCCACATCATTCAGGGCAGGAGTGGGTAAAACCTCAGGAGCTTCTAGGCTTTGAGGGGTTATGGCTTCATAACTTGGCACAGACTGGGATGACTTGGAGTTGTATCTGTACAGTGTATTCCTGTCCCTGGGTACCCGTAGGCCACGTGAACTAGGAGCAGACTTGGGAACACTGGTTTTCTTATAAACTGTAATATAAGAATCCAGAGCAAACATGAAAGCCTCCCAGCTGTCCAAGACTGGACTCCTCTCCTGTAATAGCTGAAAAGCCCATATCTTGGTTAGCCCATTGAGTAGGTTGATGGATGCGAGAACCTTTATAAAGTCAGAGGCATAGGTCCTAGGTTTAAGAGCGAACAACAGCTCGCAATCCATCCTAAAGTTCAAGAATGATGCATGATTCCCATCAAACTTCTCAGGCATCACAACAAACAGTTCCAGACATGCAGGTTCCATGCAGGCCCCATCCAATCTGACAGAGCTTGAGCTATTCTGCACAGAAGAATGGGCAAAAACTTCACTATGTAGATGTGCAAAGCTGGTAGAGACATACCCAAAAAGATTTGCACCTGTAATTGCAGCAAAAGGTGGTTCTATGAAGTATTGACTAAGGGGGGCTGAATACAAATGCACAGCACACTTTTCAGATATTTATTTGTAAAACATTTTGACAACCATTTATCATGTTCCTCTCACTTCACAATTATGTGCCACTTTGTGTTAGTCTTTCACATAAAATCCCAATAAAATACATTTATGTTTTTGGTTGTAACATTGGAAAATGTCAAGGGGTATGAATACTTTTTCAAGGAACTGTAACTCAACTAACGGTTTAACTGTAACCACAAAAAGTAGCTCTGTCTATTTCCTCTAAAAATATTTCAGATTCTTCTCTTCTGATTGTCAAATGATTGAGTGGCTAAGTATCTACCAGCCTAAACTGCTTTATAAATTAAATTTTGGTTATTACATCATGTTTGGCTATTTTACTGAATCAAAGGCTTTGCAGGAATTTAGAAAATACAGTATCTCACAAAAGAGAGTACACCCCTCACATTTTTGTAAATATATTATATCTTATTATGTGAAACTGAGCTGCAGCACGGTGGTCAAGACCACACAGCAGTTTAACAGGACAGGTTCCACTCAGAACAGGCCTCGCCATGGTTGACCAAAGAAGTTGAGTGCACGTGCTCAGCGTCCTATCCAGAGGTTGTCTTCGGGAAATAGATGTATGAGCAGGGCTTTTTTTCAGGGGGAACTTGGGGGAACTCAGTTCCACCACCTCTGGCTCAGACCCTTTGGTGCCTGCTCACCACAATCACTTGTAAACACAGAAGTCTGGTTTCTGTGTTTACAAGTGACAGCTCTGCACTCTGTGTGTAACCCCCACGAACTCTGCACTCTGTATGTAATGCAATCCTGATATTTAATGCCCCTTTAAGACACTTCAACTGTTTGTGAAATATGACCACACACACTATTTGATGGGGTTTTTGGGGGGGGGGGGTCGTGGTTGAGTTCCAGCACCTATTGTTTGAGAAAAAAGCCCTGCGTATGAGTGCTGCAGAGGTTGAAGGGGTGGGGGGTCAGCTTGTCAATGCTCAGACCATACGCCACATGCTGCATCAAATTGGTCTGCATGGCTGTCGTCCCAGAAGGAAGCCTCTTCTAAAGATGATGCACAAGAAAGCCTGCAAACAGTTTGCTGAAGACAAGCAGACTAAGGACATGGATTACTGGAACCATGTCCTGTGGTCTAATGAGACCAAGATAAACTTATTTGGTTCAGATGGTGTCAAGCATGCGTGGTGGCAATCAGGTGAGGAGTACAAAGACAAGTGTGTCTTGCCTACAGTCAAGCATGATGGTGGGAGTGTCATGGTCTGGGGCTGCATGAGTGCTGCTCCCAAAATGTGAGTAGCAAAAGGTGTAGATCGGCAGGCGACCGTGGGGTTGTGCCACATCCAGTTTCTACACTTTTTATACGCCCGTTTTTGGGCTTTCTCTTCCCCTTTTTTGAAGAGAACACCATCTATTCATAATTGTATGTAGATGGGAATTTCATTGCTACTTATGTAGTAACACCACCTGCAAATATGCTAACAAATTCTTCTATATCGGAATCAGGAATATGCTGGGTAGACAGATAATGTCAGTGCCTTTGTTTTTAATTTAAAGTGTTACAGAATGCCAAGTCAGCTCACACAGTGTTAACAATTTTCTGTAAATTCATACCCACCCCTGAGGAAGGAGGCTAAGTAACTCCGAAACGCATCGGGTGCAAGAGTATCGTCTTAAACACTGTATCAAAGTAAAAGTACCTGACTCGCATTCCTAATAACAACTGTTACATTACTGTTATGTGTTTTACTGTTTTTCTAATCAATAAATTATCGTTTATACTTTATATACCCTTCCTATGCTTTTTTACATGTGCCTTTAAAATCCACCACTAGGGTAATTCTTTTTCTATTCATATCTCCCAAAATGTGAGGGGTGTACTCACTTTTGTGAGTTACTGTATATAACTCTGCTGTCAGAATTAGTGTGTTTTGTCTATAAAATCATTAAGATTCTCTTGATAATAAAGACTAATGCCGCGTACACACGAGCGGACTTTACGGCGGACTTTGCCCGGCGGACTTTTCAACGTACTTTCCGACGGACTTTCTGAATGAACGGACTTGCCTACACACAATCCACCAAAGTCCGTCGAATTCGTACGTGATGACGTACGACCGGACTAAAACAAGGAAGTTCATAGCCAGTAGCCAATAGCTGCCCTAGCGTGGCTTTTTGTCCGTCGAACTAGCATACAGACGGCGGACTTTTCGACCGGACTCGATTTCAACGGATAAATTTTAAACAAGTTTCAAATCTAAGTCCGTCCAACTTTTGAGCAAACAAAGTCCGCTGGAGCCCACACACATCGAATTGTCCGACGAAATCCAGTCCGCCGGGCAAAGTCCGCCGTAAAGTCTGCTCGTGTGTACGCGGCATTAGTTCACCTCTAGTAAAAAAAAAAAATAATAATAATACATGCACATTATTTTGCAGGTAAAAAAGTGCATTTATTTTTTTTTACACAGGAGCCTGCAAAGTGGATCACGGGTACAATGTCAGACTCCTGCAGACACTGCTCACAGCTCTCTGCCGGTACTTCTCTACAGGCAGACTGCTATTGAGCTATTGAGCTGCAGGAAGTGTCAATGGACTATAAGGACGCTGATAAATGTCTTTGTGTTCTATTGAGAATTACAAGTCTGTCTGCCTTGCACCTCCTTGTGCCTCTGGGACTTGTAGTTTATTCATTAACAGATCACTGTGAATAAATGACGCGGCTGTTCGTGCAGAGCCCCACACATCCGTGCCAATTTTAAATGTGATATTGGCTATGGGGAGAAGAACCCTTGCCCACTGTAATGCCCCGTGCACACGGTCGGATTTTCCGATGGAAAATATCCGATCGGAGCGTGTTGTCGGAAATTCCGACCGTGTGTGGGCTCCATCGGACATTTACCATCGGATTTTCCGACACACAAAGTTGGAGAGCAGGAGATAAAATTTTCCGACAACAAAATCCGTTGTCGGAAATTCCGATCGTGTGTACACAAATCCGACGGACAAAGTGCCACGCATGCTCAGAATAAATAAAGAGATGAAAGCTATTGGCCACTGCCCCGTTTATAGTCCCGACGTACGTGTTTTACGTCACCGCGTTTAGAACGATCGGATTTTTCGACAACTTTGTGCGACCGTGTGTAGACAAAACAAGTTTGAGCCAACATCCGTCGGAAAAAATCCTAGGATTTTGTTGTTGGAATGTCCGAACAAAGTCCGACCGTGTGTACGCCCTATTACAGGGGAAGGCACTCTGGGGTGACGGGGCTTGTGATTTACCATTATATGTTACATCCTAAATACAGGTGTAACATGTAGGTAAAGGTGAACCTATCATTTAATGCTGAATATCCTAACAGGTACAAACTCATTATGTAACTTTTAATAAGTACTCTAAAAAGCTTCAGTCCCATGTCCATTATTTTTTCTTTTTTCAAATAACAATTTTATTGTTTGTTTTTCGATACAAAGAAAAAACAGAAGATACATATATATTCAGGAGAAGGAATCGCATTATGCATCATACCCGTTTTATAATCAGTCATTGCACTGTGTGATGTGCATAAAGATAATACCAGTAAAACTTTTGGTGTAGCAATATCGCTGCTCATGCATTAAATTGCTAAATATTAATATGTATCAACTAGTGTAATAATAAAAATCACAAAAAATAAAACAAGAAAATAAGAGAGAGAAAGGAGAAGAAGAAAGTAAGAGGTCATCATATCAGCTCAACTACATGCTCAGGGTGGATCCTCCCGAAGGTGCCACAACTCCCACACCCTGTCGTGGGCCTCCATTCTGTCCTGCAACCTGGCGGTCATTTTCTCCATCAGTTCCACATCTTTGATTCTAGCATACAGGGCATCAGGGGAGAGTGGGGAGCGTCACTTCCAGTTAAGAGCAACGAGGCAGCGCGCAGCTGTGAGGATGTGACATAATAGCTTTTTATAGGGTTTGATCATTTTCAGTGGTGAAAGGCCTAGTAAAAAGAATTTCGGTGTCATGGGGACAGGCATCTCAAAAAGGCAATTTAACAGCTGCTGAACCGAGTTTCAAAAAGGAGTAATCAGTGGGCAGCTCCAATAGATATGAAGGAGGGTGCCCTTGTCCCCATGGCAGCACCAGCAGCAGTCAGAGCTAGTGGGGTAGATGGCATGGAGCACATCTGGGGTCAGGTACCAAAAATAGAGGATTATATAGGCGTTTTCCTTGTACAGTCCCTGACAAAAGTCTTGTCGCTTGTGTACAAATTGACCTGAAGTGCCACTAAAATATATTTCTAATCAAGATTTTGTTACAAGAAATGGGTCATTTTAATTCCAACAGCTTTTGTAATAATGTTTCAGTGCAAAACGAAACTGACAAAAAGTATTCTAATATTCACAGCTTGGTAAAGCCCATTGAGTCAATTTTTGCCAAGACATAAGTGTTGTCGCCTTGTTATATGAGCTTCACCTGTGACTAATAATGGATAAGTTAGGTCTCAGGTGTGTATAAAAAGAACACCAGTACACTAGACCTTCTCAACTGCAACTAGACCTCTGCAAACATGCCAAAGATTCACCCGGAGACTAAAGTGTTGATTAACAAGAGGCTGAAGACCAGATCCACTGCTGATGTGGCAGACACCTTCAATGTGTCTCAGCGTCAAGTTCAGAGGATAAAAAAAAGATTTGAAGAGACTGGAGACATTTTGGACAAGGCCAGGTCAGGCCGACCCCGCAAGACAACTGCTCGAGAGGACCGCTTGTTGGCTCGAAAATCCAAGGCCAGCCCATTTTCCACTGCAGCAGAGCTCCACGAGACCTGGTCACCTGAAGTCCCTGTGTCAACCAGAACAGTTTGTCGGATTCTGTCTCGAAATGTCCTCCATGGTCGAATCAGTGCCCATAAGCCAGCACTAAACAAAAGACAATTGAAAAACCGTGTGGTATTTGCCAAGGGCCACAGCCTGCTAAAAGGATGGACTCTGGAAAAGTGGCAGAAGGTGGATTTTTCAGATGAATCTTCTGTTGAATTACACCACAGTCGCTGCAAATATTGCAGGAGACCTACTGGAACCCGCATGGAGCCAAGATTTACCCAGAAAACAGTGAAGTTTGGTGGAGGCAAAATCATGGTCTGGGGTTACATCCAGTATGGGGGTGTGCAAGGGATCTGCAGGGTGGAAGGCAACATCAATAGTCTAAAATACCAAGAAATCTTAGCTACCTCTTATATTCCCAACCATAAAAAAGGCCAACTTTTGCAGCAGGATGGTGCTCCATCGCATACTTCCATCTCCACATCAAAGTTCCTTAAGGCAAAGAAGATCAAGATGCTCCAGAATTGGCCAGCCCAGTCACCAGACATGAACATCATTGAGCATATGTGGTGTAGGATGAAAGATGAAGCATGGAAGACGAAACCAAAGAATATTGATGAACTCTGGGAGGCATGCAAGACTGTTTTCTTTGCTATTCCTGATGACTTCATCAATAAATTGTATGAATCCTTGCCAAACCGCATGGATGCTGTCCTGCAAGCTCATGGAAGTCATACAAGATATTAAATTTGGATCTCACAGCACCACTACTTAATTTGCTGACATATTTTTAGATTTTCAGTAAAGTTGTTTAATTTCTGTATAGGCGACAAAACTTTTGTCTTGCCAAAATTTGACCTGTCTGTCTTGATTAAATGATAAATCTTTTTTCAGTGAAACTAATTTATTTCAGTGCATTAAACATCATTTGGGAGGGCTTTAGCTTTTCATATGAGCTATTTCTAACACCAATTGATTAAGTAAAAGTCAGGTTAATAGCAGGAGTTTCTACAAAATAGAGAAGCGACAAGACTTTTGTCAGGGACTGTATAGTGTGCAAAAAGAGCTTTTAGCTGCTTGGGACCAAATCACCTGCCAAGTTTCTGTGGGGATTTTCTCACCGAGTGCCTTCTCCCAACGTAGCATGTACGCATGTTTTCCCTGCGCAGTTATGGAGTAGGCATTCAGTAACCGGTATATATCGGAAATTAAACCCTTCTGGGCAGAGCCTGCTAGAATTAAGTTTTCAAAGGGGGGTGGGGGAGAGAATTGCAAGTTTGGGGTTATAGTTAGGGCATAATGGCGAATTTGCAGATACCCATAAAACACCTGGCGAGGCAGATCGAATTTGTCCTGAAGTTCAGCAAATGGCAACAGTCTGCGAGACCTAAGATCTACTAGATTCCCAAAATGTAATAAATTCCGCGACATCCACGGCGAGGACATCTGGTGAGTGAGGCTATCTGGCACTTTGGGATTGCAGATAAAGGAGGTCATCAATGATTTTTCAGATGACAGCTCATGCTGACGCGATATTCTGCGCCAGAGCTGTCGGAGTTGGGACATGGATCCCAGCAAGCGGCTAGGGTCCACCTCCGCATTCGCACTCCAAAGTAGATTGTTCGGGTGTACAGGAGCAAGCCATCATTTTTCTATTTCCATCCACTTATTGTAAGATCGTTGGGTAAACCATGAGGCTATTGCATGCAGCTGCGTCAATTGATAGTATTTTAGAAGGTTAGGAAATGCAAGCTGCAATGAGTACTAAACAGGGTATCCTATGTCAACATATTGGATCAGGTTAGCTTGCAACTTTCTCAGATGTTCACAAGGAACGGGAATTGGCAGTGTTTGAAACAGGTACAAAAGTTTTGGGAGGATGAACATTTTGATTGAGGTGATATGAGGGAGATATGTGTAGTGATATCATATAGTGGGTAGATAATTAATTCGTAGTTATTATAATCTTCCGCAGCAACCCAATTCTTCCAGTGAGATGCACTTTATTGACTTCCAACACAGAACAAAGTCTTGCAAGAGATGATAAAATCCAACAGAGTAAATATGACAACGCTAGTAAATATACTAGCCCTCAGAGTCCCATGTTTCCTAGACCTGTGCCTTTATAATCACAGAGAGTGAATAGACTGAACGCCAGGTTATATTCCCTATACACTGAATGGCTGAGCAATTTGAGAGGCCATTTCCATTAGGCCTTTGATGTGCTTCTGTTTTTCAGAGTGACAGGCAATGACCCCTAGCCCTAAACACCCGCAGTCATAAACTGCCCTAATTTGCATTCTTGCATATTAACATTAACATAGCCCAGAGTCACTATCTGTCCCCTTTGATATGTGGAGTAAATCTTGTTTGGCCACTTCCCCTTTGATCAACAAGTCCCCTTTGATATGTGTAATTGAGTTGGATCACACATCTCAACCATTGTCAACTGAAATCTAGCCTGGTCAATCTTGTACTGTATGTGTACATATATGTATAATAATAGTATAAAATCATACATAAATCTACCAACATATTACAACAATATGGCATTTCTTCCACTGCAGTAGCATAGCTCTGATTGATTGAAAGGGGGAAGGGATTTTCCTGATACAGGGTAGAGAACTTTGGAGTGATATAGCTCCCCAGGTATTTTAGGGCAGTAAGTTTCCAACTATAGGGGAAATTGGCCTTCAGATGATCAACTTCAACTTCGGGATGTTAACTGGGAGGGCCTCTGACTTAGACGCGTTTATTTTGTTCCCCCGAGAGGGCTCCATAACGATCGAATTCCGCGTGTAAATTCGGGAGGGAAATTCTAGGTTGAGTAAGGGTGAGGATAACATCATCTGCAAACAGTGAGATTTTGAATTCCCAGCCTCTAACTGATACGCCCCAAATGTCAGGATTTCTGCGAATAGAAGCAGCCAGGGGTTCAACACACAGTGCAAATAGTAGGGGTGAGAGCAGGCATCCCTGCCGGGTGCCATTAGCCACAGAGAAGGGGGAGGAGAGGGCAAAGGAAGTTTTAACATGAGACGAAGGGTTGGAATATAGATGTTGGATCGCTCACAGGAAGGGTCCCTTGAACCCAATGTGATGTAACGTAGCAAACAGGAAGGGCCATCAATGCGATCAAAAGCCTTTTCTGCATCCAAGCTGAGTACCAAGGATGCTGAGCCTTCCCTGTTCGCCACATCAATCAGATCTATGACCTTTCTAGTATTGTCACCCGCCTGGGGGAGTGGGACAAAGCCCACCTGGTCTTTGTGAATTGGGGAGGGAAGGACTACGTTCAAGCGGACCGAAAGAAGTTTGGTGAAAATTTTGAGGTCTGAATTCAAAAGGGCAAAGGGTCTGTAGTTGGCACATAGGGAGGGGTCTTTATCCTGGTTTTGGGATCAAGGTAATAAAGGATCGCTCCATGTCTGGTGGAATGGGGGTGTCCTGGAGTAAGGCATTGAAAAGTTTATACATGTAAGTGATTGGCAGAGGGAGAAAGGATTTGTAATACTCATAGGGTAGTCCGTCTGGACCCAGGGCTTTATGGGATGATAGGGATTTAACCGTCATCTCAATTTCTTCTTCTCTAATAGGTGCATTTAGGGATGATAGGTCTGAGGTTTGGAGTTGAGAGATCCCAGTCTGCTCAAGATAGTGTTGCATGCGATATGCTAAGTGCATGCGATATGCTAAGTCGGGAGAGTGAGGATTACAAGGGATCCCGGGATTGTTATAGAGATCAGTGTAGAATTCTCCAAAAGAATGAGCATGAGTTTTCCGCAAAAAAAAATTTTAGGTTGTTTCCTAATTCTGTCTGTGAGGGGAGGTGTTTGATGAATTTGCTCAACTGCCAGTTGTATGGCCTACGGTTAGGGGTACCTAGGTCAAGTGTGAGTAGGATAGGGGCATGGTCAGACCAAGAGATCGGAAATATCTGTGCTGATCGAGCAATGCGTAGAGTGGAGTTATTAACAAAGAAGTAGTCTATACGGGTGTGTGTATGATGGGGGCGAGAGTATAAGGTGTACTGTCGACCACCAGGGTGGAGAACCCGCCAGGCGTCAAAAAGAGCGTATCGTCTAGTAATTTGAGTCTCTAAGGGGTCAAGTTTGGGGGGCTCTGGGGTTCACCACATGGCGATCAGAAGCTGCAGACTGGGTCAGATTGAAATCACCCCCCACCACCAGAAACCCATGGTCTGACCGAAAAAGACGGGCATAAACTTTAGACAGGAACCCAAGTTGTCGGACATTCAGGGCATATAAAGCACAAAAAGTGACCGCCTGCAATTGCCATAGGCCCCAGAGAATAATAAAATGGCCTTGTGGGTCACTATAGAACTCAGAGCAAGTGAATGGAGACCCGCGTTTAAAAATTATGGCGACGCCCGCTTGTTTATGAGGGCCCGAAGATGGGTAGACCTGGGAATAATGTTTGGAGGCAAATGCAAAGGAACCCCCATTATCAAAATGCATCTCTTGAACTAAGATGATATCAGCTCCTGACTGCTTGATGTCTCTTCTTGTTGGAATTTAGGCCGTGAACGTTCAGGGACAGGATCTTAGCCATGGTGTTGGGTAAAAGCAAGGGAGCTAGTCCTTATCTGAAATGGTTGAAGGGAGTCCATAACATGGAAGTCAGGAGCGGGTACTCTCAAGGAGGAAGTCCAGGTAAGTGCAGGGGACTGCACGAGGAGGCAATTGATGATGTGAGGGGAGGGAGAAGAAAAAAAGGCTAGAAAAGAAAGAAAAGGTTAGCACAATAGAACATTGAGAAAATTCAGCATACATTATCACAGAACCTTGTGAGTCTAACAGGCCTAGATCAGTACGGGTTCCCATAAGTCCCCCTAACTCAACCCCAAAAGGACAGGTCAGGGGGACACAGAGGAGCCCAAGGTCGGTCAAAAAAATAAGGAAGCTTTAGGTAATTAACCAGGGGGGTTAGTAAGCAAAAAAAAATCGTCAACTCTCAGGTCTCATCCGAGACATGCCCATGAGGTAAACCTAAAACAAAAACAGGGGCACATGAGGACTAAAAGCTGGACAATGGTTAGGGCAGAATCACTAGCTGTGGCCAGGATTCAGGAGCAAATACCATGGGAGATAGGACAGATATAGTTCAGCCATTTCTGTTTTTGGTGGCTTTACGAGGAGTATCCGGGCCCCGAGGGCGCTTAGGTGAGGGGACCTTCTGCCAGGCTGTGGGTGGTGGGGGTGGTGTAACCACAAGATCCCAGTCAGGGAGTTGGGGGGGCAGGAATCTCCAAGACATCACAAAAGGTAGCTAAGTCTTCCAGGTAGCGCAGCACAGCAGATTTGCCCTGGCGTTTTGCTGTAAACCCCCAGCGATAGATAATGTCCTCTTCCTGTAGGGTACGTATAAGGGGTTGGAGAAGCCTGTGTTTTTGTAGGGTGATCCAGGAGAGATCTGGATATAGCTAAACTTGTGTACCTTCAAATATCGCGGAGCGAGCCTTTCGCATGATATCCTCCTTCAGGGGGTAGGAGTGGACCCTACAAATAACATCTCACGGCTTGGAGATAGAACCTTTAGGACGTAGGACACGGTGGGCTCTGTCCATTTCAATATGCTTAATGGGAGATTCGCCCAGTAGTTTAACAGGACCTGCAGTGTAGATTGTAGATTTTCATAGCCCTCTGATTTTGGAATGCCCCGTATGCGAATGTTGTTTCTGCGCCCCCTGTTGTCCAAGTCCTCAACATGTTGTTGCATGTCTTTTAATAGGGAGCCGTGATCAGCACCCTGAAGTTGGGCCCGGTGGAGAGCCAACTTGGTTTCCTGTATCTCCTCCTCAGCCATTTCTACTCTATCTGCCAGATGTTTGTGGCCTGTATGGAGTACCTGGATCTCTGTACGGCAAGTGGATTTTACATCCTCTATCGGCTGCTTGAAATCCTCCTTGGTGGGGATAGCCTGGAGATAAGAATGCCACGAGGGGGGGGGCATGGGTTACACATGGGCAGGGACTGTTGGTTGTGGTGGCGTGTGGGATTGAGAACGGCAGTGGCTTAGGCTCCGATATATTCAAAAGGAAGGGAGACACCTGGGAAAGGAAAGGCTGCACACCCCAAGGTGATTTCAAAAACCGGAATTTACCCCCAAGAGTGAAGGGACTTTCTAAGCAGCGAACAACAATGCAGATATTGTATGGTTTAAAAAGTAGCTTTATTAAACGTAGGACATTGGAGTAAAAAACATGAACTGTGTACATAAAGTTATAGACAGCACAGGAGCATGTACAAAGCTATACATAAATTATGCAATACAAAAGCGATTGGATAGGGCTGACGCGTTTCGACCCCATTGGGTCTTCTTCAGAGGAAATGCATGCGCTGTGGAAGAATTTCATATACATAGTGAAATAATACCAATATGATTGTGCACAGTTGTATATAATGAGAGCTTTAAACATAATTACCAAAAGTATGTGTGTAGCCATGTCTCCTGAGCCTACGGTTTTCAGAACAGCCTCCACTATCCGGTCCCAACACCAGGGCCCCCTGGTCTGCCAACACCCCAAGAGAGGGAGCCAAGCAGAAGGTGCGCGACTTGCGATGACTTACATCTATGAAATACCTCGCATTTGGCAAGGAGCAGGTGGGTCAGCAGCATCTGTGGCCTAAACATCAAGCAGCAACATCAATGAAAGCATTTAGAAAGAATAGTATCATCTATTTGTATAAACTTGTATCAATCCAGTGATAATGATATTAATAATATCATAAGCTTTTTTAAGGCTGTTAGCCTAAATTTTAACACAGTTAAAATATCTTTGTAAATTCTAGTCAAAGATTGTAGGGCGTGTATAGATGTATGTACACTGTAAACTGGGAAAAGGAGGTTTGGGAAATGGAAAAAATGTCCAATTTAGAAAGACAAAAGGAAAGTGGAAACAAAGAAAAAAGAAGAAGGAAAAAGAAGGAAAAGGAGAAAGGAACAGAGGAAAAGGAGGGGGAGGGGGAAGGGGGGAAGGAGAGGGAGGGGAGTGGATGGGAAGAGTGAGGAAACTGGTGAGGGATGATGTGAACGGTGAGGGGGAAAAGGATGGGAATGGGGGTAGGGGAGGGGGAAAAGAAAACACGATGGTGGGGAGGGAAAAAGAGGGGGGAAAGGTGCTGCTTAGGCCTAGGACAAGACAAAGGAAAAAGAAAAGAGAACAAGAAAAGGACACAGAGAGAAAAGAAGTAGAGGGGAGAGAAAGAAAGACTGGGTCAGCAGGAACGGGAAGATAAAAGTGTCTAGAAATTGTGCTGAAAGAGAAGAGGCATTGTAGTGTGTGCAAAACTGGGGAGGGTGAAAGTGGGTGGGAAGGAACAGCTGAGAAAAAGAAAAAAGTAGGAAAGGGTGTGCATATTGATTGTGTGATCAGTGTATGGGTGAAAGAGCAAACAACAATGTGGAAAAAAAATAGATAGTGCTGACTGTCAGCACTCCATGTGTAAATCACCCGGCGTTCCGAAAGACGCTGTCTCGGCTTCGCCGTCCTTACCGATGTAATAACGTGGTGTCGTGACATGTGCAGGCGCGCGCACCGTGATGCACGTGCAGGCACGGACACGGCGCCCGGAAGGATTCGGAATGGTGCTGGCAGGGGGAATTCACGTCCCAGAGGGTGCAGCCCTCTAGTGGTTGTGTAGATAGGCGCAGGGCCTACACTCTATCTGCATGTAACCAGGGTATACTACAAACTAAAGAAACTCAATTTTCGCGTGATAGATCAGCGTTCTCCGAGGGGCGCGCCCATCGATAGAATGCCCACTCGACATTATTAGGAAAAAAACATATTTTTAAAGAACAACCAAACAAACAAAAAACCCCTAAATCTGGGCCCAAACCCACTTCCCACGCTGGACGGAATCCTTTCCCTTCCCAGCGTGGCCAAGGTCGTGGTAAACAGAAAAGGGATCTGGCTAACAAAGGCTCAACTGAACAAGACAGCAAAAAACGGATTGTGGACGCAGGTCCACAAAATACATGCTCTGTATCTGAGGATGAGCGTTCGGGCCCGTGGATCCATCCACGAATTTGGACCAGACGCTCACCCTTGACTCTTGTGAACCCAGCCATTCTTTACACGACTTAACCGCAAACCCCCACCTGACTTTAACTTCAGGTCAATCTACAGCAAGCTTACCTAAATCTTTAAACTCCACACGGGGGACTCGGTTTCCCACAAATAAACAGAGTGGGCAAGGGCATGGATCCCTTTGTCGTACGAATGCCTCCAACCTCCTAAGTGTGATCAATTTATCCTCTTACAATCTGTCTCCAGCGGAAGTACAAATCTTGCCCCGAGGATTAACCTTCTGTCCGGAACAAAATTTTGACGTTTTTGAAGCTATTATAGATCTACAGCTTTTTGCGCGCAGATTGCTGTTGGTATCGGATTATATGTTGTTGGCTACTAACATTGCAGGAATGGTGGTACTCCCTGTGCTTACTGTATTGTACTTACTGTATCGCACCTCATATGCTTCCCTGTTTCCCCCATGTAATTTGTACTCAATGTGTCTTCTGTTCATATAATGTTTTCAATTAAAATATGGTCTCCATTGTATGCATCTCTCAAGGGAGGTGTAAGCACAGTACAAGTAATTCTGCAATAGGGATAGATGATGTGAGAACAACTTATGGACTTCTCGACTATATGCCAATAAGCTCCCAGTTCCTAGAAAAACATTTTCCATCCCATGCCTGTTATGGTATGGATTAGTGTATGTGTTTACAATTGTTGTTAAAATATAATGATTTCATCCATACATGGGCCGGTATCCAGTGTCCTAAATACACTTTGAAAATCAACTTATTACGATGTATATCTTTTATGTGTTTTTTTCCACTCAGGTCCGGACCTGGGCCAACGGACCAGCCGTCTCCCTCCCTTTGGGGGTAGCGTTTGCATTACTGTGCTTCTTCCTGGCAGGGGGAGACAGGCGTAGGGCCCTGCGCCTATCTACACGACCACTAGAGGGCTGCACCCTCTGGGACGTGAATTCCCCCTGCCAGCGCCATTACGAATCCTTCCGGGCGCCGTGTCCGTGCCTGCACGCGCATCGCGGTGCACGCGCCTGCACATGTCACGACGCCATGTAATTACGTCGGTAAGGACGGCGGAGCCGAGACAGCGTCTTTCGGAACGCCGGGTGATTTACACATGGAGTGCTGACAGTCAGCACTATCTATTTTTTTTTTCATATTGTTGTTTGCTCTTTCACCCATACACTGATCACACAATCTATATGCACACCCTTTCCTTCTTTTTTCTTTTTCTCAGCTGTTCCTTCCCACCCACTTTCACCCTCCCCAGTTTTGCACACACTACAATGCCTCTTCTCTTTCAGCACAATTTCTAGACACTTTTATCTTCTTGTTCCTGCTGACCCAGTCTTTCTTTCTCTCCCCTCTACTTCTTTTCTCTCTGTGTCCTTTTCTTGTTCTCTTTTCTTTTTCCTTTGTCTTGTCCTAGGCCTAGGCAGCACCTTTCCCCCCTCTTTTTCCCTCCCCACCATCGTGTTTTCTTTTGCCCCTCCCCCTCCCCTACCCCCATTCCCATCCTTTTCCCGCTCACCGTTCACATCATCCCTCACCAGTTTCCTCACCCTTCCCATCCACTCCCCTCCCTCTCCCCCCTCCTTCCCCCTTCCCCCCTCCCCCCTCCCCCTCCTTTTCCTCTGTTCCTTTCTCCTTTTCCTTCTTTTTCCTTCTTCTTTTTTCTTTGTTTCCACTTTCCTTTTGTCCTTCTCAATTGGACATTTTTTCCATTTCCCAAACCTCCTTTTCCCAGTTTACAGTGTACATACATCTATACACGCCCTACAATCTTTGACTAGAATTTACAAAGATATTTTAACTGTGTTAAAATTTAGGCTAACAGTCTTAAAAAAGCTTATGATATTATTAATATCATTATCACTGGATTGATACAAGTTTATACAAATAGATGATACTATTCTTTCTAAATGCTTTCATTGATGTTGCTGCTTCATGTTTAGGCCACAGACGCTGCTGACCCACCTGCTCCTTGCCAAACGCGAGGTATTTCCTAGATGTAAGTCATCGCAAGTCGCGCACCTTCTGCTTGGCTCCCTCTCTTGGGGTGTTGGCAGACCAGGGGGCCCTGGTGTTGGGACCGAATAGTGGAGGCTGTTCTGAAAACCGTAGGCTCAGGAGACATGGCTACACACATACTTTTGGTAATTATGTTTAAAACTCTCATTATATGCAACTGTGCACAATCATATTGGTATTATTTCATTATGTATACGAAATTCTTCCACAGCGCATGCATTTCCTCTGAAGAAGACCCGATGGGGTCGAAACGCGTCAGCCCTATCCAAGCGCTTTTGTATTGCATAATTTATGTATAGCTTTGTACATGCTCCTGTGCTTTCTATAACTTTATGTACACAGTTCATGTTTTTTACTCCAATGTCCTACGTTTAATAAAGCTACCTTTTAAACCATACAATATCTACATTGTTATTCGCTGCTTAGAAAGCCCCTTCACTCTTGGGGGTAAATTCCTGTTTTTGGAGACTTCGATATATTGGTGCAGTGAGCTTGGTGTGCAGGCATTGGTGGCGGATCCCATGGTTCATACCAGGCCGGAGCTTGTGGGGATGGTAGAGCCCGTAGGATGTGTCCCACTGGCCTGGAAGGAGCAGGGGAACGGGCCATTTGAGCATAGGTAATGGAGAGTTCAGTATTGTCCCTAGAGGAGCTGGTGACTCGAGAGCGAGACAGCCTTTGAGATTTAGGGGAGAATGGTGCAGGGATGAAGTCACAGGGAGGTGCATGGCTCATCGCAGGTTCAGGTACTGATACCGGGTGGATGCGGGGCTGCATAGGGCCAGGCAGGGCAGGAAAGTCCTAAGCAATCACAGGAAAACATCTGTGCATTGAGTGTACTGCCAGGGGAGCTGACCTGGCATGGCGGCCTGTGTGCCTCATGCCGTGGCCCCAGGGGAGGAAGCCTGGAAGGAGAGACTCACTGCTCCGGTCTGTGCTGCGGACCTGCACCCTCCATTGCCATCAGCGGGAGGTCAGTGGGGGCCCAGTGTGTTGTCTGAGCCGAGGGGGAGGCGTCAGGCGCCATCTTGTCTGCTCCTCCCGGCGGCATGTCAGTCGGCATGGTCACTGGAGGATAGGAAGACCACATTTCCAAACTTCCAGTCAGGGACACCCCCCCAGCATGCACTGGTCGGTGACGTGGCTGGGTGGCCCTGCCCCTTACCTATTTCAGAAATGTCACTCAGCTTACAAAGCAGTCGGTGGGTAGAGTGGGGGTTTTTTTGGGGGTCGGTCAGAGAATGCGGACATACTACGTGAGAGGGTCAGACTGTGGGCATACTACAGGAGACGGTCAGAGACTGAAGACATACCACATCAGACAGTTAGACTGCAGACATGCTACAGGAGACAGTCAGAGACTGCGGGCATACTACAGGAGATGGTCAGAGACTGCAGACATACTATAGGAGATGGTCAGAGACTGCAGACATGCTACAGGAGAAGGTCAGAGACTGCGGGCATACTACAGGAGACAGTCAGAGACTGTGGGCATACTACAGGAGATGGTCAGAGACTGAAGATATACCACAGGATATGGTTACAGACTTCAGACATGCTACAGGAGACAGTCAGAGATTGCAGACATGCTACAGGAGATGGGTAGAGACTGCAGACATGCTACAGGAGATGGTCAGAAACTGCTGCTAACTACAGGAGATGGTCAAAGACTGCAGGCATACTACAGGAGACAGTCAAAGACTGCAGACATGCTACAGGAGATGGTCAGAGACTGCAGGCATACTACAGGAGACGGTCAGAGACTGCAGCCATACTATAGGAGATGGTCAGAGACTGCAGACATGCTACAGGAGAAGGTCAGAGACTGCGGGCATACTACAGGAGACGGTCAGAGACTGCAGACATACTACAGGAGACGGTCAGAGACTGCAGCCATACTATAGGAGATGGTCAGAGACTGCAGACATGCTACAGGAGATGGTCAGAGACTGCAGACATACTACAAGAAACGGTCAGAGACTGCTGGCATACTACAGGAGATGGTCAAAGACTGCAGGCGTACTACAGGAGACAGTCAGAGACTGCAGCCATACTATAAGAGATGGTCAGAGACTGTGGGCATACTACAGGAGATGGTCAAAGACTGCAGGCATACTACAGGAGACAGTCAGAGGCTGCAGGCATACTACAGGAGACAGTCAAAGACTGCAGACATGCTACAGGAGATGGTCAGAGACTGCAGGCATACTACAGGAGACGGTCGGAGACTGCAGCCATACTATAGGAGATGGTCAGAGGCTGCAGACATACTACAGGAGATGGTCAGAGACTGCGGGCATACTACAGGAGACGATCAGAGACTGCAGACATACTACAGGAGATGGTCAGAGACTGCGGGCATACTACAGGACAAGGTCAGAGACGGCGGGCATAAGTCAGAGACTGCAGGCATACCACAGGAGACGGTCAGAGACTGTGTACATACTATAGGAGACGGTGGTGTTCTCTACATGGTTAACCCTTTCACTTAGGTCCTGGATATCTTCTTTTTGTTGTGCTATACAATTCATCAGATCAGCCTGCAGGGACACTCTAAGGGAGAGCAGCATATCTTTTAATACTGTATCTGACACTGGCTTGCCAGATGTGGGAAAAGCAGCTATAGGGAGAGAGGCCTGGATGATGCAGAATCTGTTCTCCCTCGTCCTACATGGCATCCTCGCCTGAGGGGGATGGATCCCTGCCGTGTTGGCCGAGGGAGAAGCTGCAGAGGCAGAAACTAGAGGGCCAGCCGCGGACTGAGTAGCATGCTGCCGCCATCTTGCCAAGGCTCTCAGGAGACCGGCGGAAAGAAGCCCGAAAGCTTACGGAGTTGCGGTGCTTCCTTCTTTCGTCAGGGCATGCTCGGGTGTGTACTGTACCTGCGGGTGGTGTCTGTGGCAGTGTAGCGGAGATGTGGGCTCAGGAAGGTGATGGATCTCTTGGCGGTCGTGAGGCGCTCCAGGTCAAGCGTTCATCTTGCTGAGCTGTCCCCGGGACACTGTATTGTCCCGGAATGAAGGTTCCCGGGACCCAGGACAGACCAGCAAAATCCAAGACACTTGGTCACCCTACTGGAGGATCCCAATGGGGGTTGCGATGATCCCCGGGCTTTGGCGGAGCGAGTCGTCCTGGATCTGCCCATATAGCTGGAGCGGAAAGTTCTCAAAAGTGCCTCGTAGCTACGGTCTGAGAGAGAGCAGGGGATTCAAGCACCCATACAAGACGGCTTCCGGTCACGCCCCCTCCCATGTCCAGTTTTTGATGCTCAGATTTAATAGAGAGATAGATCAGGTAGCAGCTGTATTCCT
This sequence comes from Lithobates septentrionalis, assembly GCA_037952835.1. Classification (NCBI taxonomy): domain Eukaryota; kingdom Metazoa; phylum Chordata; class Amphibia; order Anura; family Ranidae; genus Lithobates; species Lithobates septentrionalis. Next base: position 408,340 of record JBBDGP010002495.1, on the reverse strand, counting down.
CTTTTTCCATGTGTTGTTGTTATTATTATTATTATTTTTATTATTATTGCTCATGCATTTTGCAGAGATTCAGAACATAAACACATTGCAGCCGAGGTGAGTTTTTATTTGTTGCAATATTTGTCTTTTTGTTAGCTCCCTCTTATAGATATGAAGATTGGAAAGAAAAATATTTTTCTTACAATATTCATATAAAAATGATGTGATCTAAAAGGATTTGTTATTCCCTCTAGTGGATAACATTAGTATTACATCCTTTATCTGTGTTAGCTGCCTGAGCATCAGAAATGCATGAAACTTGACATATTTGCTAAGAATGTTATTGAAATGAAATTATGGATTCAAAACCACTGCAACTGATCTCCCTTTATAACTTAAAATGGAACATTTAAAATGACCAGTTTAAAGTTATGAAGGGAGATCAGTTTCAGTGTTTTTGAATCCATAATTTCTCAGAACTCCATACACATGGACAAGACATTCTTAGTAAATATGTCAAGTTTCATGCATTTCTGATGCTCAGGGAGATAACAGAGATGAAACTGACATTTTGTCATCACTACATAATTTTTTTTTTTATCCTGCACTCTATAGGTCTGTGAAACCATACTCTTACACACCATGCAACGTTTCTCCTTCACAAACCACCTTGCTTTAAGCAGACAGGTTTGAACAGTACGCAATGGAGTTGCCGGAGTAAAACTTTGAATGCCTATCCACTTCTTGTTGTGGAAATTTTTGATAATGTATGTTGTCAGATGTCCCCCAGTGTCAGTTGTGCTGTAATAAGCTCATGTGAGAGTATTCACACATACAGGCGTTGGTGGAAGACCATTGACTGCGGAAACCTTCCATGGACACGGCAGATCTGTTTGCTCTTTTAAGGATGTTTGTTTATGCCTCACCAAATGACTGGCCAGTCCATGGCGACAGCATCTAAACTCCTAAGTAAGCAGATCTGCATACATGGGAACCATAGCATAACCATACAAAATCATGGCCCACTGAGCCATGATAGAGTATGGCTTGCATCATTGGTAGCAGTGGGAATGTGCACATGATCCTGTTCAGAGCCCTGTAAGTAATGTTCAAATTGTGAGACCTTTGTGTCTCACAAAGGACTTGCCGCATGGCCCTGAACACAAGCGTCTGCACACGTCACTACTGTATTTCTATTTGAATATATACGTGTGTGTGATTGGTTCTTTTGAAGAATACAAGTGTCTGATTGGCTGATTCTGAAGCCAGCACCTTCCTTTGTTATTCATGTTTATAGTATATGTAAACTGAGCTGGCTATTCTCTCAAGGGTTCTGCTGAGCTCAAGGTGATACCAGCATCTGTCTGTGTTACTTGGAGAGATACAAGTGCGCTTTCCCGGCATTACATGAGAGAGCTGTATTTGTGCTTTTAAGCGCAAAGAAATTATATGCTTATAGGGAGAAGCTTAAAATTTCCCTGACACACAAACCACCATGTTAGTGCCACCTTGCTTCAAGCAGACAGGTTTGAACAGTACACAATGGAGTTTCCGGAGGATGCACTGAGTAAGACTTTGAAGGCCTATCCACTGCTCAATAAGAGTAAGTTAAAGACAGAGCTTAGTCTCATCTACCGCACAGAAGAGTTTAGGAAGTGTAATGGTGCTGTGGACCCAGCTATTTATGGAGAACAATCTTGAAAAAGTATTTAGAGAGACTGTCACTCTTATAAAGATCCTCATCACCACACCCATGACCACAGCAGAAGCTGAGAGGTGCTTCTCAACCTTAAAAAGGATTAAGACTTTTCTGAAAAATAGCATGACCCAGGAGAGGCTGAATGCATTGGCCATGCTGTCAATGGAAAAGAGAGTGGTGACAGAGATAACTGACTTCAACCAGAAGGTCATTGAGAAATTTGCAAGCAAGAAAGAAAGGAATAGCAAATTTTCATTTCAAATAGTACTACTGGCTAATGTGAATTTGGAGTGCATTTGTGCTCTGTCACCTTTACTCTGATTCAGAGGTTTTTTTTGTTGTTGTTTGTTGCACTATAAAGCTTGTTTAGTGTTTTTAAAAAAAAAAAAATCACCGGTTCATGGTACATTTATTGCATTCTTTAACAGTTGACTTAAACATTAACATTTTCTATATTTTATCTAGCAGTAATGACACATAAGCTAAAATAAATAGGCATTTATCAGGTGATTGTTTGCGCCGATCTGTGAGACTGCGCTATATACTGTGATCTGCGAGGCTGTGCTATATACCATGATCTGTGAGGCTGTGCTATATACCATGATCTGTGAGGCTGTGCTATATACCATGATCTGTGAGGCTGTGCTAAATACCCTGACCTGCGAGACTGCGCTATATACCATGATCTGAGATGCTGAGCTATATACCCTGATCTGTGATGCTGAGCTATATACCCTGATCTGTGATGCTGAGCTATTTACTCGGTCCTGTGATGCTGAGCTATATACTCTGTCCTGTGATGCTGGGGCTGTATACTCTGTCCTGTGATGCTGGGGCTATATACTCTGTCCTCTGGTGCTGAGCTGTATACTCCTGGCACTATGGGTGGAAGCAAGTGGAATACAGGGGATGGAGTGGGTGGATTCTATAAGGGGTGGGGCTTAGGAGAAGTGGGAGTGGTCAAACAGGAAGGGCGGGGTCTGGCGCCCCACCACCCTAAAACTTAATCAGCCGCCACTGTTCCCAGCAGTATCTTTTCCATCACTAGATATCATAAGCCTCTGGTTTGAATGACAACCAGTGTCATACAGCCCACTTCCTGTGAGTTCAGGGCATCAGGAACTCATCTCCTAGGGGCACATCATCCAGATGCCCTTGGATCTCAGGAGAATGCTGTAGCATTCAGGACTCACCACCAAGGACTGAGGGGAAGCAAAGTAACCTATGATGTTATGCACCTGTACTGAAGATTCATGGAAATTGTTGTATGTATTGTTTTTTTAAACCAAATTTAGTGGAGCTGCAGTGGCTACAGAATAAAGAACCTTGTCATAATGCAGGCTGCAGTGTTCACTGGTGGTGATGGTGCTGCATGCATAACTCCCAACTTTATTTTGAGAGACTGTCCCTGATTTCGAGGGACTATCCCTGATTTGGAACAAAGTCCCTCTGTCCCTCTTTCCTCGTCATTTGTCCCTTATTTTGGTATGATCTATATAGTTGAATATAAAATGCACTTTTATCTCTCAAAAAGTGTTTCCCAGTGCTAAAACTTTCATCCAATTTCTAAATTGCTACATTTGTAAATTTCAAAAGACAGTATGAAGAAATAATAGTGGTTAAAAAAGCACTTGTGTGTTTAACTAATATTTTTTATTGTATAATTCTCTTTTAAGGGGGCATGGCAGGGGGGGGGTGTACTATGCCTACATACGTTTGCTAATAGGTGTCCCTCATTCCCATCTAAACAAATGGCAGATGGGCTGGACACTATACACCAAAGAAATTTTTGTATTTTATAAATTCTGTTTGTCATGGAGCAACAACTTTAATAATGCTTCAAGGTAATATTAAAAATGCAGAATTACGTTAACAGGTTCCAGCCTGGCCTATAACAAGATAATGCCACCGAGAACCTCTTGTTGATCCGGGTGGGCGTCATATGATGTCCTCCCGGATCGTGGGGCCATGCAGGGGCGTGATCTGTCACGAGCTGAGTCCACCGGACACAGCCGTTGACTGATTACTGTACCGGCCTGCTGCTGATATCATGCAACCGCTGTAACTAATCACAGCAGCTTATGACAAAAAATGAAAACTTCAAAAAAACTCACAAAAAGGGATGCCGCTGCCAAGACTTCCACACCTGAGTAGATGCTCCCGCCCTACTCAAACTAAAGGGTGCTGGCTATGCACAACTGTGTAGAAACGAAAAAAAATCCTGGACTGCCGCACTCCATGAAAAAAGGACATCTTTATTGGCAAAAATAAGTAAAAATCCAAAGTACAGTCATATCAAGGGTGGATAAGACAGGGATAAACGGCTAACGCGTTTCACATCAACTGATGCTTACTCATAGCTAATTTGACAAAAACCAACTGAATACATATAAAGGGGGGGTTGATCAAAAGAGAACCAATCACAATTTAAAATTGAACAACCACGCCTTTTGTTCAGTTTGTTCTTGAAGTCCCAGAAAATAAGATGCACCTGTGTAAACAGAAAAAACACATAGACCAAGACCATTACACCATAGATGAATAAACAAATTGATTACATAATGTATATATATATTGCCATATAAACAATTGGGTGAATGGTGGATCACAGCTAAATGAATGATTGATAACTCATATTGCAGTGTGCACACATAAAAATGGGAGGCAACAATTGTCCAAAAATGAATTTGAATTTCTGAAAACATACATACATAAACGAAAGAATGAAATTTCCACAACATACGTGTATATAATGAATAAAATGTATTCATAAGAAAAACATATAATATATAGACAAAAATTGGAATAATCATAAAGAAAAATAAGAGAAAAAAAAGACTATTCGAAATATGCCTGAATATAAAGAAAAAAGAAAGTAATTACACTCTCTAAATCATATAGAAAAAAATCTTTTTAAAATATTGAATATAAAAGATGTATGATTAGTAAATTCATATGTTTGAAAAAACATTGTTGCAGTCACAGACACGTGCTAATGCCCATAACTGCCGACAAAGGACCCTGATTATCAATTTATGTTAACCTGAAAAATGAGGTAAAATTATAGATTTTTGGGTCAAATCAAAAAACTCACCATGTCTCGTACTAAATGCCTTGGACTGTCTACTTTCCAAAAAGGGGTCATTAGGGGGATACCTGTACTGTCCTGACTTTTTTGGGCCTCAAGATATGAGATAGGCCATCAGTACATCAGGATTGATCAATTTTCTGATATATACCATAGTTTGCAGACTCTATAACTTTCCTACAAACTAAATAATCTACACTGATTTGGGTTATTTTCACCAAAGAAATTTTTGGCCTAAATTCATGAAGAAAGATTACTTATTTGCAACATTTTATAACAGAAACAAAGAAAAACATGTTTTTTTTTTTAAAATTTCCGGTCTTTTTTCACTTATTTAGCAAAAAAAAAAAATTAAAACCCAATGGTGATTAAATACCACCAAAAGAAACCTCTATTTGTGTGAACTTAGTTTGGGTACAGTGTTGATTGACCGTGCAATTGTCATTCAAAGTGTGAAAGCCCAGTCCTGTCAATCAAATGCAGGGAGGAGGAAGTGGATCATGGGGCTAAGTGCCGCTGTGTAAGTGTGTAAGTGTGGCTCCATAGACACACAGCTCTGTGACACTGTGTGCCTCTATAGCAAGCGGCTTGCTATGGGGACACACGAAGAAGAGGAGGAGTCAGGATCACCGCCAGGGGGACCTGAGAAGAGGAGGATCGTAGCGTGAGTATAACATGTTTATTATTTTAATAATAAAAAACTTTTTTTTATTTTTTTGAAAATTCTTTTTATAGAAAATTTTTACTGTGAAGGTACAAAACAGGGCCTTTGGGGCATATCCTGGCCCATTGGTGCATAACAGTGTACAACTCACTGTGCATCTCAAAACTAAACATATTTAACCAAAAAACAAAAAGAAAACAAAAACAACCACAAAATCGGTATCCAGGTTTCGAATGGTAGGATGGTAGCAGGAGATATCTTTTTCTGCGGGACTATTTCTCCCTCTCTTCTGTCTGAGCTGGGCGTTACGAGAACAGTTAAGATTAAGTGTGATCATATGGGGGGCGTGGCCTAGCGCGGGATGTGAACAGACATGTTCCTGTGCAGCTCCGGTCTCTCCTTCTACAATCTTGCTCCATCCTGATCGACCATAGACGGAAAACGACCCATTTCTCGCCCAACCCAGTGTCAGAAACCATGAAATCAGACCGAGACAGTAGTACAGTTAAATCCCACTTGTTTAATAATAAAAGTAAATAGAACAAACATAGTCAAAACAGCCAATAGTTTGGTAACCGGAACGGATAGTCAGCCAAGCCAGAGGGTCAGGAATCAGTGTAGTGAAACAGCAAGCAGGATCTGGAGCCAGAAGGGATGTCAGCCAAGCAAGTCTTTAAACAGGAACGCAGGAGATAGTCTCTGTGATGTTGACCAAGATGAAGGCAGAGATCCTCTGGGCTGGACGGTTTAAGTAGGCAGTACTGACAAGCAGGATATCATCAACAGCTGAGTAACTGTGGAGAGATAGGAGCTGTAAATTAGCCGACAGCTGAGCGGCCAGCTCAGAGAAGGAAGGGCTGATCCCAGCCCTGACACCCAGCCCAAAGCATCTCCTGCATCCCAGAGAGGTGTTTTGGTGGATGGGAAAGCGGCGAGGGAAGAAGCAACCCCCAGCAAAGATGAGCATCCCCACTCATTCCTGCCAAGATGGCCGCCGCAACACCGTCCATGGGCCTAGCGCATCACCAGCCTCCACTCCTGATCTCTTTGGAGACAGCAAAGGACGCCTTCTTGCCTCTTTCTCTTGAGCTTCCGGACCCTCCGGCCATGTCCCTGAAAGCGACAACGGGAACGGCGGCCATGGATGGCGACAAGGAGCCTACACTGTCGGAGGTCCTTACCATCATTAAGGTAAACCATGCAGACCTTATGGGAAAGGTGGATGGGCTAAAGATTGACTTAACAATCATGCGGCAGGACATGCAAAAACTACGTGGCAGGGTTACTGAGACCGAGCAACATATTAGTGACCTAGAGGACACCATTAACCCCATCCTGACCAAACTTAATACATATGGGGGGAAGATTGCAACCCTGGAGGATAAGGTCAATGACCTCGAGAACCGCCTCCGCAGGAATAACTTGCGTCTGGTTGGTCTCCCAGAGCGGGTGGAGGGATCTGACCCCGTAGCCTTCCTGGAAAGCTGGCTCAAGCAAGAATTTGGCTGCATTGAATTATCCCCCTGCTTTGTGATTGAGAGGGCCCACCGAGTCCCTGGGCGCCCCCTTCCTGAAGGTCACCCTCCACGTACGGTGGGGATTCCTCTCCTCAACTACAGGGATCGTCATTCTATTTTGGGGGCTGCCAGGAGGAAGGGAAGGCTTCGGATTAATAACGCCATGGTGTCCCTCTTCCCTGACTACTCTGCGACAGTCCGTAACCGAAGAGCCAGTTACCAGCATGTCAAGCAGACACTCTGGGAGCAGGATATCCAATACCTAATGCTGTTCCCAGCTACCCTCTGGGTTACCTACCAGGGGAAAGTCCAATTCTTCCAATCCCCACATGATGCCCTGTCCTGGTGGAAATTACTACCCCGCCCACCTAAACCACCTGCCTGATGAAGATCCTCACACTTTGATGGACAAGCTGGAGAAACTGAATCTTCTTCCTCCCCTGACCATTTCCCATTATCCCTTGTTAATCACCACTGAAGCCTTGTTAAGTGATAAGTATGGTTGGTCATACACATCTCCTGTCGGAGAGTACCTGGCCCTCAGTTCCTGAGCAGGCCTGAGCTGCTTTGGGGTTCACCCCACCTCTCTGATATTTGTTGAACACTGACAATTTTGTTTTTCTGACATCTATTTTACTTCCTGTTGCTGGCCATGCGCCCCACGCATTGGTACAAGTTTGGGGTATAGTCTCACTCCCCTTTTTTGGAGCTGGGCATGGGTAATGCTAACCTCACTGGGTAACGATTATGTTATTGTACATAGTTTTATTGTTGTGTGTATGTATGTTTTTGCAGCACTGCAACCCTTCAACATCGATCCCATATCTGAGGTAAATGTTTGTTCGTGGAATGTCCGCAGGCTAGACTCTAAATTTAAAACAGCATCTGTCTTTGAGGCCCTGAGGCACAGCAAACTGCATGTTCTGTGCCTCCAGGAAACTCATCTCATAGGGTCCAAAATTCTAGCCCTCAAAAAACATTGGGTGGCCCATAACTACCACTCTACCCATTTTAACTATGCCCTGGGGGTTTGCGATCCTAATTTGTAAAGGGTTACCTTTCTTGTGCCACCAAGTTATCCTGGACCCTAATGCCGCGTACACACGAGCGGACTTTACGGCGGACTTTGCCCGGCGGACTGGATTTCGTCGGACAATTCGATGTGGGTGGGCTCCAGCGGACTTTGTTTTCTCAAAAGTTGGACGGACTTAGATCTGAAACTTGTTTAAAATTTATCCGTTGAAATCGAGTCCGGTCGAAAAGTCCGCCGTCTGTATGCTAGTTCGACGGACTAAAAAGCCACGCTAGGGCAGCTATTGGCTACTGGCTATGAACTTCCTTGTTTTAGTCCGGTCGTACGTCATCACGTACGAATTCGACGGACTTTGGTGGATTGTGTGTAGGCAAGTCCGTTCATTCAGAAAGTCCGTCGTAAAGTACGTCGAAAAATCCGCCGGGCAAAGTCCGCCGTAAAGTCCGCTCGTGTGTACGCGGCATAAGGGGCAGTATATTATCCTGCATGCAACTGTGCATGGAACTCCCCTCATTTTGGTCACGGTTTACCTCCCCCCTCTGGTCACGGCTGCAGTGTTCACTGAACTCAGTATGCATTTTGCCTTTTTACCTAACTATCCCATGCTCAACCTTGCGGATTTTAACTCTGTGTTGCAACCTGACTTAGATAGTTGAAACCTCTACAGTCTGAGTCTAAATTGTTTTGTGTGTGGTGCAATACCTATGGATATGTGGATCTATGGCGCTGGAAATATCCTAGTGATAAAGTGTTCTCCTGCCAGTCCAGGTCCTACGCAGCCCTCTCCAGAATAGACAATGCCCTGGCCATGGGGGACTTTTTACCCCATGTCCGGTTCATGGCATATCTGTCCCAGACGGTGTCTGATCATTCTATAATACAGATGGGTTTGACTATGAGCCACACCTTCTTTTGCACTGTTCATGGGGTCCTCCCCAAATTCAAATTGATATATAAGAGTAGGGCATGCCCTAAGAAATTCACCAAAATATGGCAACTATGGCTAGATGTCTGAGGATTTCAGGGGGATGTCCTTTCTTCACAGCTCTCCCAGTGAGTCCTCCACCAATGTAATCCAGTAACACTGTTCGGCAAGATGCCAAAATAAATACCCAGAGATTGCCTTATATGAAACATCCAATGCCTGGGAGAATCCAGGATCTCTACTGTTGATATAGGGTCGTATGTGCTGCGGGCTCGAGTGAGTGTAAGAATGAATGTGTGAATGTATGTTGTTGGGGTATTTCTGTTTTTAAAAACTGTTAAATTGAGCTATTCTACATACTATGTGATTGGTTCTGCTATGTGCACCTTACACACCTGTAATAGCAATTTGTCGCTGTTTTTCTGTTGTAAAACCAAAATAAACACCTTTAAAAAAAAAAAAAAAAGTGTGATCATATGACCACTGGACTAACACCACCACTCTGGGGCATGGACCTCAGCACTCAACAGGGCCAGGTAAGTATGGAGGTTATCTAACCAGGGCGAACGCCAATGGGTTGATCATCCGTCGTAGACTTGGTCTGTCCACTGCCAACTTTTTAAAATATTTTTGGGGGCATCCTCGGGACAAATATGTTGCTTTGTAGAGTGGTATCATTCTATTGATTCACTTTTTCCATGAGGACAGGGTAGAGGGGACAGCTGACTTCCATTTTAGTACTATAGCTTTCCTCACATAAAATAATAGGATATCTATTAAAGTGCAGACTGCTTTAGCTAACGCCAGTTGTTCCACAAGGCAGAGGAGACAGACGCTGATTGTCAGAGGAATAGATATGGTAGTTAACCCCTGGATAAAGTGGGTCACCTCCCTCCAATACTCTTAGACCTGTGGGCAATCCCAGAAAGTATGTAGGAAGCCCGCAGGGGTAGCAGAGCATCTCCAGCAAGCAGCCGACGAGGTTGGGTATGTGCGGTTAAGGCACTGGGGCGTATAGTATATTCTATACAGGATTTTGAATTGGATTAACTTGTCCCTAGTTGCAACTAATTAAGCGGGTAATCCCACATGTCCTCCCAGTCTTTACTGTTCAGTTCCTGCACCTCCACTAGCCACGCAACCCATCCAATCCAACCTGAATAGATGGCAGCAGTGCTCAGTATATTTGAGACAGTGGCTTTGAGAGTTCAGCTTCATTCAGTAAGGTTTCAAGGCCGTCATGCTCCATCCGGAAACTGAGAGTCAAAGGCATGACAGAGCTTAAGGAACCTGAAGAAGAAAGAATTCAGGAGGTGAAATTTTTTTTTCAGTCTCTCAAAAGTGAACAACCCAGAACCATCACAGATATCCTTCAAGTATTTGATGCCCCTGCTGGCCCATAGTTCGGGGTCTTGTAAAGAGTGAAATTCCTTCACTCTGGGATTACACCAGAGCGGTGTACTAGGGGACCATATGGCTTTTACCAGGTTAGGTTTTATTACTACCGTATGCCAAGCCTTAATGACCGCTTTCATAGCCTGTGTTAAAAGCATTGGGGAACCCCCCATCCCCCAATAAAGGGCATTTCAAAGGGCCTTGTAAGATCCCAAATGCGCGGCCTCTAGGACTACTGATGCACTGGTATCGTTCGAGACCAGCCAATTGTGGGCATAAGTAAGCATTGCTGCCAAGTAGTACGTGTGGAAGTCAGGGCAGACAAGCCCCCCCCCCCCCGCATCCAGGGCCTGCGCAGAATTTTCCTACTAAATCTGGACATGATTGCCACAAGAAGCAAGCTACTAGGGAATCTAGTTGATGAAAGAGGGTTTTAGGTATCCAGATCGGGGGAATGCCTTAAACTATACAATAGAACTGGAAGCAGTTTCATTTTAATTAAATTAAATTAATTTTTCCTATAAGAGTTAGTCAGAGATTTGACCATGGCCTTTAACTTAGATTTGGCTTTCTCAACCTTTTAACCCTAGCGGAACCCCAAAAATTTTCAGGTCTCAAGGAACCCTCACTAAAACCAATTCATCAAGGGTCAATAGAACAATGCCCCTTATACTGGTGGTCAATAGGAAGAATGTTCCCCTTAAAATGGTGCTCAGAATGCCACCCTTAAAGACAGCTAAAAATATATTTTGTGAGGGGCGTGGCCTGCAGCTGAGCCGGATGGCAGTGTAACTCCGGAGCTCCAGTAACCTCGGGGACACAACGGCTTAAAACGGCTTAAACAGACTCCGTTTTGCCCATCCTAGCTGGCGATCCATCCCGGGCACCTGTGAGGAACATGGTCAACAAAAGAAAAGGAGCCTCCAGGCCACAACGGCTGACAGACTTTTTCATACAGCCGCAGCATGGAGGTAGGCAAAATGGCGCCGGACCCTCGTCCACACAGGCCCCTAAACACAAGCATAAGACACATGCTATGGCCACATCACCTCAATATACTGACATTCCTAACAGCCACCAATCCCTCCCTTCCTCCTCACAGTCATGGAGCCCGGCCAAAGCTAAATTGAGGCTGGATGGCGCTGAATGCAGCCCAGCATTGAGCCCAGTAACAGACTCAAGGGATGACACCAGAGAACTGCCCGATTCAATCACCTGATTTCCCAACATGAATCAACCTGTGATGGACACTGTCCTTAAAGACATGTTTGTCTCATTAAGGAGCACTCTGCAATCAGATATGATGAACTGTATGCACAGATTCAGCAGGGAATTGAGAGCAGTGGAGACCAGGGTAGATCATATTGAAGGCAAGATAGGGGAGTTAGCTTCCACCATAAATGAACTAGTGGACACTAATGAGGACCAAGAGGAGGACTCAGCATGGATTAAAAACAAATTAGCAGATATTGAAGACAGGTCTAGAAGGAATAACCTAAAAATAAGGGGGATCCCGGAATCTGTACAGCCCTCAGACCTGCGATCATCTATGACCCATTTATTTGCATCCCTCTTACCTGACCTTTCTGATATGGAAATCACCATAGACAGAATACACCACTTACCTAAACCAACTTATCTCCCTGATAAGGTTCCTAGAGATGTGATTCTGCGCCTGCACTTTTTTCATGCAAAAGAGCAACTAATGCAAGTCATGCGCAAACAGGACGCAATCCCATCCCAATACCAAAACCTGCAATTTTATGCAGATCTGTCCCAGCACACTCTGCAAAAAAGAAGAAATCTGAACACAATTACAAAACTGCTCAGGAATCACAACATACCCTACAAATGGGGATACCCTACCAAAATTACCATCACAAACTAAGATCATACACTGTGGATTCTCTGGAAAAGGGTATCTCTTTACTGAAAGATTGGAAAATCCTTCCAGATCCCAGCGATGACAACAATGACACCACTAACAGGCGTGCTCCAATCCTAACTGAAAAACAGTTACGCAAAAAAAGCCAAATCGAATAACTAATCATAATAATTACACAGGCGTTACTATGTGTCCATATGTGGAAAACTGGAAAAGCCGATGAACTTACACCTCAAGTTACTTGAGCAGCAGTTAGCTGCACACGGGTATAACCCACTAGACCCAGTTGGAGGAGTTTCCCCACAAGGGTCACATTATGATTCACACCAAGTTGAAATATTATCTAAGTTACTGTGTTTTATAGTTTTGGACTCTTTCTTTTTTTTTCTTTTTATTTCTGGAGTTACACAGATAAGTATCAAGCTTCGTACACACGCTATCGCAGTTTCTGCAAAACGCAAAAACCAGAAGGAGCTACAATCTGGAGGAAAATTAACAAGCCTAGATGCAGATAAAGTCCACAGTGAGTAAACCTTATTCACGATTTGCAATGCCTATTTCACAATGGCCACAAGAGGGAACTTGTCACATTTATGTTCACACATAGTTTACTTCTACCACAACTTCCATTCCTATCACTATGGCTATTAATTTTTTATCTGTAAATGCCAATGGTTTGAATCACCCTGTGAAAAGGAAATCCTTGTGGAAAAAAGCCCTGACGAAAAAAAAGTAATATCCTGTGTGCTCGGGAAACACAGTTTTGCAATATGGCTCCCCCGATATGCACACACAGGAGTTTCCCATACACTTTCACCGCCAATGCAGATTCTAAAGTTAAAGGAGTGATGACGGCGATACGAGACACTGTGGTGTTTGTTCTGCACACAGAACTCAAAGATCCTCAAAGCCGCTACCTGATCTTGGTGTGCGATATCAACTCGGTAACATACACCATAGTAGATGTGTACGCTCCAAATACACGCAAGATTAAGGTGACCAGATTTTTAAAATGAAATCCTGGGACATTTTTTTTTTTTACTTGTAATGGCAGCAATCAACGACTCTTACACGGCCCCATTCATGGCACAATACATGGCCCCATTCATTCTTTCATGTACACAGATCAGTCATCCTGTTCCCTTTGCAGAGAAACAGCCCCAAAAGCATGATGTTGCCACCCCCATGCTTCACAGAGGGTATGGTGTTCTTTGGTTGCAACTCAGCATTCTCCCTCCTCCAAACACGACGAGTTGTGTTTCTACCAAACAGTTCTACTTTGGTTTCATCTGACCATATGACTTTCTTCCAATCCTCTTCTGGATCATCCAAATGCTCTCTAGCAAACCTCAGATGGGCCCAGACATGTACTGGCTTAAGCAGGGGGACACGTCTGGCACTGCAGGATCTGAGTCCCTGGCGGCGTAGTGTGTTACTGATGGTAGCTTTTGTTACGTTGGTCCCAGCTCTCTGCAGGTCATTCACTAGCCCCCCCCCCCCCGTGTGGTTCTGGGATTTTTGCTCACCGTTCTTGTGATCATTTTGACCCCACGGGGTGAGATCTTGTGTGGAGCCACAGATTAAGGGAGATTATCAGTGTTCTTGTATGTCTTCCATTTTCTAATTATTGCTCCCACAGTTGATTTCTTCACACCAAGCTGCTTGCCTATTGCAGATTCAGTCTTCCCAGCCTGGTGCAGGTCTACAATTATGTTTCTGGTGTCCTTCGACAGCTCTTTGGTCTTCACCATAGTGGAGTTTGGAGGGTGACTGTTTGAGGTTGTGGACAGGTGTCTTTTATATCTGATAACAAGTTCAAACAGGTGCCATTAATACAGGTAATGAGTGGAGGACAGAGGAGCCTCTTAAAGAAGAAGATACAGGTCTGTGAGAGCCATAAATCTTGCTTGCTTTGTAGGTGACCAAACTTATTTTCCACCATAATTTGCAAATAATTTCTTTCAAAAATCAGACAATGTGATTGTCTGGATCTGTTTCCACATTTTGTCTCTCATAGTTGAGGTATACCTATGGTGACAATTACAGGCCTCTCTCATCTTTTTAAGTGGGAGAACTTGCACAATTGGTGGCTGACTAAATACTTTTTTGCCCCACTGTATATGATGTGTGGCGGTGTTATCCGCGGTGGAGAAAAAGACTTTGCGTTCTTTTCTGCCCCACATCGTATATACACAAGAATTGACTTGTTTCTAGTTGACCAACAGACTTTGACCAAAGTTGTATTCCCATCCATTAATGGCATCATGTGGTCCGACCATGCCTCTATATCACTTTCTCTAGCTGATGCATCTACCGTTAGCTCAATCCCACTGTGGAGAGCTAGCTCATTTCTTATGCAACAACCAGAAACCAAACAAATTATTGGGGACAATTTAAAATAATTTTTCTCTATAAATGACTCTTCTGTACAAAACCAATTTACATTATGGAACGCCCATAAGGCATATATGAGAGGGATTTTTATAAAACTGCCAGGGCGAAGAGGCAGCGGCAAAAGCGACATTTTTAAACTAGAATCCACAAACCAAAAACAATCATCCCCCTTATTATCCAACAGACTTATTCAGTTGAGGTGTGACCTTAGAATCCTCTTATTAGAGGCATGAATTAAAATAAAATTGCATTTGCGCTAGGAAAACAAACAGTATAAAATAAATATTTATATAAAGTGCTTAGCTATCAAAAAGGAATATATTCAGAAATCTATTATAATCCGTGTAACATTAATGTTGTGATACAACTAATAAAGTGCAACATGTGAAAGATATTAAAAATACAGGTGCAAATTTAGGATAAAAATGTCCACTCCTTCACCAGATTAATTAATAAAAACCATAAACGTTCATCAAAATTAAAGTTTCTAGTGCATAAATCCAGTGTTCATAAAAAGTGCTTTTCATCATGCTCCTTAAAACCAGTGCAGAACTTATAGCATGCTTCAGTGCTCTTCCAGTGTTCCCCAAAAGCCTATGCGCTCACCTCAGAGCGTGTGACACAGTACTTAAACTATGCCAAAACACGCTTGGGAGCCACTCCTGGGCTCTAACGATATGCAGGTGATGAAATCCAACTCCCTCAATCAGTAGCATTCCAGATCATGGATAAAAGAGAAAAAGCTCCATAGCGTGATATTGTAAGGACTTTATTAAAAATAAATATTCCCTTCATAGGGGTACTCACATGATATAGGTGCGTGAGTGCACCATCCTATTCAGGGCTCTGTATGTGTGATCCAAATCGTTGGTACGGCGTGCGGTGCTTGCACAATTGGTGGCTGACTAAATACTTTTTTGCCCCACTGTATATGATGTGTGGCGGTGTTATCCGCGGTGGAGAAAAAGACTTTGCGTTCTTTTCTGCCCCACATCGTATATACACAAGAATTGACTTGTTTCTAGTTGACCAACAGACTTTGACCAAAGTTGTATTCCCATCCATTAATGGCATCATGTGGTCCGACCATGCCTCTATATCACTTTCTCTAGCTGATGCATCTACCGTTAGCTCAATCCCACTGTGGAGAGCTAGCTCATTTCTTATGCAACAACCAGAAACCAAACAAATTATTGGGGACAATTTAAAAGAATTTTTCTCTATAAATGACTCTTCTGTACAAAACCAATTTACATTATGGAACGCCCATAAGGCATATATGAGAGGGATTTTTATAAAACTGCCAGGGCGAAGAGGCAGCGGCAAAAGCGACATTTTTAAACTAGAATCCACAAACAAAAAACAATCATCCCCCCATTATCCAACAGACTTATTCAGTTGAGGTGTGACCTTAGAATCCTCTTATTAGAGGCGTTTGAAAAAAACACCAAAAGATTAAAAATGACCCATTATGTTTATGGCAATAGAGTGGGGAAACTTTTAGCTAATAAACTCAAAGGTCATAGACGTAAAACCAAAATTCCCTACATCCTTCACCCTATGAGCAAACACACAATGCATCACCCACAGGATATAGTGGATGCATTTAGCAATTACAATGGCACCCTTTATAACCTAAAAGATGATGCAGACACAATTCAACCCAATACTATAATGATTAACGATTTCTTAAAACAAATATCCCTCCCAATATTATCCCCACAACAAATGGAATCTCTAAACTTACCATTCACTGTAGAAAAAATCCATAAAAACCATAGAATCCCTTCCTGCCAACAAGTCTCCAGGCCCAGACGGATTCATAGGGGAATATTATCAAGCCTATAAACTTCTATCACCTTATTTGTGCAAACTATTCAATGCCGCCGCGGCCTCTTCCTCCTTTCCTCCAGAAATGCTTAATGCTCTAATAGTGACCCTACCGAAGCCAGGGAAAGAGCCGAATACCCCTGCCAATTTCAGACCTATATCGTTGCTAAATACCGACCTAAAACTATATGCCAAAATTTTAGCCAACCAACTAATAGATATTCCGCAGAGAAGGCCTTTTATCGGGTCCACTGAGGATACCTGGCTCTGGTACTGAAGAAATTTGGGTTCTCTGGACCCATTTTTACAGCCATAATGGCCCTCCATTCGGAACCCTCTGCCCGGGTATATACTTCAGGGGTACTCTCCAAGCCATTCAACATTACGAATGGTGCCAAGGCTGTCCTCTCCCTCTTAATTCTTAATTTAATATTAAAACCGTTGGCTACTTATATCAGATCCCACCAGAGCATCAAAGGTTTCCCTATTCATAAATCTGATCATACCATTGGCTTAGTTGCTGATGATATCATCCTAATGCTTACAGACCCCGACAGATCCCTGGCTTCGGTACACACAGCACTACAAATGTTCAATAAAATTTCTTATTATAAAGTGAACGAAAGTAAATCCTATATATCGGGACTGGGAATAAGTACACAACTAGAACAAACTCAGAACACGGTTTCCATACACATGGAAGGATGATGGTATAAAATATCTAGGAATTACCCTTACTGCTTTCACAGAGGACTTAATTACAGCTAATTATATTCCATTTCTCAATTCCCTGAACTCGAGACTTCAGGAATTGGCAAAGACTGAGCTTTTGTGGTCAGGGCGCTTAGCAGCTTTTAAGATGGTGATACTACCACAACTAATCTATATGCTCAGAACAATTCCTATTCCAAGCCCCAAGTCTTATTTTTGCAAAGTCCAATCAATAGTAAACAGGTTCCTGTGGAAGGGTAAGAAGGCGGGATGGGCTTTCAATAAATCTATAGCATCAAGAAGGGTGGGAGGAGTAGGACAAGTATTGATAAAAGACTACTATGTTGCCTCGATTCTTGCGCTAATGAGAACATGGTTCCCCAACTCACCTAAACCAAGATGGCAAGAAATAGAGGAAACTCATACCCCACATAACAACCTTCATAACTTTTTAATGGCAAGCACTTTCAAATCACATAACATCAATACCTTAGCTCCCCCCGATGAAGGCATCACTACAGGCATGGAAAATTTTGCTAGAAACACAACATTCAAAATCAACTGCAGCACCACTAACAATCCCCATCACCAGTCTGCCTGGAATTATACCAGACCTCCACATATCACACTGGATAGACAAAGGAATCATAAACATCTCAGACCTTATGATTCCACCGTGAAAACATTTCGAGCATTACAAATAGAATTCCATCTGGGGGAGTCTGAGTATTATAGATACCTCCAGATTAGCCATTTCCTACGCACCAATCCTCCACTTTCTATTCAACTACGGTCAGGTCCATAAATATTGGGAGATCAACACAATTCTAATCTTTTTGGCTCTATACATCACCACAATGGATTTTAAATGAAACGAACAAGATGTGCTTTAACTGCAGACTTTTAGCTTTAATAGGAGGGTATTTACATCCAAATCAGATAAACGGTGTAGGAATTACAACAGTTTGTATATTGCCTCCCACTTTTTAAGGGACCAAAAGTAATGGGACAATTGGCTGCTCAGCTGTTTCATGGCCAGGTGTGTGTTATTCCCTCATTATCCCATTTACAAGGAGCAGATAAAAGGTCCAGAGTTCATTTCAAGTGTGCTATTTGCATTTGGACTCTGTTGCTGTCAACTCTCAATATGAGATCCAAAGAGCTGTCACTATCAGTGAAGCAAGCCATCATTAGCCTGAAAAAACAAAACAAACCCATCAGAGAGATAGCAAAAACATTAAGTGTGGCCAAATCAACTGTTTGGAACATCCTTAAAAAGAAAGAATGCACCGGTGAGCTCAGCAACACCAAAAGACCCGGAAGACCTCCGAAAACAACTGTGGTGGATGACCGAAGAATTCTTTCCCTGGTGAAGAAAACACCCTTCACAACAGTTGGCCAGATCAAGAACACTCTCCAGGAGGTAGGTGTATGTGTGTCAAAGTCAACAATCAAGAAAAGACTTCACCAGAGTGAATACAGAGGGTTCACTACAAGATGTAAACCATTGGTGAGCCTCAAAAACAGGAAGGCCAGATTAGAGTTTGCCAAACATCTAAAAAAAGCCTTCACAGTTCTGGAACAACATCCTATGGACAGATGAGACCAAGATCAACTTGTAACTTGAGTGATGGGAAGAGAAGAGTATGGAGAAGGAAAGGAACTGCTCATGATCCAAAGCATACCACCTCATCAGTGAAGCATGGTGGTGGTAGTGTCATGGCGTGGGCATGTATGGCTGCCAATGAGACTGGTTCTCTTGTATTTATTGATGATGTGACTGCTGACAAAATCAGCAGGATGAATTCTGAAGTGTTTCGGGCAATATCTGCTCATATTCAGCAAAATGCTTCAGAAATCATTGGATGGCGCTTCATAGTGCAAATGGACAATGACCCATAGCATACTGCGAATGCAACCAAAGAGTTTTTTAAGGGAAAGAAGTGGAACGTTATGCAATGGCCAAGTCAATCACCTGACCTGAATCCGATTGAGCATGCATGCCCCAAGAACAAGCAGGAACTGAAGACAGTTGCAGTAGAGGCCTGGCAGAGCATCACCAGGGATGAAACCCAGCGTCTGGTGATGTCTAAGCATTCCAGACTTCAGGCTGTAATTGACTGCAAAGGATGTGCAACCAAGTATTAAAAAGTGAAAGTTTGATGGATGATTGTTAATCTGTCCCATTACTTTTGGTCCCTAAAAAAGTGGGAGGCACATATACAAACTGTTGTAATTGCTACACCGTTCACCTGATTTGGATGTAAATACTCTCAAATTAAAGCTGAAAGTCTGCAGTTAAAGCTGTCTCAATAGTTATGGACATGACTGTACATTGGAGAATAGCACTATACCCTACCAAACAGTATACCAATATCAAAGGAATATCTTTATTCCATAACACCCTAAACAACAAATTGACATTCACTAAACTCTCTAACATCACAGCTTGGGAACGGGAAATGGGAGCATCATACAAAGCAGAACATCGGCAATACGCACTTCAGACAACCTACTCTGCTACTAAAAGTATAAACCTTTGGGAACTAACTCAAAAGATATTATTACGCTGGTATCTGACCCCATTTAGAATATCCAAATATGATAACCGAACCTCCCATTATGCTGGAGGAGATGTGGATCTGTGGGCACCCTATATCATATAATGTGGGATTGTCCACATATTCGTATGCTGTGGGGCAAAGCATTTAACTTGATAGCACAAATATTGGAGATACAAATCTCCAAAGCCCCAGGTCTGGCTATTCTATCCTTGGGCATAAATTCAATACCAAAAGATGCCTGGGTAATAACAACCCACATTTTACTAAGCACTAGACTAGAGATTATGAGACATTGGAAAGACCAAGAAACAACAAAATAATGTTCGCATCATCACAGGGTAAATTCCAATCAGTGCATAAACAATGGAAACCGTGGACTGACAGGTATTAAACAAAAAGCTTTGTATAATATATATGACTTGCATTCACTCAAATGACACGAAAGAACTGTGTAACTATACGTTTTGTTTATTTTATTTTACGTTTTATTTTACGTTAATAATCTCTTTTTCTTTCAATCTTCGTTTATAACACGTTGAAAGGTTCTCAAAACTCGTCACCTTCATGTTCCAGACAACAACTTACTCTCCTTACTAAGATAAGGTGACCAGATTTTTAAAATGAAATCCGGGGACATTTTTTTTTTACTTGTAATGGCAGCAATCGACGACTCTTCGCCCGTCTATGCCGCCGCCGCCCGCCTCACAGCCTGGCAAGTCTAAAGCCCCATACACACTATCAGATTTTCTGCTGATTTTTTCCTTCAGATTTACCAAAACCAAAACCATATAATATGAGGTCAAACCTTAGGCGTTTCAATTTGTATGCAATCAGGCAGGCCCTTGAACTACATGGTTTTGGTAAATCTGAAGACAAAAATCAGCAGAAAATCTGATGTATCAGTGTGTATGGGGCTTTACTCTTCGGGCCCCGGCTACTATTGGGTGGGGAGCAGAGGAAGATCACTCCACCAGGGGAGGCAAGGAGATAAGCAGGCAGGGGGCTGGCCGGGACTTGAGCCAAGGCAGAAGAACATGCGAGTGGAGCTGAATGGGCATGCGCCCGAAACTGAAGAAATAGTCCCTCCGCTCCGACCAGCACATAATCATCAGAAAGGGGCACAGATAATGGAAAAAAATAAACCCCCATAAGCTAGTAGGAGCGGCAGAGGAGGGGGAGGTGCAATTCAGATTTTTTCTTTTTATTCTGCACGGGCTGTCTTTGAAATTGCCCCAGCCCCTGTTCAAATCCAATCAGGGGACAAAACTGGGGACAGACTTGGTCCGGGGACAGTGTCCCCAATCTGGGGACTGTCCCCAGAAACCGGGGATGTCTGGTCACCCTATACTAAGACAGATAAACCACTGTACATGAATAATGTATATCTGTATTTAGCAACCTGAGATAATAAGGAGTACAGTGTCTCCCCTCCCAAGACACAGTGTGACCCCAATTGGGGTGTTGAAAGGGGGAGATTCATATTCATATCCACATAATAAAAAGATAGTGAACATTGTTCCAAACATTTGGACAGGAATTCCATCAATATACACGAATGATAAAGTGTCTACAAAAGGCTTGGAATGAAGGAGTAATTATTGCTGTCTGTTATCTTCATTTGTGTTATACCATATTTACGGTAAACTTTGTATTTTCCTTTCTGAAAAAATGCAATAAAAAACTATTGAAATTAAAAATATATTTTCACAGAATGCTAATTTGTAGTCCTGTGAGCCTCCAGGTAATTGACCAAATCTGGTCTCCAAAATAGAGTATCTTTGCAATTGATCAGCTGCTAACGTTACGCATGTCTCATAACCATGCAAAATAGTTAAACCAAATTGTACACACGCTGAGCTTATCAAAATAAAAATGTAAGAAATTTCCACTAAATTATTTATAAAGTGATATTGTGCTTAACATACAAAATCTATTAATACTATACATTAATGTGTAATAAACGTCAATGAATGAATAAATAGGTAAAAGTGCTCCAATCAGCCAGTGTATTGCAAATATTGCACAAAGCTTGTGCAATTTTCAAACATTAATAGATAATTCAAAACAAACATCTATGTGATTTAGTGTTGCATCCATGCATTTCAGTGCTGCATCTATGCAATATGGTGTTAGTGCAATATTCAAACAATAAAAAGTTAAAAAATACAAAAAAACGCATCCATGCGATTTGGTGCTGCATCCATGTGATTCTATGCAATTCAGTGCTGTGTTGCTGTGCAATGATCAAATTAACAGTCCGATTTAGTGTTGCATCCATGCATTTCAGTGCTGCATGCAATATGGTCTTAGTGAAATGTTCAAACATTAAAAAGTTGCGGGGGCATCGCCGGAATGTGATCGCGGCAGGACGTGTTTGCTCAGAGCTCCTGCTATCCTCCGGCAGTTTCGTTCTCCTCCAGGAGACACATCTGGAAGGAAATAAGATTCTTTCTTTACGCAAACCCTGGATACAGAGGTCTTTTCACTCCTCTTATTCCTCATATGCTAGAGGAGCTTCTATATTGATTAGTAAAGCGATTGCATGTACCATTCACCAGGTGTTCACTGACCCAGGAGGACGATATGTGGTTCTAGTGTTAGATCTGGCATATCAAAAAATATTACTAGTCAACGTCTACTTACCACCACCTTTTCAAGTGCAATTGTTATATGGTTTATTAGTAACTCTAGCACCGCACATTCATTTACCTATGTTTCTCATGGGCGACTTTAATACCATCATGGATTCTGCATTGCTAATAGGTCAGCTTCAGTGGATCTCTGCTCCTGGGCATCGGTAGCGGGTCTAACTGAAATTTGGAGGTGGAAAAACCCGGAAGTCGTGTCTTATTTACATTTGTCTACCACTCATAAATCTTCAGCTAGAATAGACTTAGCATTTGGGAATGCTTTACTATTAAATAATCTTTATGAGTCCGAATATTTAGCCGGGGGGACCTCAGACCATAATCCTTTGCTGGTTACGCTGACTTCTCCCACCAGAGGCCAGAAAGGGGGTTGGAAATTGGCACCGGGTTGG
This sequence comes from Lithobates septentrionalis, assembly GCA_037952835.1. NCBI lineage: Eukaryota > Metazoa > Chordata > Amphibia > Anura > Ranidae > Lithobates > Lithobates septentrionalis. Next base: position 385,616 of record JBBDGP010002495.1, on the reverse strand, counting down.
TTACAAGAAGAACAAGTAACTACCCAGCTTCAAGCTGCATTGGAAACATTCTGGGCGACAAATGTGGATACGGCTGACCCACCTATTGTTTGGGATACTTTGAAAGCGGTATCAAGAGGTGAATTTATATCGGCAATTAAAGCGGTCAGGAAAGATCATAATGAGGAATACGAAACCCTTGTGGCCAAAGAGCAGGAATGCGCACAGCTTCAGGCAGACTCCCCTTCGGAGGCTAATTACGTTTCCTTGCTGCATAGTAGGAGGTCAGTGGAACTACATTTTACAGGATTGGCTCATACAGAGGCAAGGCTGAGGGCAGAAAATATATTTGCTGAGGGGGATAAAAATTGTAAGCTGTTGGCCAACTTGGCAGCTGACCTAAGGATTCCTGTTAAAGAGGCTATGATGGAGGACTTTTTGGAGGGGCTAATGATTCCTACTATATCACAGGAAGAAAGCGCCATATTAGACTCCCCAATAACGGTAGCAGAACTGCAACAAGCAGTAGCGGGCATGGCAAGTCTTAAGTCACCCGGGCCCGATGGCCTTCCAAGCAAGACATATAAGCAGTATGGTGAAGTGCTGATCCCTGAACTACTAAAAACTTTGGAGGGGTCACTTGAGGGGGGCCAGTTGCCTGCTTCAATGTTAGAAGCAACAATTACTGTATTACAGAAGGAAGGGAAAGACCCACTGGATGTAGCCGCCTACAGACCAATCTCTCTACTTTGCACTGACGTAAAAATTCTTGCCAAGGTACTAGCAGTAAGATTGAACGGAGTTATTCATAAATTGATACACGAGGACCAGGTGGGCTTTATAGCCAATAGATCTACGAGCCTGAACATTAGAAGAGCGTTTTTGAATTTACAGTTACCATCAGAAAATGTAGGCTCGAGAGCGTTAATGACCCTCGATGTATCCAAGGCTTTTGATAGCGTGGAGTGGGGCTATATATGGCGCGTGTTGGAGAAATTCGGATTTGGCACGTCTTTTATAAGGTGGATTAGAATGTTATATACCCGCCCTAAGGCAAGACTAAAAATTAACAACGAATTTTCAGATTGGTTTGAGCTGGAAAGGGGGACTAGGCAAGGGTGTCCTCTTTCTCCTTTGTTGTTCGCATTGGCGATGGAACCCCTGGCCATCTCCATAAGGGAAAGCAGAGCGATAACTGGTTTTCTGCGAAAATCGGGCGAAGAAAAAATCGCGCTATATGCGGATGACATTTTGTTATTCCTGGGGGACTCGAGAAATTCCTTACTGAGCGCGATGAGGATAGTGAAGGATTTCGGCAGCTTCTCTGGTTTAGAGATAAACTGGGAGAAGTCCGAATTTATGCCGATAGATCCCATCAGCGAGCTAACAGCATGCGATATACCCCAGATGGTAATGGTGGATGCCTTGAAATACCTGGGAATAGTTCTGACGAAAGACCCAACCCTGTATATCAGCACAAACCTTGTCCCTCTCTTAACAAAACTGAAACAAAAAATAGGAATCTGGAGGCGTCTGCCCCTGTCCGCCGCAGGAAGATGTAGCTTAATAAAAATGGTTTGGATGCCACAATTGCTATACATCCTGCACAACTCGCCAGTCTGGATAGGCAAGAAGTGGTTTAAAAGAATTGATAGCCTCTTTAGGGAGTTGATTTGGAAGGGGAAGCAAGCCAGGATTCGACTTCGAGTGCTTCAGCTCCCCACACGGGAGGGGGGCTTTGCTCTCCCACACCCCGAGCGCTACTTCTTAGCAACTCAGCTACAGCAGCTGCTAGGATGTGGGATACCGAAAGGTGGCACCCCCAATGGCAAATTGTTATTGCTAAGTACTCCACATAACACCCTAGTTGAAACCCTAGAGGCGGATATGTTCCATGACAATTATCCAACTATCAAGCTGCTAATTAAACTCTGGAAAACTGTCAAGAAAATGATGGGATATGATTATCCAACAGTTTATTCTCCTATTTGGAATAACCGTAATTTACAGGAAGTTCTTAAAATAGGTACTTTTGGGGAATGGGTGAATCTTGGCATCAGAAGGCTAAGCCAGCTTTATAACGACACCAAGCTAAAGAGTTTCCCGGAATTAGTAGGGGAATTCAAGCTACCTCAGAGCTCTTTCTTCCTATATCTCCAGCTAGAACACGCTCTTAAAGCACAATTCAAAGCTCAGACTCCGCGCTGGGAAGAAATGCCTCTACTTCAGTGCATAATGCAGGTAAACCCTACTAGAGGTCTAATCTCAAGAATTTATGATCAATTATGTAAACCAGACAACAGCGGGGGGATACTCCACGGACTAAAAGCCAAATGGGAAGAGGATATAGGGGGAATGACCCAGGAACAATGGGCGAAAACTTTGGAATTGAGTGTACAGGTCTCGGTATCCCCTTCACAGCGGCTCTCTCGTCTACTTTTGTTGAATAGATCCTACTATACACCTAAGAGACTTTTTAACTTTGGGGGAAGGCCTAACGACAACTGTCCCAGATGTCAGAGGTCGGGAGACCTCATCCACATGCTGTGGAGGTGTCCCAAGTTATTTAGATACTGGGAAGAAGTGACCGGAAACTTGGGAAGTATCTTTGGCACTATAGTAGTAAAAGAGGCCATAACCTGTATCCTGGGGTATAGAAGAGTTCTGGGGGAGAGACTGAGCACCACACTGGCCATCACGCGGGCCTTGTTTCAGGCTAGGAAGATGATAACACTAAGATGGCAATCAAAAGACCCCCCTTCGGTGAAAGACTGGATCTCTACTATTAATGATACTCTGAGTAGGGAAAGAGTGGAGTATATAAAGAGAGGCAACCTTCAGGAATTTGAAAGCATGTGGAAGCCATGGCTAGAGAAAGTAGGAGGTCCCTAGTAGGCAAGGCGTAGGATTAGTCCAAGAGAGGGGCTTAATATAACTATATAGGTAACTGAGATCCTCGAGGTCAAGGAGCGCTATAGCGAAGTGATTTTGACGGGCATAGTTTCTTTTCTTCTTTTCTTTCTTTCTGTGTGTCCTATTTCTTTTTTTTTTATTGTTTTTTCTTATTTTGATTAAATAAATAATCTAGATGGTTGCAGGTTAAATTTTGAGGGGGGGGTGGGGGGGGTTGATTTGGGAATAAGTAAACTTTTTGTGTAATTCTGGGCAGTTCAGCAAAGAACAGGCATGGGGAGCCCATAAGTCTTCTATTATATATCTCTTTCCTGTTTTTCCTTTATCTTTTCTACATTTTTACTTCCTTATACGAGTCCCTTTCCCCTCTAATTTGACCCAGAAAATGATAAAGATGCACCTGCCACTGGGCTTTAGGGCCACTACAGATTGAGCCTAGGTGTTGGGAACAAGGGAGGACTTGCTGTTAAAGTGGTACATTAACGTATTCAGAGGGACGATACAAAAGGAATTAGAGGTAATGCATGATCCACTATGATGTAAACCGGAGAAGGCGACCAGTCAATGAACATCGAGCTGATTTTGCCCTCTGCTTATTGGTTTCTGAAGTGGAAAAAAAAAAAAAAAAAGGATTCCTGTTAACATCCCAGTTAAAAAAAAAAAAATAGTGCAGGGACACTAATATCAGACCCAGCTGGAATTTTGGATGAATTTGTAAGTTTTTACAAAATTCTATACTCCCCTATTCCGTCATATGACTTGGCAGAGTTGGAAGATCTTCTCCAGAGCCTTTCAATGCCTAAACTAACAGATACAGATATTACCCAGTTAGATGCAGATATCTCTGTGCTGGAAATTGAGGCAGCCATACTTGCCTTTCCTCCCAAAAAAGCCCCGGGCCCGGATGGTTTTCCTGCCGACTTCTATAAGGTCTACATGTCACAACTGGCCAATAGACTAAACTTACTGTTCACGCACTGCTGGGAACATGGTTCCTTGCCGACCTCAATGATGGAAGCCTATATGGTGCTTCTCCTGAAGCCAGGCAAGGACCCACAGCTGTGCTCCTCGTATCGCCCAATAGCATTGCTTAATACGGATCTAAAGATTCTTGCTAAAGTGTTGGCTACAAGACTGGCCAAGGTCATTTCGACCTTGGTAGACATTGACCAGACAGGTTTTATGCCAGGTATGTCTACGGATACAAACTTGAGGAGATTATTTGCACATTTACAAATGGATAATACAGAGCTAAAGTTGTTGTCTTCATAGACATCGAAAAAGATTTCCATTCTGTGGATTAGCAATACATGCACAAGGTTTTGGAGGCCATGGGGTTTGGCCCTGGTTTCCGTCGCTGGGTCAATCTACTTTACAGTGCACCAAAGACGGCGGTGAGGCTTGGCACCATGGTTTCTGATTTCTTCCCAATAGGTAGAGGCACCAGACAGGGGTGCCCGCTTTCCCCTTTTATTTTCGCCTTGATGATGGAGCCCTTGGCTAGGGCACTTTGGCGTTCAGAGGAGTTGCAGGCAATTCGGGTAGGGTCCATAAATGAATGCATTGCATTATATGCTGATGACTTGCTATTGTTTCTCAAAGATCCAGGCCCGTCTCTTAGGGCAGCTTTATCGATTTTGGATAGATTTGCTACTTTTTCGGGTCTGCGAGTAAACTGGAGTAAGTCATCCATATTACCGTTAGGAACTGAAGCTAAAAAGCTAGAAGATGACACTTTACGGCTTCAATGGGTCTCATCAATAACTTATTTAGGGGTTAAAGTAACAGCCAACACTCAGGATTACATGTCCCTAAATCTCCTACCTTTAGTAAATAGACTTAAGCAAAAAACGTCGGCATGGAAGAACCTACCCCTCTCCTTGTTGGGGCGGGTCAGCCTCATAAAAATGAAATTTCTTTCGGTAATTTTATATTTCCTACGTCACTCTTCTGTGTGGATTCCCAAAGGGTATTTTAAAACGTTAAACAGTATCATAGGATCCTTCATATGGTCTCCACATTCTCTGCGTATAAGTATTAAAGTATTACAGGAACCATGGGGTCAGGGGGGGCTGGCTCTACCTGACTGGTAGAAATATTATCTTGCCGGACATATGGTCTTTGCCAGGAGATGGTTGACGGTGGATTCTGGTGATTCTGCCACAGTAGTTGAGGCAGCTCACTTGGGGTCTTACGAAAGTTTAAAGATGGCATTGTATAGGGGTCCGAAATCTTGTCTACCTCTGACAGAATCAATGAAAGCAACGGTTAAGGCTTTGGAAATCGCCACTACCTTAATGTCTCCCAGCTATACGGGGATTACGCCTTCAGCTCCTTTATGGATGAACCTGAAACTCCCACATCTCTTCTCCCTTCCTGATTCTATGATATGGGCATGCAAGGGTATTAAGGTCTTGAAGGACATTACTAGTGAGGGGGAGCTTTGTACATTTGACCAGCTGAAGGCCAGACATGACCTTCCCAACTCCTTTTTCTTTTGCTACCTACAGCTGCGCCATGCCTTTAAGGAGCAATTTACAGGTCAAAGGAGTGAATACCTGCCATCAATATTGGAGAACCTTTTAATGGAGGAGGACCTAGTCAAGCCTTTATCCTCAGTGTACAAATCTCTCTTTAAGAAAACACCTATGGGGATCACCAAATGTAGGGAAAGATGGGAGAGAGAGATTGCAGATATCCAGGGAGAGGATTGGGACGATATGTGGGATCATCCATTTAAATATCTAATCTCGGCAAGGGACCGCTTAATTCATTTTAAGTTTCTGCATCGGGTATATCTCACTCCCGCCAGGTTGTCTCGCATTTACCCAACAGTGAGTAGCCAGTGTTGGCGATGCTCTCACACTCCAGCTGATGCAGAACATATATTCTGGAGTTGCACACACATTCAAAGGTTTTGGTCAGATATAACAGAATGTCTGGCGGAGGTACTTAGCATTCCTGTTCCATTGACGCCTAGAGTTTGTTTAATAGGACTAGTGGAGGAGGTTGTTCCTTCCCGTGCTCATCGCACGTTGTTAAATATTGTGTTATTTTATGGCAGAAAAGCTATCTTTTTAAACTGGAAAAATGCTACTACTCCCACTCTGTCATATTGGAAAAAAATGGTTAATTAGGTTATTCACTTATACAAGCAACGTACCGCTCTAGAGGTTGTGAAAAGAAATTCACTAAGGTATGGCAGGCCTGGCTGGACTCTACAGCTACAGTGAGTTAAGAGAAATATTCTTTGATTAGGTGGTGAATGGAGTGGTCTAACTAACATTCTGTTGATTTTCTAGTTACCAGTAAATCAATTAATGTATATTTTCCCTGATGCACATGTTTGTATATTGGATATTCTGTAAGATTAACATGAGGTTGATTTTACAAATAATTGAAATCTTTGAAGCACAGTTCCATAACTGTTATATTATGACTGCTGGTCGGGTTGAGGGGTTGGGGGGAGGGAAGGGTGGGAGTTAAGAAGGATTAGACTAGTTATTGTAGGCCCTGCGAGGCCGACTTCGATATGGTATGTTGCCTGTCGAAGAATGTATGTCTGTTTGTTTGTCTTTAAAATTAATAAAAAAGAATTTAAAAAAAAAACAACAATAAAAAGTTAAAAAATACAAAAAAACGCATCCATGCGATTTAGTGTGGCATCCATGTGATTCTATGCAATTCAGTGCTGTGTTGCTGTGCAATGGTCAAATTAACAGTCCACAGATCTTCCACAATCCATTCATGTGTTATCGTGAACACAAACTAAAGTTCTGTGTGCGAAGATGTGGTGGGAAGGGGGCGTGACCGGATGGGCGGGTGTGTGTTGAGAGGCAGCATGGAGTGAGTGTGAGCATGGACGCTGTGTGCTCCGTCCCTCCTCCGTTCTCATCTCTCTCTCCCCTGGCCGTATGAACGGCACACTGGATGGCTCTGGCTCCCTTGTCGCTCGGTGCCTCGCTGCCCCTCCTCTCTCTCTGCTAAAGGTGTGCTGAGGAATCCTCTGGGTGAGACGTCATCCCCTGCACGCTGCTGTGAGATAAGCAGCTTTACTTTCACTTTCCCATCTCTACACTAGTCATGGAATAGAAGTCGGCCAGAGCTGGTACAGTATGGAGTCACTAGTATAGTAACTAGATGCTGTTTTAAAAATTGTTAGACAATCCTCGGACTAGAAGTAAATCCTGGTAATATGACATCTGTGTAGTAACAGAGTTATTTATGTGAGTCAGTGTGTTGACCTGCCTGCTGCTTGGGTAATACTAAGTCTGGGTGCAGAGTGTGCTAATATAGGAAGCAAAGTATATTCTCCTTTTTTTTTTTGTGTGCTGTTGACTAGCTAAAGCCCTGGGACCCCTGGGATCCTCAACAGATGCAAGGAGAGAGGTTTAGGTAGGGGTTGGGATACTCGGCGTATGAACCCCACTAACCGTATTTTGATGGCGACTGCCTTAGCGGCATTTAACCAACTGTATAAAACTACGGTGTAGGTGAGGGGCTGCACCAATTTAAGTTGTAGCTGTGGAGTTTATGTGGGTAGGGAGTTGCCCCACACCTGCCATCTAAGGTACTGTGGCTTCCTTCTGTGTGAGCTCTCTTTTTTTTTTACAGGGGTGTACAAGAGTGTAGAGAGGAGAGATTTACTCCGCTTTATACACTTTATGGTATATGCTCTGTACAGTGGGTAGTTGAGTGCTGATGGGTGCAGCGGCTTCCCTTTCCTCCCCCTCTCTCCTTAGTTCCTTTTGGATTTGTGGAGGACGTTGGTAACTGTCAGTCTCTAATTTGTTGCTGTTAGAGTATATATATACCTATAAGTGTAAATGATGCAGAATCTACGTTCCTCTAAAGAGAAAAACCCGCAGCATGCGGCAGCAGTAGCAGCAGCAAAACTGGAGCAATATGCCCATGCCTCTGCTCTGACCCCTCCAAAAAAGGGGTCGCAGCAGAAGGGTCAACAAGGGGGGGCATCGGATAGGAAAAGCCAGGGCCAGCCTCAATTACAGCCCTTAGGGGCTGTGCCGGCTACCCAGCCTTCCAAATCTTTATGTAATAAAGGCCCAGGGCTAAGTGATCAAAACACAAACGTAAACTCGGAGCTAATAAATGACCCGAATTTACCCTTGAACAGAGAACCAACTATAACAGACGTATACATGGCTGTAGGGGTGTGTAACGGCTCGCTTAAAGATCTTTGTGAACAGATGAAAGGTGTTAAAGCAGATCTGTTATTGGTTAGACAAGATCTGCAGAAAACGGCGGAGAGAACAACGGCCCTGGAAGAAAGAGTCAGTGGGCTAGAAGATAATTTGCTCCCAATAACCAAAGAAATAAAATGGCTGAAGGAACAGCTATCTAAACAAGCCTCTAAGTTAGATGAGATGGAGAACAGGAGTAGAAGAGATAATGTGAGGCTGATAGGTTTACCCGAAAGGAGTGAGGGCGCCAACCCAATTGCATTCCTAGAAAAATGGCTGGGGGAGCTAATCGGGAAAGAATCATTCTCGGCTTCGTTTTCCATCATAAGAGCTCATAGGATCCCTTTCAGGGCACCATCGGAGGGGGGCCACCCGAGACCCCTCCTCCTGAGATTTCTTAACTACCAGGATAAAGTAACCTTATTACGGAAGATCAGGGAAGCAGGGGAGGTTTTTTTTAAAGGAGCAAAAATATCGTTTTATTCCGACTTCTCTCCGGATTTGCAGAGGCGTAGGGCAGAGTTTACCCAGGCAAAACGCAATCTACAAAAATTTAAGTTGCCCTATGCTCTTTTATATCCGGCAAGGTTGCGGGTTGCGGCTCTGGGGGAGACTCTGTTTTTTAACTCCCCTGCCGAAGTTGAGAAGTGGCTGGAAGATAATAGGGAAAAAATCACGAATTTTACGTAGAGAATGGGGGAAGATATAATAGGCCGGGATATCAATAGGATGGCACGACAAGGCATTGGGAGGTACAGGGGCTGTATTTTTGTTTTTGTTTTTTTTTCTTGTTCTTGCTTTTTTTCTTTTTTTTTTTTTTTTCCACCCCTTTCTGCCATCTGTTAATGCTTTTTGTTATAAGGGGATGGGAGGGGATGGGTGCACACAGCTATTTGTGGGTAGGGTGGTGTGGGGTTGTGTGTGGAAGACTTGGTGTAAAAGGTTGGTGTTAGTGTAAGAGGCAACGGTCATGGTAAACCCCCAGGGGGTACACCTAGATAGGTGGGTACGGTTGGGGGGGGGGAGGAGGATGGGGTGGGAGGGTAGGGGAGGTTAGGTGGGGAGGGAAGGGAAGGGAAGGGGTGGGAAGATGGGAGGGAGGGGAAATAGGGGGGGTAAATCATTCCTTACGAACACTTATACCACTAGAAATTATAACGGAGGTATCCAGACCTTCCTTAAGATTATTTTTGCACATACAGGCACTTTTTATAGTAAATAGGTTTTTGGTTGTTCTACACGCACATGCAAGCACTGTCTATGGCAAATTTATGCCCAAAGTAAGGCTAATATAGCCAAAATGAATACGTGGTCTAGTGGCCAAGTATGCACACACACGGAACTGTTATCACAGTCACTAGGAGGAGAAATATTTGTTTTGGGTTAGGGTTATATATATTAAATTTCTCTTATATCTTTCTGTTATATACGTTTGTATGTGTCGGGGTAAAGGATATTCCTCAGTCTTTAGATGTTAGCTAAGACTCTGAAAATAGGATCCTGGAATGTCAGGGGCCTAGGTACACCACTTAAAAGATTAGCAGTGTTCTCTATGATGGAGAGTTGTGGGGCTGATCTGGTCTGTCTGCAGGAAACCCACCTAACCAAGGAAACTATTCATCACCTACAGATGAAAAAATTTCAAACCCAATTTCATGCGGTTCACTCCTCCTACAGTAGGGGAGTGAGTGTTTTGGTAAAGTCTGGGGTGAAGTTTTCCTGCAGCCAGGTCAGGATAGACGAGTTGGGTAGATACATCTTCTTATTATGTTCTATTGAAAACGCCAGGTATGTGGTGGCAAATATATATATCCCTCCGCCCTTTAATCTGGATGTCTTGCTTAAACTGCATGAATTTTTGCTAGATAAAAAAGAGGTGCCGATTGTAGCAATGGGGGACTTCAACGAGGTTCTAGATAAAGGGCTGGATAGATTCCCACTACGAAAAAGCTCAGAGGACTCAGTAAGGAGTCGGTTAAGCTTCTTTCTGGAAGAAGTGGGATTAATGGATTTGTGGAGGGCACGGAACCCAGGCGTGCTGCAATATACTTGCTGTTCTGCATCTTACTCCGTGCTTTCAAGGATAGACCTAGCCCTAGGAAATGATAGGGCTCTCCGGATGGTAGAAAAAATAACATACTGGCCAAGAGGCATCTCAGACCACTCACCTATGGTAGTCATTTTAAATCTTGGGGAGCCTAGGCCCCGGAAGAACTGGAGTATAAGCCCGTACTGGTTTGAAATTATTAAAAAGACGGATGGGATACTTTCCTCCTTAAGGGAGTTTGTTGAGATCAATCAGGGAACGGTGTCCCCTTCTACGCTATGGGACGCCCTTAAGGCTTTTTTTAGGGGGGTCCTGATACAGCAGATAGCTACATTCAACAAAGAGGCTAGAAGGGAGGAGGAGAGCTTGTTGAGAGACGCTATTGAAGCAGAAAACAACTATACTTGCAACCCAACCCCGGAGACGGAGAGTATCTGGCAAGAGAAACAACAAGTATATAAATCAGTGGTTATACAGAAAGCAGAAACCAGGCGGTTACTCCAAAGACAGGAATCTATGGTGGAGGGCGAGAGAATGGGAAGGACACTGGCTATGCTAGCAAAATCCAATGTAGCTCCATCCACGGTTCTCGCGATTAGATCCCAGAGCGGTGAGGTAGTATCAAGCACCTTAAAAATAGTACAAGCCTTCAGGGATTACTATAAAAAACTGTACTCCTCCCAGAAGAGGGGTAAGGAGGCTAAGATGGAGGACTTCCTAAGGGGGTTAGACATCCCCACCATATCACAGGAAGAAAGAGATATATTAGATGCCCCAATATCTATAGCAGAATTACACCAAGCAGTAGCAGGCATGGCAACCCATAAGTCGCCCGGACCAGATGGTCTTCCAATTGAGACCTACAAACACTATGGTGAAGTGTTGATCCCCGAACTGCTGAAAGTTTTGGGGGGGCGCTTGAGGGGGGCCAATTACCTGCCTGAATGCTAGAAGCAACTATTATTGTATTACAGAAAGAAGGGAAAGATCCCTTGGATATGGCCGCCTATAGACCAATTTCTCTCTTATGCACGGACGTAAAAATTCTGGCCAAAGTGCTGGCAGCAAGATTGAATGGGGTTATCCACAAGCTGATCCACGAGGACCAGGCGGGCTTCATAGCCAATAGATCCACGAGCCTGAATATTAGAAGGGCGTTTTTGAATGTACAGACCCCAATGGTGAACGAGGGTTCGAGAGCGTTGATGACCCTTGATGTATCCAAGGCTTTTGATAGCGTGGAGTGGGGCTATATGTGGCGCGTGCTGGAGATCTTTGGATTTGGCTCTGCCTTTATAGGGTGGATTAGAATGCTATATACTCGACCCAAGGCAAGATTAAAAATTAACAACGAATTGTCGGACTGGTTTGAGCTGGAGAGGGGGACGAGGCAGGGGTGCCCACTCTCCCCTCTGTTGTTTGCACTAGCGATGGAACCCCTGGCCATTTCCATAAGGGGAAGTCGAGCGATAACCGGCTTCCAGAGAAAAACAGGCGAGGAAAGAATCGCATTGTATGCGGATGACATTCTGTTATTTTTGGGAGACTCGAGGAAATCGCTACCGGGAGCAATGAGGATAGTGGAGGACTTCGGCAGTTTTTCTGGCTTAGAGATAAACTGGGAGTTTTAATCAGAGTTTCTGCCGATAGACCCCATAAATGAGACAATAGCACCTGGTATGCCTCAAGTGGTAACAGTGGAAGCTCTGAAGTACCTAGGGATTGTCCTGACGAAGGACCCTGCTCTATATATCAGTAAAAACCTTGTCCCTCTATTAACAAAATTTAAACGAAAAATAGGAATTTGGAGACGCCTACCTCTATCAGTTGCAGGAAGATGTAGCTTAATAAAAATGATATGGATGCCACAACTGCTATACGTCTTGCATAATTCCCCTGTCTGGATAGGTAAGAAGTGGTTTAAAAAAATTGACAGTCTCTTTAGGGAATTGATTTGGAAGGGGAAACAAGCCAGGATCCGTCTTGGAGTGCTCCAGCTCCCTACCCAGGAGGGGGGCTTTGCCCTCCCACATCCCGAGAGTTATTTTTACTCAACTCAGTTGCAGCAATTATTGGGCTGTGGGATACCGAAAGGAGGCACCCCTAATGGCAAGTTACTGTTGTTGAGCTCCACACATAATACAATCATTGAAGCCCTAGAGGCGGACGCGTTCCATGATAAATTTCCAACAATTAAATTGATAATCAAACTTTAGAAAACAGTTAAGGAAAAGATGGGGTATGGAGCCTTAACAGTCTACTCTCCTATTTGGAACAACCGTAATTTGCAGGAAGTTCTTAAGATAGGCATATTTAGAGAGTGGGAGAAGCTTGGTCTCAGTAAGCTAAGTCAATTATATAACGACTCTGGGTTAAAGAAATTTTCAGAACTGGTTGGGGAGTTTAAGCTTCCCCGGGGGTCTTTCTTCCTATATGTCCGGTTGGAACATGCCCTTAAAGCACAATTTAAAGCCCAGACTCCGAGATGGGAAGAGATGCCTCTCTTTCAGTGCATAATTCAAATAACCCCCACTAGAGGGGTAATTTCAAGAATTTATGACCAATTAAGCAAATCGGTTAATAGCAGGGCAATACTCCTTGGGGTAAAGGCTAAATGGGAAGAGGAGGTGGGAGGAATGACCCAGGAACAATGGGCGAGAATTTTGGAGTTGGGAGCGCAGGTTTCTGTGACCCCTTCACAGAGACTCTCACACTTAATGCTGTTAAACAGAGCCTATTATACTCCTAAAAGACTTTTTAAATTTGGGAGAAGGCCCAATGACAACTGCCCCAGGTGTCGAAGGACGGGAGATCTCATTCACATGGTGTGGAGGTGTCCCAAGCTGTTTAGATACTGGGAGGAGGTGACTGGGAACTTGGGAAATATTTTCGGCACGACAGTGGCAAACGAGGCCTTGGTTTGTATTCTGGGGCATAGAAGAGTGATGGGAGAAAGGTTGAGTACTACCTTAGCTGTCACGCGGGCCCTGTTTCAGGCTAGAAAGTTGATAGCACTTAGATGGCAGGTAAAGGAGCCCCCCACTGTGAAAGACTGGATCTCTACAATGAATGAAACCTTGGGTAGGGAAAGAATGGAGTACATAAAAAGGGGCAATCTTCAGGAATTTGAAAGCATATGGAAGATGTGGATAGAGAAAGTGAAGAGTCATTAATAGTGGGATCTGCATAGACACGGAATAGACTGAGGGATGGGCTTAATATAGGTATATAGGCAACTGGTATCCTTGCAGGCAAAGGATGCTATAATAAAGTGTTTCTGGATATGAACTTTTTTAGTTAAATATATAGTTTAGTAGGGCATAGGATAAACATATAGGGAGCAGGTGGGGGGGGGGGGATCGGGGTATTAGGGCATAGGTAATTTGGTACACAATACAGGCTGGGTCAGTAGAAGATGGGCACAGGGAGCCCACAAGATCATTTTTACAAACCTCTCTTCTTGTATTTTTTGTTGGTGTTTTTGTCCTTTTTCTTCCTTCTTACGGGTCCCCTCTTTCTCTAAACTGAGTTGGAAAAGGATGGCTCCCTTTGGTTATCGAGTCCTAGTTAGTGGGGCTTACGAGATGGAAGGGACAGAGGACCAGTTGGTAAAGAGGCGTAATGGAATCCGTTGGTCATTATGGCGATATAAAAAGCAATGAGAAAAAGTATAATCCACTATGATGTGAATACGAGAAGGCGACAGTTAATGAACATCAAACTGATTTAGCCCTCCAAACACTGTTTACTGATGTGGAAAAAAAAGAAAAAAAAAAAAAAGTTCTGTGTGCTCATACAAGTGCTCCCCCCCAGGTGATAGCCCCTCACCTTAGGGCGTGTGACCTTGCAATTAAGCTTGGTCAGAATGTGCCTTAGAACCTCTATGGGTTCGATGTTATATGCAGGGTCCTGGATAGATTTGCACTGGTGCCTCTGTTCCTCACAGCAGTCCCGTTTGTACCTCAATATATCAACACAAAAAGGACTTCATGGTGCAGTATGTACTAAATTTATTAAAATCATAAACAAATCCTGCAATGGGTACTCACAGTAACAAGGCGCTTAAGGGCGCCACACTAAAACAGCAGAAACGAACGGGCAACAGCGGCCGGTATGGGTTGGCGTGCTAATCTTTCTAAACAGGTTGTATGTATAACGTTCCGTCCTGTCCCCTTCCCCTACACGTGTTCGATACAAGGGGTATTTCGTATCTTCATCAGGGGGTGATTTGATTGGACGGTGAACCTGTCAATTAATATATCCTCTCCGCGGCCATTTTGTTGTGGCCTGCTGACACTCTAGTAAGCAATCAATGTGATTTTATGGCAGAAACGTATATATGCAAAAATAGATGGATACAAATGGCAAAAGATAATAGCCATGGATTCCCCATTTGCCTGATATATATAGTAAAAACATTTAACGATGATATCACTACATTAAACTACTCAGGACTAGGGATGAGCTGAACACCCCTCGGTTCGGTTCGCACCAGAACCTGCGAACGGACCGAAAATTCGCACGAACGTTAGAACCCCATTGACGTCTATAGGACTCGAACGTTCGAAATCAAAAGTGCTCATTTTAAAGGCTAATTTGCATGGTATTGTCCTAAAAAGGGTTTGGGGACCCGGGTCCTGCCCCAGGGGACATGTATCAATGCAAAAAAAACTTTTAAAAACGTCAGTTTTTTCGGGAGCAGTGATTTTAATAATGCTTAAAGTAAAAAAAAAAAAAGTGAAATATTCCTTTAAATATCGTACCTGGGGGGTGTCTATAGTATGCCTGTAAAGTGGCGCGTGTTTCCCGTGCTTAGAACAGTCCCTGCACAAAATGTCATTTTTAAAGGAAAAAAAGTCATTTAAAACTGCTTGCGGCTTTAATGTAATGTCGGGTCCTGGCAATATGGATGAAAATCACTGAGACAAACGGCATGGGTACCCCAAGTCCATTACGAGGCCCTTTGGGTCTTTTATGAATATTAAGGGGAACCCCGCACCCAAATTAAAAAAGGAAAGGTGTGGGGCCCCCAGGCCCTATATACTCTGAACAGCAGTATACAGGCGGTGCAAACAAGACAGGGACTGTAGGTTTGTTGTTAATCTGTTTGTAATTTTGAACTGGTACATTTTTAACGTGTTTAGCTCCAGCCAAAAAATCTATTTTAAGCTTTTTGGAAAACCTAGGGAAGGGTTATCACCCCTGTGACATTTGTTTTGCTGTCTGTGCTCCTCTTCAGAAGATTTCCCCTCACTTTTTCTCCCAATAACAAATGCTTTTTGAAAATTTGGGTTTTTTTGTGAAACAAGGATTGGTGATAAAGCATCAGTGGAAAGGAGAAAAGTTTTTCCCATATTAACTCTTACAGGAGAGAATTTCCCTTCCTAGGGGTAGATATCATCTCACATCCTGTTGTCTCCTTTCGTTTGCAAGTAGGAGTCGTTTGTAAGTTGGATGTTTGAAAGTAGGGGCCTGCCCTATATACTCAGCAGAAATTTGGGCCTTAGGTGTTGTTGTGGCCACAACACTGTAAGCCCTCACAGGGCCCTGCTGTGAAATATTAGATCAAGAATTGTAATTACATGCCCCTGTTGAACAGGGGCAGAAAAATTGGGCCTTTGGTGGTGGTGGTGGTGGTGGTGCTGGTGCCACAACACTGTAAGTCCTCACAGATACTCTTGGTGGGAGCAGAAACGGGCCCTGCTGTGAAATATTAGATCGAGAATTCAAATCACATGTCCCTGTTGAACAGGGGCTAAAAAATTGGGCCTTAGGCACTGGTGATGGTGCCACAACACTGCAACTCCTAACAGATATTCTAGTTGGAGCGCAGGAACTAGCCCTGCTGCAAAGAATTGCATCAAGAATTGTAATTACATGCCCCTGTTAAACAGGGGCTGAAAAATTGGGCCTTAGACACTGGTGGCGGGACTGGCGGCACCCAGAACCAAAAATGTTCTTACAAGCTATCAGCATGATCATTGAGGAGGAAGAGGATAATTACTCAGCATAACAGGATAGTCACTCAGCATCAGCATAGGGATTGAAGGGATTTGAAGGGATCTGACATTTCAAAAAAATTTATTCGGTTACATCAGCATCAGGTGCTTGGTAGCTGGTGGTGATCCAAGACTGATTCATTTTTATGAAGGTCAGTCGATCGACCGAGTCGGTGGACAGACGCACCCTGTGATCGGTTACAAAGCCTCCAGCAGCACTGAATGTGCGTTCCGAAAGAACGCTGGATGAAGGACAGGCCAGTAGCTCAATTGCATACTGTGCAAGCTCTGGCCAGTGATCCATCCTCAAGACCCAGTAACCCAGAGAATTTTCGGTGGGAAAGGTGTCCAAGTCAGATCTTGCCCCTAGGTATTACTGCACCATGTAAAACAGACGCTGGGGATGGTTGCTGGAACCGATCATACCTTGGGGCTGCGGACTAAAAAATTGTCTGAACGCATCGGTCAGACGGCCACCTTCTCCACCGCTCCTACTTTGACTGACCGAAGACTCAGGAACACGTTGTCCAGAAACAGGAGTTTGTAACCTCCCAGTCTCTGGGAACGCCTTGCACAGACCTTTCTGCAAGGCCTCCCGAAGATGTTTCATCCTCTGCTCCCTCTGCGACGGCAAGATAAGGTCCGCAACCTTACCCTTGTAACGTGGATCAAGGAGGGTTGCCAGCCAGTATTGTTCCTTCTCCTTGATACCACGAATGCAAGGATCCTTCCGCAGGCTTTGCAGGATCAGGGAGGCCATGCAGCGTAGGTTTGCTGATTCATTCGGTGCGGAGTCCTCTGGGTCACTAAGGACGACATGATCCGCAGCCACCTCCTCCCAGCCACGTACAAGTCCATGTGTTTCTTGGGACTGTAAATGATCCCTTAAAGACTGCTGCTGATGCTGAGTGCCAGGCTCCACCTCCATACTGACACAATCCTCCTCCTCCTCCTCTTCCTGTGTGATCGGTGGGCACGCAGGAACACTGTCTGGATAAAGGGGGCCTTGAGAGCTAAGGAAGTTCTCCTCTTCCTGCCTCTGTTCTGCCTCAAGTGCCCTGTCCATTATTCTACGCAGCATATGCTCCAACAGGTGGACAAGGGGGACAGTGTCACTGATGCATGCACTGTCACTGCTCACCATCCTCGTGGCCTCCTCAAATGGAGACAGGACAGTGCATGCATCCCTGATCATGGCCCACTGGCGTGGGGAAAAAAAACAAGCTCCCCTGACCCTGTCCTGGTGCCATAGTCGCACAGGTACTCATTGATGGCCCTCTGCTGCTTGTGCATCCGCTGCAGCATGGCCAACATTGAGTTCCACCTGGTGGGCATGTCACAGATTAGGCAGTTCTTGGGCAGGTTAAATTCCTTTTGGAGGACTGCCAGCCGAGCACTGGCATTATATGACTGGTGGAAATGCACACAGACTTTCCTGGCCTGCCTCAGGACATCCTGTAAGCCCGGGTACCTGCCCAAGAACTGCTGCACCACCAAGTTAAGGACGTGAGCCAAACAGGGCACATGGGTCAATTGTCCCCGTCAGAGGGCGGAGAGGAGGTTGGTGCCATTTTCGCAAACCACCATTCCTGCCTTAAGTTGGCGTGGCGTCAACCACCTCTGAACCTGCCCCTGCAGAGCTGACAGAACCTCTGCCCCAGTGTGGCTCCTGTCCCCCAAGCCCACCAGCTCAAGCACCACATGGCATCTTTTGGCCTGCATACCTGCGTAGCCCCTTGAACGCCTACGGAGCACCACTGGTTCCGAGGACAAAGCACAGGAAGAGGCCATGGAGGAAGAAGAAGAGGAGGGGGTGGAGAAGAGAGGTGTGTCAGAATCATTAGGAGTGACATTTTGGAGGCGTGGTGGCGGAACAACCTCCAACACTACTACATCTTGCCTGCATCCTTCCCAGCTGCCAGCAGAGTCACCCAATGCGCCGTGAAACTTAGGTAACGTCCCTGTCCATGCCTGCTGGACCATGAGTCAGCAGTAATATGCACCTTACCGCTGACCGCTCTGTCCAGCGAGTCATGGACATTGCCTTCCACATGCCGGTAGAGAGCCGGAATCGCCTTCTGTGAGAAAAAGTGGCGTTTGGGTACCTGCCACCGAGGAACCGCACATTCCACAAACTCACGGAAGGGGGCAGAGTCTACCAACTGAAAAGGTAGCAGTTGAAGTGCTAGCAATTTTGCCAAGCTAGCATTCAACCGCTGGGCATGTGGATGGCTGGAAGCGAACTTCATTCGGCGGTGCAGCAGCTGGGGTAGGGAAATTTGCCTGGTACAATCTGACGTCGGCGTACCGAAAGCAGATTGCTCACAAGTACTTGGCTGTGACACACCTAATTCTACACCTTCATTCCTCTCAGTGCAGGTCTCAGAGAGGACTGAAGGTATAGTGGGGTTGGAGATCTCAGCTGATGAAGAGCAAGGAGAGGTCCTCTTTGTTTTTTGGTGTGGGTCTTTTAGGTACGCTTGCCAACGAACTGCATGGCAGGTCAACATATGTCTGGTCAAGCATGTGGTGCCCAAGCGGGAGATGTTTTGGCCACGCGAGATACGCTTGAGACATATGTTGCAAATAGCAGTGGTGCGATCTGATGCACTTGTCTTAAAAAAGGCCCACACCAAAGAGCTTTTGGAATAACGCGCAGAGACAGCAGCGCCCTGCACATGTGGAGCTTTGCGGTGTGATGCAGTCAGTGTGCTGCCCTTAGGCTGGCCCCTGGAGGGCATCCTGCCTCATTGGTGATGTGCCTCCTCCTCTCTCCTGTCAGGCACCCACGTTGAGTCAGTGACCTCATCATCCCCTCCCTCCTCATCACTGGAGCAAACCTGGCAGTATGCTGCAGCAGGGGGAGCATGACTGCCAGATTGCTGTCCTTCTTGGGCACCCCCTCTGTCCGGGCTCACGTTACTGCCTTCATCTAGCTCAGTATCATCATCAGAGCCTTCTAAACGCTGGGCATCCTCCTGGAGCATGTACCCAACACTGTGGTCAAACAGTTCGAGGGACTCCTCAGGAGGACATGGTGGGGCTAGGGAAGGAGTCACTGATGCCACTGAGCCAAGGGAAGAGGCCACGTTGGCAGCTGCTTTACCAGACAAAGTACCCTGAGCATGGGTGAGAGAGGATGAGGAGGATGAGGACAGCTTGGTCATCCACTCGACCAAGTCTTCCGCATGTTGCAGCTCAACAAGGCCAGCTGCCGAACAAAAAGGCCAAGCGTGTCCCATGGCCATGTGCTGATGAGGATGCACCGTGTCCACGACCAGCACTGTTGCCTCTAGACACAGAGCCTGCTTGCCCTCTTTTATTGGCTTGTGACTGTCTGCCTCTCCTTGTTGGCCTTCCAGACACTCACCTGCAGTGAGATGTAGCTGCACTAAGCTGGGATATACATATATATATATATATATATATATATATATATATATATATATATATATATATACTGATACTGCAGCTAGCAAAATCAACTGCCTGCCTGTAGTATGAGAACACCACCAATCTTCAACAGGTAGCTTTAGCTAAACACTGTGCAGAGGTCGCACTACACGCACTTGTAGCTTTAGCTGAACACAGTTTTGAGGATGCACTACACTAACGTTTAAATAATGTAGCTGCCTGCGGTAGTGATAGGATCAGGAAAACACCACCAACCTTCTTGTACAAAAGGTTTTA
This sequence comes from Lithobates septentrionalis, assembly GCA_037952835.1. Classification (NCBI taxonomy): domain Eukaryota; kingdom Metazoa; phylum Chordata; class Amphibia; order Anura; family Ranidae; genus Lithobates; species Lithobates septentrionalis. The sequence goes on along the minus strand of JBBDGP010002495.1, from coordinate 365,787 downwards.
TTGAAAAAAAGATATACATCAACAAATAAGTGCAAAACGGTGATGGATACATCATGGGTTAACAGGTCTTAGACTGCCGGTATCCGGCGAGTGAAACTATTATTCAAAAATTTAAGCCTGGACTCGGGCGGTACAATGCCGAGGCCAGGCGACATACCATGACATATTCTCAACCGATTATTCTAGCTTAGTGGTATGGTATCAGCAAATATTAATATAATTGCAAACTTACAGGAATAACTAAGGTTTCTAAACGAGATGTTGTTGCAATACATAACGTTTCATGAAGAAATAAGTAAAAAAATAAAATAAAAAAATAGAAATATAAAATAAAAAAATAAAAAAACCAGCACAAAAAGAACCAGTACTAAATTCAGATTAAATTGAATAACCTTAAAGAGGATCAAATACCTCTGAATGTATTAATTTGTGTGATTTATTAAATTTCCGGTCCTTATAGAATTAAGCCCTAGGGCCTGAATAAGGAGAAGGAGAGAGAAATTGAAAGTGGGAAAGAAGGGGGGAGGAAAGGAGCGAAGGGGGAAGGGGAACCTGGGGTGGGGGGAACGGAGGCTTGTTATAGAGAAAGAAGCATTTGATCAAATCTTGATGGGCGATTGTAAGTCACCCAGGGTTGCCATATCCTGAGGAACTTATCATGAGAGTCCATCAATATGGCCGTTAGTTTCTCATTTACCATGATATCATTCACAGTATTTTTAACTGCTTCGAAACTAAGGTTCGGGGTTTTCCAGGCTCTTGCTATGGTGAGTTTAGTTGCAGTGAAAATCTGTGTAGCTAACTGACGTTCAGGACGAAGAAGTTCTGCAATTGGTTTCCATAAAAGGGCCTCAAAAGGGTCCCGCTTTATGTTAGTGTTAAAAAGATTACGTAATAGTGCATATACTCTAACCCATAGTCTGCAGACCCTGGGACAGGTCCACCAAATATGCGCCATCGTGCCCTCCTGTGAGCACCCGCGAAAACATAGGGGGGAGTAAGATGGGATAAAACTTGCTAGTCTAGCCGGAGTATAATACCACCTATAGAAGACTTTATACGCGTTCTCTAAAAAGATAACATTCTTGGAACATTTTGATAGCGCTATCGTCATGCTATGCCAGTCCTCCGGATCTAGTTGTTTCCCAAACTCAGCCTCCCATTGGAGATGATAGGGTCTCAATGGTATTGTCTTGGAGTTATTTATAGCGGTATATATTAGAGAAATCAAACCCGAGGATTGGGGGCGTGATCTACAAAGGCTTTCAAATGGTGTCATGACAAAGGGGGCAGAATGAGAAATTGTAAGCTGTCGGAGAAAATGTCTAATTTGCAGGTAACTGTAATGCTCCCTAAGGGGGATATCGTGTGATGAACGTAAGGCAGCGAAAGAGAGTATCTTGGTAGGGGTGCATAACGAATGGATATCTATGAAGCCATTGTCGGTCCACCACTTAAATTGCAATGGGTTATCACAACCCGGTTGAAATAAAGGGCAGTGGAGGATACGAAGTAGTGGGAGGTGAGGAGAAATTAGGCCTGCTGAATATTTGACCGCATCCCACAATTTGAGGGAATGAGCTAGACAGGGACCTATTGTAGGAGGGCGATGTGCTCTAGGAAGCCAAGGAAGAGAAGCTAGAGGTGTTGGGTGTGCGTCGACCAAGTCAATGGTGGCCCATAGGGGCATTTGTTGCTTTGCATGAAGATGGGATAGTGGGGCGATACCCGCTGCTATATAATATGCTTGCAAATTAGGAACTGAAAGGCCACCATTGACTCTGCGCGCGTAAAGCACTTGTCTCTTGATTCTAGGTCTCTTTTGGCCCCATATAAATTGCATAATTTTACGTTGATGTATTCGAATGATATGGGGAGGCACTGGAACCGGCAAAACTCTAAAATAATAGAGCAATTTGGGGAGGTACGTCATTCGTACCGTCGCTATTCTGCCGAACCACGAAATCGGGATTGTGGACCAAGAGGCTAACATAGCCTCCAGTTTTCGAAAAAGCGGAGGAAAATTAGCTTGATATAATCCCGAATATTTTGGGGTTAGTTTAATACCCAGATAGGGTAAAGAGGTTGACCACTGAAACGAAAATGCCGACTGCAGGGCATCTAATACCGGGGGCCGAAGATTAATAGACATCGCTTTAGATTTTGCCGGGTTAACTGAAAGGCCCGAAAACGAGGCAAAGGAGTCTAAGAGAGAGAATAAATTGGGGAGGGAGATTCTGGGTTTAGTAATGGTTAATAAAATGTCATCCGCAAACAGGGACAATTTGTGCGCGTTATCTGCTATTTCTACTCCTGAGATATCTGGATGAGAGCGTATGGCTTCCGCCAGGGGTTCAAGTGCTAGTATAAATAGAAGGGGGAGAGCGGGCACCCCTGCCGTGTTCCCCTTTTAATAGGGAAAGTAGGCGATTCATATCCATAGTAACGCACTTTAGCCTGAGGGGAGTGATATATGGCTGAAACCCAGCCCAAAAAAGGAGGTGCCGAAGCCGTAATGTGTAAGGACCTGTGTCAAATAGGGCCAAGATAAGGTATCGAAAGCTTTATTAACATCTAAAGAAAGAAACATTGTACCCAGGGACCTTTCATGCACTATATGTTGGATTTGGAGGAGTCGTCGGATGGCATCACTTGCCTGTCTGCGGGGGACAAATCCCACCTGGTCTTTTTTTATAAGGCGCGGTAGGAAAGAATTCAAACGGTTGGCCAGAATTTTCGTCAATATCTTCATATCAATATTGATTAAAGAGATTGGCCGAAAATTTGCCCAGGAGGAGTGATCTTTGTCTGGCTTAAGAATCATCACTATGTTGGCAGTTAACATGTCTGGCGTAAATAAGTGGCCTCCTTTGATCGAGTTATACATAGTCGCTAGGTGTGGGGCCAGGATTTCTGCAAATTTTTTGTAATACAAAGCAGTGAAGCCATCTGGACCTGGTCTTTTGCCCACTTTCAATTCCCTAATGCACTGAAGTATCTCAGAGACCTGTATATCTCGGTCCATTAAGGAGATATGGGATTCCGATAGGGAAGGTAGAGATAATTTATCTAAAAACTCATTCAGACCCTTTGTTGAAGAATGATTTAGGGGGGAGTAGAGTTTAGTAAGCCGGTAACGGAATTCTTCCAGAATCCGCTGAGGGTTACCCGTAAGGATATTATGACGGGTGCGCAGGCTTATGGGAGTAAATTTTGGAATGAAGGTTCGCAATCTATTAGCCAACTGCGCATTAGGTTTGTTTGCCTTAGAATACCATTTCTGGCGGGCTCAACGTAAGGTGCGGTCCGCCTCATCTGTCAGACATAGATCCAAGTCTGTACGGGCTTTGTCTAAAGCTCTGCGGTTAGCAGGGGTGGGGGTTAGTTTAAAGGTCGTCGAGCAATCCTCTAAGATCTGTTCTAATTTGCGTTGTGTCTGAAATCTTTCTCTCTTACGTTGAGATGCTATTCGAATAACACGACCCCGGAGGACTGCTTTATAAGCCTCCCATAATGTTATTGGGGACGAGACTGAACCTGCATTAAGACTAAAGTATTCCATAGAAGCTTCTTTGATTTCATTGAGGATCGGTTTGAGTGACAAAAGTGAATCATTCATCACCCAGGGAGCTTGTTGTGGTTTATTGAGCAGGGAACGACAGACGGTTAGAACTGGGTCGTGATCAGACCAAGGGACTGTTAGGATCGATACCGATCCTATTAAAGGAAGGTGTTTCCGTAACATAAATGTATGGTCAATTCTAGAGTGAGAATGGTGGGGATGAGAATAGTGGGTGTAGTCCCTGCCCATGGGATGAAACTCTCGCCATAGGTCTACTAGGTCCAAATTTTGTAGGGCCCGCCAGAATTTTTTCGCCGCTGGAGGGGGGGATTTGTGGTCCGCCGGGTACTTATCAATGGCCGGATTAAGCATCACGTTCGAGTCACCCGCCAACAGGAGGGTGCCTTTTTGGTGGACCTGTAACAAGGAACATACATGGGACAGAAATGGGCCCGGATTCTCATTCGGGGCGTAATAGGTCATAATGGTTACTTCGTTGTCCTGAACAGAACCCTGTATGAGAAGATATCTGCCATTGGGGTCAGCTATCTGTTTATTGCAGATAAATGGGACCGATTTTCGTAGAGCTATAAGAACCCCTCTCTGTTTAGTAGGACCATTAGCTAAATATACTTGGGGATAATTTGCTGCAAAATATTTGGGGCAGGAAGAAGAAGAAAAATGAGTTTCCTGTAAACAAGCTATATCTATCTTTTGTTGCTTGAGGTATTTAAAAACTTTAACTCTTTTTTGTGGGGAATTCATACCCTGAACATTCAGGGACAGCCAATGAAGGGTCATTGGGACTGAGTTATAACGCTATGAACTACCCCATCCGCACACCCCAGGTTCCAAGGGAAAAGGGAAAGAAAGGGGGAAAGAAAAGTGAGAGAAAAATAGTAAAAGCAAGGAAGAGCAAAAGGTATGAGACTACCGAGAAGAACTCTTATTAGAGAACGTAGTGAATACATTGACGTATCACGCCGTGGGCGGCAAGGCCCACATTGGGGTGGGGCCATAGCCAAGACAACTATCTTAGCCATGTGCCCTCCCATGGGGGGAGCAGTGGTCCGTCGGAACCACCGGCCTAAAAAGAAGATAATTCAAACAGACTATGTAAAATTGACATAAAATGTAAACAATATTCAGGGATAGCAACAAAACAAACAACGTTAAATGAGTTACAGTGTGAAAATCTCAGTGCAATATTAGCAATTTGAGGGTGTGGATGCAGGGGTCCCCCCGTCTCCCCAGGACGACAGCCACAAGACCGCCCCCCCCCCAGAAGATGGGGCGAGACCCCACACCCAAGTCAATACGCCAGCCACTTCACCCCACTAAACAGGAGCAAGGGGATCCGGCGAGTGAACAAAACAGACACACAACCTGGATAACCATCAGTGAAGGCTCGCCCTCAGCCAAAAACCCTGTACCCTTTACCCCCCACCCCACCAGGGCTTAAGAATAACTTGTTTATGTCTGGTGAACCCTCTTCTCCATGAGGGCTATCAGCAATGTAAAGGTGGTTTGGGGGGCAAACTATTGTTGGAGACCCCTCAGGGAAACTCATGTGGGTTGGTCCAAGCCCAAGACCGCCATCTCACAGGTGGGGCAGCCTACAGTAGGGCAACGGTCCTCCCAACTGTTCTACAGTCAGTTCAAGTGGGCAAAGGTGCGGCAGGGGGGCGACCTCCAAAAGAAGCAATTGAAAACCTCCATTTAGGTTGGAAATTAGAAGTCAGTCAGTGACACACTGAGCCAAACTGCCAAAAATGATGAACTGCACAGCATAAAAAAATGGGATGTTTCATCCATTATTAGCTTGATGGGATCTTTGGGCCTGCAGGTCACGCAGCGCCTGGGATCCAGCTTGTGATCGTTGTGATGCTTGAGGAGGTTTACGAGGGGGCCTAGAGGGACCTGGTTGAGAATTGGAAACCTGAGCGTCAGGTTGAGACAGAGGAATATCCAAATGTAGATCCTGGAGATGTTGCTTTAGGCCTGATGGGGAGGTGGCATGGAACTGACGACCTTGGTGGGAGAAAGAAAGTTTAAAGGGGAACCCCCATCTGTACTTGATCTGATTGGATTGTAGAACTTGGAGATAAGGTTTGAGACCTCGGCGCCTAGCAATGGTGACCGGCGAGAGGTCCGCAAATATTTGAAGGTGGTTGCCTTGAAAGGAGATGTCCCTTTGTTCTCGGGCAGCTTGTAAGAGTTTCTCCTTGGTCCTATAGTAGTGGAATTTGATGATAACGTCCCGTGGGGGACCATCGGAAGGTTTCGGGGCCAATGACCGGTGAATGCGGTCAAACTCTAGCCTTTCCACCGGGATCTCAGGAGCCAGTTCTTGAAAAAAAGCGGTGGCTGTTCCTTGTAGATCCGTGATTGTTTCAGGGAGTCCGCGGATACGAAGGTTATCCCTGCGGGCCCTGTTCTCCACGTCCTCTAGCTTATCTCTGAGAGCGTCCAATTCCGCGGACATTTTGTCCACCTCCTCTTCATGGCCCTCCAGCACAGTAGTAGCCAAGTCCATGCGGTGTTCCAATTGGTTAGTGCGGTGGCCGATCTCTTTAAGGCCTCGGACCAGGTCAGAGGAAAGCTTTCGGGAGGCAGCCGTTATCTCATCTCGTACAATGCTACGGAATTTGGCTAGCAAAGCATCAGAGTCAGCGGGATGGGGACTCATGCGATCTGTGGGGAACAGATGTAGGCTTTCAGCCGGAGAACCATGTCCCAAATCCGAAAGTTGTGTATCATCTTAAGGTTCTGGGGGTTCGGGCGCCATTTTAGATCTGCCTTTGCCTGGGGCCGGGGATTTGTTGCTGCTCTGCCTGTTTTTTAGCTTGCTTTTTGTAGAGCGGTACATTACCGCATGCGACTCCAGGTATTTCTCTATCCTTTAGGGTAAAATGGTCTCCCTCTCGTTACTTCTATGTCAGATTAGGCCGGGTAGTGCTTTCCGACGGCGCGGAGCGGAGGAATCAGACAACCATTTCCTTCGCTCTCGCGTATGCCCCCCTCTCGGGCAGTGTCTTACATTGTAAAATAAAGGGCTCCTTTAAACTTGATTAAAAAAAAAAAAAAATTTAAATATTTTGATCAATAGCCCTGTATTGCTTGTAAGGGGGTGATTAATTAAGGCAAATAAAGATTTGAGATCTGTGAGGAAGTAGGCAGCCAAGTCTCAGAAAGAAAAGGAGTTGATTATGGGAGTCTCTGGAGTACCAAGATGGCCGCCACCCTCCAGGAGTAGGCCGAAGCCGCGGTCTTTCCTGAGAAGCGGCCGCCGGATATGCAGGGACCGCTCCGTTTAGGCCTAAAACCCCCAGCCAAGGACAGATATCGGTGTACAGGGGGCCAGATACCCCTAAGGATGTTTCTCAGGGGGCGATGGTACTCACTGCGGTCCGGGGGGAGGTTTGTGTGGCTATAGCTGAGGCCGGAGGCCTCCAGGAGTCACCCGGCCGCGGAGCGGATTCTGGCTCCGATTTTCAGCTGATCATGCGGCCACTATCTTCCGGGGGTAGGATGGCCCCCAATCAAGGTCCTGGTACCCTTTCTTTTTGTGGATTATGCCGTCGGAGGCAGAAGGACGCCGGACCCTTCGTAGGCCCCAAGATGGCGGGGGCCGCCGCGCTATTAAGTCCAGCGCCGCCGAACCGGGCCCGAGTTTTTTCAAACTAGTCCTCTGGAGCAAGCTGGGGAGAGTCCAGGCACCCAAGAAGCCAATCTGGGGGTCTCCAGGGCAAGAATGGGCTGCGGATGGCGGTGGATTAGGCCTGGGTATGGAGAGCCTAGGTATAGCACGTCCTCACAGCTTCACCACCAGGACACGCCCCAAACACCACCAACCTTCTACAGGTAGCTTTAGCTGAACACTGTGCAGAGGTTGCACTACACTAACATGTAAATAATTTAGCTGCCTGCGGTAGTGATAGGATCAGGAAAACACCACCAACCTTCTACAGGTAGCTTTAGCTTAACACTGTGCAGAGGTCGCACTACACTAATGTGTAAATAATGTAGCTGCCTGCGGTAGTGATAGGATCAGGAAAACACCACCAACCTTCTACAGGTAGCTTTAGCTGAACACTGCAGAGGTCGCACTACACTAACGTGTAAAACTGTAGCTGCCTGCGGTAGTGATAAGATCAGGAAAACACCACCAACCTTCTACAGGTAGCTTTAGCTGAACACTGTGCAGAGGTTGCATTACACTAACGTGTAAATAATGTAGCTGCCTGCGGTAGTGATAGGATCAGGAAAACACCACCAACCTTCTACAGGTAGTTTTAGCTGAACTTATTCTAAAGGAAAAAATTTGCGCTCGGTGTACAAAAAAACTGAAAAAAATGTGAATATAAAACCTATGAGGAAGGTATCCTGCAGCTGGACACTATAACCCTGATAGGAGGCACCACTAAATATATATAAAGAAAAGCGCAGCGCTGGATATAAACAAACATTAAAAAAGAAAAAGAAAAACCCACAGTGCACAATGATTCACTAGTGACAAAATAAAATCAAAATAGTACATATTGTCCACACATATTCCACTGTAGTAACAAAATGGGGTGTTGGATTAAATGCGCGGCTGTTCACACCGCAAACTTTATCACACTAAAATATATTGTGCTTAATATTCATATAGTGTCCATAAATACACATTTTTACCAGCTAATTTTATAAATTTTTACTAAGTTTTTACTAAGTTTAGAATGTCAATTAAAAATCTACTTCTGAAGTGATATCTAAATTGTCCACAAGATGGCACTATGGAAGTTTCATGCTGTCCTATGTGTTTGAACTAAGTTAATCAGCATTAGAAACAACTGACATTCTTTTTGTTAATGCTTCAGCTGTTTTTTTGGCTCCGGGTATCTTAATTATGTAACCAATGGCTGAATCCCTTCGTTCTGCCGCTCGGGTATATAATGCGCATGCGCGGACGTGTGGGCGTGCCCCCGATGTCATTTCTGACGAAACGGCTGTAGGGTAAACACGCACGCACGTACTGCGCATGCGCGGACTTTCGATATCTGTCGGAGCTGTTTTTAAACTCCTTGCAAGGAACTTGTTTATATGGATGCCTGTATGGCAAATTTTAATAAAGAAGAGTCAAACTTTTTAACACTATTGGAGCATTTCTTCTTTTTTGGATACTCATTATCGCTGTGAGTGAACTCTTTCCATTGATGACCGTCTGCTGTTACTTATTCACCGCTTCCGGATGAGACCCACTCATTGAAGGGATAACATCCAAAGTGGAGGTCTTTCATGCCTTTTATTAAGGGCTGTCTGGTAAGCCTTTAATCTTCATATGGTGACGGGTCTATTGCGGTGGAAATCACCGATTTACCCAAACAGGGACTCACTTATGTGTATTTATGGACACTATATGAATATTAAGCACAATATATTTTAGTGTGATAAAGTTTGCGGTGGGAACAGCCGCGCATTTAATCCAACACCCCATTTTGTTACTACATTGGAATATGTGTGGACAATATGTACTATTTTGATTTTATTTTGTCACTAGTGAATCATTGTGCACTGTGGTTTTTTCTTTTTCTTTTTTAATGTTTGTTTATATCCAGCGCTGCACTTTTCTTTATATAGCTTTAGCTGAACACTGTGCAGAGGTCGCACTACACTAACGTGTAAATAATTTAGCTGCCTGCGGTAGTGATAGGATCAGGAAAACAGCACCAACCTTCTACAGGTAGCTTTAGCTGAACACTGTGCAGAGGTCGCACTACACTAACTTGTAGCTTTAGCTGAACACTGTGCACTACACTAACTTGTAGCTTTAGCTGAACACTGTTCAGAGGACGTACTACACTAACTTGTAGCTTTAGCTGAACACTGTGCAGAGGTCGCACTACACTAACTTGTAGCTTTAGCTGAACACTGTGCAGAGGTCGCACTACACTAACTTGTAGCTTTAGCTAAACACTGTGCAGAGGTCGCACTACACTAACTTGTAGCTTTAGCTGAACACTGTGCACTACACTAACTTGTAGCTTTAACTGAACACTGTTCAGAGGACGCACTACACTAACTTGTAGCTTTAGCTGAACACTGTGCACTACACTAACTTGTAGCTTTAGCTGAACACTGTGCAGAGGTCGCACTACACTAACTTGTAGCTTTAGCTGAACACTGTGCACTACACTAACTTGTAGCTTTAGCTGAACACTGTGCACTACACTAACTTGTAGCTTTAGCTGAACACTGTGAGGAGGATGCACTACACTAACTTGTAGCTTTATCTGAACACTGTGCAGAGGTCGCACTACACTAACTTGTAGCGTTAGCTGAACACTGTGAGGAGGACGTACTACACTAACTTGTAGCTTTAGCTGAACACTGTGCAGAGGTCGTACTACACTAACTTGTAGCTTTAGCTGAACACTGTGCACTACACTAACTTGTAGCTTTAGATGAACACTGTTCAGAGGACGCACTACACTAACTTGTAGCTTTAGCTGAACACTGTGCAGAGGTCGCACTACACTAACTTGTAGCTTTAGCTGAACACTGTGAGGAGGACACACTACACTAACTTGTAGCTTTAGCTGAACACTGTTCAGAGGACGCACTACACTAAATTGTAGCTTTAACTGAACACTGTGCAGAGGTCGCACTACACTAACTTGTAGCTTTAGCTGAACACTGTGCAGAGGTCGCACTACACTAACTTGTAGCTTTAGCTGAACACTGTGGGGAGGACGCATTACACTAACTTGTAGCTTTAGCTGAACACTGTGCAGAGGTCGCATTACACTAACTTGTAGCTTTAGCTGAACACTGTGCACTACACTAACTTGTAGCTTTAGCTGAACACTGTTCAGAGGACGCACTACACTAACTTGTAGCTTTAGCTGAACACTGTGCACTACACTAACTTGTAGCTTTAGCTGAACACTGTGCAGAGGTCACACTACACTAACTTGTAGCTTTAGCTGAACACTGTGCACTAAACTAACTTGTAGCTTTAGCTGAACACTGTTCAGAGGACGCACTACACTAACTTGTAGCTTTAGCTGAACACTGTGCAGAGGTCGCACTACACTAACTTGTAGCTTTTGCTGAACACTGTGATGAGGACGCACTACACTAACTTGTAGCTTTAGCTGGACACTGTGCAGAGGTCGCACTACACTAACTTGTAGCTTTAGCTGAACACTGTGCACTACACTAACTTGTAGCTTTAGCTGAAAACTGTTCAGAGGACGCACTACACCAACTTGTAGCTTTAGTTGAACACTGTACAGAGGTCGCACTACACTAACTTGTAGCTTTAGCTGAACACTGTGAGGAGGACACACTACACTAACTTGTAGCTTTAGCTGAACACTGTTCAGAGGATGCACTACACTAACTTGTAGCTTTAGCTGAACACTGTGCAGAGGTCGCACTACACTAACTTGTAGCTTTAGCTGAACACTGTGCAGAGGTCGCACTACACTAACTTGTAGCTTTAGCTGAACACTGTGGGGAGGACGCACTACACTAACTTGTAGCTTTAGCTGAACACTGTGCAGAAGTCGCACTACACTAACTTGTAGCTTTAGCTGAACACTGTGCACTACACTAACTTCTAGCTTTAGCTGAACACTGTTAAGAGGACGCACTACACTAACTTGTAGCTTTAGCTGAACACTGTGCAGAGGTCACACTACACTAACTTGTAGCTTTTGCTGAACACTGTGAGGAGGACGCACTACACTAACTTGTAGCTTTAGCTGAACACTGTGCAGAGATCGCACTACACTAACTTGTAGCTTTAGCTGAACAATGTGCACTACACTAACTTGTAGCTTTAGCTGAACACTGTGCAGAGGTCGCACTACACTAACTTGTAGCTTTAGCTGAACACTGTGCAGAGGTCGTACTACACTAACTTGTAGCTTTAGCTGAAAACTGTGCACTACACTAACTTGTAGCTTTAGCTGAACACTGTTCAGAGGATGCACTATACTAACTTGTAGCTTTAGCTGAACACTGTGCAGAGGTCGCAGTACATTAACTTGTAGCTTTAGATGAACACTGTGAGGAGGACGCACTACACTAACTTGTAGCTTTAGCTGAACACTGTGCAGAGGTCGCACTACACTAACTTGTAGCTTTAGCTGAACACTGTGCACTACACTAACTTGTAGCTTTAGCTGAACACTGTGCAGAGGTCGCACTACACTAACTTGTAGCTTTAGCTGAACACTGAGAAGGACGCACTACACTAACTTGTAGCTTTAGCTGAACACTGTGCAGAGGTCACACTACACTAACTTGTAGCTTTAGCTGAACACTGTGCACTACACTAACTTGTAGCTTTAGCTGAACACTGTTCAGAGGACGCACTACACTAACTTGTAGCTTTAGCTGAACACTGTGCAGAGGTCGCACTACACTAACTTGTAGCTTTAGCTGAACACTGTGAGGAGGACGCACTACACTAACTTGTAACTTTAGCTGAACACTGTGCAGAGGTCACACTACACTAACTTGTAGCTTTAGCTGAACACTGTGCACTACACTAACTTGTAGCTTTAACTGAAAACTGTGAGGAGAATGCACTACACTAACTTGTAGCTTTAGCTGAACACTGTGCAGAGGTCGCACTACACTAACTTGTAGCTTTAGCTGAACACTGTGCACTACACTAACTTGTAGCTTTAGCTGAACACTGTTCAGAGGACGCACTACACTAACTTGTAGCTTTAGCTGAACACTGTGCAGAGGTCGCACTACACTAACTTGTAGCTTTAGCTGAACACTGTGAGGAGGACGCACTACACTAACTTGTAGCTTTAGCTGAACACAATGCAGAGGTCACACTACACTAACTTGTAGCTTTAGCTGAACACTGTGCACTACACTAACTTGTAGCTTTGGCTGAACACTGTGAGTAGGACACACCACACTAACTTGTAGCTTTAGCTGAACACTGTGCACTACACTAACTTGTAGCTTTAGCTGAACACTGTGCACTACACTAACTTGTAGCTTTAGCTGAACACTGTGCAGAGGTCGCACTACACTAACTTGTAGCTTTAGCTGAACACTGTGTACTACACTAACTTGTAGCTTTAGCTGAACACTGTAAGGAGGACGCACTACACTAACTTGTAGCTTTAGCTGAACACTGTGCAGAGGTGGCACTACACTAACTTCTAGCTTTAGCTGAACACTGTGCACTACACTAACTTGTAGCTTTAGCTGAACACTGTGCAGAGGTCGCACTACACTAACTTGTAGCTTTAACTGAACACTGTGCACTACACTAACTTGTAGCTTTAGCTTAACACTGTGCAGAGGTCGCACTACACTAACTTGTAGCTTTAGCTGAACACTGTGCAGAGGTCGCACTACACTAACTTGTAGCTTTAGCTAAACACTGTGCAGAGGTCGCACTACACTAACTTGTAGCTTTAGCTGAACACTGTGCACTACACTAACTTGTAGCTTTAACTGAACACTGTTCAGAGGACGCACTACACTAACTTGTAGCTTTAGCTGAACACTGTGCACTACACTAACTTGTAGCTTTAGCTGAACACTGTGCAGAGGTCGCACTACACTAACTTGTAGCTTTAGCTGAACACTGTGCACTACACTAACTTGTAGCTGTAGCTGAACACTGTGCACTACACTAACTTGTAGCTTTAGCTGAACACTGTGAGGCGGATGCACTACACTATCTTGTAGCTTTATCTGAACACTGTACAGAGGTCGCACTACACTAACTTGTAGCGTTAGCTGAACACTGTGAGGAGGACGTACTACACTAACTTGTAGCTTTAGCTGAACACTGTGCAGAGGTCGTACTACACTAACTTGTAGCTTTAGCTGAACACTGTGCACTACACTAACTTGTAGCTTTAGATGAACACTGTTCAGAGGACGCACTACACTAACTTGTAGCTTTAGCTGAACACTGTGCAGAGGTCGCACTACACTAACTTGTAGCTTTAACTGAACACTGTGAGGAGGACACACTACACTAACTTGTAGCTTTAGCTGAACACTGTTCAGAGGACGCACTACACTAAATTGTAGCTTTAGCTGAACACTGTGCAGAGGTCGCACTACACTAAATTGTAGCTTTAGCTGAACACTGTGCAGAGGTCGCACTACACTAACTTGTAGCTTTAGCTAAACACTGTGGGGAGGACGCACTACACTAACTTGTAGCTTTAGCTGAACACTGTGCAGAGGTCGCATTACACTAACTTGTAGCTTTAGCTGAACACTGTGCACTACACTAACTTGTAGCTTTAGCTGAACACTGTTCAGAGGACGCACTACACTAACTTGTAGCTTTAGCTGAACACTGTGCACTACACTAACTTGTAGCTTTAGCTGAACACTGTGCAGAGGTCACACTACACTAACTTGTAGCTTTAGCTGAACACTGTGCACTAAACTAACTTGTAGCTTTAGCTGAACACTGTTCAGAGGACGCACTACACAAACTTGTAGCTTTAGCTGAACACTGTGCAGAGGTCGCACTACACTAACTTGTAGCTTTTGCTGAACACTGTGATGAGGACGCACTACACTAACTTGTAGCTTTAGCTGAACACTGTGCAGAGGTCGCACTACACTAACTTGTAGCTTTAGCTGAACACTGTGCACTACACTAACTTGTAGCTTTAGCTGAAAACTGTTCAGAGGTCGCACTACACTAACTTGTAGCTTTAGCTGAACACTGTGCACTACACTAACTTGTAGCTTTAGCTGAACACTGTGCACTACACTAACTTGTAGCTTTAGCTGAACACTGTGAGGCGGATGCACTACACTATCTTGTAGCTTTATCTGAACACTGTACAGAGGTCGCACTACACTAACTTGTAGCGTTAGCTGAACACTGTGAGGAGGACGTACTACACTAACTTGTAGCTTTAGCTGAACACTGTGCAGAGGTCGTACTACACTAACTTGTAGCTTTAACTGAACACTGTGAGGAGGACACACTACACTAACTTGTAGCTTTAGCTGAACACTGTTCAGAGGACGCACTACACTAAATTGTAGCTTTAGCTGAACACTGTGCAGAGGTCGCACTACACTAAATTGTAGCTTTAGCTGAACACTGTGCAGAGGTCGCACTACACTAACTTGTAGCTTTAGCTAAACACTGTGGGGAGGACGCACTACACTAACTTGTAGCTTTAGCTGAACACTGTGCAGAGGTCGCATTACACTAACTTGTAGCTTTAGCTGAACACTGTGCACTACACTAACTTGTAGCTTTAGCTGAACACTGTTCAGAGGACGCACTACACTAACTTGTAGCTTTAGCTGAACACTGTGCACTACACTAACTTGTAGCTTTAGCTGAACACTGTGCAGAGGTCACACTACACTAACTTGTAGCTTTAGCTGAACACTGTGCACTAAACTAACTTGTAGCTTTAGCTGAACACTGTTCAGAGGACGCACTACACAAACTTGTAGCTTTAGCTGAACACTGTGCAGAGGTCGCACTACACTAACTTGTAGCTTTTGCTGAACACTGTGATGAGGACGCACTACACTAACTTGTAGCTTTAGCTGAACACTGTGCAGAGGTCGCACTACACTAACTTGTAGCTTTAGCTGAACACTGTGCACTACACTAACTTGTAGCTTTAGCTGAAAACTGTTCAGAGGTCGCACTACACTAACTTGTAGCTTTAGCTGAACACTGTGCACTACACTAACTTGTAGCTTTAGCTGAACACTGTGCACTACACTAACTTGTAGCTTTAGCTGAACACTGTGAGGCGGATGCACTACACTATCTTGTAGCTTTATCTGAACACTGTACAGAGGTCGCACTACACTAACTTGTAGCGTTAGCTGAACACTGTGAGGAGGACGTACTACACTAACTTGTAGCTTTAGCTGAACACTGTGCAGAGGTCGTACTACACTAACTTGTAGATTTAGCTGAACACTGTGCACTACACTAACTTGTAGCTTTAGATGAACACTGTTCAGAGGACGCACTACACTAACTTGTAGCTTTAGCTGAACACTGTGCAGAGGTCGCACTACACTAACTTGTAGCTTTAACTGAACACTGTGAGGAGGACACACTACACTAACTTGTAGCTTTAGCTGAACACTGTTCAGAGGATGCACTACACTAAATTGTAGCTTTAGCTGAACACTGTGCAGAGGTCGCACTACACTAAATTGTAGCTTTAGCTGAACACTGTGCAGAGGTCGCACTACACTAACTTGTAGCTTTAGCTAAACACTGTGGGGAGGACGCACTACACTAACTTGTAGCTTTAGCTGAACACTGTGCAGAGGTCACATTACACTAACTTGTAGCTTTAGCTGAACACTGTGCACTACACTAACTTGTAGCTTTAGCTGAACACTGTGCAGAGGTCACACTACACTAACTTGTAGCTTTAGCTGAACACTGTGCACTAAACTAACTTGTAGCTTTAGCTGAACACTGTTCAGAGGACGCACTACACAAACTTGTAGCTTTAGCTGAACACTGTGCAGAGGTCGCACTACACTAACTTGTAGCTTTTGCTGAACACTGTGATGAGGACGCACTACACTAACTTGTAGCTTTAGCTGAACACTGTGCAGAGGTCGCACTACACTAACTTGTAGCTTTAGCTGAACACTGTGCACTACACTAACTTGTAGCTTTAGCTGAAAACTGTTCAGAGGACGCACTACACTAACTTGTAGCTTTAGCTGAAAACTGTACAGAGGTCGCACTACACTAACTTGTAGCTTTAGCTGAACACTGTTCAGAGGATGCACTACACTAACTTGTAGCTTTAGCTGAACACTGTGCAGAGGTCGCACTACACTAACTTGTAGCTTTAGCTGAACACTGTGCAGAGGTCGCACTACACTAACTTGTAGCTTTAACTGAACACTGTGCACTACACTAACTTGTAGCTTTAGCTTAACACTGTGCAGAGGTCGCACTACACTAACTTGTAGCTTTAGCTGAACACTGTGCAGAGGTCGCACTACACTAACTTGTAGCTTTAGCTAAACACTGTGCAGAGGTCGCACTACACTAACTTGTAGCTTTAGCTGAACACTGTGCACTACACTAACTTGTAGCTTTAACTGAACACTGTTCAGAGGACGCACTACACTAACTTGTAGCTTTAGCTGAACACTGTGCACTACACTAACTTGTAGCTTTAGCTGAACACTGTGCAGAGGTCGCACTACACTAACTTGTAGCTTTAGCTGAACACTGTGCACTACACTAACTTGTAGCTGTAGCTGAACACTGTGCACTACACTAACTTGTAGCTTTAGCTGAACACTGTGAGGCGGATGCACTACACTATCTTGTAGCTTTATCTGAACACTGTACAGAGGTCGCACTACACTAACTTGTAGCGTTAGCTGAACACTGTGAGGAGGACGTACTACACTAACTTGTAGCTTTAGCTGAACACTGTGCAGAGGTCGTACTACACTAACTTGTAGCTTTAGCTGAACACTGTGCACTACACTAACTTGTAGCTTTAGATGAACACTGTTCAGAGGACGCACTACACTAACTTGTAGCTTTAGCTGAACACTGTGCAGAGGTCGCACTACACTAACTTGTAGCTTTAACTGAACACTGTGAGGAGGACACACTACACTAACTTGTAGCTTTAGCTGAACACTGTTCAGAGGACGCACTACACTAAATTGTAGCTTTAGCTGAACACTGTGCAGAGGTCGCACTACACTAAATTGTAGCTTTAGCTGAACACTGTGCAGAGGTCGCACTACACTAACTTGTAGCTTTAGCTAAACACTGTGGGGAGGACGCACTACACTAACTTGTAGCTTTAGCTGAACACTGTGCAGAGGTCGCATTACACTAACTTGTAGCTTTAGCTGAACACTGTGCACTACACTAACTTGTAGCTTTAGCTGAACACTGTTCAGAGGACGCACTACACTAACTTGTAGCTTTAGCTGAACACTGTGCACTACACTAACTTGTAGCTTTAGCTGAACACTGTGCAGAGGTCACACTACACTAACTTGTAGCTTTAGCTGAACACTGTGCACTAAACTAACTTGTAGCTTTAGCTGAACACTGTTCAGAGGACGCACTACACAAACTTGTAGCTTTAGCTGAACACTGTGCAGAGGTCGCACTACACTAACTTGTAGCTTTTGCTGAACACTGTGATGAGGACGCACTACACTAACTTGTAGCTTTAGCTGAACACTGTGCAGAGGTCGCACTACACTAACTTGTAGCTTTAGCTGAACACTGTGCACTACACTAACTTGTAGCTTTAGCTGAAAACTGTTCAGAGGTCGCACTACACTAACTTGTAGCTTTAGCTGAACACTGTGCACTACACTAACTTGTAGCTTTAGCTGAACACTGTGAGGCGGATGCACTACACTATCTTGTAGCTTTATCTGAACACTGTACAGAGGTCGCACTACACTAACTTGTAGCGTTAGCTGAACACTGTGAGGAGGACGTACTACACTAACTTGTAGCTTTAGCTGAACACTGTGCAGAGGTCGTACTACACTAACTTGTAGCTTTAACTGAACACTGTGAGGAGGACACACTACACTAACTTGTAGCTTTAGCTGAACACTGTTCAGAGGACGCACTACACTAAATTGTAGCTTTAGCTGAACACTGTGCAGAGGTCGCACTACACTAAATTGTAGCTTTAGCTGAACACTGTGCAGAGGTCGCACTACACTAACTTGTAGCTTTAGCTAAACACTGTGGGGAGGACGCACTACACTAACTTGTAGCTTTAGCTGAACACTGTGCAGAGGTCGCATTACACTAACTTGTAGCTTTAGCTGAACACTGTGTACTACACTAACTTGTAGCTTTAGCTGAACACTGTTCAGAGGACGCACTACACTAACTTGTAGCTTTAGCTGAACACTGTGCACTACACTAACTTGTAGCTTTAGCTGAACACTGTGCAGAGGTCACACTACACTAACTTGTAGCTTTAGCTGAACACTGTGCACTAAACTAACTTGTAGCTTTAGCTGAACACTGTTCAGAGGACGCACTACACAAACTTGTAGCTTTAGCTGAACACTGTGCAGAGGTCGCACTACACTAACTTGTAGCTTTTGCTGAACACTGTGATGAGGACGCACTACACTAACTTGTAGCTTTAGCTGAACACTGTGCAGAGGTCGCACTACACTAACTTGTAGCTTTAGCTGAACACTGTGCACTACACTAACTTGTAGCTTTAGCTGAAAACTGTTCAGAGGTCGCACTACACTAACTTGTAGCTTTAGCTGAACACTGTGCACTACACTAACTTGTAGCTTTAGCTGAACACTGTGCACTACACTAACTTGTAGCTTTAGCTGAACACTGTGAGGCGGATGCACTACACTATCTTGTAGCTTTATCTGAACACTGTACAGAGGTCGCACTACACTAACTTGTAGCGTTAGCTGAACACTGTGAGGAGGACGTACTACACTAACTTGTAGCTTTAGCTGAACACTGTGCAGAGGTCGTACTACACTAACTTGTAGATTTAGCTGAACACTGTGCACTACACTAACTTGTAGCTTTAGATGAACACTGTTCAGAGGACGCACAACACTAACTTGTAGCTTTAGCTGAACACTGTGCAGAGGTCGCACTACACTAACTTGTAGCTTTAACTGAACACTGTGAGGAGGACACACTACACTAACTTGTAGCTTTAGCTGAACACTGTTCAGAGGATGCACTACACTAAATTGTAGCTTTAGCTGAACACTGTGCAGAGGTCGCACTACACTAAATTGTAGCTTTAGCTGAACACTGTGCAGAGGTCGCACTACACTAACTTGTAGCTTTAGCTAAACACTGTGGGGAGGACGCACTACACTAACTTGTAGCTTTAGCTGAACACTGTGCAGAGGTCACATTACACTAACTTGTAGCTTTAGCTGAACACTGTGCACTACACTAACTTGTAGCTTTAGCTGAACACTGTGCAGAGGTCACACTACACTAACTTGTAGCTTTAGCTGAACACTGTGCACTAAACTAACTTGTAGCTTTAGCTGAACACTGTTCAGAGGACGCACTACACAAACTTGTAGCTTTAGCTGAACACTGTGCAGAGGTCGCACTACACTAACTTGTAGCTTTTGCTGAACACTGTGATGAGGACGCACTACACTAACTTGTAGCTTTAGCTGAACACTGTGCAGAGGTCGCACTACACTAACTTGTAGCTTTAGCTGAACACTGTGCACTACACTAACTTGTAGCTTTAGCTGAAAACTGTTCAGAGGACGCACTACACTAACTTGTAGCTTTAGCTGAAAACTGTACAGAGGTCGCACTACACTAACTTGTAGCTTTAGCTGAACACTGTTCAGAGGATGCACTACACTAACTTGTAGCTTTAGCTGAACACTGTGCAGAGGTCGCACTACACTAACTTGTAGCTTTAGCTGAACACTGTGCAGAGGTCGCACTACACTAACTTGTAGCTTTAGCTGAACACTGTGGGGAGGACGCACTACACTAACTTGTAGCTTTAGCTGAACACTGTGCAGAGGTCGCACTACACTAACTTGTAGCTTTAGCTGAACACTGTGCACTACACTAACTTGTAGCTTTAGCTGAACACTGTTAAGAGGACGCACTACACTAACTTGTAGCTTTAGCTGAACACTGTGCAGAGGTCGCACTACACTAACTTGTAGCTTTTGCTGAACACTGTGAGGAGGACGCACTACACTAACTTGTAGCTTTAGCTGAACACTGTACAGAGATCGCACTACACTAATTTGTAGCTTTAGCTGAACAATGTGCACTACACTAACTTGTAGCTTTAGCTGAACACTGTGCAGAGGTCGCACTACACTGACTTGTAGCTTTAGCTGAACACTGTGAGGAGGACACACTACACTAACTTGTAGCTTTAGCTGAACACTGTTCAGAGGACGCACTACACTAAATTGTAGCTTTAGCTGAACACTGTGCAGAGGTCGCACTACACTAACTTGTAGCTTTAGCTGAACACTGTGCAGAGGTCGCACTACACTAACTTGTAGCTTTAGCTGAACACTGTGGGGAGGACGCACTACACTAACTTGTAGCTTTAGCTGAACACTGTGTAGAGGTCGCATTACACTAACTTGTAGCTTTAGCTGAACACTGTGCACTACACTAACTTGTAGCTTTAGCTGAACACTGTTCAGAGGACGCACTACACTAACTTGTAGCTTTAGCTGAACACTGTGCACTACACTAACTTGTAGCTTTAGCTGAACACTGTGCAGAGGTCACACTACACTAACTTGTAGCTTTAGCTGAACACTGTGCACTAAACTAACTTGTAGCTTTAGCTGAACACTGTTCAGAGGACGCACTACACTAACTTGTAGCTTTAGCTGAACACTGTGCAGAGGTCGCACTACACTAACTTGTAGCTTTTGCTGAACACTGTGATGAGGACGCACTACACTAACTTGTAGCTTTAGCTGGACACTGTGCAGAGGTCGCACTACACTAACTTGTAGCTTTAGCTGAACACTGTGCACTACACTAACTTGTAGCTTTAGCTGAAAACTGTTCAGAGGACGCACTACACTAACTTGTAGCTTTAGCTGAACACTGTACAGAGGTCGCACTACACTAACTTGTAGCTTTAGCTGAACACTGTGAGGAGGACACACTACACTAACTTGTAGCTTTAGCTGAACACTGTTCAAAGGATGCACTACACTAACTTGTAGCTTTAGCTGAACACTGTGCAGAGGTCGCACTACACTAACTTGTAGCTTTAGCTGAACACTGTGGGGAGGACGCACTACACTAACTTGTAGCTTTAGCTGAACACTGTGCAGAGGTCGCACTACACTAACTTGTAGCTTTAGCTGAACACTGTGCACTAAACTAACTTGTAGCTTTAGCTGAACACTGTTCAGAGGACGCACTACACAAACTTGTAGCTTTAGCTGAACACTGTGCAGAGGTCGCACTACACTAACTTGTAGCTTTTGCTGAACACTGTGATGAGGACGCACTACACTAACTTGTAGCTTTAGCTGAACACTGTGCAGAGGTCGCACTACACTAACTTGTAGCTTTAGCTGAACACTGTGCACTACACTAACTTGTAGCTTTAGCTGAAAACTGTTCAGAGGTCGCACTACACTAACTTGTAGCTTTAGCTGAACACTGTGCACTACACTAACTTGTAGCTTTAGCTGAACACTGTGCACTACACTAACTTGTAGCTTTAGCTGAACACTGTGAGGCGGATGCACTACACTATCTTGTAGCTTTATCTGAACACTGTACAGAGGTCGCACTACACTAACTTGTAGCGTTAGCTGAACACTGTGAGGAGGACGTACTACACTAACTTGTAGCTTTAGCTGAACACTGTGCAGAGGTCGTACTACACTAACTTGTAGATTTAGCTGAACACTGTGCACTACACTAACTTGTAGCTTTAGATGAACACTGTTCAGAGGACGCACTACACTAACTTGTAGCTTTAGCTGAACACTGTGCAGAGGTCGCACTACACTAACTTGTAGCTTTAACTGAACCCTGTGAGGAGGACACACTACACTAACTTGTAGCTTTAGCTGAACACTGTTCAGAGGACGCACTACACTAAATTGTAGCTTTAGCTGAACACTGTGCAGAGGTCGCACTAAACTAAATTGTAGCTTTAGCTGAACACTGTGCAGAGGTCGCACTACACTAACTTGTAGCTTTAGCTAAACACTGTGGGGAGGACGCACTACACTAACTTGTAGCTTTAGCTGAACACTGTGCAGAGGTCGCATTACACTAACTTGTAGCTTTAGCTGAACACTGTGCACTACACTAACTTGTAGCTGTAGCTGAACACTGTTCAGAGGACGCACTACACTAACTTGTAGCTTTAGCTGAACACTGTGCACTACACTAACTTGTAGCTTTAGCTGAACACTGTGCAGAGGTCACACTACACTAACTTGTAGCTTTAGCTGAACACTGTGCACTAAACTAACTTGTAGCTTTAGCTGAACACTGTTCAGAGGACGCACTACACAAACTTGTAGCTTTAGCTGAACACTGTGCAGAGGTCGCACTACACTAACTTGTAGCTTTTGCTGAACACTGTGCAGAGGTCGCACTACACTAACTTGTAGCTTTAGCTGAACACTGTGCACTACACTAACTTGTAGCTTTAGCTGAAAACTGTTCAGAGGACGCACTACACTAACTTGTAGCTTTAGCTGAAAACTGTACAGAGGTCGCACTACACTAACTTGTAGCTTTAGCTGAACACTGTTCAGAGGATGCACTACACTAACTTGTAGCTTTAGCTGAACACTGTGCAGAGGTCGCACTACACTAACTTGTAGCTTTAGCTGAACACTGTGCAGAGGTCGCACTACACTAACTTGTAGCTTTAGCTGAACACTGTGGGGAGGACGCACTACACTAACTTGTAGCTTTAGCTGAACACTGTGCAGAGGTCGCACTACACTAACTTGTAGCTTTAGCTGAACACTGTGCACTACACTAACTTGTAGCTTTAGCTGAACACTGTTAAGAGGACGCACTACACTAACTTGTAGCTTTAGCTGAACACTGTGCAGAGGTCGCACTACACTAACTTGTAGCTTTTGCTGAACACTGTGAGGAGGACGCACTACACTAACTTGTAGCTTTAGCTGAACACTGTACAGAGATCGCACTACACTAATTTGTAGCTTTAGCTGAACAATGTGCACTACACTAACTTGTAGCTTTAGCTGAACACTGTGCAGAGGTCGCACTACACTGACTTGTAGCTTTAGCTGAACACTGTGAGGAGGACACACTACACTAACTTGTAGCTTTAGCTGAACACTGTTCAGAGGACGCACTACACTAAATTGTAGCTTTAGCTGAACACTGTGCAGAGGTCGCACTACACTAACTTGTAGCTTTAACTGAACACTGTGCAGAGGTCGCACTACACTAACTTGTAGCTTTAGCTGAACACTGTGGGGAGGACGCACTACACTAACTTGTAGCTTTAGCTGAACACTGTGCAGAGGTCGCATTACACTAACTTGTAGCTTTAGCTGAACACTGTGCACTACACTAACTTGTAGCTTTAGCTGAACACTGTTCAGAGGACGCACTACACTAACTTGTAGCTTTAGCTGAACACTGTGCACTACACTAACTTGTAGCTTTAGCTGAACACTGTGCAGAGGTCACACTACACTAACTTGTAGCTTTAGCTGAACACTGTGCACTAAACTAACTTGTAGCTTTAGCTGAACACTGTTCAGAGGACGCACTACACTAACTTGTAGCTTTAGCTGAACACTGTGCAGAGGTCGCACTACACTAACTTGTAGCTTTTGCTGAACACTGTGATGAGGACGCACTACACTAACTTGTAGCTTTAGCTGGACACTGTGCAGAGGTCGCACTACACTAACTTGTAGCTTTAGCTGAACACTGTGCACTACACTAACTTGTAGCTTTAGCTGAAAACTGTTCAGAGGACGCACTACACTAACTTGTAGCTTTAGCTGAACACTGTACAGAGGTCGCACTACACTAACTTGTAGCTTTAGCTGAACACTGTGAGGAGGACACACTACACTAACTTGTAGCTTTAGCTGAACACTGTTCAAAGGATGCACTACACTAACTTGTAGCTTTAGCTGAACACTGTGCAGAGGTCGCACTACACTAACTTGTAGCTTTAGCTGAACACTGTGGGGAGGACGCACTACACTAACTTGTAGCTTTAGCTGAACACTGTGCAGAGGTCGCACTACACTAACTTGTAGCTTTAGCTGAACACTGTGCACTACACTAACATGTAGCTTTAGCTGAACACTGTTAAGAGGACGCACTACACTAACTTGTAGCTTTAGCTGAACACTGTGCAGAGGTCGCACTACACTAACTTGTAGCTTTTGCTGAACACTGTGAGGAGGACGCACTACACTAACTTGTAGCTTTAGCTGAACACTGTGCAGAGATCGCACTACACTAACTTGTAGCTTTAGCTGAACAATGTGCACTACACTAACTTGTAGCTTTAGCTGAACACTGTGCAGAGGTCGCACTACACTGACTTGTAGCTTTAGCTGAACACTGCGCAGAGGTCGTACTACACTAACTTGTAGCTTTAGCTGAAAACTGTGGACTACACTAACTTGTAGCTTTAGCTGAACACTGTTCAGAGGATGCACTATACTAACTTGTAGCTTTAGCTGAACACTGTGCAGAGGTCGCAGTACATTAACTTGTAGCTTTAGCTGAACACTGTGAGGAGGACGCACTACACTAACTTGTAGCTTTAGCTGAACACTGTGCAGAGGTCGCACTACACTAACTTGTAGCTTTAGCTGAACACTGTGCACTACACTAACTTGTAGCTTTAGCTGAACACTGTGAGGAGGACGCACTACACTAACTTGTAGCTTTAGCTGAACACTGTGCAGAGGTCGCACTACACTAACTTGTAGCTTTAGCTGAACACTGTGCACTACACTAACTTGTAGCTTTAGCTGAACACTGTTCAGAGGACGCACTACACTAACTTGTAGCTTTAGCTGAACACTGTGCAGAGGTCGCACTACACTAACTTGTAGCTTTAGCTGAACACTGAGAAGGACGCACTACACTAACTTGTAGCTTTAGCTGAACACTGTGCAGAGGTCACACTACACTAACTTGTAGCTTTAGCTGAACACTGTGCACTACACTAACTTGTAGCTTTAGCTGAACACTGTTCAGAGGACGCACTACACTAACTTGTAGCTTTAGCTGAACACTGTGCAGAGGTCGCACTACACTAACTTGTAGCTTTAGCTGAACACTGTGAGGAGGACGCACTACACTAACTTGTAACTTTAGCTGAACACTGTGCAGAGGTCACACTACACTAACTTGTAGCTTTAGCTGAACACTGTGCACTACACTAACTTGTAGCTTTAACTGAAAACTGTGAGGAGAATGCACTACACTAACTTGTAGCTTTAGCTGAACACTGTGCAGAGGTCGCACTACACTAACTTGTAGCTTTAGCTGAACACTGTTTACTACACTAACTTGTAGCTTTAGCTGAACACTGTTCAGAGGACGCACTACACTAACTTGTAGCTTTAGCTGAACACTGTGCAGAGGTCGCACTACACTAACTTGTAGCTTTAGCTGAACACTGTGAGGAGGACGCACTACACTAACTTGTAGCTTTAGCTGAACACTATGCAGAGGTCACACTACACTAACTTGTAGCTTTAGCTGAACACTGTGCACTACACTAACTTGTAGCTTTGGCTGAACACTGTGAGTAGGACACACCACACTAACTTGTAGCTTTAGCTGAACACTGTGCACTACACTAACTTGTAGCTTTAGCTGAACACTGTTCAGAGGACGCACTACACTAACTTGTAGCTTTAGCTGAACACTGTGTACTACACTAACTTGTAGCTTTAGCTGAACACTGTAAGGAGGACGCACTACACTAACTTGTAGCTTTAGCTGAACACTGTGCAGAGGTGGCACTACACTAACTTCTAGCTTTAGCTGAACACTGTGCACTACACTAACTTGTAGCTTTAGCTGAACACTGTTCAGAGGTCACACTACACTAACTTGTAGCTTTAACTGAACACTGTGCACTACACTAACTTGTAGCTTTAGCTTAACACTGTGCAGAGGTCGCACTACACTAACTTGTAGCTTTAGCTGAACACTGTGCAGAGGTCGCACTACACTAACTTGTAGCTTTAGCTAAACACTGTGCAGAGGTCGCACTACACTAACTTGTAGCTTTAGCTGAACACTGTGCACTAAACTAACTTGTAGCTTTAACTGAACACTGTTCAGAGGACGCACTACACTAACTTGTAGCTTTAGCTGAACACTGTGCAGAGGTCGCACTACACTAACTTGTAGCTTTAGCTGAACACTGTGCACTACACTAACTTGTAGCTTTAGCTGAACACTGTGCACTACACTAACTTGTAGCTTTAGCTGAACACTGTGAGGAGGATGCACTACACTATCTTGTAGCTTTATCTGAACACTGTACAGAGGTCGCACTACACTAACTTGTAGCGTTAGCTGAACACTGTGAGGAGGACGTACTACACTAACTTGTAGCTTTAGCTGAACACTGTGCAGAGGTCGTACTACACTAACTTGTAGCTTTAGCTGAACACTGTGCACTACACTAACTTGTAGCTTTAGATGAACACTGTTCAGAGGACGCACTACACTAACTTGTAGCTTTAGCTGAACACTGTGCAGAGGTCGCACTACACTAACTTGTAGCTTTAGCTGAACACTGTGAGGAGGACACACTACACTAACTTGTAGCTTTAGCTGAACACTGTTCAGAGGACGCACTACACTAAATTGTAGCTTTAGCTGAACACTGTGCAGAGGTCGCACTACACTAAATTGTAGCTTTAGCTGAACACTGTGCAGAGGTCGCACTACACTAACTTGTAGCTTTAGCTAAACACTGTGGGGAGGACGCACTACACTAACTTGTAGCTTTAGCTGAACACTGTGCAGAGGTCGCATTACACTAACTTGTAGCTTTAGCTGAACACTGTGCACTACACTAACTTGTAGCTTTAGCTGAACACTGTTCAGAGGACGCACTACACTAACTTGTAGCTTTAGCTGAACACTGTGCACTACACTAACTTGTAGCTTTAGCTGAACACTGTGCAGAGGTCACACTACACTAACTTGTAGCTTTAGCTGAACACTGTGCACTAAACTAACTTGTAGCTTTAGCTGAACACTGTTCAGAGGACGCACTACACTAACTTGTAGCTTTAGCTGAACACTGTGCAGAGGTCGCACTACACTAACTTGTAGCTTTTGCTGAACACTGTGATGAGGACGCACTACACTAACTTGTAGCTTTAGCTGAACACTGTGCAGAGGTCGCACTACACTAACTTGTAGCTTTAGCTGAACACTGTGCACTACACTAACTTGTAGCTTTAGCTGAAAACTGTTCAGAGGACGCACTACACTAACTTGTAGCTTTAGCTGAACACTGTACAGAGGTCGCACTACACTAACTTGTAGCTTTAGCTGAACACTGTTCAGAGGATGCACTACACTAACTTGTAGCTTTAGCTGAACACTGTGCAGAGGTCGCACTACACTAACTTGTAGCTTTAGCTGAACACTGTGCAGAGGTCGCACTACACTAACTTGTAGCTTTAGCTGAGCACTGTGGGGAGGACGCACTACACTAACTTGTAGCTTTAGCTGAACACTGTGCAGAGGTCGCACTACACTAACTTGTAGCTTTAGCTGAACACTGTGCACTACACTAACTTGTAGCTTTAGCTGAACACTGTTAAGAGGACGCACTACACTAACTTGTAGCTTTAGCTGAACACTGTGCAGAGGTCGCACTACACTAACTTGTAGCTTTTGCTGAACACTGTGAGGAGGACGCACTACACTAACTTGTAGCTTTAGCTGAACACTGTGCAGAGATCGCACTACACTAACTTGTAGCTTTAGCTGAACAATGTGCACTACACTAACTTGTAGCTTTAGCTGAACACTGTGCAGAGGTCGCACTACACTAACTTGTAGCTTTAGCTGAACACTGTGCAGAGGTCGTACTACACTAACTTGTAGCTTTAGCTGAAAACTGTGCACTACACTAACTTGTAGCTTTAGCTGAACACTGTTCAGAGGATGCACTATACTAACTTGTAGCTTTAGCTGAACACTGTGCAGAGGTCGCAGTACATTAACTTGTAGCTTTAGCTGAACACTGTGAGGAGGACGCACTACACTAACTTGTAGCTTTAGCTGAACACTGTGCAGAGGTCGCACTACACTAACTTGTAGCTTTAGCTGAACACTGTGCACTACACTAACTTGTAGCTTTAGCTGAACACTGTTCAGAGGACGCACTACACTAACTTGTAGCTTTAGCTGAACACTGTGCAGAGGTCGCACTACACTAACTTGTAGCTTTAGCTGAACACTGAGAAGGACGCACTACACTAACTTGTAGCTTTAGCTGAACACTGTGCAGAGGTCACACTACACTAACTTGTAGCTTTAGCTGAACACTGTGCACTACACTAACTTGTAGCTTTAGCTGAACACTGTTCAGAGGACGCACTACACTAACTTGTAGCTTTAGCTGAACACTGTGCAGAGGTCGCACTACACTAACTTGTAGCTTTAGCTGAACACTGTGAGGAGGACGCACTACACTAACTTGTAACTTTAGCTGAACACTGTGCAGAGGTCACACTACACTAACTTGTAGCTTTAGCTGAACACTGTGCACTACACTAACTTGTAGCTTTAACTGAAAACTGTGAGGAGAATGCACTACACTAACTTGTAGCTTTAGCTGAACACTGTGCAGAGGTCGCACTACACTAACTTGTAGCTTTAGCTGAACACTGTGTACTACACTAACTTGTAGCTTTAGCTGAACACTGTAAGGAGGACGCACTACACTAACTTGTAGCTTTAGCTGAACACTGTGCAGAGGTGGCACTACACTAACTTCTAGCTTTAGCTGAACACTGTGCACTACACTAAATAATAGCTTTAGCTGAACACTGTTCAGAGGACGCACTACACTAATTTGTAGCTTTAGCTGAACACTGTGCAGAGGTCGCACTACACTAACTTGTAGCTTTAGCTGAACACTGTGAGGAGGACGCACTACACTAACTTGTAGCTTTAGCTGAACACTGTGCAGAGGTCGCACTACACTAACTTGTAGCTTTAGCTGAACACTGTGCACTACACTAACTTGTAGCTTTAGCTGAACACTGTTCAGAGGACGCACTACACTAAATTGTAGCTTTAGCTGAACACTGTGCAGAGGTCGCACTACACTAACTTGTAGCTTTAGCTGAACACTGTGCAGAGGACGCACTACACTAACTTGTAGCTTTAGCTGAACACTGTGCAGAGGTCGCACTACACTAACTTGTAGCTTTAGCTGAACACTGTGCACTACACTAACTTGTAGCTTTAGCTGAACACTGTTCAGAGGACGCACTACACTAACTTGTAGCTTTAGCTGAACACTGTGCAGAGGTCGCACTACACTAACTTGTAGCTTTAGCTGAACACTGAGAAGGACGCACTACACTAACTTGTAGCTTTAGCTGAACACTGTGCAGAGGTCACACTACACTAACTTGTAGCTTTAGCTGAACACTGTGCACTACACTAACTTGTAGCTTTAGCTGAACACTGTTCAGAGGACGCACTACACTAACTTGTAGCTTTAGCTGAACACTGTGCAGAGGTCGCACTACACTAACTTGTAGCTTTAGCTGAACACTGTGAGGAGGACGCACTACACTAACTTGTAACTTTAGCTGAACACTGTGCAGAGGTCACACTACACTAACTTGTAGCTTTAGCTGAACACTGTGCACTACACTAACTTGTAGCTTTAACTGAAAACTGTGAGGAGAATGCACTACACTAACTTGTAGCTTTAGCTGAACACTGTGCAGAGGTCGCACTACACTAACTTGTAGCTTTAGCTGAACACTGTGTACTACACTAACTTGTAGCTTTAGCTGAACACTGTAAGGAGGACGCACTACACTAAATTGTAGCTTTAGCTGAACACTGTGCAGAGGTAGCACTACACTAACTTCTAGCTTTAGCTGAACACTGTGCACTACACTAACTTATAGCTTTAGCTGAACACTGTTCAGAGGACGCACTACACTAATTTGTAGCTTTAGCTGAACACTGTGCAGAGGTCGCACTACACTAACTTGTAGCTTTAGCTGAACACTGTGAGGAGGACGCACTACACTAACTTGTAGCTTTAGCTGAACACTGTGCAGAGGTCGCACTACACTAACTTGTAGCTTTAGCTGAACACTGTGCACTACACTAACTTGTAGCTTTAGCTGAACACTGTGAGGAGGACGCACTACACTAACTTGTAGCTTTAGCTGAACACTGTGCACTACACTAACTTGTAGCTTTAGCTGAACACTGTGCAGAGGTCCCACTACACTAACTTGTAGCTTTAGCTGAACACTGTGCACTACACTAACTTGTAGCTTTAGCTGAACACTGTGAGGAGGATGCACTACACTAACTTGTAGCTTTAGCTGAACACTGTGCAGAGATCGCACTGCACTAACTTGTAGCTTTACCTGAACACTGTGCACTACACTAACTTGTAGCTTTAGCTGAACACTGTTCAGAGGACGCACTACACTAACTTGTAGCTTTAGCTGAACACTGTGCAGAGGTCGCACTACACTAACTTGTAGCTTTAGCTGAACACTGTGCACTACACTAACTTGTAGCTTTAGCTGAACACTGTGAGAAGGACGCACTACACTAACTTGTAGCTTTAGCTGAACACTGTGCACTATACTAACTTGTAGCTTTAGCTGAACACTGTGCAGAGGTCGCACTACACTAACTTGTAGCTTTAGCTGAACACTGTGCACTACACTAACTTGTAGCTTTAGCTGAACACTGTGAGGAGGACGCACTACACTAACTTGTAGCTTTAGCTGAACACTGTGCACTACACTAACTTGTAGCTTTAGCTGAACACTGTGCAGGAGGTCGCACTACACTAACTTGTAGCTTTAACTGAACACTGTGCACTACACTAACTTGTAGCTTTAGCTGAACACTGTTCAGAGGACGCACTACACTAACTTGTAGCTTTAGCTGAACACTGTGCAGAGGTGGCACTACACTAACTTGTAGCTTTAGCTGAACACTGTGCACTACACTAACTTATAGCTTTAGCTGAACACTGTTCAGAGGACGAACTACACTAACTTGTAGCTTTAGCTGAACACTGTGCAGAGGTCGCACTACACTAACTTGTAGCTTTAGCTGAACACTGTGAGGAGGACGCACTACACTAACTTGTAGCTTTAGCTGAACACTGTGCACTACACTAACTTGTAGCTTTAGCTGAACACTGTGAGGAGGACGCACTACACTAACTTGTAGCTTTAGCTGAACACTGTGCACTACACTAACTTGTAGCTTTAGCTGAACACTGTGCAGAGGTCCCACTACACTAACTTGTAGCTTTAGCTGAACACTGTGCACTACACTAACTTGTAGCTTTAGCTGAACACTGTGAGGAGGATGCACTACACTAACTTGTAGCTTTAGCTGAACACTGTGCAGAGGTCGCACTGCACTAACTTGTAGCTTTATCTGAACACTGTGAGCAGGACGCACTACACTAACTTGTAGCTTTAGCTGAACACTGTGCACTACACTAACTTGTAGCTTTAGCTGAACACTGTGCAGAGGTCCCACTACACTAACTTGTAGCTTTAGCTGAACACTGTGCACTACACTAACTTATAGCTTTAGCTGAACAC
Organism: Lithobates septentrionalis; assembly: GCA_037952835.1. Classification (NCBI taxonomy): domain Eukaryota; kingdom Metazoa; phylum Chordata; class Amphibia; order Anura; family Ranidae; genus Lithobates; species Lithobates septentrionalis. The sequence continues at coordinate 333,863 of JBBDGP010002495.1, read as the reverse complement.
TGTGAGGAGGATGCACTACACTAACTTGTAGCTTTAGCTGAAACACTGTGCAGAGGTCGCACTGCACTAACTTGTAGCTTTAGCTGAACACTGTGAGGAGGACGCACTACACTAACTTGTAGCTTTAGCTGAACACTGTGCAGAGGTCGCACTACACTAACTTGTAGCTTTAGCTGAACACTGTGCACTACACTAACTTGTAGCTTTAGCTGAACACTGTGAGGAGGACGCACTACACTAACTTGTAGCTTTAGCTGAACACTGTGCACTACACTAATTTGTAGCTTTAGCTGAACACTGTGCAGAGGTTCCACTACACTAACTTGTAGCTTTAGCTGAACACTGTACACTACACTAACTTGTAGCTTTAGCTGAACACTGTGAGGAGGATGCACTACACTAACTTGTAGCTTTAGCTGAACACTGTGCAGAGGTCGCACTGCACTAACTTGTAGCTTTAGCTGAACACTGTGCACTACACTAACTTGTAGCTTTAGCTGAACACTGTTCAGAGGACGCACTACACTAACTTGTAGCTTTAGCTGAACACTGCGCAGAGGTCGCACTACACTAAGTTGTAGCTTTAGCTGAACACTGTGAGGAGGACGCACTACACTAACTTGTAGCTTTAGCTGAACACTGTGCAGAGGTTGCACTGCACTAACTTGTAGCTTTAGCTGAACACTGTGCACTACACTAACTTGTAACTTTAGCTAAACACTGTTCAGAGGACGCACTGCACTAACTTGTAGCTTTAGCTGAACACTGTGCAGAGATCGCACTACACTAACTTGTAGCTTTAGCTGAACACTGTGCACTACACTAACTTGTAGCTTTAGCTGAACACTGTGAGGAGGACGCACTACACTAACTTGTAGCTTTAGCTGAACACTGTGCACTACACTAACTTGTAGCTTTAGCTGAACACTGTGCAGAGGTCGCACTACACTAACTTGTAGCTTTAGCTGAACACTGTGCACTACACTAACTTGTAGCTTTAGCTGAACACTGTGAGGAGGACGCACTACACTAACTTGTAGCTTTAGCTGAACACTGTGCACTACACTAACTTGTAGCTTTAGCTGAACACTGTTCAGAGGACGCACTACACTAACTTGTAGCTTTAGCTTAACACTGTGCAGAGGTCGCACTACACTAACTTGTAGCTTTAGCTGAACACTGTTCAGAGGACGCACTGCACTAACTTGTAGCTTTAGCTGAACACTGTGCAGAGGTCGCACTACACTAACTTGTAGTTTTAGCTTAACACTGTGCACTACACTAGCTTTTAGCTTTAGCTGAACACTGTTCAGAGGACGCACTACACTAACTTGTAGCTTTAGCTGAACACTGTGCAGAGGTCGCACTACACCAACTTGTAGCTTTAGCTGAACACTGTGAGGAGGACGCACTACACTAACTTGTAGCTTTAGCTGAACACTGTGCACTACACTAACTTGTAGCTTTAGCTGAATACTGTTTAGAGGACACACTACACTAACTTGTAGGTTTAACTGAACACTGTGCACTACACTAACTTGTAGCTTTAGCTGAACACTGTGCAGAGGTCGCACTACACTAACTTGTAGCTTTAGCTGAACACTGTGCAGAGGTCGCACTACACTAACTTGTAGCTTTAGCTGAACACTGTGTACTACACTAACTTGTAGCTTTAGCTGAACACTGTAAGGAGGACGCACTACACTAACTTGTAGCTTTAGCTGAACACTGTGCAGAGGTGGCACTACACTAACTTCTAGCTTTAGCTGAACACTGTGCACTACACTAACTTATAGCTTTAGCTGAACACTGTTCAGAGGACGCACTACACTAATTTGTAGCTTTAGCTGAACACTGTGCAGAGGTCGCACTACACTAACTTGTAGCTTTAGCTGAACAATGTGAGGAGGACGTACTACACTAACTTGTAGCTTTATCTGAACACTGTGCAGAGGTCGCACTACACTAACTTGTAGCGTTAGCTGAACACTGTGAGGAGGACGTACTACACTAACTTGTAGCTTTAGCTGAACACTGTGCAGAGGTCGTACTACACTAACTTGTAGCTTTAGCTGAACACTGTGCACTACACTAACTTGTAGCTTTAGATGAACACTGTTCAGAGGACGCACTACACTAACTTGTAGCTTTAGCTGAACACTGTGCAGAGGTCGCACTACACTAACTTGTAGCTTTAGCTGAACACTGTGAGGAGGACACACTACACTAACTTGTAGCTTTAGCTGAACACTGTTCAGAGGACGCACTACACTAAATTGTAGCTTTAGCTGAACACTGTGCAGAGGTCGCACTACACTAACTTGTAGCTTTAGCTGAACACTGTGCAGAGGTCGCACTACACTAACGTGTAGCTTTAGCTGAACACTGTGGGGAGGACGCACTACACTAACTTGTAGCTTTAGCTGAACACTGTGCAGAGGTCGCATTACACTAACTTGTAGCTTTAGCTGAACACTGTGCACTACACTAACTTGTAGCTTTAGCTGAACACTGTGCAGAGGTCACACTACACTAACTTGTAGCTTTAGCTGAACACTGTGCACTAAACTAACTTGTAGCTTTAGCTGAACACTGTTCAGAGGACGCACTACACTAACTTGTAGCTTTAGCTGAACACTGTGCAGAGGTCGCACTACACTAACTTGTAGCTTTTGCTGAACACTGTGATGAGGTCGCACTACACTAACTTGTAGCTTTAGCTGAACACTGTGCACTACACTAACTTGTAGCTTTAGCTGAAAACTGTTCAGAGGACGCACTACACTAACTTGTAGCTTTAGCTGAACACTGTACAGAGGTCGCACTACACTAACTTGTAGCTTTAGCTGAACACTGTGAGGAGGACACACTACACTAACTTGTAGCTTTAGCTGAACACTGTTCAGAGGATGCACTACACTAACTTGTAGCTTTAGCTGAACACTGTGCAGAGGTCGCACTACACTAACTTGTAGCTTTAGCTGAACACTGTGCAGAGGTCGCACTACACTAACTTGTAGCTTTAGCTGAACACTGTGGGGAGGACGCACTACACTAACTTGTAGCTTTAGTTGAACACTGTGCAGAGGTCGCACTACACTAACTTGTAGCTTTAGCTGAACACTGTGCACTACACTAACTTGTAGCTTTAGCTGAACACTGTTAAGAGGACGCACTACACTAACTTGTAGCTTTAGCTGAACACTGTGCAGAGGTCGCACTACACTAACTTGTAGCTTTTGCTGAACACTGTGAGGAGGACGCACTACACTAACTTGTAGCTTTAGCTGAACACTGTGCAGTGATCGCACTACACTAACTTGTAGCTTTAGCTGAACAATGTGCACTACACTAACTTGTAGCTTTAGCTGAACACTGTGCAGAGGTCGCACTACACTAACTTGTAGCTTTAGCTGAACACTGTGCAGAGGTCGTACTACACTAACTTGTCGCTTTAGCTGAAAACTGTGCACTACACTAACTTGTAGCTTTAGCTGAACACTGTTCAGAGGATGCACTATACTAACTTGTAGCTTTAGCTGAACACTATGCAGAGGTCGCAGTACATTAACTTGTAGCTTTAGCTGAACACTGTGAGGAGGACGCACTACACTAACTTGTAGCTTTAGCTGAACACTGTGCAGAGGTCGCACTACACTAACTTGTAGCTTTAGCTGAACACTGTGCACTACACTAACTTGTAGCTTTAGCTGAACACTGTTCAGAGGACGCACTACACTAACTTGTAGCTTTAGCTGAACACTGTGCAGAGGTCGCACTACACTAACTTGTAGCTTTAGCGGAACACTGAGAAGGACGCACTACACTAACTTGTAGCTTTAGCTGAACACTGTGCAGAGGTCACACTACACTAACTTGTAGCTTTAGCTGAACACTGTGCACTACACTAACTTGTAGCTTTAGCTGAACACTGTTCAGAGGACGCACTACACTAACTTGTAGCTTTAGCTGAACACTGTGCAGAGGTCGCACTACACTAACTTGTAGCTTTAGCTGAACACTGTGAGGAGGACGCACTACACTAACTTGTAACTTTAGCTGAACACTGTGCAGAGGTCACACTACACTAACTTGTAGCTTTAGCTGAACACTGTGCACTACACTAACTTGTAGCTTTAACTGAAAACTGTGAGGAGAATGCACTACACTAACTTGTAGCTTTAGCTGAACACTGTGCAGAGGTCGCACTACACTAACTTGTAGCTTTAGCTGAACACTGTGCACTACACTAACTTGTAGCTTTAGCTGAACACTGTTCAGAGGACGCACTACACTAACTTGTAGCTTTAGCTGAACACTGTGCAGAGGTCGCACTACACTAACTTGTAGCTTTAGCTGAACACTGTGAGGAGGGACGCACTACACTAACTTGTAGCTTTAGCTGAACACTATGCAGAGGTCACACTACACTAACTTGTAGCTTTAGCTGAACACTGTGCACTACACTAACTTGTAGCTTTGGCTGAACACTGTGAGTAGGACACACCACACTAACTTGTAGCTTTAGCTGAACACTGTGCACTACACTAACTTGTAGCTTTAGCTGAACACTGTGCAGAGGTCGCACTACACTAACTTGTAGCTTTAGCTGAACACTGTGTACTACACTAACTTGTAGCTTTAGCTGAACACTGTAAGGAGGACGCACTACACTAACTTGTAGCTTTAGCTGAACACTGTGCAGAGGTGGCACTACACTAACTTCTAGCTTTAGCTGAACACTGTGCACTACACTAACTTGTAGCTTTAGCTGAACACTGTGCAGAGGTCGCACTACACTAACTTGTAGCTTTAACTGAACACTGTGCACTACACTAACTTGTAGCTTTAGCTTAACACTGTGCAGAGGTCGCACTACACTAACTTGTAGCTTTAGCTGAACACTGTGCAGAGGTCGCACTACACTAACTTGTAGCTTTAGCTAAACACTGTGCAGAGGTCGCACTACACTAACTTGTAGCTTTAGCTGAACACTGTGCACTACACTAACTTGTAGCTTTAACTGAACACTGTTCAGAGGACGCACTACACTAACTTGTAGCTTTAGCTGAACACTGTGCACTACACTAACTTGTAGCTTTAGCTGAACACTGTGCAGAGGTCGCACTACACTAACTTGTAGCTTTAGCTGAACACTGTGCACTACACTAACTTGTAGCTTTAGCTGAACACTGTGCACTACACTAACTTGTAGCTTTAGCTGAACACTGTGAGGCGGATGCACTACACTATCTTGTAGCTTTATCTGAACACTGTACAGAGGTCGCACTACACTAACTTGTAGCGTTAGCTGAACACTGTGAGGAGGACGTACTACACTAACTTGTAGCTTTAGCTGAACACTGTGCAGAGGTTGTACTACACTAACTTGTAGCTTTAGCTGAACACTGTGCACTACACTAACTTGTAGCTTTAGCTGAACACTGTTCAGAGGACGCACTACACTAACTTGTAGCTTTAGCTGAACACTGTGCAGAGGTCGCACTACACTAACTTGTAGCTTTAGCTGAACACTGTGAGGAGGACGCACTACACTAACTTGTAACTTTAGCTGAACACTGTGCAGAGGTCACACTACACTAACTTGTAGCTTTAGCTGAACACTGTGCACTACACTAACTTGTAGCTTTAACTGAAAACTGTGAGGAGAATGCACTACACTAACTTGTAGCTTTAGCTGAACACTGTGCAGAGGTCGCACTACACTAACTTGTAGCTTTAGCTGAACACTGTGCACTACACTAACTTGTAGCTTTAGCTGAACACTGTTCAGAGGACGCACTACACTAACTTGTAGCTTTAGCTGAACACTGTGCAGAGGTCGCACTACACTAACTTGTAGCTTTAGCTGAACACTGTGAGGAGGACGCACTACACTAACTTGTAGCTTTAGCTGAACACTATGCAGAGGTCACACTACACTAACTTGTAGCTTTAGCTGAACACTGTGCACTACACTAACTTGTAGCTTTGGCTGAACACTGTGAGTAGGACACACCACACTAACTTGTAGCTTTAGCTGAACACTGTGCACTACACTAACTTGTAGCTTTAGCTGAACACTGTAAGGAGGACGCACTACACTAACTTGTAGCTTTAGCTGAACACTGTGCAGAGGTGGCACTACACTAACTTCTAGCTTTAGCTGAACACTGTGCACTACACTAACTTGTAGCTTTAGCTGAACACTGTGCAGAGGTCGCACTACACTAACTTGTAGCTTTAACTGAACACTGTGCACTACACTAACTTGTAGCTTTAGCTTAACACTGTGCAGAGGTCGCACTACACTAACTTGTAGCTTTAGCTGAACACTGTGCAGAGGTCGCACTACACTAACTTGTAGCTTTAGCTAAACACTGTGCAGAGGTCGCACTACACTAACTTGTAGCTTTAGCTGAACACTGTGCACTACACTAACTTGTAGCTTTAACTGAACACTGTTCAGAGGACGCACTACACTAACTTGTAGCTTTAGCTGAACACTGTGCACTACACTAACTTGTAGCTTTAGCTGAACACTGTGCAGAGGTCGCACTACACTAACTTGTAGCTTTAGCTGAACACTGTGCACTACACTAACTTGTAGCTTTAGCTGAACACTGTGCACTACACTAACTTGTAGTTTTAGCTGAACACTGTGAGGCGGATGCACTACACTATCTTGTAGCTTTATCTGAACACTGTACAGAGGTCGCACTACACTAACTTGTAGCGTTAGCTGAACACTGTGAGGAGGACGTACTACACTAACTTGTAGCTTTAGCTGAACACTGTGCAGAGGTCGTACTACACTAACTTGTAACTTTAGCTGAACACTGTGCACTACACTAACTTGTAGCTTTAGATGAACACTGTTCAGAGGACGCACTACACTAACTTGTAGCTTTAGCTGAACACTGTGCAGAGGTCGCACTACACTAACTTGTAGCTTTAGCTGAACACTGTGAGGAGGACGCACTACACTAACTTGTAGCTTTAGCTGAACACTATGCAGAGGTCACACTACACTAACTTGTAGCTTTAGCTGAACACTGTGCACTACACTAACTTGTAGCTTTGGCTGAACACTGTGAGTAGGACACACCACACTAACTTGTAGCTTTAGCTGAACACTGTGCACTACACTAACTTGTAGCTTTAGCTGAACACTGTGCAGAGGTCGCACTACACTAACTTGTAGCTTTAGCTGAACACTGTGTACTACACTAACTTGTAGCTTTAGCTGAACACTGTAAGGAGGACGCACTACACTAACTTGTAGCTTTAGCTGAACACTGTGCAGAGGTGGCACTACACTAACTTCTAGCTTTAGCTGAACACTGTGCACTACACTAACTTGTAGCTTTAGCTGAACACTGTGCAGAGGTCGCACTACACTAACTTGTAGCTTTAACTGAACACTGTGCACTACACTAACTTGTAGCTTTAGCTTAACACTGTGCAGAGGTCGCACTACACTAACTTGTAGCTTTAGCTGAACACTGTGCAGAGGTCGCACTACACTAACTTGTAGCTTTAGCTAAACACTGTGCAGAGGTCGCACTACACTAACTTGTAGCTTTAGCTGAACACTGTGCACTACACTAACTTGTAGCTTTAACTGAACACTGTTCAGAGGACGCACTACACTAACTTGTAGCTTTAGCTGAACACTGTGCACTACACTAACTTGTAGCTTTAGCTGAACACTGTGCAGAGGTCGCACTACACTAACTTGTAGCTTTAGCTGAACACTGTGCACTACACTAACTTGTAGCTTTAGCTGAACACTGTGCACTACACTAACTTGTAGTTTTAGCTGAACACTGTGAGGCGGATGCACTACACTATCTTGTAGCTTTATCTGAACACTGTACAGAGGTCGCACTACACTAACTTGTAGCGTTAGCTGAACACTGTGAGGAGGACGTACTACACTAACTTGTAGCTTTAGCTGAACACTGTGCAGAGGTCGTACTACACTAACTTGTAGCTTTAGCTGAACACTGTGCACTACACTAACTTGTAGCTTTAGATGAACACTGTTCAGAGGACGCACTACACTAACTTGTAGCTTTAGCTGAACACTGTGCAGAGGTCGCACTACACTAACTTGTAGCTTTAGCTGAACACTGTGAGGAGGACACACTACACTAACTTGTAGCTTTAGCTGAACACTGTTCAGAGGACGCACTACACTAAATTGTAGCTTTAGCTGAACACTGTGCAGAGGTCGCACTACACTAAATTGTAGCTTTAGCTGAACACTGTGCAGAGGTCGCACTACACTAACTTGTAGCTTTAGCTAAACACTGTGGGGAGGACGCACTACACTAACTTGTAGCTTTAGCTGAACACTGTGCAGAGGTCGCATTACACTAACTTGTAGCTTTAGCTGAACACTGTGCACTACACTAACTTGTAGCTTTAGCTGAACACTGTTCAGAGGACGCACTACACTAACTTGTAGCTTTAGCTGAACACTGTGCACTACACTAACTTGTAGCTTTAGCTGAACACTGTGCAGAGGTCACACTACACTAACTTGTAGCTTTAGCTGAACACTGTGCACTAAACTAACTTGTAGCTTTAGCTGAACACTGTTCAGAGGACGCACTACACTAACTTGTAGCTTTAGCTGAACACTGTGCAGAGGTCGCACTACACTAACTTGTAGCTTTTGCTGAACACTGTGATGAGGACGCACTACACTAACTTGTAGCTTTAGCTGAACACTGTGCAGAGGTCGCACTACACTAACTTGTAGCTTTAGCTGAACACTGTGCACTACACTAACTTGTAGCTTTAGCTGAAAACTGTTCAGAGGACGCACTACACTAACTTGTAGCTTTAGCTGAACACTGTACAGAGGTCGCACTACACTAACTTGTAGCTTTAGCTGAACACTGTTCAGAGGATGCACTACACTAACTTGTAGCTTTAGCTGAACACTGTGCAGAGGTCGCACTACACTAACTTGTAGCTTTAGCTGAACACTGTGCAGAGGTCGCACTACACTAACTTGTAGCTTTAGCTGAACACTGTGGGGAGGACGCACTACACTAACTTGTAGCTTTAGCTGAACACTGTGCAGAGGTCGCACTACACTAACTTGTAGCTTTAGCTGAACACTGTGCACTACACTAACTTGTAGCTTTAGCTGAACACTGTTAAGAGGACGCACTACACTAACTTGTAGCTTTAGCTGAACACTGTGCAGAGGTCGCACTACACTAACTTGTAGCTTTTGCTGAATACTGTGAGGAGGACGCACTACACTAACTTGTAGCTTTAGCTGAACACTGTACAGAGATCGCACTACACTAATTTGTAGCTTTAGCTGAACAATGTGCACTACACTAACTTGTAGCTTTAGCTGAACACTGTGCAGAGGTCGCACTACACTAACTTGTAGCTTTAGCTGAACACTGTGAGGAGGACACACTACACTAACTTGTAGCTTTAGCTGAACACTGTTCAGAGGACGCACTACACTAAATTGTAGCTTTAGCTGAACACTGTGCAGAGGTCGCACTACACTAACTTGTAGCTTTAGCTGAACACTGTGCAGAGGTCGCACTACACTAACTTGTAGCTTTAGCTGAACACTGTGGGGAGGACGCACTACACTAACTTGTAGCTTTAGCTGAACACTGTGCAGAGGTCGCATTACACTAACTTGTAGCTTTAGCTGAACACTGTGCACTACACTAACTTGTAGCTTTAGCTGAACACTGTTCAGAGGACGCACTACACTAACTTGTAGCTTTAGCTGAACACTGTGCACTACACTAACTTGTAGCTTTAGCTGAACACTGTGCAGAGGTCACACTACGCTAACTTGTAGCTTTAGCTGAACACTGTGCACTAAACTAACTTGTAGCTTTAGCTGAACACTGTTCAGAGGACGCACTACACTAACTTGTAGCTTTAGCTGAACACTGTGCAGAGGTCGCACTACACTAACTTGTAGCTTTTGCTGAACACTGTGATGAGGACGCACTACACTAACTTGTAGCTTTAGCTGGACACTGTGCAGAGGTCGCACTACACTAACTTGTAGCTTTAGCTGAACACTGTGCACTACACTAACTTGTAGCTTTAGCTGAAAACTGTTCAGAGGACGCACTACACTATCTTGTAGCTTTAGCTGAACACTGTACAGAGGTCACACTACACTAACTTGTAGCTTTAGCTGAACACTGTGAGGAGGACACACTACACTAACTCGTAGCTTTAGCTGAACACTGTTCAGAGGATGCACTACACTAACTTGTAGCTTTAGCTGAACACTGTGCAGAGGTCGCACTACACTAACTTGTAGCTTTAGCTGAACACTGTGGGGAGGACGCACTACACTAACTTGTAGCTTTAGCTGAACACTGTGCAGAGGTCGCACTACACTAACTTGTAGCTTTAGCTGAACACTGTGCACTACACTAACTTGTAGCTTTAGCTGAACACTGTTAAGAGGACGCACTACACTAACTTGTAGCTTTAGCTGAACACTGTGCAGAGGTCGCACTACACTAACTTGTAGCTTTTGCTGAACACTGTGAGCAGGACGCACTACACTAACTTGTAGCTTTAGCTGAACACTGTGCAGAGATCGCACTACACTAACTTGTAGCTTTAGCTGAACAATGTGCACTACACTAACTTGTAGCTTTAGCTGAACACTGTGCAGAGGTCGCACTACACTGACTTGTAGCTTTAGCTGAACACTGTGCAGAGGTCGTACTACACTAACTTGTAGCTTTAGCTGAAAACTGTGCACTACACTAACTTGTAGCTTTAGCTGAACACTGTTCAGAGGATACACTATACTAACTTGTAGCTTTAGCTGAACACTGTGCAGAGGTCGCAGTACATTAACTTGTAGCTTTAGCTGAACACTGTGAGGAGGACGCACTACACTAACTTGTAGCTTTAGCTGAACACTGTGCAGAGGTCGCACTACACTAACTTGTAGCTTTAGCTGAACACTGTGCACTACACTAACTTGTAGCTTTAGCTGAACACTGTTCAGAGGACGCACTACACTAACTTGTAGCTTTAGCTGAACACTGTGCAGAGGTCGCACTACACTAACTTGTAGCTTTAGCTGAACACTGAGAAGGACGCACTACACTAACTTGTAGCTTTAGCTGAACACTGTGCAGAGGTCACACTACACTAACTTGTAGCTTTAGCTGAACACTGTGCACTACACTAACTTGTAGCTTTAGCTGAACACTGTTCAGAGGACGCACTACACTAACTTGTAGCTTTAGCTGAACACTGTGCAGAGGTCGCACTACACTAACTTGTAGCTTTAGCTGAACACTGTGGGGAGGACGCACTACACTAACTTGTAGCTTTAGCTGAACACTGTGCAGAGGTCGCACTACACTAACTTGTAGCTTTAGCTGAACACTGTGCACTACACTAACTTGTAGCTTTAGCTGAACACTGTTAAGAGGACGCACTACACTAACTTGTAGCTTTAGCTGAACACTGTGCAGAGGTCGCACTACACTAACTTGTAGCTTTTGCTGAATACTGTGAGGAGGACGCACTACACTAACTTGTAGCTTTAGCTGAACACTGTACAGAGATCGCACTACACTAATTTGTAGCTTTAGCTGAACAATGTGCACTACACTAACTTGTAGCTTTAGCTGAACACTGTGCAGAGGTCGCACTACACTAACTTGTAGCTTTAGCTGAACACTGTGAGGAGGACACACTACACTAACTTGTAGCTTTAGCTGAACACTGTTCAGAGGACGCACTACACTAAATTGTAGCTTTAGCTGAACACTGTGCAGAGGTCGCACTACACTAACTTGTAGCTTTAGCTGAACACTGTGCAGAGGTCGCACTACACTAACTTGTAGCTTTAGCTGAACACTGTTCAGAGGATGCACTACACTAACTTGTAGCTTTAGCTGAACACTGTGCAGAGGTCGCACTACACTAACTTGTAGCTTTAGCTGAACACTGTGCAGAGGTCGCACTACACTAACTTGTAGCTTTAGCTGAACACTGTGGGGAGGACGCACTACACTAACTTGTAGCTTTAGCTGAACACTGTGCAGAGGTCGCACTACACTAACTTGTAGCTTTAGCTGAACACTGTGCACTACACTAACTTGTAGCTTTAGCTGAACACTGTTAAGAGGACGCACTACACTAACTTGTAGCTTTAGCTGAACACTGTGCAGAGGTCGCACTACACTAACTTGTAGCTTTTGCTGAATACTGTGAGGAGGACGCACTACACTAACTTGTAGCTTTAGCTGAACACTGTACAGAGATCGCACTACACTAATTTGTAGCTTTAGCTGAACAATGTGCACTACACTAACTTGTAGCTTTAGCTGAACACTGTGCAGAGGTCGCACTACACTAACTTGTAGCTTTAGCTGAACACTGTGAGGAGGACACACTACACTAACTTGTAGCTTTAGCTGAACACTGTTCAGAGGACGCACTACACTAAATTGTAGCTTTAGCTGAACACTGTGCAGAGGTCGCACTACACTAACTTGTAGCTTTAGCTGAACACTGTGCAGAGGTCGCACTACACTAACTTGTAGCTTTAGCTGAACACTGTGGGGAGGACGCACTACACTAACTTGTAGCTTTAGCTGAACACTGTGCAGAGGTCGCATTACACTAACTTGTAGCTTTAGCTGAACACTGTGCACTACACTAACTTGTAGCTTTAGCTGAACACTGTTCAGAGGACGCACTACACTAACTTGTAGCTTTAGCTGAACACTGTGCACTACACTAACTTGTAGCTTTAGCTGAACACTGTGCAGAGGTCACACTACACTAACTTGTAGCTTTAGCTGAACACTGTGCACTAAACTAACTTGTAGCTTTAGCTGAACACTGTTCAGAGGACGCACTACACTAACTTGTAGCTTTAGCTGAACACTGTGCAGAGGTCGCACTACACTAACTTGTAGCTTTTGCTGAACACTGTGATGAGGACGCACTACACTAACTTGTAGCTTTAGCTGGACACTGTGCAGAGGTCGCACTACACTAACTTGTAGCTTTAGCTGAACACTGTGCACTACACTAACTTGTAGCTTTAGCTGAAAACTGTTCAGAGGACGCACTACACTATCTTGTAGCTTTAGCTGAACACTGTACAGAGGTCGCACTACACTAACTTGTAGCTTTAGCTGAACACTGTGAGGAGGACACACTACACTAACTCGTAGCTTTAGCTGAACACTGTTCAGAGGATGCACTACACTAACTTGTAGCTTTAGCTGAACACTGTGCAGAGGTCGCACTACACTAACTTGTAGCTTTAGCTGAACACTGTGCAGAGGTCGCACTACACTAACTTGTAGCTTTAGCTGAACACTGTGGGGAGGACGCACTACACTAACTTGTAGCTTTAGCTGAACACTGTGCAGAGGTCGCACTACACTAACTTGTAGCTTTAGCTGAACACTGTGCACTACACTAACTTGTAGCTTTAGCTGAACACTGTTAAGAGGACGCACTACACTAACTTGTAGCTTTAGCTGAACACTGTGCAGAGGTCGCACTACACTAACTTGTAGCTTTTGCTGAACACTGTGAGCAGGACGCACTACACTAACTTGTAGCTTTAGCTGAACACTGTGCAGAGATCGCACTACACTAACTTGTAGCTTTAGCTGAACAATGTGCACTACACTAACTTGTAGCTTTAGCTGAACACTGTGCAGAGGTCGCACTACACTGACTTGTAGCTTTAGCTGAACACTGTGCAGAGGTCGTACTACACTAACTTGTAGCTTTAGCTGAAAACTGTGCACTACACTAACTTGTAGCTTTAGCTGAACACTGTTCAGAGGATACACTATACTAACTTGTAGCTTTAGCTGAACACTGTGCAGAGGTCGCAGTACATTAACTTGTAGCTTTAGCTGAACACTGTGAGGAGGACGCACTACACTAACTTGTAGCTTTAGCTGAACACTGTGCAGAGGTCGCACTACACTAACTTGTAGCTTTAGCTGAACACTGTGCACTACACTAACTTGTAGCTTTAGCTGAACACTGTTCAGAGGACGCACTACACTAACTTGTAGCTTTAGCTGAACACTGTGCAGAGGTCGCACTACACTAACTTGTAGCTTTAGCTGAACACTGTGAGGAGGACGCACTACACTAACTTGTAGCTTTAGCTGAACACTATGCAGAGGTCACACTACACTAACTTGTAGCTTTAGCTGAACACTGTGCACTACACTAACTTGTAGCTTTGGCTGAACACTGTGAGTAGGACACACCACACTAACTTGTAGCTTTAGCTGAACACTGTGCACTACACTAACTTGTAGCTTTAGCTGAACACTGTGCAGAGGTCGCACTACACTAACTTGTAGCTTTAGCTGAACACTGTGTACTACACTAACTTGTAGCTTTAGCTGAACACTGTAAGGAGGACGCACTACACTAACTTGTAGCTTTAGCTGAACACTGTGCAGAGGTGGCACTACACTAACTTCTAGCTTTAGCTGAACACTGTGCACTACACTAACCTGTAGCTTTAGCTGAACACTGTGCAGAGGTCGCACTACACTAACTTGTAGCTTTAACTGAACACTGTGCACTACACTAACTTGTAGCTTTAGCTTAACACTGTGCAGAGGTCGCACTACACTAACTTGTAGCTTTAGCTGAACACTGTGCAGAAGTCGCACTACACTAACTTGTAGCTTTAGCTAAACACTGTGCAGAGGTCGCACTACACTAACTTGTAGCTTTAGCTGAACACTGTGCACTACACTAACTTGTAGCTTTAACTGAACACTGTTCAGAGGACGCACTACACTAACTTGTAGCTTTAGCTGAACACTGTGCAGAGGTCGCACTACACTAACTTGTAGCTTTAGCTGAACACTGTGCACTACACTAACTTGTAGCTTTAGCTGAACACTGTGCACTACACTAACTTGTAGCTTTAGCTGAACACTGTGAGGAGGATGCACTACACTATCTTGTAGCTTTATCTGAACACTGTACAGAGGTCGCACTACACTAACTTGTAGCGTTAGCTGAACACTGTGAGGAGGACGTACTACACTAACTTGTAGCTTTAGCTGAACACTGTGCAGAGGTCGTACTACACTAACTTGTAGCTTTAGCTGAACACTGTGCACTACACTAACTTGTAGCTTTAGATGAACACTGTTCAGAGGACGCACTACACTAACTTGTAGCTTTAGCTGAACACTGTGCAGAGGTCGCACTACACTAACTTGTAGCTTTAGCTGAACACTGTGAGGAGGACACACTACACTAACTTGTAGCTTTAGCTGAACACTGTTCAGAGGACGCACTACACTAAATTGTAGCTTTAGCTGAACACTGTGCAGAGGTCGCACTACACTAAATTGTAGCTTTAGCTGAACACTGTGCAGAGGTCGCACTACACTAACTTGTAGCTTTAGATAAACACTGTGGGGAGGACGCACTACACTAACTTGTAGCTTTAGCTGAACACTGTGCAGAGGTCGCATTACACTAACTTGTAGCTTTAGCTGAACACTGTGCACTACACTAACTTGTAGCTTTAGCTGAACACTGTTCAGAGGACGCACTACACTAACTTGTAGCTTTAGCTGAACACTGTGCACTACACTAACTTGTAGCTTTAGCTGAACACTGTGCAGAGGTCACACTACACTAACTTGTAGCTTTAGCTGAACACTGTGCACTAAACTAACTTGTAGCTTTAGCTGAACACTGTTCAGAGGACGCACTACACTAACTTGTAGCTTTAGCTGAACACTGTGCAGAGGTCGCACTACACTAACTTGTAGCTTTTGCTGAACACTGTGATGAGGACGCACTACACTAACTTGTAGCTTTAGCTGAACACTGTGCAGAGGTCGCACTACACTAACTTGTAGCTTTAGCTGAACACTGTGCACTACACTAACTTGTAGCTTTAGCTGAAAACTGTTCAGAGGACGCACTACACTAACTTGTAGCTTTAGCTGAACACTGTACAGAGGTCGCACTACACTAACTTGTAGCTTTAGCTGAACACTGTTCAGAGGATGCACTACACTAACTTGTAGCTTTAGCTGAACACTGTGCAGAGGTCGCACTACACTAACTTGTAGCTTTAGCTGAACACTGTGCAGAGGTCGCACTACACTAACTTGTAGCTTTAGCTGAACACTGTGGGGAGGACGCACTACACTAACTTGTAGCTTTAGCTGAACACTGTGCAGAAGTCGCACTACACTAACTTGTAGCTTTAGCTGAACACTGTGCACTACACTAACTTGTAGCTTTAGCTGAACACTGTTAAGAGGACGCACTACACTAACTTGTAGCTTTAGCTGAACACTGTGCAGAGGTCGCACTACACTAACTTGTAGCTTTTGCTGAACACTGTGAGGAGGACGCACTACACTAACTTGTAGCTTTAGCTGAACACTGTGCAGAGATCGCACTACACTAACTTGTAGCTTTAGCTGAACAATGTGCACTACACTAACTTGTAGCTTTAGCTGAACACTGTGCAGAGGTCGCACTACACTAACTTGTAGCTTTAGCTGAACACTGTGCAGAGGTCGTACTACACTAACTTGTAGCTTTAGCTGAAAACTGTGCACTACACTAACTTGTAGCTTTAGCTGAACACTGTTCAGAGGATGCACTATACTAACTTGTAGCTTTAGCTGAACACTGTGCAGAGGTCGCAGTACATTAACTTGTAGCTTTAGCTGAACACTGTGAGGAGGACGCACTACACTAACTTGTAGCTTTAGCTGAACACTGTGCAGAGGTCGCACTACACTAACTTGTAGCTTTAGCTGAACACTGTGCACTACACTAACTTGTAGCTTTAGCTGAACACTGTTCAGAGGACGCACTACACTAACTTGTAGCTTTAGCTGAACACTGTGCACTACACTAACTTGTAGCTTTAGCTGAACACTGTGCAGAGGTCACACTACACTAACTTGTAGCTTTAGCTGAACACTGTGCACTAAACTAACTTGTAGCTTTAGCTGAACACTGTTCAGAGGACGCACTACACTAACTTGTAGCTTTAGCTGAACACTGTGCAGAGGTCGCACTACACTAACTTGTAGCTTTTGCTGAACACTGTGATGAGGACGCACTACACTAACTTGTAGCTTTAGCTGAACACTGTGCAGAGGTCGCACTACACTAACTTGTAGCTTTAGCTGAACACTGTGCACTACACTAACTTGTAGCTTTAGCTGAAAACTGTTCAGAGGACGCACTACACTAACTTGTAGCTTTAGCTGAAAACTGTACAGAGGTCGCACTACACTAACTTGTAGCTTTAGCTGAACACTGTTCAGAGGATGCACTACACTAACTTGTAGCTTTAGCTGAACACTGTGCAGAGGTCGCACTACACTAACTTGTAGCTTTAGCTGAACACTGTGCAGAGGTCGCACTACACTAACTTGTAGCTTTAGCTGAACACTGTGGGGAGGACGCACTACACTAACTTGTAGCTTTAGCTGAACACTGTGCAGAAGTCGCACTACACTAACTTGTAGCTTTAGCTGAACACTGTGCACTACACTAACTTGTAGCTTTAGCTGAACACTGTTAAGAGGACGCACTACACTAACTTGTAGCTTTAGCTGAACACTGTGCAGAGGTCGCACTACACTAACTTGTAGCTTTTGCTGAACACTGTGAGGAGGACGCACTACACTAACTTGTAGCTTTAGCTGAACACTGTGCAGAGATCGCACTACACTAACTTGTAGCTTTAGCTGAACAATGTGCACTACACTAACTTGTAGCTTTAGCTGAACACTGTGCAGAGGTCGCACTACACTAACTTGTAGCTTTAGCTGAACACTGTGCAGAGGTCGTACTACACTAACTTGTAGCTTTAGCTGAAAACTGTGCACTACACTAACTTGTAGCTTTAGCTGAACACTGTTCAGAGGATGCACTATACTAACTTGTAGCTTTAGCTGAACACTGTGCAGAGGTCGCAGTACATTAACTTGTAGCTTTAGCTGAACACTGTGAGGAGGACGCACTACACTAACTTGTAGCTTTAGCTGAACACTGTGCAGAGGTCGCACTACACTAACTTGTAGCTTTAGCTGAACACTGTGCACTACACTAACTTGTAGCTTTAGCTGAACACTGTTCAGAGGACGCACTACACTAACTTGTAGCTTTAGCTGAACACTGTGCAGAGGTCGCACTACACTAACTTGTAGCTTTAGCTGAACACTGAGAAGGACGCACTACACTAACTTGTAGCTTTTGCTGAACACTGTGAGGAGGACGCACTACACTAACTTGTAGCTTTAGCTGAACACTGTGCAGAGATCGCACTACACTAACTTGTAGCTTTAGCTGAACAATGTGCACTACACTAACTTGTAGCTTTAGCTGAACACTGTGCAGAGGTCGCACTACACTAACTTGTAGCTTTAGCTGAACACTGTGCAGAGGTCACACTACACTAACTTGTAGCTTTAGCTGAACACTGTGCACTACACTAACTTGTAGCTTTAGCTGAACACTGTTCAGAGGACGCACTACACTAACTTGTAGCTTTAGCTGAACACTGTGCAGAGGTCGCACTACACTAACTTGTAGCTTTAGCTGAACACTGTGAGGAGGACGCACTACAATAACTTGTAGCTTTAGCTGAACACTGTGCACTACACTAACTTGTAGCTTTAACTGAAAACTGTGAGGAGAATGCACTACACTAACTTGTAGCTTTAGCTGAACACTGTGCAGAGGTCGCACTACACTAACTTGTAGCTTTAGCTGAACACTGTTCAGAGGACGCACTACACTAACTTGTAGCTTTGGCTGAACACTGTGAGTACGACACACCACACTAACTTGTAGCTTTAGCTGAACACTGTGCACTACACTAACTTGTAGCTTTAGCTGAACACTGTGCAGAGGTCGCACTACACTAACTTGTAGCTTTAGCTGAACACTGTGTACTACACTAACTTGTAGCTTTTGCTGAACACTGTAAGGAGGACCCACTACACTAACTTGTAGCTTTAGCTGAACACTGTGCAGAGATCGCACTGCACTAACTTGTAGCTTTAGCTGAACACTGTGCACTAAACTAACTTGTAGCTTTAGCTGAACACTGTTCAGAGGACGCACTACACTAACTTGTAGCTTTAGCTGAACACTGTGCAGAGGTCGCACTACACTAACTTGTAGCTTTAGCTGAACACTGTGCACTACACTAACTTGTAGCTTTAGCTGAACACTGTGAGGAGGACGCACTACACTAACTTGTAGCTTTAGCTGAACACTGTGCACTACACTAACTTGTAGCTTTAGCTGAACACTGTGCAGAGGTCGCACTACACTAACTTGTAGCTTTAACTGAACACTGTGCACTACACTAACTTGTAGCTTTAGCTTAACACTGTGCAGAGGTCGCACTACACTAACTTGTAGCTTTAGCTGAACACTGTTCAGAGGACGCACTACACTAACTTGTAGCTTTAGCTGAACACTGTGCAGAGGTGGCACTACACTAACTTGTAGCTTTAGCTGAACACTGTGCACTACACTAACTTATAGCTTTAGCTGAACACTGTTCAGAGGACGAACTACACTAACTTGTAGCTTTAGCTGAACACTGTGCAGAGGTCGCACTACACTAACTTGTAGCTTTAGCTGAACACTGTGAGGAGGACGCACTATACTAACTTGTAGCTTTAGCTGAACACTGTGCACTACACTAACTTGTAGCTTTAGCTGAACACTGTGAGGAGGACGCACTACACTAACTTGTAGCTTTAGCTGAACACTGTGCACTACACTAACTTGTAGCTTTAGCTGAACACTGTGCAGAGGTCCCACTACACTAACTTGTAGCTTTAGCTGAACACTGTGCACTACACTAACTTGTAGCTTTAGCTGAACACTGTGAGGAGGATGCACTACACTAACTTGTAGCTTTAGCTGAACACTGTGCAGAGGTCGCACTGCACTAACTTGTAGCTTTAGCTGAACACTGTGAGCAGGACGCACTACACTAACTTGTAGCTTTAGCTGAACACTGTGCACTACACTAACTTGTAGCTTTAGCTGAACACTGTGCAGAGGTCCCACTACACTAACTTGTAGCTTTAGCTGAACACTGTGCACTACACTAACTTGTAGCTTTAGCTGAACACTGTGAGGAGGATGCACTACACTAACTTGTAGCTTTAGCTGAACACTGTGCAGAGGTCGCACTGCACTAACTTGTAGCTTTAGCTGAACACTGTGAGGAGGACGCACTACACTAACTTGTAGCTTTAGCTGAACACTGTGCAGAGGTCGCACTACACTAACTTGTAGCTTTAGCTGAACACTGTGCACTACACTAACTTGTAGCTTTAGCTGAACACTGTGAGGAGGACGCACTACACTAACTTGTAGCTTTAGCTGAACACTGTGCACTACACTAATTTGTAGCTTTAGCTGAACACTGTGCAGAGGTCCCACTACACTAACTTGTAGCTTTAGCTGAACACTGTACACTACACTAACTTGTAGCTTTAGCTGAACACTGTGAGGAGGATGCACTACACTAACTTGTAGCTTTAGCTGAACACTGTGCAGAGGTCGCACTGCACTAACTTGTAGCTTTAGCTGAACACTGTGCACTACACTAACTTGTAGCTTTAGCTGAACACTGTGAGGAGGACGCACTACACTAACTTGTAGCTTTAGCTGAACACTGCGCAGAGGTCGCACTACACTAAGTTGTAGCTTTAGCTGAACACTGTGAGGAGGACGCACTACACTAACTTGTAGCTTTAGCTGAACACTGTGCAGAGGTTGCACTACACTAACTTGTAGCTTTAGCTGAACACTGTGCACTACACTAACTTGTAACTTTAGCTAAACACTGTTCAGAGGACGCACTGCACTAACTTGTAGCTTTAGCTGAACACTGTGCAGAGATCGCACTACACTAACTTGTAGCTTTAGCTGAACACTGTGCACTACACTAACTTGTAGCTTTAGCTGAACACTGTGAGGAGGACGCACTACACTAACTTGTAGCTTTAGCTGAACACTGTGCACTACACTAACTTGTAGCTTTAGCTGAACACTGTGCAGAGGTCGCACTACACTAACTTGTAGCTTTAGCTGAACACTGTGCACTACACTAACTTGTAGCTTTAGCTGAACACTGTGAGGAGGACGCACTACACTAACTTGTAGCTTTAGCTGAACACTGTGCACTACACTAACTTGTAGCTTTAGCTGAACACTGTTCAGAGGACGCACTACACTAACTTGTAGCTTTAGCTTAACACTGTGCAGAGGTCGCACTACACTAACTTGTAGCTTTAGCTGAACACTGTTCAGAGGACGCACTGCACTAACTTGTAGCTTTAGCTGAACACTGTGCAGAGGTCGCACTACACTAACTTGTAGTTTTAGCTTAACACTGTGCACTACACTAACTTTTAGCTTTAGCTGAACACTGTTCAGAGGACGCACTACACTAACTTGTAGGTTTAACTGAACACTGTGCACTACACTAACTTGTAGCTTTAGCTGAACACTGTGCAGAGGTCGCACTACACTAACTTGTAGCTTTAGCTGAACACTGTGTACTACACTAACTTGTAGCTTTAGCTGAACACTGTAAGGAGGACGCACTACACTAACTTGTAGCTTTAGCTGAACACTGTGCAGAGGTGGCACTACACTAACTTCTAGCTTTAGCTGAACACTGTGCACTACACTAACTTATAGCTTTAGCTGAACACTGTTCAGAGGACGCACTACACTAATTTGTAGCTTTAGCAGAACACTGTGAGGAGGACGCACTACACTAACTTGTAGCTTTAGCTGAACACTGTGCAGAGGTCGCACTACACTAACTTGTAGCTTTAGCTGAACACTGTGCACTACACTAACTTGTAGCTTTAGCTGAACACTGTGCAGAGGTCGCACTACACTAACTTGTAGCTTTAGCTGAACACTGTGCACTACACTAACTTGTAGCTTTAGCTGAACACTGTGCAGAGGTCCCACTACACTAACTTGTAGCTTTAGCTGAACACTGTGCACTACACTAACTTGTAGCTTTAGCTGAACACTGTGAGGAGGATGCACTACACTAACTTGTAGCTTTAGCTGAACACTGTGCAGAGATCGCACTGCACTAACTTGTAGCTTTAGCTGAACACTGTGCACTACACTAACTTGTAGCTTTAGCTGAACACTGTTCAGAGGACGCACTACACCAACTTGTAGCTTTAGCTGAACACTGTGCAGAGGTCGCACTACACTAACTTGTAGCTTTAGCTGAACACTGTGCACTACACTAACTTGTAGCTTTAGCTGAACACTGTGAGAAGGACGCACTACACTAACTTGTAGCTTTAGCTGAACACTGTGCACTACACTAACTTGTAGCTTTAGCTGAACACTGTGCAGAGGTCGCACTACACTAACTTGTAGCTTTAGCTGAACACTGTGTACTACACTAACTTGTAGCTTTAGCTGAACACTGTAAGGAGGACGCACTACACTAACTTGTAGCTTTAGCTGAACACTGTGCAGAGGTGGCACTACACTAACTTCTAGCTTTAGCTGAACACTGTGCACTACACTAACTTATAGCTTTAGCTGAACACTGTTCAGAGGACGCACTACACTAATTTGTAGCTTTAGCTGAACACTGTGCAGAGGTCGCACTACACTAACTTGTAGCTTTAGCTGAACACTGTGAGGAGGACGCACTACACTAACTTGTAGCTTTAGCTGAACACTGTGCAGAGGTCGCACTACACTAACTTGTAGCTTTAGCTGAACACTGTGCACTACACTAACTTGTAGCTTTAGCTGAACACTGTGAGGAGGACGCACTACACTAACTTGTAGCTTTAGCTGAACACTGTGCACTACACTAACTTGTAGCTTTAGCTGAACACTGTGCAGAGGTCCCACTACACTAACTTGTAGCTTTAGCTGAACACTGTGCACTACACTAACTTGTAGCTTTAGCTGAACACTGTGAGGAGGATGCACTACACTAACTTGTAGCTTTAGGTGAACACTGTGCAGAGATCGCACTGCACTAACTTGTAGCTTTAGCTGAACACTGTGCACTACACTAACTTGTAGCTTTAGCTGAACACTGTTCAGAGGACGCACTACACTAACTTGTAGCTTTAGCTGAACACTGTGCAGAGGTCGCACTACACTAACTTGTAGCTTTAGCTGAACACTGTGCACTACACTAACTTGTAGCTTTAGCTGAACACTGTGAGAAGGACGCACTACACTAACTTGTAGCTTTAGCTGAACACTGTGCACTATACTAACTTGTAGCTTTAGCTGAACACTGTGCAGAGGTCGCACTACACTAACTTGTAGCTTTAGCTGAACACTGTGCACTACACTAACTTGTAGCTTTAGCTGAACACTGTGAGGAGGACGCACTACACTAACTTGTAGCTTTAGCTGAACACTGTGCACTACACTAACTTGTAGCTTTAGCTGAACACTGTGCAGAGGTCGCACTACACTAACTTGTAGCTTTAACTGAACACTGTGCACTACACTAACTTGTAGCTTTAGCTTAACACTGTGCAGAGGTCGCACTACACTAACTTGTAGCTTTAGCTGAACACTGTTCAGAGGACGCACTACACTAACTTGTAGCTTTAGCTGAACACTGTGCAGAGGTGGCACTACACTAACTTGTAGCTTTAGCTGAACACTGTGCACTACACTAACTTATAGCTTTAGCTGAACACTGTTCAGAGGACGAACTACACTAACTTGTAGCTTTAGCTGAACACTGTGCAGAGGTCGCACTACACTAACTTGTAGCTTTAGCTGAACACTGTGAGGAGGACGCACTACACTAACTTGTAGCTTTAGCTGAACACTGTGCACTACACTAACTTGTAGCTTTAGCTGAACACTGTGAGGAGGACGCACTACACTAACTTGTAGCTTTAGCTGAACACTGTGCACTACACTAACTTGTAGCTTTAGCTGAACACTGTGCAGAGGTCCCACTACACTAACTTGTAGCTTTAGCTGAACACTGTACACTACACTAACTTGTAGCTTTAGCTGAACACTGTGAGGAGGATGCATTACACTAACTTGTAGCTTTAGCTGAACACTGTGCAGAGGTCGCACTGCACTAACTTGTAGCTTTAGCTGAACACTGTGAGCTGGACGCACTACACTAACTTGTAGCTTTAGCTGAACACTGTGCACTACACTAACTTGTAGCTTTAGCTGAACACTGTGCAGAGGTCCCACTACACTAACTTGTAGCTTTAGCTGAACACTGTGCACTACACTAACTTGTAGCTTTAGCTGAACACTGTGAGGAGGATGCACTACACTAACTTGTAGCTTTAGCTGAACACTGTGCAGAGGTCGCACTGCACTAACTTGTAGCTTTAGCTGAACACTGTGAGCTGGACGCACTACACTAACTTGTAGCTTTAGCTGAACACTGTGCACTACACTAACTTGTAGCTTTAGCTGAACACTGTGCAGAGGTCCCACTACACTAACTTGTAGCTTTAGCTGAACACTGTGCACTACACTAACTTGTAGCTTTAGCTGAACACTGTGAGGAGGATGCACTACACTAACTTGTAGCTTTAGCTGAACACTGTGCAGAGGTCGCACTGCACTAACTTGTAGCTTTAGCTGAACACTGTGAGGAGGACGCACTACACTAACTTGTAGCTTTAGCTGAACACTGTGCAGAGGTCACACTACACTAACTTGTAGCTTTAGCTGAACACTGTGCACTACACTAACTTGTAGCTTTAGCTGAACACTGTGAGGAGGATGCACTACACTAACTTGTAGCTTTAGCTGAACACTGTGCAGAGGTCGCACTGCACTAACTTGTAGCTTTAGCTGAACACTGTGAGCTGGACGCACTACACTAACTTGTAGCTTTAGCTGAACACTGTGCACTACACTAACTTGTAGCTTTAGCTGAACACTGTGCAGAGGTCCCACTACACTAACGTGTAGCTTTAGCTGAACACTGTGCACTACACTAACTTGTAGCTTTAGCTGAACACTGTGAGGAGGATGCACTACACTAACTTGTAGCTTTAGCTGAACACTGTGCAGAGGTCGCACTGCACTAACTTGTAGCTTTAGCTGAACACTGTGAGGAGGACGCACTACACTAACTTGTAGCTTTAGCTGAACACTGTGCAGAGGTCACACTACACTAACTTGTAGCTTTAGCTGAACACTGTGCACTACACTAACTTGTAACTTTAGCTGAACACTGTGAGGAGGACGCACTACACTAACTTGTAGCTTTAGCTGAACACTGTGCACTACACTAATTTGTAGCTTTAGCTGAACACTGTGCAGAGGTCCCACTACACTAACTTGTAGCTTTAGCTGAACACTGTACACTACACTAACTTGTAGCTTTAGCTGAACACTGTGAGGAGGATGCACTACACTAACTTGTAGCTTTAGCTGAACACTGTGCAGAGGTCGCACTGCACTAACTTGTAGCTTTAGCTGAACACTGTGCACTACACTAACTTGTAGCTTTAGCTGAACACTGTTCAGAGGACGCACTACACTAACTTGTAGCTTTAGCTGAACACTGCGCAGAGGTCGCACTACACTAAGTTGTAGCTTTATCTGAACACTGTGAGGAGGACGCACTACACTAACTTGTAGCTTTAGCTGAACACTGTGCAGAGGTTGCACTACACTAACTTGTAGCTTTAGCTGAACACTGTGCACTACACTAACTTGTAACTTTAGCTAAACACTGTTCAGAGGACGCACTGCACTAACTTGTAGCTTTAGCTGAACACTGTGCAGAGATCGCACTACACTAACTTGTAGCTTTAGCTGAACACTGTGCACTACACTAACTTGTAGCTTTAGCTGAACACTGTGAGGAGGACGCACTACACTAACTTGTAGCTTTAGCTGAACACTGTGCACTACACTAACTTGTAGCTTTAGCTGAACACTGTGCAGAGGTCGCACTACACTAACTTGTAGCTTTAGCTGAACACTGTGCACTACACTAACTTGTAGCTTTAGCTGAACACTGTGAGGAGGACGCACTACACTAACTTGTAGCTTTAGCTGAACACTGTGCACTACACTAACTTGTAGCTTTAGCTGAACACTGTTGAGAGGACGCACTACACTAACTTGTAGCTTTAGCTTAACACTGTGCAGAGGTCGCACTACACTAACTTGTAGCTTTAGCTGAACACTGTTCAGAGGACGCACTGCACTAACTTGTAGCTTTAGCTGAACACTGTGCAGAGGTCGCACTACACTAACTTGTAGTTTTAGCTTAACACTGTGCACTACACTAACTTTTAGCTTTAGCTGAACACTGTTCAGAGGACGCACTACACTAACTTGTAGCTTTAGCTGAACACTGTGCAGAGGTCGCACTACACCAACTTGTAGCTTTAGCTGAACACTGTGAGGAGGACACACTACACTAACTTGTAGCTTTAGC
This sequence comes from Lithobates septentrionalis, assembly GCA_037952835.1. Classification (NCBI taxonomy): domain Eukaryota; kingdom Metazoa; phylum Chordata; class Amphibia; order Anura; family Ranidae; genus Lithobates; species Lithobates septentrionalis. The sequence continues at coordinate 307,351 of JBBDGP010002495.1, read as the reverse complement.
TGAACACTGTTCAGAGGACGCACTACACTAAATTGTAGCTTTAGCTGAACACTGTGAGGAGGATGCACTACACTATCTTGTAGCTTTATCTGAACACTGTACAGAGGTCGCACTACACTAACTTGTAGCGTTAGCTGAACACTGTGAGGAGGACGTACTACACTAACTTGTAGCTTTAGCTGAACACTGTGCAGAGGTCGTACTACACTAACTTGTAGCTTTAGCTGAACACTGTGCACTACACTAACTTGTAGCTTTAGATGAACACTGTTCAGAGGACGCACTACACTAACTTGTAGCTTTAGCTGAACACTGTGCAGAGGTCGCACTACACTAACTTGTAGCTTTAGCTGAACACTGTGAGGAGGACACACTACACTAACTTGTAGCTTTAGCTGAACACTGTTCAGAGGACGCACTACACTAAATTGTAGCTTTAGCTGAACACTGTGCAGAGGTCGCACTACACTAAATTGTAGCTTTAGCTGAACACTGTGCAGAGGTCGCACTACACTAACTTGTAGCTTTAGATAAACACTGTGGGGAGGACGCACTACACTAACTTGTAGCTTTAGCTGAACACTGTGCAGAGGTCGCATTACACTAACTTGTAGCTTTAGCTGAACACTGTGCACTACACTAACTTGTAGCTTTAGCTGAACACTGTTCAGAGGACGCACTACACTAACTTGTAGCTTTAGCTGAACACTGTGCACTACACTAACTTGTAGCTTTAGCTGAACACTGTGCAGAGGTCACACTACACTAACTTGTAGCTTTAGCTGAACACTGTGCACTAAACTAACTTGTAGCTTTAGCTGAACACTGTTCAGAGGACGCACTACACTAACTTGTAGCTTTAGCTGAACACTGTGCAGAGGTCGCACTACACTAACTTGTAGCTTTTGCTGAACACTGTGATGAGGACGCACTACACTAACTTGTAGCTTTAGCTGAACACTGTGCAGAGGTCGCACTACACTAACTTGTAGCTTTAGCTGAACACTGTGCACTACACTAACTTGTAGCTTTAGCTGAAAACTGTTCAGAGGACGCACTACACTAACTTGTAGCTTTAGCTGAACACTGTACAGAGGTCGCACTACACTAACTTGTAGCTTTAGCTGAACACTGTTCAGAGGATGCACTACACTAACTTGTAGCTTTAGCTGAACACTGTGCAGAGGTCGCACTACACTAACTTGTAGCTTTAGCTGAACACTGTGCAGAGGTCGCACTACACTAACTTGTAGCTTTAGCTGAACACTGTGGGGAGGACGCACTACACTAACTTGTAGCTTTAGCTGAACACTGTGCAGAAGTCGCACTACACTAACTTGTAGCTTTAGCTGAACACTGTGCACTACACTAACTTGTAGCTTTAGCTGAACACTGTTAAGAGGACGCACTACACTAACTTGTAGCTTTAGCTGAACACTGTGCAGAGGTCGCACTACACTAACTTGTAGCTTTTGCTGAACACTGTGAGGAGGACGCACTACACTAACTTGTAGCTTTAGCTGAACACTGTGCAGAGATCGCACTACACTAACTTGTAGCTTTAGCTGAACAATGTGCACTACACTAACTTGTAGCTTTAGCTGAACACTGTGCAGAGGTCGCACTACACTAACTTGTAGCTTTAGCTGAACACTGTGCAGAGGTCGTACTACACTAACTTGTAGCTTTAGCTGAAAACTGTGCACTACACTAACTTGTAGCTTTAGCTGAACACTGTTCAGAGGATGCACTATACTAACTTGTAGCTTTAGCTGAACACTGTGCAGAGGTCGCAGTACATTAACTTGTAGCTTTAGCTGAACACTGTGAGGAGGACGCACTACACTAACTTGTAGCTTTAGCTGAACACTGTGCAGAGGTCGCACTACACTAACTTGTAGCTTTAGCTGAACACTGTGCACTACACTAACTTGTAGCTTTAGCTGAACACTGTTCAGAGGACGCACTACACTAACTTGTAGCTTTAGCTGAACACTGTGCACTACACTAACTTGTAGCTTTAGCTGAACACTGTGCAGAGGTCACACTACACTAACTTGTAGCTTTAGCTGAACACTGTGCACTAAACTAACTTGTAGCTTTAGCTGAACACTGTTCAGAGGACGCACTACACTAACTTGTAGCTTTAGCTGAACACTGTGCAGAGGTCGCACTACACTAACTTGTAGCTTTTGCTGAACACTGTGATGAGGACGCACTACACTAACTTGTAGCTTTAGCTGAACACTGTGCAGAGGTCGCACTACACTAACTTGTAGCTTTAGCTGAACACTGTGCACTACACTAACTTGTAGCTTTAGCTGAAAACTGTTCAGAGGACGCACTACACTAACTTGTAGCTTTAGCTGAAAACTGTACAGAGGTCGCACTACACTAACTTGTAGCTTTAGCTGAACACTGTTCAGAGGATGCACTACACTAACTTGTAGCTTTAGCTGAACACTGTGCAGAGGTCGCACTACACTAACTTGTAGCTTTAGCTGAACACTGTGCAGAGGTCGCACTACACTAACTTGTAGCTTTAGCTGAACACTGTGGGGAGGACGCACTACACTAACTTGTAGCTTTAGCTGAACACTGTGCAGAAGTCGCACTACACTAACTTGTAGCTTTAGCTGAACACTGTGCACTACACTAACTTGTAGCTTTAGCTGAAACACTGTTAAGAGGACGCACTACACTAACTTGTAGCTTTAGCTGAACACTGTGCAGAGGTCGCACTACACTAACTTGTAGCTTTTGCTGAACACTGTGAGGAGGACGCACTACACTAACTTGTAGCTTTAGCTGAACACTGTGCAGAGATCGCACTACACTAACTTGTAGCTTTAGCTGAACAATGTGCACTACACTAACTTGTAGCTTTAGCTGAACACTGTGCAGAGGTCGCACTACACTAACTTGTAGCTTTAGCTGAACACTGTGCAGAGGTCGTACTACACTAACTTGTAGCTTTAGCTGAAAACTGTGCACTACACTAACTTGTAGCTTTAGCTGAACACTGTTCAGAGGATGCACTATACTAACTTTAGCTTTAGCTGAACACTGTGCAGAGGTCGCAGTACATTAACTTGTAGCTTTAGCTGAACACTGTGAGGAGGACGCACTACACTAACTTGTAGCTTTAGCTGAACACTGTGCAGAGGTCGCACTACACTAACTTGTAGCTTTAGCTGAACACTGTGCACTACACTAACTTGTAGCTTTAGCTGAACACTGTTCAGAGGACGCACTACACTAACTTGTAGCTTTAGCTGAACACTGTGCAGAGGTCGCACTACACTAACTTGTAGCTTTAGCTGAACACTGAGAAGGACGCACTACACTAACTTGTAGCTTTTGCTGAACACTGTGAGGAGGACGCACTACACTAACTTGTAGCTTTAGCTGAACACTGTGCAGAGATCGCACTACACTAACTTGTAGCTTTAGCTGAACAATGTGCACTACACTAACTTGTAGCTTTAGCTGAACACTGTGCAGAGGTCGCACTACACTAACTTGTAGCTTTAGCTGAACACTGTGCAGAGGTCACACTACACTAACTTGTAGCTTTAGCTGAACACTGTGCACTACACTAACTTGTAGCTTTAGCTGAACACTGTTCAGAGGACGCACTACACTAACTTGTAGCTTTAGCTGAACACTGTGCAGAGGTCGCACTACACTAACTTGTAGCTTTAGCTGAACACTGTGAGGAGGACGCACTACAATAACTTGTAGCTTTAGCTGAACACTGTGCACTACACTAACTTGTAGCTTTAACTGAAAACTGTGAGGAGAATGCACTACACTAACTTGTAGCTTTAGCTGAACACTGTGCAGAGGTCGCACTACACTAACTTGTAGCTTTAGCTGAACACTGTTCAGAGGACGCACTACACTAACTTGTAGCTTTGGCTGAACACTGTGAGTACGACACACCACACTAACTTGTAGCTTTAGCTGAACACTGTGCACTACACTAACTTGTAGCTTTAGCTGAACACTGTGCAGAGGTCGCACTACACTAACTTGTAGCTTTAGCTGAACACTGTGTACTACACTAACTTGTAGCTTTTGCTGAACACTGTAAGGAGGACCCACTACACTAACTTGTAGCTTTAGCTGAACACTGTGCAGAGATCGCACTGCACTAACTTGTAGCTTTAGCTGAACACTGTGCACTAAACTAACTTGTAGCTTTAGCTGAACACTGTTCAGAGGACGCACTACACTAACTTGTAGCTTTAGCTGAACACTGTGCAGAGGTCGCACTACACTAACTTGTAGCTTTAGCTGAACACTGTGCACTACACTAACTTGTAGCTTTAGCTGAACACTGTGAGGAGGACGCACTACACTAACTTGTAGCTTTAGCTGAACACTGTGCACTACACTAACTTGTAGCTTTAGCTGAACACTGTGCAGAGGTCGCACTACACTAACTTGTAGCTTTAACTGAACACTGTGCACTACACTAACTTGTAGCTTTAGCTTAACACTGTGCAGAGGTCGCACTACACTAACTTGTAGCTTTAGCTGAACACTGTTCAGAGGACGCACTACACTAACTTGTAGCTTTAGCTGAACACTGTGCAGAGGTGGCACTACACTAACTTGTAGCTTTAGCTGAACACTGTGCACTACACTAACTTATAGCTTTAGCTGAACACTGTTCAGAGGACGAACTACACTAACTTGTAGCTTTAGCTGAACACTGTGCAGAGGTCGCACTACACTAACTTGTAGCTTTAGCTGAACACTGTGAGGAGGACGCACTATACTAACTTGTAGCTTTAGCTGAACACTGTGCACTACACTAACTTGTAGCTTTAGCTGAACACTGTGAGGAGGACGCACTACACTAACTTGTAGCTTTAGCTGAACACTGTGCACTACACTAACTTGTAGCTTTAGCTGAACACTGTGCAGAGGTCCCACTACACTAACTTGTAGCTTTAGCTGAACACTGTGCACTACACTAACTTGTAGCTTTAGCTGAACACTGTGAGGAGGATGCACTACACTAACTTGTAGCTTTAGCTGAACACTGTGCAGAGGTCGCACTGCACTAACTTGTAGCTTTAGCTGAACACTGTGAGCAGGACGCACTACACTAACTTGTAGCTTTAGCTGAACACTGTGCACTACACTAACTTGTAGCTTTAGCTGAACACTGTGCAGAGGTCCCACTACACTAACTTGTAGCTTTAGCTGAACACTGTGCACTACACTAACTTGTAGCTTTAGCTGAACACTGTGAGGAGGATGCACTACACTAACTTGTAGCTTTAGCTGAACACTGTGCAGAGGTCGCACTGCACTAACTTGTAGCTTTAGCTGAACACTGTGAGGAGGACGCACTACACTAACTTGTAGCTTTAGCTGAACACTGTGCAGAGGTCGCACTACACTAACTTGTAGCTTTAGCTGAACACTGTGCACTACACTAACTTGTAGCTTTAGCTGAACACTGTGAGGAGGACGCACTACACTAACTTGTAGCTTTAGCTGAACACTGTGCACTACACTAATTTGTAGCTTTAGCTGAACACTGTGCAGAGGTCCCACTACACTAACTTGTAGCTTTAGCTGAACACTGTACACTACACTAACTTGTAGCTTTAGCTGAACACTGTGAGGAGGATGCACTACACTAACTTGTAGCTTTAGCTGAACACTGTGCAGAGGTCGCACTGCACTAACTTGTAGCTTTAGCTGAACACTGTGCACTACACTAACTTGTAGCTTTAGCTGAACACTGTGAGGAGGACGCACTACACTAACTTGTAGCTTTAGCTGAACACTGCGCAGAGGTCGCACTACACTAAGTTGTAGCTTTAGCTGAACACTGTGAGGAGGACGCACTACACTAACTTGTAGCTTTAGCTGAACACTGTGCAGAGGTTGCACTACACTAACTTGTAGCTTTAGCTGAACACTGTGCACTACACTAACTTGTAACTTTAGCTAAACACTGTTCAGAGGACGCACTGCACTAACTTGTAGCTTTAGCTGAACACTGTGCAGAGATCGCACTACACTAACTTGTAGCTTTAGCTGAACACTGTGCACTACACTAACTTGTAGCTTTAGCTGAACACTGTGAGGAGGACGCACTACACTAACTTGTAGCTTTAGCTGAACACTGTGCACTACACTAACTTGTAGCTTTAGCTGAACACTGTGCAGAGGTCGCACTACACTAACTTGTAGCTTTAGCTGAACACTGTGCACTACACTAACTTGTAGCTTTAGCTGAACACTGTGAGGAGGACGCACTACACTAACTTGTAGCTTTAGCTGAACACTGTGCACTACACTAACTTGTAGCTTTAGCTGAACACTGTTCAGAGGACGCACTACACTAACTTGTAGCTTTAGCTTAACACTGTGCAGAGGTCGCACTACACTAACTTGTAGCTTTAGCTGAACACTGTTCAGAGGACGCACTGCACTAACTTGTAGCTTTAGCTGAACACTGTGCAGAGGTCGCACTACACTAACTTGTAGTTTTAGCTTAACACTGTGCACTACACTAACTTTTAGCTTTAGCTGAACACTGTTCAGAGGACGCACTACACTAACTTGTAGGTTTAACTGAACACTGTGCACTACACTAACTTGTAGCTTTAGCTGAACACTGTGCAGAGGTCGCACTACACTAACTTGTAGCTTTAGCTGAACACTGTGTACTACACTAACTTGTAGCTTTAGCTGAACACTGTAAGGAGGACGCACTACACTAACTTGTAGCTTTAGCTGAACACTGTGCAGAGGTGGCACTACACTAACTTCTAGCTTTAGCTGAACACTGTGCACTACACTAACTTATAGCTTTAGCTGAACACTGTTCAGAGGACGCACTACACTAATTTGTAGCTTTAGCAGAACACTGTGAGGAGGACGCACTACACTAACTTGTAGCTTTAGCTGAACACTGTGCAGAGGTCGCACTACACTAACTTGTAGCTTTAGCTGAACACTGTGCACTACACTAACTTGTAGCTTTAGCTGAACACTGTGCAGAGGTCGCACTACACTAACTTGTAGCTTTAGCTGAACACTGTGCACTACACTAACTTGTAGCTTTAGCTGAACACTGTGCAGAGGTCCCACTACACTAACTTGTAGCTTTAGCTGAACACTGTGCACTACACTAACTTGTAGCTTTAGCTGAACACTGTGAGGAGGATGCACTACACTAACTTGTAGCTTTAGCTGAACACTGTGCAGAGATCGCACTGCACTAACTTGTAGCTTTAGCTGAACACTGTGCACTACACTAACTTGTAGCTTTAGCTGAACACTGTTCAGAGGACGCACTACACCAACTTGTAGCTTTAGCTGAACACTGTGCAGAGGTCGCACTACACTAACTTGTAGCTTTAGCTGAACACTGTGCACTACACTAACTTGTAGCTTTAGCTGAACACTGTGAGAAGGACGCACTACACTAACTTGTAGCTTTAGCTGAACACTGTGCACTACACTAACTTGTAGCTTTAGCTGAACACTGTGCAGAGGTCGCACTACACTAACTTGTAGCTTTAGCTGAACACTGTGTACTACACTAACTTGTAGCTTTAGCTGAACACTGTAAGGAGGACGCACTACACTAACTTGTAGCTTTAGCTGAACACTGTGCAGAGGTGGCACTACACTAACTTCTAGCTTTAGCTGAACACTGTGCACTACACTAACTTATAGCTTTAGCTGAACACTGTTCAGAGGACGCACTACACTAATTTGTAGCTTTAGCTGAACACTGTGCAGAGGTCGCACTACACTAACTTGTAGCTTTAGCTGAACACTGTGAGGAGGACGCACTACACTAACTTGTAGCTTTAGCTGAACACTGTGCAGAGGTCGCACTACACTAACTTGTAGCTTTAGCTGAACACTGTGCACTACACTAACTTGTAGCTTTAGCTGAACACTGTGAGGAGGACGCACTACACTAACTTGTAGCTTTAGCTGAACACTGTGCACTACACTAACTTGTAGCTTTAGCTGAACACTGTGCAGAGGTCCCACTACACTAACTTGTAGCTTTAGCTGAACACTGTGCACTACACTAACTTGTAGCTTTAGCTGAACACTGTGAGGAGGATGCACTACACTAACTTGTAGCTTTAGGTGAACACTGTGCAGAGATCGCACTGCACTAACTTGTAGCTTTAGCTGAACACTGTGCACTACACTAACTTGTAGCTTTAGCTGAACACTGTTCAGAGGACGCACTACACTAACTTGTAGCTTTAGCTGAACACTGTGCAGAGGTCGCACTACACTAACTTGTAGCTTTAGCTGAACACTGTGCACTACACTAACTTGTAGCTTTAGCTGAACACTGTGAGAAGGACGCACTACACTAACTTGTAGCTTTAGCTGAACACTGTGCACTATACTAACTTGTAGCTTTAGCTGAACACTGTGCAGAGGTCGCACTACACTAACTTGTAGCTTTAGCTGAACACTGTGCACTACACTAACTTGTAGCTTTAGCTGAACACTGTGAGGAGGACGCACTACACTAACTTGTAGCTTTAGCTGAACACTGTGCACTACACTAACTTGTAGCTTTAGCTGAACACTGTGCAGAGGTCGCACTACACTAACTTGTAGCTTTAACTGAACACTGTGCACTACACTAACTTGTAGCTTTAGCTTAACACTGTGCAGAGGTCGCACTACACTAACTTGTAGCTTTAGCTGAACACTGTTCAGAGGACGCACTACACTAACTTGTAGCTTTAGCTGAACACTGTGCAGAGGTGGCACTACACTAACTTGTAGCTTTAGCTGAACACTGTGCACTACACTAACTTATAGCTTTAGCTGAACACTGTTCAGAGGACGAACTACACTAACTTGTAGCTTTAGCTGAACACTGTGCAGAGGTCGCACTACACTAACTTGTAGCTTTAGCTGAACACTGTGAGGAGGACGCACTACACTAACTTGTAGCTTTAGCTGAACACTGTGCACTACACTAACTTGTAGCTTTAGCTGAACACTGTGAGGAGGACGCACTACACTAACTTGTAGCTTTAGCTGAACACTGTGCACTACACTAACTTGTAGCTTTAGCTGAACACTGTGCAGAGGTCCCACTACACTAACTTGTAGCTTTAGCTGAACACTGTACACTACACTAACTTGTAGCTTTAGCTGAACACTGTGAGGAGGATGCATTACACTAACTTGTAGCTTTAGCTGAACACTGTGCAGAGGTCGCACTGCACTAACTTGTAGCTTTAGCTGAACACTGTGAGCTGGACGCACTACACTAACTTGTAGCTTTAGCTGAACACTGTGCACTACACTAACTTGTAGCTTTAGCTGAACACTGTGCAGAGGTCCCACTACACTAACTTGTAGCTTTAGCTGAACACTGTGCACTACACTAACTTGTAGCTTTAGCTGAACACTGTGAGGAGGATGCACTACACTAACTTGTAGCTTTAGCTGAACACTGTGCAGAGGTCGCACTGCACTAACTTGTAGCTTTAGCTGAACACTGTGAGCTGGACGCACTACACTAACTTGTAGCTTTAGCTGAACACTGTGCACTACACTAACTTGTAGCTTTAGCTGAACACTGTGCAGAGGTCCCACTACACTAACTTGTAGCTTTAGCTGAACACTGTGCACTACACTAACTTGTAGCTTTAGCTGAACACTGTGAGGAGGATGCACTACACTAACTTGTAGCTTTAGCTGAACACTGTGCAGAGGTCGCACTGCACTAACTTGTAGCTTTAGCTGAACACTGTGAGGAGGACGCACTACACTAACTTGTAGCTTTAGCTGAACACTGTGCAGAGGTCACACTACACTAACTTGTAGCTTTAGCTGAACACTGTGCACTACACTAACTTGTAGCTTTAGCTGAACACTGTGAGGAGGATGCACTACACTAACTTGTAGCTTTAGCTGAACACTGTGCAGAGGTCGCACTGCACTAACTTGTAGCTTTAGCTGAACACTGTGAGCTGGACGCACTACACTAACTTGTAGCTTTAGCTGAACACTGTGCACTACACTAACTTGTAGCTTTAGCTGAACACTGTGCAGAGGTCCCACTACACTAACGTGTAGCTTTAGCTGAACACTGTGCACTACACTAACTTGTAGCTTTAGCTGAACACTGTGAGGAGGATGCACTACACTAACTTGTAGCTTTAGCTGAACACTGTGCAGAGGTCGCACTGCACTAACTTGTAGCTTTAGCTGAACACTGTGAGGAGGACGCACTACACTAACTTGTAGCTTTAGCTGAACACTGTGCAGAGGTCACACTACACTAACTTGTAGCTTTAGCTGAACACTGTGCACTACACTAACTTGTAACTTTAGCTGAACACTGTGAGGAGGACGCACTACACTAACTTGTAGCTTTAGCTGAACACTGTGCACTACACTAATTTGTAGCTTTAGCTGAACACTGTGCAGAGGTCCCACTACACTAACTTGTAGCTTTAGCTGAACACTGTACACTACACTAACTTGTAGCTTTAGCTGAACACTGTGAGGAGGATGCACTACACTAACTTGTAGCTTTAGCTGAACACTGTGCAGAGGTCGCACTGCACTAACTTGTAGCTTTAGCTGAACACTGTGCACTACACTAACTTGTAGCTTTAGCTGAACACTGTTCAGAGGACGCACTACACTAACTTGTAGCTTTAGCTGAACACTGCGCAGAGGTCGCACTACACTAAGTTGTAGCTTTATCTGAACACTGTGAGGAGGACGCACTACACTAACTTGTAGCTTTAGCTGAACACTGTGCAGAGGTTGCACTACACTAACTTGTAGCTTTAGCTGAACACTGTGCACTACACTAACTTGTAACTTTAGCTAAACACTGTTCAGAGGACGCACTGCACTAACTTGTAGCTTTAGCTGAACACTGTGCAGAGATCGCACTACACTAACTTGTAGCTTTAGCTGAACACTGTGCACTACACTAACTTGTAGCTTTAGCTGAACACTGTGAGGAGGACGCACTACACTAACTTGTAGCTTTAGCTGAACACTGTGCACTACACTAACTTGTAGCTTTAGCTGAACACTGTGCAGAGGTCGCACTACACTAACTTGTAGCTTTAGCTGAACACTGTGCACTACACTAACTTGTAGCTTTAGCTGAACACTGTGAGGAGGACGCACTACACTAACTTGTAGCTTTAGCTGAACACTGTGCACTACACTAACTTGTAGCTTTAGCTGAACACTGTTGAGAGGACGCACTACACTAACTTGTAGCTTTAGCTTAACACTGTGCAGAGGTCGCACTACACTAACTTGTAGCTTTAGCTGAACACTGTTCAGAGGACGCACTGCACTAACTTGTAGCTTTAGCTGAACACTGTGCAGAGGTCGCACTACACTAACTTGTAGTTTTAGCTTAACACTGTGCACTACACTAACTTTTAGCTTTAGCTGAACACTGTTCAGAGGACGCACTACACTAACTTGTAGCTTTAGCTGAACACTGTGCAGAGGTCGCACTACACCAACTTGTAGCTTTAGCTGAACACTGTGAGGAGGACACACTACACTAACTTGTAGCTTTAGCTGAACACTGTGCACTACACTAACTTGTAGCTTTAGCTGAATACTGTTTAGAGGACACACTACACTAACTTGTAGGTTTAACTGAACACTGTGCACTACACTAACTTGTAGCTTTAGCTGAACACTGTGCAGAGGTCGCACTACACTAACTTGTAGCTTTAGCTGAACACTGTGCACTACACTAACTTGTAGCTTTAGCTGAACACTGTGAGGAGGATGCACTACACTAACTTGTAGCTTTAGCTGAACACTGTGCAGAGGTCGCACTGCACTAACTTGTAGCTTTAGCTGAACACTGTGCAGAGGTCGCACTACACTAACATGTAGCTTTAGCTGAACACTGTGCACTACACTAACTTATAGCTTTAGCTGAACACTGTTCAGAGGACGCACTACACTAACTTGTAGCTTTAGCTTAACACTGTGCAGAGGTCGCACTACACTAACTTGTAGCTTTAGCTGAACACTGTGCAGAGGTCGCACTACACTAACTTGTAGCTTTAGCTGAACACTGTGCACTACACTAACGTATAGCTTTAGCTGAACACTGTTCAGAGGACGCACTACACTAACTTGTAGCTTTAGCTGAACACTGTGCAGAGGTCGCACTACACTAACTTGTAGCTTTAGCTGAACACTGTGAGGAGGACGCACTACACTAACTTGTAGCTTTAGCTGAACACTGTGCAGAGGTCGCACTACACTAACTTGTAGCTTTAGCTGAACACTGTGTACTACACTAACTTGTAGCTTTTGCTGAACACTGTAAGGAGGACCCACTACACTAACTTGTAGCTTTAGCTGAACACTGTGCAGAGATCGCACTGCACTAACTTGTAGCTTTAGCTGAACACTGTGCACTAAACTAACTTGTAGCTTTAGCTGAACACTGTTCAGAGGACGCACTACACTAACTTGTAGCTTTAGCTGAACACTGTGCAGAGGTCGCACTACACTAACTTGTAGCTTTAGCTGAACACTGTGCACTACACTAACTTGTAGCTTTAGCTGAACACTGTGAGGAGGACGCACTACACTAACTTGTAGCTTTAGCTGAACACTGTGCACTACACTAACTTGTAGCTTTAGCTGAACACTGTGCAGAGGTCGCACTACACTAACTTGTAGCTTTAACTGAACACTGTGCACTACACTAACTTGTAGCTTTAGCTTAACACTGTGCAGAGGTCGCACTACACTAACTTGTAGCTTTAGCTGAACACTGTTCAGAGGACGCACTACACTAACTTGTAGCTTTAGCTGAACACTGTGCAGAGGTGGCACTACACTAACTTGTAGCTTTAGCTGAACACTGTGCACTACACTAACTTATAGCTTTAGCTGAACACTGTTCAGAGGACGAACTACACTAACTTGTAGCTTTAGCTGAACACTGTGCAGAGGTCGCACTACACTAACTTGTAGCTTTAGCTGAACACTGTGAGGAGGACGCACTATACTAACTTGTAGCTTTAGCTGAACACTGTGCACTACACTAACTTGTAGCTTTAGCTGAACACTGTGAGGAGGACGCACTACACTAACTTGTAGCTTTAGCTGAACACTGTGCACTACACTAACTTGTAGCTTTAGCTGAACACTGTGCAGAGGTCCCACTACACTAACTTGTAGCTTTAGCTGAACACTGTGCACTACACTAACTTGTAGCTTTAGCTGAACACTGTGAGGAGGATGCACTACACTAACTTGTAGCTTTAGCTGAACACTGTGCAGAGGTCGCACTGCACTAACTTGTAGCTTTAGCTGAACACTGTGAGCAGGACGCACTACACTAACTTGTAGCTTTAGCTGAACACTGTGCACTACACTAACTTGTAGCTTTAGCTGAACACTGTGCAGAGGTCCCACTACACTAACTTGTAGCTTTAGCTGAACACTGTGCACTACACTAACTTGTAGCTTTAGCTGAACACTGTGAGGAGGATGCACTACACTAACTTGTAGCTTTAGCTGAACACTGTGCAGAGGTCGCACTGCACTAACTTGTAGCTTTAGCTGAACACTGTGAGGAGGACGCACTACACTAACTTGTAGCTTTAGCTGAACACTGTGCAGAGGTCGCACTACACTAACTTGTAGCTTTAGCTGAACACTGTGCACTACACTAACTTGTAGCTTTAGCTGAACACTGTGAGGAGGACGCACTACACTAACTTGTAGCTTTAGCTGAACACTGTGCACTACACTAATTTGTAGCTTTAGCTGAACACTGTGCAGAGGTCCCACTACACTAACTTGTAGCTTTAGCTGAACACTGTACACTACACTAACTTGTAGCTTTAGCTGAACACTGTGAGGAGGATGCACTACACTAACTTGTAGCTTTAGCTGAACACTGTGCAGAGGTCGCACTGCACTAACTTGTAGCTTTAGCTGAACACTGTGCACTACACTAACTTGTAGCTTTAGCTGAACACTGTGAGGAGGACGCACTACACCTAACTTGTAGCTTTAGCTGAACACTGTGCAGAGGTCGCACTACACTAAGTTGTAGCTTTAGCTGAACACTGTGAGGAGGACGCACTACACTAACTTGTAGCTTTAGCTGAACACTGTGCAGAGGTTTGCACTACACTAACTTGTAGCTTTCTGAACACTGTGCACTACACTAACTTGTAACTTTAGCTAAACACTGTTCAGAGGACGCACTGCACTAACTTGTAGCTTTAGCTGAACACTGTGCAGAGATCGCACTACACTAACTTGTAGCTTTAGCTGAACACTGTGCACTACACTAACTTGTAGCTTTAGCTGAACACTGTGAGGAGGACGCACTACACTAACTTGTAGCTTTAGCTGAACACTGTGCACTACACTAACTTGTAGCTTTAGCTGAACACTGTGCAGAGGTCGCACTACACTAACTTGTAGCTTTAGCTGAACACTGTGCACTACACTAACTTGTAGCTTTAGCTGAACACTGTGAGGAGGACGCACTACACTAACTTGTAGCTTTAGCTGAACACTGTGCACTACACTAACTTGTAGCTTTAGCTGAACACTGTTCAGAGGACGCACTACACTAACTTGTAGCTTTAGCTTAACACTGTGCAGAGGTCGCACTACACTAACTTGTAGCTTTAGCTGAACACTGTTCAGAGGACGCACTGCACTAACTTGTAGCTTTAGCTGAACACTGTGCAGAGGTCGCACTACACTAACTTGTAGTTTTAGCTTAACACTGTGCACTACACTAACTTTTAGCTTTAGCTGAACACTGTTCAGAGGACGCACTACACTAACTTGTAGGTTTAACTGAACACTGTGCACTACACTAACTTGTAGCTTTAGCTGAACACTGTGCAGAGGTCGCACTACACTAACTTGTAGCTTTAGCTGAACACTGTGTACTACACTAACTTGTAGCTTTAGCTGAACACTGTAAGGAGGACGCACTACACTAACTTGTAGCTTTAGCTGAACACTGTGCAGAGGTGGCACTACACTAACTTCTAGCTTTAGCTGAACACTGTGCACTACACTAACTTATAGCTTTAGCTGAACACTGTTCAGAGGACGCACTACACTAATTTGTAGCTTTAGCAGAACACTGTGAGGAGGACGCACTACACTAACTTGTAGCTTTAGCTGAACACTGTGCAGAGGTCGCACTACACTAACTTGTAGCTTTAGCTGAACACTGTGCACTACACTAACTTGTAGCTTTAGCTGAACACTGTGCAGAGGTCGCACTACACTAACTTGTAGCTTTAGCTGAACACTGTGCACTACACTAACTTGTAGCTTTAGCTGAACACTGTGCAGAGGTCCCACTACACTAACTTGTAGCTTTAGCTGAACACTGTGCACTACACTAACTTGTAGCTTTAGCTGAACACTGTGAGGAGGATGCACTACACTAACTTGTAGCTTTAGCTGAACACTGTGCAGAGATCGCACTGCACTAACTTGTAGCTTTAGCTGAACACTGTGCACTACACTAACTTGTAGCTTTAGCTGAACACTGTTCAGAGGACGCACTACACCAACTTGTAGCTTTAGCTGAACACTGTGCAGAGGTCGCACTACACTAACTTGTAGCTTTAGCTGAACACTGTGCACTACACTAACTTGTAGCTTTAGCTGAACACTGTGAGAAGGACGCACTACACTAACTTGTAGCTTTAGCTGAACACTGTGCACTACACTAACTTGTAGCTTTAGCTGAACACTGTGCAGAGGTCGCACTACACTAACTTGTAGCTTTAGCTGAACACTGTGTACTACACTAACTTGTAGCTTTAGCTGAACACTGTAAGGAGGACGCACTACACTAACTTGTAGCTTTAGCTGAACACTGTGCAGAGGTGGCACTACACTAACTTCTAGCTTTAGCTGAACACTGTGCACTACACTAACTTATAGCTTTAGCTGAACACTGTTCAGAGGACGCACTACACTAATTTGTAGCTTTAGCTGAACACTGTGCAGAGGTCGCACTACACTAACTTGTAGCTTTAGCTGAACACTGTGAGGAGGACGCACTACACTAACTTGTAGCTTTAGCTGAACACTGTGCAGAGGTCGCACTACACTAACTTGTAGCTTTAGCTGAACACTGTGCACTACACTAACTTGTAGCTTTAGCTGAACACTGTGAGGAGGACGCACTACACTAACTTGTAGCTTTAGCTGAACACTGTGCACTACACTAACTTGTAGCTTTAGCTGAACACTGTGCAGAGGTCCCACTACACTAACTTGTAGCTTTAGCTGAACACTGTGCACTACACTAACTTGTAGCTTTAGCTGAACACTGTGAGGAGGATGCACTACACTAACTTGTAGCTTTAGGTGAACACTGTGCAGAGATCGCACTGCACTAACTTGTAGCTTTAGCTGAACACTGTGCACTACACTAACTTGTAGCTTTAGCTGAACACTGTTCAGAGGACGCACTACACTAACTTGTAGCTTTAGCTGAACACTGTGCAGAGGTCGCACTACACTAACTTGTAGCTTTAGCTGAACACTGTGCACTACACTAACTTGTAGCTTTAGCTGAACACTGTGAGAAGGACGCACTACACTAACTTGTAGCTTTAGCTGAACACTGTGCACTATACTAACTTGTAGCTTTAGCTGAACACTGTGCAGAGGTCGCACTACACTAACTTGTAGCTTTAGCTGAACACTGTGCACTACACTAACTTGTAGCTTTAGCTGAACACTGTGAGGAGGACGCACTACACTAACTTGTAGCTTTAGCTGAACACTGTGCACTACACTAACTTGTAGCTTTAGCTGAACACTGTGCAGAGGTCGCACTACACTAACTTGTAGCTTTAACTGAACACTGTGCACTACACTAACTTGTAGCTTTAGCTTAACACTGTGCAGAGGTCGCACTACACTAACTTGTAGCTTTAGCTGAACACTGTTCAGAGGACGCACTACACTAACTTGTAGCTTTAGCTGAACACTGTGCAGAGGTGGCACTACACTAACTTGTAGCTTTAGCTGAACACTGTGCACTACACTAACTTATAGCTTTAGCTGAACACTGTTCAGAGGACGAACTACACTAACTTGTAGCTTTAGCTGAACACTGTGCAGAGGTCGCACTACACTAACTTGTAGCTTTAGCTGAACACTGTGAGGAGGACGCACTACACTAACTTGTAGCTTTAGCTGAACACTGTGCACTACACTAACTTGTAGCTTTAGCTGAACACTGTGAGGAGGACGCACTACACTAACTTGTAGCTTTAGCTGAACACTGTGCACTACACTAACTTGTAGCTTTAGCTGAACACTGTGCAGAGGTCCCACTACACTAACTTGTAGCTTTAGCTGAACACTGTACACTACACTAACTTGTAGCTTTAGCTGAACACTGTGAGGAGGATGCATTACACTAACTTGTAGCTTTAGCTGAACACTGTGCAGAGGTCGCACTGCACTAACTTGTAGCTTTAGCTGAACACTGTGAGCTGGACGCACTACACTAACTTGTAGCTTTAGCTGAACACTGTGCACTACACTAACTTGTAGCTTTAGCTGAACACTGTGCAGAGGTCCCACTACACTAACTTGTAGCTTTAGCTGAACACTGTGCACTACACTAACTTGTAGCTTTAGCTGAACACTGTGAGGAGGATGCACTACACTAACTTGTAGCTTTAGCTGAACACTGTGCAGAGGTCGCACTGCACTAACTTGTAGCTTTAGCTGAACACTGTGAGCTGGACGCACTACACTAACTTGTAGCTTTAGCTGAACACTGTGCACTACACTAACTTGTAGCTTTAGCTGAACACTGTGCAGAGGTCCCACTACACTAACTTGTAGCTTTAGCTGAACACTGTGCACTACACTAACTTGTAGCTTTAGCTGAACACTGTGAGGAGGATGCACTACACTAACTTGTAGCTTTAGCTGAACACTGTGCAGAGGTCGCACTGCACTAACTTGTAGCTTTAGCTGAACACTGTGAGGAGGACGCACTACACTAACTTGTAGCTTTAGCTGAACACTGTGCAGAGGTCACACTACACTAACTTGTAGCTTTAGCTGAACACTGTGCACTACACTAACTTGTAGCTTTAGCTGAACACTGTGAGGAGGATGCACTACACTAACTTGTAGCTTTAGCTGAACACTGTGCAGAGGTCGCACTGCACTAACTTGTAGCTTTAGCTGAACACTGTGAGCTGGACGCACTACACTAACTTGTAGCTTTAGCTGAACACTGTGCACTACACTAACTTGTAGCTTTAGCTGAACACTGTGCAGAGGTCCCACTACACTAACGTGTAGCTTTAGCTGAACACTGTGCACTACACTAACTTGTAGCTTTAGCTGAACACTGTGAGGAGGATGCACTACACTAACTTGTAGCTTTAGCTGAACACTGTGCAGAGGTCGCACTGCACTAACTTGTAGCTTTAGCTGAACACTGTGAGGAGGACGCACTACACTAACTTGTAGCTTTAGCTGAACACTGTGCAGAGGTCACACTACACTAACTTGTAGCTTTAGCTGAACACTGTGCACTACACTAACTTGTAACTTTAGCTGAACACTGTGAGGAGGACGCACTACACTAACTTGTAGCTTTAGCTGAACACTGTGCACTACACTAATTTGTAGCTTTAGCTGAACACTGTGCAGAGGTCCCACTACACTAACTTGTAGCTTTAGCTGAACACTGTACACTACACTAACTTGTAGCTTTAGCTGAACACTGTGAGGAGGATGCACTACACTAACTTGTAGCTTTAGCTGAACACTGTGCAGAGGTCGCACTGCACTAACTTGTAGCTTTAGCTGAACACTGTGCACTACACTAACTTGTAGCTTTAGCTGAACACTGTTCAGAGGACGCACTACACTAACTTGTAGCTTTAGCTGAACACTGCGCAGAGGTCGCACTACACTAAGTTGTAGCTTTATCTGAACACTGTGAGGAGGACGCACTACACTAACTTGTAGCTTTAGCTGAACACTGTGCAGAGGTTGCACTACACTAACTTGTAGCTTTAGCTGAACACTGTGCACTACACTAACTTGTAACTTTAGCTAAACACTGTTCAGAGGACGCACTGCACTAACTTGTAGCTTTAGCTGAACACTGTGCAGAGATCGCACTACACTAACTTGTAGCTTTAGCTGAACACTGTGCACTACACTAACTTGTAGCTTTAGCTGAACACTGTGAGGAGGACGCACTACACTAACTTGTAGCTTTAGCTGAACACTGTGCACTACACTAACTTGTAGCTTTAGCTGAACACTGTGCAGAGGTCGCACTACACTAACTTGTAGCTTTAGCTGAACACTGTGCACTACACTAACTTGTAGCTTTAGCTGAACACTGTGAGGAGGACGCACTACACTAACTTGTAGCTTTAGCTGAACACTGTGCACTACACTAACTTGTAGCTTTAGCTGAACACTGTTGAGAGGACGCACTACACTAACTTGTAGCTTTAGCTTAACACTGTGCAGAGGTCGCACTACACTAACTTGTAGCTTTAGCTGAACACTGTTCAGAGGACGCACTGCACTAACTTGTAGCTTTAGCTGAACACTGTGCAGAGGTCGCACTACACTAACTTGTAGTTTTAGCTTAACACTGTGCACTACACTAACTTTTAGCTTTAGCTGAACACTGTTCAGAGGACGCACTACACTAACTTGTAGCTTTAGCTGAACACTGTGCAGAGGTCGCACTACACCAACTTGTAGCTTTAGCTGAACACTGTGAGGAGGACACACTACACTAACTTGTAGCTTTAGCTGAACACTGTGCACTACACTAACTTGTAGCTTTAGCTGAATACTGTTTAGAGGACACACTACACTAACTTGTAGGTTTAACTGAACACTGTGCACTACACTAACTTGTAGCTTTAGCTGAACACTGTGCAGAGGTCGCACTACACTAACTTGTAGCTTTAGCTGAACACTGTGCACTACACTAACTTGTAGCTTTAGCTGAACACTGTGAGGAGGATGCACTACACTAACTTGTAGCTTTAGCTGAACACTGTGCAGAGGTCGCACTGCACTAACTTGTAGCTTTAGCTGAACACTGTGCAGAGGTCGCACTACACTAACATGTAGCTTTAGCTGAACACTGTGCACTACACTAACTTATAGCTTTAGCTGAACACTGTTCAGAGGACGCACTACACTAACTTGTAGCTTTAGCTTAACACTGTGCAGAGGTCGCACTACACTAACTTGTAGCTTTAGCTGAACACTGTGCAGAGGTCGCACTACACTAACTTGTAGCTTTAGCTGAACACTGTGCACTACACTAACGTATAGCTTTAGCTGAACACTGTTCAGAGGACGCACTACACTAACTTGTAGCTTTAGCTGAACACTGTGCAGAGGTCGCACTACACTAACTTGTAGCTTTAGCTGAACACTGTGAGGAGGACGCACTACACTAACTTGTAGCTTTAGCTGAACACTGTGCACTACACTAACTTGTAGCTTTAGCTGAACACTGTTCAGGGGACACACTACACTAACTTGTAGGTTTAACTGAACACTGTGCACTACACTAACTTGTAGCTTTAGCTGAACACTGTGCAGAGGTCGCACTGCACTAACTTGTAGCTTTAGCTGAACACTGTGCACTACACTAACTTGTAGCTTTAGCTGAACACTGTTCAGAGGATGCACTACACTAACTTGTAGCTTTAGCTGAACACTGTGCAGAGGTCGCACTACACCAACTTGTAGCTTTAGCTGAACACTTTGAGGAGGACGCACTACACTAACTTGTAGCTTTAGCTGAACACTGTGCACTACACTAACTTGTAGCTTTAGCTGAATACTGTTTAGAGGACACACTACACTAACTTGTAGGTTTAACTGAACACTGTGCACTACACTAACTTGTAGCTTTAGCTGAACACTGTGCAGAGGTCGCACTACACTAACTTGTAGCTTTAGCTGAACACTGTGCACTACACTAACTTGTAGCTTTAGCTGAACACTGTGAGGAGGATGCACTACACTAACTTGTAGCTTTAGCTGAACACTGTGCAGAGGTCGCACTGCACTAACTTGTAGCTTTAGCTGAACACTGTGCAGAGGTCGCACTACACTAACATGTAGCTTTAGCTGAACACTGTGCACTACACTAACTTATAGCTTTAGCTGAACACTGTTCAGAGGACGCACTACACTCACTTGTAGCTTTAGCTTAACACTGTGCAGAGGTCGCACTACACTAACTTGTAGCTTTAGCTGAACACTGTGCAGAGGTCGCACTACACTAACTTGTAGCTTTAGCTGAACACTGTGCACTACACTAACGTATAGCTTTAGCTGAACACTGTTCAGAGGACGCACTACACTAACTTGTAGCTTTAGCTGAACACTGTGCAGAGGTCGCACTACACTAACTTGTAGCTTTAGCTGAACACTGTGAGGAGGACGCACTACACTAACTTGTAGCTTTAGCTGAACACTGTGCACTACACTAACTTGTAGCTTTAGCTGAACACTGTTCAGGGGACACACTACACTAACTTGTAGGTTTAACTGAACACTGTGCACTACACTAACTTGTAGCTTTAGCTGAACACTGTGCAGAGGTCGCACTGCACTAACTTGTAGCTTTAGCTGAACACTGTGCACTACACTAACTTGTAGCTTTAGCTGAACACTGTTCAGAGGATGCACTCCACTAACTTGTAGCTTTAGCTGA
Source organism: Lithobates septentrionalis (assembly GCA_037952835.1). NCBI lineage: Eukaryota > Metazoa > Chordata > Amphibia > Anura > Ranidae > Lithobates > Lithobates septentrionalis. The sequence continues at coordinate 285,570 of JBBDGP010002495.1, read as the reverse complement.
ACACTGTGAGGAGGACGCACTACACTAACTTGTAGCTTTAGCTGAACACTGTGCAGAGGTCGCACTACATTAACTTGTAGCTTTAGCTGAACACTGTGAGGAGGACGCACTACACTAACTGTAAATAGTGTAGCTGCCTGACTGTGGTACTAATAGGATCAGAAGAACACCAGCAATTTTCTTCAGGTAGCTGTACTGTAACAACACCCGCCTGCCTGTCAGTAGGAAGATAATAACAGGAACGGATCTAGCTAAACTGAATACAGTGTATATATATATATATATATATATATATATATATATATATATATTGTAAGTGCAGCTAACTGACTGACTGTCCTGCCTAATCTGTCTAACTTAAATCAAATGACACTGTCTCTCTGTCTCTGTCTCTCAACGCCGGAACACAATACACAGGGCCGCCATGCAGGCGGCCTTATATAGTGTGGGGCGTGTACTAAACCCCCTGAGCCATAATTGGCCAAAGCCACCCTGGCTTTGGCCAATTACAGCTCTCTCTACAGACTGCGCAGTGATTGGCCAAGCATGCGGGTCATAGTGCATGCTTGGCCAATTATCAGCCAGCAATGCACTGCGATGCCGCAGTGAATTATGGGCCGTGACGCGCCACGCGAATTTGGCGCGAACAGCCCATATCGTTTGCAATTCGGCGAACAGACGATGTTCAAGTTGAACATGGGTTTGACTCGAACACGAAACTCATCCCTACTCAGGACGGACGTGGGACGATTAGATCGGCACCCCCTCTGTAAACCAGTTGCTGTGAGAGATATAACATAATAAATCTACAAAACGACAGTATAATATAGGATTACATGTAAGAGGTTAAATATTAAAAACAAAAATAAAAATCCAAAGCTCATACGAAAAATAACTCGTCTATATGAGCATACATAATCAAAATGTAATACATATACTTAAAACCACAATAGAAAAATAAAAAAATAAAAAATAAAATATAAAAACAGTGTATTGCTAGCAAACACTGGTTAAATATTATATAGTACAAAAAGGTATACTTAATAGTATTATCAATATGGATATTAACAGGATATGCTCATAAGCGGTTGTATATAGCCAATAAGGGTCGGTTCACACTGGGACGACTTGGGATCCGACTTGTACGCCCTCAGGTCGCCCCAAGTCGCCCCAGAAAAAGATTCACATTAAGTGAATGGGAGAGTCTTAATAGACACTACTGAAGTCGCTCCGACTTCAGAGCGTACTCCCTGTACTACTTTGATCCGACTTGGTAGGCGACCTGTACCATAGAAATCAATGGAAGTCGCCTCCAAGTCGGATCTCTCTCTCAAAGTCAAGCGACTTTGCAGGGAAAACCCCTCCCTCCCAGAGAGCTGATTGTCCTGTGATTGGCCACAGCCGAAGTCGCCTGTCTTGGAGGCGACTTGAAGTCGCGTTGTAATTTGCTAAAGTCGCGCTGAAGTTGCGCTGAAGTCGCGTTGAAGTCTCCGTGCAAAGTCGCGTTGAAGTCGTGTTGCCCCTGTGTGAATCGAGCCTAAGGGGCAGTATATACTCCTTGGCTCCACCATTCCTATGTGTGTAGTCATAATGGTGTAACAGGATGTTGGGATATATAAAAAAAATTATTTTGATAAGCGCAGCGTGTGTACAATTTGGTTTAAAAATATATTTTGTGTCATGCTGCTCTCTTTGTTAAAGTGATGCTGAACCTTGAACTCTGTAGGCACCATCAAAAAGGTTTATTAGCCACAACTCAAGGAACCCCTAGCAACCTCTGGAGGAATCCCAGGGTTTCACAAAACCCTGGTTGAGAATGGCTGACTTAGATTTACACCACTGCAGTACCTGGGGACAAATTAAGTTTACTGAGTGTTGGGAGAGATATTGATTCCTAAGTATCTAATGGTATTTGCCCATTGCAGAGGTAAATTAGGATTACTCAGCTGCTTCACCCCTGGATCTATGGGAAGAATGAGGGATTTGCTCCAGTTGGTGTGGAGGTCAGAAAGCGTTGAAAAGCGATCCAGGATCTGGAGCGCCTCAGAAAGTGAAGGGCCAGGGTCTTGCAAAAAGAGGATTAGATCGTCAGCGTATAGTGTTAGTTTCTCAACTATTAAGCCGACCCGGATGCCAGACACTTTATCTGGCTTCCGCAGGGCCTCCGCCAAAGGCTCCATCACCAGGGCGAACAGTGCAGGGGAGAGAGGACACCCCTGCCTCATCCCCCTGCTAATGTGGAAGGAGGGCGAAAGTTTGCTGTTCAATTTAATACAGGCCATAGGGGATTTGTAAAGTAAACCAATCGATTTCCGGAAGGTATGACCATCGACTGGGAGCTGGAGATGAGTGAAGACTCGTCTAAGATTTATGTCCATAGATTTGCCTGGCATGAAGCTGGTCTGGTCTATATTGACAAGGGACAGTAATACCTGCATAATCCTATTGGCTAGCACCTTGGTAAGTATCTTAAGGTCACAATTCAATAAAGATATGGGTCTCTTGGGTAGCAATACAATGTGTGCCTGGTACATACTATCTGGCAACCTCCCGGTTTCCAGGCACTCTACTGTTTCCCAGGCTAACTCAACTCCTTGCAGAGTGCCTGGGTTTTATACCATTCCCCGGGTAGTCCATACGGACCTGGGAATTTTTTGTTGGGTAGGGAGTAGATTGCATTTTCTATCTCTTGGCGCGTTAAGGGTTTATCTAGGGTGTTCCTGTCCTTCTCAGAAAGAGAGGGCAAGGTGATTCCCCCCAGTTCCTCAAGTATGGCTTCAACCGGGGTAGGGTTCGGATCGTCATATAATTTGCTATAGAAAAGATGAAATTCCCTCAGTATACCCTCAGGGTCCAAAAGTTGGCTACCCATGGAAGTCTGGATCCTTGGAATTACTATTTGGAGTGAGGGCTCTGCCACCAGGTTGGCCAATAGTTTACTATTCTTGTCCCCTGACTCGAAGCGTTTGGCAACAAACTTCCGCGTATCAGATTGCACCCACGAGGTGTAGTGGAGTTTCAAAGCTCTCCTCGTTTGGGCCAGGTAGGAATCGTTTTCAGGTGTGGGATGCGCCATGCAGAACTCCAATGCCATTTTTTTGTCTTGTTCCAATTGAGTGGTCTGTGTTGCATAGCCAGATCTCACAGTCTTAATACCAGAGACATACTCTCCTTGGGGATGAGCCTTGCCTCCTCCCAAACCACTTCAAGGGAAGATGAACCCTCGTTAAGCGTCCAGTATTCTGTAAGCTTGAGTCCCACCACCTCCTGGATTGGAAGATTGTCTATCCAATGTGATGCCAGCCTCCAGCATCCCAACTCACGGGAGGCGCCCAGGTTCAGGCATAACTCCAATGGGGAGTGGTCAGAAAGACCTGCCGGAAGGTAGGAGGCCGCCCCAACATGTGATAGAGTTGAAGCAGACCCAAACAACAAATCTATGCATGATCCCGATTTATGTGTAGCTGAGACATGCGAATAAGTCCTGTCCTCCGGATGCCTCCACCGCCAAATCTCCTGAAGACCAAGAGTGTCTGCCCATAGTACCAATTCAGGGTGGGCAGATCTAAGAGGGTTAGAAGTGTCTTTAGTATGGCGTTAAAGTCCCCCCTCCTCCGACTATTATTTTGTGGACCTGGAGGGGGCGAGTTTTGTAAAAATATATACAGGACGATGGGATCAAACGAAGGAGGGATATACACATTAACCATCGCCAGGCGTTGAGCACACATTTCTAGAATTAAAATGACGTAACATCCCCAGGATCAAGGAAAACCTGTTCCACCGAGCATGGTAGTGACTTGCTCAGTAGAATGGTCACCTCCTCGCATAGGGCTAGTATGTGGCATGAAATCCTTGTTTAACCCATGCCCTCTTAAGAGTTAGGATCTTACTGCCTACGAGGCGAGTTTCCTCCAGAAACAGAATGTGAGGTTTATGAGACTGCAGAAACTTAAACAACAAAGATCTTTTTCACTTTGTCGTTCAGACCTCTGATATTCCAAGAGATCAACTTCAGATCCGTACCCATTTGTAAAAGAAAAATTTAGTAACACTAGGAGCATAGAAGGCCCATACCCAATCTTGCCCTGCCCGGAGGCCAGGGGCAGAGGAAGTCCAGATGATGTTGCCGTCCAGATAATCTGAGGAGGAGAAAAAAAAACAATAAAAAAAAGGAAACAAACAAACACACAGTCCAGCAAGAAAAACGAGGTAGGAAAGCTGGGTATACTTGGTAACCGGTTAAAGGTGCATAAAACTCCCTACTGCCTGACATAACCCCAACTGTCGCCAAAGCAGTTTCAATCCCGAAACTTGATAATATAGAGCGCCTACTTGAGGTTCAAAGCTCCGGGGTTATTCCCAGCTCACGTTCAACCTAAAACAGTAGGTGAGATTGGGGGGACGTGTATCCCCTCACGGTAGAAGGGGCCAGGCAATAATTCCTCCAGGTACATGGAGAGCACCAGGTCTCCCACTTCTTGTAAACCAAATCGTGGGGGTTGAATGTGGGTTACTTGTCGAGGTACTTTTGAGGTGGCTCCGGTATTTACAGGAAATTTTAGTAGGACACAACAGGCAAGGATGTGGGAAATCCATGCATCGGGTAACTTTATGGGAAGAGGTCTTCAATGCAAAGTGATCAGCCAGTCGTCAGCATCGTTGAAGGTTTTTCTCTTCTGCAAATCAGCCGAAAAGTCTGTGAAAATAAGAACAGAGGTGTTACCATAATTGAAAGTGGGATGTTTGCGGACTTCAGAGAGAATCTTGTCCCTGTCCCGATAATTGAGGAAGCGGACCAGAAAAGGCCTGGGAAGGTTCCCCAGGATGGCACGGCCCATGGGCCCTTTCAACCACATAGGTAGGGGGGACATCCGTAAGGCCCAGGAGATTTTTAAAGAACTCCTCAGCGAATTCAGGCGGTTGAACCCCTTCCTCTTTCTCAGGCAGCCCCAGGACTCTGACATTGTTGCGCCTGAGTCGTTTTTCAGCGTCATCTGATTTTACAACACGGGATTGTACCGTGCGCTGAAACTCAGCAATGGAGGAGGCATGAGTGGCAGTAAAATCTTTGGTGGCGAATACTCTGGACTCGGTTTCGGTCTCCGAGAAATAGTGAAGTTGTTACTAAAGAGCTGATGTGAATATAAAAATAGAAAAGGTGAGATATTAAAAGATAAATAAATGATAATTGCTGCAATATTTAAGATGTGTACTGATTTAACAAAAAGTGCTAATTATAAAATTAATAATGCGCTATAATCAATCCTTATTATGATCAATCTTTCTGTACATACTGTACAATAGTTTAAAACTGAATTGTTCAACAGGTTAATGATATGCCTCTTGTAGGACCACTCCCATTTTAAATTGTGCTGCCCCTAATTAAAGTAATTTTCCACCTACAATGGCTTCCTGGCACCACATCAAAAAAGGTGCCCATGGATTTTTTTTTGTAGTCAATAATCATCTAATGCACTGCGAAGGTTTCAAGGATCCCTGCGCTCTCTCACCTGGAGATGCCTGTTTTATCAACCTGAGTTAACCTTGCAAAGTATATACAGTATCTCACAAAAGTGAGAACACCTCTCACATTTTTGTAGAAATATTTTATTATATCTTTTCATGTGACAACACTGAAGAAATTACACTTTTCTACAATGTAAAGTAGTGAGTGTACAGCTTGTATAACTGTATAAATTTGCTGCCCCCCAAAAATAACTCAACACATAGCCATTAATGTCTAAACAGTTGGCAACAAAAGTGAGTACACCCCTAAGTGAATATGTCCAATTTAGGCCCGAAGTGTCAATATTTTGTGTGGCCACCATTATTTTCCAGTACTGCCTTAACCCTCTTGGGCATGGAGTTCACCAGAGCTTCCCAGGTTGCCACCGGAGTCCTCTTCAACTCCACTCATGATGACATCACAGGGCTGGTGGATGTTAGAGACCTTGAGCTCCTCCACCTTCCGTTTGAGGATGCCCCACAGATCTATAGGGTTTAGGTCTGGAGACATGCTTGGCCAGTCCATCACCTTTACCCTCAGCTTCTTTAGCAAGGCAGTGGTCGTCTTGGAGGTGTGTTTGGGGTCATTATCATGTTGGAATACTGCCCTGTGGCCCAGTCTGTGAAGGGAGGGGGATCGTGTTCTGCTTCAGTATGTCACAGTACATGTTGGCATTCATGGTTCCCTCAATGAACTGTAGCTCCCCAGGCCTAGCAGCACTCATGCAGCCCCAGACCATGACACTCCCACCACCATGCTTGACTGTAGGCATGACACACTTGTCTTTGTACTCCTCACCTAGTTGCCGGCACACGCGCTTGACACCATCTGAACCAAATAAGATTATCTTGGTCTCATCAGACCACAGGACATGGTTCCAGTAATCCATGTCCTTAGTCTGCTTGTCTTCAGCAAACTGTTAGCCGGCTTTCTTGTGCATCATCTTTAGAAGAAGCTTCCTTCTGGGATGACAGCCATGCAGACCAATTTGATGCAGTGTGCGGCGTATGGCCTTAGCACTGACAGGCTGACCCCCCACCCCTTCAACCTCTGCAGCAATGCTGGCAGCACTCATATGTCTATTACCCAAAGACAACCTCTGGATATGACACTGAGCACGTGCACTCTTCTTTGGTTGACCATGGCGAGGCCTGTTCTGAGTGAAACCTGTCCTGTTAAACAGCTGTATAGTCTTGGCCACCGTGCTGCAGCTCAGTTTCAGGGTCTTGGCAATCTTCTTATAACCTTGGCCATCTTTATGTAGAGCAACAATTCTTTTTTTCAGATCCCCAGAGAGTTCTTTGCCATGAGGTGCCATGTTGAACTTCCAGTGACCAGTATGAGAGAGTGAGAGCGATAACACCAAATTTAACACACCAGCTCCCCATTCACACCTGAGACCTTGTAACACTAACGAGTCACATGACACCGGGGATTGAAAAAATGGCTAATTGGGCCCAATTTGGACATTTTCACTTAGAGGTGTAGTCACTTTTGTTGCCAGTGGTTTAGACATTAATGGCTGTCTGTTAAGTTATTTGGAGTGGACAGAAAATTTACACTGTTATACGAGTTGTACACTCACTACTTTACATTATAGCAAAGTGTCATTTCTTCAGTGTTGTCACATGAAAAGATATAATAAAATATTTACAAAATTCTGAGGGGTGTACTCACTTTTGTGAGATACTGTATGTACCACAGGCTTAAAGTGATTGTAAAGCTTTATTATTAATTATATATACACTATAAGTATTGAACTTTTATGGCATCCCAGTCTTAGTCCGTAGGGTTCAATACTGAGTTGGCCCATTCTTTGCAGCTATAACAGCTTCAACTCTTCTGGGAAGGCTGTCCACAAGATTTAGGAGTGTGTCTATGGGAATGTTTGACCATTCTTCCAAAAGCGCATTTGCGAAGTCAGGCACTGATGTTGGATGAGAAGGCCTGGCTCGCAGTCTGTGCTCTAATTCACCCCAAAGGTGTTTTGGTTGAGGCCAGGACTCTGGGCAGGCCAGTCAAGTTCTTCCACCCCAAACTCGCTCATCCATTTCTTTATGGACTTCGCTTTGTGCACTGGTCCAAATCATTTTGTAGAGGGGGGATTATGGTGTGGGGTTGTTTTTCAGGGGTTGGGCTTGGCCCCTTAATTCCAGGGAAGGGAACTAAGCATACCAAGACATTTTTGACAATTTCATGCTCCCAACTTTGTGGGAACAGTTGGGAGATGGCCCCTTCCTGTTCCAACATGGCTGCGCACCAGTGCACAAAGCAAGATCAATAAAGACATGGATGAGTTTGGGGTGGAGGAACTTGACTGGCCTGCACAGAGTTCTGACCTCAACCCGATAAAACACGTTTAGGATGAATTAGAGCAGAGACTGCGAGCCAGGCCTTCTCATTCAACATCAGTGCCTGACCTCACAAATGTGCTTTTGGAAGAATGGTCCCACATTCCCATAAACACACTCTTAAACCTTGTGAACAGCCTTCTCAGAAGAGTTGAAGCTGTTATAGCTGCAAAGTGTGGGCCAACATAATATTAAACCCTACGGACTAAGACTGGGATGCCATTAACGTTCATATGCATTTAAAGGCAGGCGTCACAATACTTTTGACTATATATATATATATATATAGGGCTTTTTTTTCTCAAATACCGTATTTATCGGCGTATAACACGCACCGGCGTATAACACGCACCCCAATTTAGGAGGGAATTTTAAGGAAAAAAAAACTTTTAGGAGGGAAGTTGAAGGGAAAAAAACTTACATTTAAATGCCCATCATTGCAGCCTTCTCAGTGCAGCCTTGCCCCAGTGCAGCCATGTCAGTGCAGCCTTGTCAGTGCAGCCTTGCCCCAGTGCAGCCATGTCAGTGCAGCCTTGTCAGTGCAGCCTTGTCAGTGCAGCCTTCCCCAGTGCAGCCATGTCAGTGCAGCCTTCTCAGTGCAGCCTTCTCAGTGCAGCCTTCCCCAGTGCAGCCTTGTCAGTGCAGTCTTGTCAGTGCAGCCTTGCCCCAGTGCAGCCTTGCCCCAGTGCAGCCTTGCCCCAGTGCAGCCTTCCCCCAGTGCAGCCTTCCCCCAGTGCAGCCTTCCCCAGTGCAGCCTTGCCCCAGTGCAGCCTTCGATCCCCTGTCCCTGCTTGCTGGGCTTCAAAATCGCCGACCGCGATTTGAAAATGGCGCCGCCGGCGCCGAAATACACAGAGCCGGTCCTCGGCTCTTTCCGGCGGCTCTCGTTCACTAAACAAATACGTAGATAAGTACAAAAGACAATGAGAATGTAATACACTGGTTACAACTGGCCAATGGCCTTGCTGATAAGTATTAAGCATCAAAAGAAGAGCAGCCAAGTACAGTAGCTTCATAGTAAACTCCAGGTAACACTTAGTGGTCAACAAGCAGGTCTCAGTTTTGACCTGAACATAGTCCAAGGAGAAGAGGAGGAAAAAAGAACAGAAGAGGAAAGAAGAAAAGAGGGGTAGGGTAGTGGAGAGGTTGAGGGGAGGGGGAGGCTCTACCATCGGCTCCGGGCGGGTCTTCACGTCAATGCCACTCTTCCCAGATTTTATCATGTGCCTCCAATCTATCTTGTAGTCTAGCCGCCATTTTTTCCATCAGCTCTATATCTTTTATACTGGTGTATAGGTCCGTTTGAGTGGGAGGGTCTCGTCTTTTCCAGTGCAGGGCAATAATACATCTCACGGCTTTAAGGACATGTCGAAGCAGTTTCCTGGAGTGCTGAGATATTTGTAGCCCAGACACTCCAAGAAGAAAGCACCTCGGATCCATGGGCACCTGCACGCCTAACAGACGGTTCAATAGTAGTTGCGTCTCGGTCCAGAAGGGGACTATTTTAGAACATGTCCAATAGATATGGTATAAGGTCCCTCTGTCTCTCATACACCTCCAACATCTATCCGAGCTAGTGGGGTAAATAGCGTGGAGGACATCTGGTGTCAGGTACCAAAAAAACTGAATTTTATAAGCGTTCTCCTTATAAAGTGTACAAAGGGAACTCTTAACTGCCTGAGACCAGATTGTCCGCCAAGTAGTTTCTGGAATTTCCTCCCCCAACGCTCTCTCCCATCGGAGCATATATGTATGTTTACCCTGGGTTGTGAAGCAATGGGAATTTAGTACCCGATAAATGTCTGAAATTAACCCTCGTCTTGCTGAACCTTCCAACATCAAACACTCAAATGGAGTAGGAGCCGAAAATTGTAAGTTCGGAGCAAATGATTGAGCATAATGTCTAATCTGTAGGTACCCATAGAATACATGCCGGGGTAGGTCAAATTTTTTTTGAAGATCTGTAAATGATAGCAATCTACGCGTACAGGGATGCACCAGGTGACCATAGTGGAACAAGTTCCTTGTCGCCCACGGGAAAGACATCTGATGTGTAAAGCCTGCAGGCATTCTGGGGTTATATAGAAAAGACGTGAGGAGTGACCTCTCTGAACATAGCTTATGAATTCGAGATAGTTTACGCCAGAGTGATCTGAGGTGGAGCATGGGACCCAAAAGCTGGGCTGAGTCCACCTCCACCATTGCATTCCAGAGCATACTATTTGGGTGGGCAGGTGCCATCCATATTTTTTCAATTTCTGTCCATCTGTTGTAAGAACATTGGGGAAACCAGGAGGCCAGGGCCCGCAATTGAGTAGCTTGGTAGTATTTATGTAGGTTAGGAAATGACAACCCATCCTCTGAACTAGGGTTGTCCCGATACCGATACTAGTATCGGTATCGGCACCGATACCGAGCATTTGCCCAAGTACTTGTACTCGGGCAAATGCTCCCGATGCTTCCGCCGATACTATGACAGTCAGCGGTGATCGGCGTGTGGGGGAGTTACTAGCTTCCCCCCCGCGGCTTTCAGTGACATACAGCGGTGATCGGTGCTTGTAACTTCCCCACGCGATCACCGCTGACTGTCACTGCATCCTCCTCCATGCCCCCTCTGTTCCTCTGTCCCCCTCTCCTCTGTCTCCCTCCGTTCCGTTCCTCCGTTCCTCCGTCCCCCTCTCCTTCTCTGTCCCCCTCCGTTCCGTTCCTCCGTTCCTCTGCCTCTCCGCTGTCCCCTCCGTTCCGTTCCTCTGTCCCCCTCTCCTTATCTGTCCCCCTCCGTTCCGTTCCTCCGTTCCTCCGTCCCCCTCTCCTTCTCTGTCCCCCTCCGTTCCGTTCCTCCGTTCCTCTGCCTCTCCGCTGTCCCCTCCGGTCCGCCGTCCTCCTCCTCCTTCCTTTCTGTATGGATAGAGTCAGCTGACTCTGTCCATTCACATAACTGAAACATTGTAATCTCCTGTGATTACAATGTGTCAGTTTATGAATGGAGAGGAGCCGCTGTCTTCTCCATTCATTCTCAGTGCAGCTGAGGCTGCAGAGAAAGGGACTGGGGAATCTCTATCCTCGGTCTCTTTCTCTGTCTCAAGGGGGAGATATCAGGGGTATGTTAAGACCCCTGATATCTCACCAAAGCCCCCCAACAGGGCTGATTTAAAAAAAAAAAAAAAAAAACATATTGCAAAAATGAATAAAAAAATTATTATTGTAAAAAATAAAAATTGTAAATAAAAAAAAAAAAACACACAGACACCGTTCACCCCTCCCCCCCCCCCCCCCCCCCCGAAAAAAAAGAAAGCATTGTTAAAAAAAAAAAAAACTGTCACGTGACATAAAAAAAAAGTATCGGTAATCGGTATCGGCGAGTACTTGAAAAAAAGTATCGGTACTCGGTCCTAAAAAAGTGGTATCGGGACAACCCTACTCTGAACGCGCTGCTGTGAGGACCGAGTGTGATATTCTATGCCTTTTATAATTCCAAACAAAACAAATTAAATCTGCCTGGAGTTTCTGCAGTTCCGCATGTGGTATTGGAATGGGAAGTGTTTGGAAGAGATAAAGGAGCTTGGGTAGGATGGTCATTTTAACAGAGGCCACCCTCCCTAGAAGGGAGATATGGTGGGCCTTCCATTTTTGCAGGAGATCCCTTATAGATCTGAAGAGGGGGGGATAATTGGCTCGATATAGGGTAGAGTAAGAGGGAGTAATCTGTACTCCTAGATATTTCAGGGATGTTGTCTTCCAGTGGTATGGGAAGCATTGCTGTAGATGCTGGGTCTCTGATGTTGGGATGTTAATCGGTAACGCTTCAGATTTGGCTGCGTTTATTTTATAGCCCGAGAGAGATCGATAAAGGTCGAGTTCAGCATGCAGGATAGGGAGAGAGATCCTAGGCTGGGTCAGGGTGAGTATAATATCATCTGCAAACAGTGCTAGCTTAAATTCCCTTCCCCTCACTGGGATCCCATGTATATTTGGGTTTCTTCGAATGGACGCCGCCAGAGGCTCTACACATAGCGCAAACAAAAGCGGGGAGAGCGGACACCCCTGGCGGTTCCCATTCACGTTTGGGAATGCAGGCGACAGGGTAAAAGGGGTCTTGACCTGAGATGTGGAATTGGTGTATAGGTGTCTAATGGCCTGCAGAAAAGGGCCCCGAAATCCCATGCAGTTCAACGTGGCGAACAGGAAAGGCCAACCAAGGCGGTCAAAAGCCTTTTCTGCATCCAGTCCTAGAACTAACGCTTCCAGCTTGTCCCTGTTCGCCACGTCTATAAGGTCAATAATCCGTCTCGTGTTATCCCCCGCCTGACGCACTGGGACAAAGCCCACCTGATCCTTGTGTATTAAAGAAGGGAGTATCAGGTTCAAGCGCATCGAAAGGAGCTTAGTAAAAAATTTTAAATCAGAGTTTAGGAGCGCGATTGGCATGTAACTGACACATAGTGAAGGATATTTGTCAGGTTTGGGGATCAACGTGAGGAATGACCTCTGCATGTCCGAGGGAATAGTAGTTTTCTGGAAGAAGACATTAAACAGCTTACACATATTGGGTAAGAGAATCGGGAGAAATGTCTTGTAATATTCATACGGGAGGCCATCTGGGCCGGGAGACTTATGTGAAGGCAAGATTTTAATGGTGGCTGTCAGCTCTTCTTCTGTGATAGGGGCATTGAGGGAAAGTAGGTCTGACCCCTGCAGTTTGGGAAGTCCGCTGTCCTCTAAATATTGTCGCATGCGAGTGGTCAGATCAGGAGGAAGAGGATCCTGAGGCATCTCAGGGTCATTATACAGGGTTGTGTAGAAATAACTAAAAGCCCGAGCTATATCTTGAGGGTGTGTTAAGAGCGCTCCCTGTCTATCCTTAATTTGTTGGGGGGTGGACATGTGAGAGCGTTCCGACAGCTTGCGCGCCAGGAGGGAATGGGCTTTGTTGCCTTTATCATAATAAGTTTGTTTTAACCGAAGGAGTGCTTTCTCTATATGTCCCATTGCTAGATCTCGGAGGGTGGTACGCAAACAGACAACTTTTTTAAGGAGATGTATGGATGGCGAGGTTTGTAATTGGAGTTCTAGGGCTCTAAGATCTCTCTCAGCTCGAATTTTAGATGCTATTGCATTTTTCTTCATGGCTGAGGAGAGCGCAATACACCGCCCCCTGAGGACTGCCTTGTGCGCCTCCCAGAGGGTGGAGAGGGTTATATCAGAAGTGTCATTTTATAAAAAGTAATTCTGCAATGTTGATGCTAATTCCAATTTAGATGGGGTATGTTGAAGGAGGAAATTATTTAATTGCCAGTTGCATGGCTTACGGGTAGGGTTACCTATATCTAGGGACACAATAACAGGGGCATGATCAGACCAGGAGATAGGTAAAATCTGAGCTGTCTTTGTGGCGCGTAGAGTGGCATTGTTGACAAAGAAGTAGTCTATCCGGGAATGCATGCGGTGAGGGGCTGGAAAAAATGTATATTGTCTATCCCCCGGGTGTAAGGCCCGCCATGCATCAAATAAGGCATGACGCCTAGTTATTTGACAAAATAATTTGGAGTCTCACGCGGCGCGGGTCTGTGGGGTTGTGGGGTTAATCACGTGTTGATCTAGACCTACTGAGTGAGATAGATTAAAGTCCCCACCGATTATCAAATAGTCATTGGGAGATCTAAACAAACGTGCAAATACCTTAGATAGAAAGTGTATCTGATGGGTATTAGGGGCATAGAGGGTACAGATAGTGACCGTCTGCGTTTGCCACTGACCTCGCAAAATTATGTAGTGTCCCCTCGGATCTACAAAGAACTCGGAGCATTTAAATGGGGAACCACACTTAAATAGAATAGCCACTCCTGCTCTTTTGCGGGGGCTATATGCCTGGTAGACCTGGGGGTATTGTCTAGATGCAAAGGTAAAGGCATCTCCCTTATTAAAATGCGTTTCCTGCAACAGGACTAAGTCCGCCCCAGAATGCCTGAGCTCTCTCAATGCAAGATGCCTTTTCTTGTTTGAGTTCAACCCGTGAACATTAAGTGACATAAACTTAACCACGGTCGCTGGTGTATGTGCGCTCAAGATTACTTAGCTTATCCAGCAGCGAGACTGCTACCACGTCCCAGAAACGAGGAGGCCCATAGATGGAGTACGTCCAGGTGACCGTCCCGAACCAATGGCGAGCCAGGGAATACAAGGGGGTGGGGGTGAAAGGTAGAAGAAGTAGAGAAGGAAGGAAAAAAAGATTGGTTAGTAATACATCAATTAAAAGTAAACATTGCGATGTAATCCCAAGCAGTCTATACCGCCCAGGAACTGTTAAGTTCCCGTAGGTTCCCCCGATCAGAGCCCCCAACAAGGGCCCAGGGCGGGGGAACATAGAGAACCACTTTAAACAAAATCAACGGTGTTCGAAATATCTAAGCAAAGTGACAAAGGGGAACTTTGGTAGGTTAAACCTATAGGGGGACTAATGACCAGAAAAAAACACCACTGTCAAGTCTCCAGCAGGGAGTGCCCAATGTTCAAAACAAGTAAACAGGCTGGAGGGGCCTAGGGGGAGTGCAAATAAGGTTGATGAGTGGGGCAGGAGAAACAATTATGACAGTCAGCTTTTCTTAGATTTGGTGGATCCTCTGGGAGAGTCCCGGTCTCTGGGACGTTTAGTTGGGGGGATCTTCTGCCAGACCGTTGGAGGCGGAGTTGGCAAGTCCACTAAGTCCCAATCAGGCAGACGTGGAACGGGGATCTCCAAGATGTCACAGAAGTTGTTCAAGTCTTCTGGGAAGCGTAGCACTGCTGATTTTCCTTGTCGATGACCTGTCAAGCTAAAAGGAAATCCCCAGCGGTAAATTATATTGTTCTCTTGCAGTAAGCTGAGTAGAGGTTGGAGGAGTCTTCATTTATGCAGGGTGATCCAGGATAGATCTGGGAACAGCTGAATTTGTGCGTTTTCAAAGACCACCTTCTTGGAAATGCGGGCTTTTCGCATGATGTCTTCCTTTAAAGGGAAGGAATGGACCCTGCATATAACATCACGGGGTCTAGAGGCAGGCCCCTTAGGGCGTAAAGCTCGGTGTGCACGGTCCATTTCTATGGGTTTGTTTGGGGGGTCCCCCAAGAGGTCATTGAATAAGGGTTGCAGGGTTTCGTGTAAGTCTTCAGGACCCTCTGACTCCGGTAGGCCCCTGACTCGAATGTTATTTCTGTGCCCCCTATTGTCCAAGTCCTCAATATGGCGCTGCATATTCCGGAGCATTAGGTGGTGGTCAGCCCCCTGTAACTGGGTGCGATGAACGGCTAGCTTTGTCTCTTGAATTTCTTCCTCTGCCATCTCCACCCGCTCAGAAAGATGTTTAAGGTTGGCATGAATTATTTGGATTTCCGCTCGACAAGCGGATTTGACTTCCTCAATCAGGAGTTTAAAGTCCTCTTTGGTAGGAATGGCTTGGAAATACTCCTGCCATGGTGGGGTTTGCTGAGAACGTGGGTCATCCCCCATGCGATACTGTGGTTGTTGTGGTGGAGTGGGTGCCCTTTGAAAGACAGGGGGAGGTGCATGTCTCTGTGGCTCCCAGGGCTGCAGTTGGGGGTCCCGCAAGCTCCACCAGAGAGGCATCTGTGTAGGAGAGGGAGGGCCATGAGCCTGAACCTCCATAGGGGCAAATTCGGGGAGTTGGCCACCTGGGCATATGACAGTGCCTGGCCTGAACCCCGCTCTGTGGATCTGGGGGCACTGTGGCGGGCTGGTCTCTGCGGCTGAGGGGACTCAGGGGGGAGAAAGCACATTTGCTGAGGGGTACATCCTCCATGCTGCGCCTCTGACCTGATTCCTGGTCCCCAGACAACCTCTGGTTCTGATAGTGGGGGAAAGTCAGTGGATTGCAATGAGGGGGTCGGGGATACAGTTCCTCCCAAGGACAGGACCGGATCCGAAGCCGTGCGCAGTAGCCGCGGGAAGGCCTCATGGCACTGCGTGTATGAGGCTGCAGTGAGGCCTGGCGTTGTATCCCGGGGATCGTTCAGAGGCTTCCCCTGTATTGCGTGGGGTAGAGACGGACTCACCGCTCGGGATCACTGACATCGCGGCCCACCCGCCTCTTGATCCGGAGCCGATGCGCTCTGATGAGGTGATGGCAGTGTAGAGCTCCGCTGTAGCGGCGGCCTCCTGTAGGAGGTAGATGTCGCCGGTGCCATCTTGTCCTGTCCGTCGTCGGACATGGAGGGTGGCTTAAAGTACCCACGGAGGGTCGCTGAGGAGCCGGAGGGTAGCTGGGATGATCCCCTAGGTTTGGTGGATCTCGTTCTCCTGCTTCCACCCATATACGGGTGTTAGAAATCCCCCTAAAAGGCCTTGTAGCTGTGGGCTGGCGGAGAGCTAAGCGCTCAGGCTTCCATGCAGGGCAGCTTCTGGTCACGCCCCCGTTATCCTTTCTAATTTACTTCCATAGTGCTGATCTATAAGGATATACATGCCTCCTGCATGTATCCTTGATGGTCAAATATCTCCTCTTTAGCTGTTGGGAGTCCTGTAATACTCCAGATTCTGTAGGTAGGTTTGTTGTCCAGGGCTCGGTGGGTGGAGTCGTGAAGTCAGTAGACTCCCCGCCCACCTCTACACTCCCCTTGGCCAGGCATCGATATTTCTTACACTGAACTTCTGCTGGTCTCGTGGATTATGCCCCATGATCACTAACATCCAGTCAAAACCCAGGAAAGTCACCACATGACTTCAGCATGCCCAATCATGCTGAGGTGTGGAGCAGCCAATCCTGGGAGAGCTGGAGAAGAAAGGAGGGGGGATGAAGTACACAGAATGCCTCTCTCACACTCATGCATGAGATAAGGTAATCACCTGTCACTCACAGCAAGGGGGAAGAAACAGACACCTATTTCTCTGTGTGTCTGTTTTTATCTTACTGAAGGAAGGTAAGAGGATTGCTCAGAGCTGGATTAACTCTTCGTGGCAAGACTGGGCACAGATGACATTACATCCTCTGCTGTAACAGATATGAGTAATTAAAAGAAACATTTGGGGTTTACATTCACTTTAAGGTTAAAAAAAAAGTTAGACTTCAGAACCAGTTTAAAAGCCCATTTTAGAGGGAACTTTATAATAGCAGTGTTATTTTTAATCAGACTGGAAAGAAAATAAAAATAAGAAAAGTAGCTCAATTATGAGTAAGTAAGCAGCTGTTGATTGCTGTCAAAGAATCTATTTTTGATAGAACCAACAAACCAAAGAAATTATCATATTCAATGATTTCCAATCAAAGACAATTGTGAGCGATTTATTTTATACAACCAATGCAGAATTCAAAATAATATTTATAAAATCTGAGAATCTCAACAAAATTTGACAACAATTTTTAGCAAGATACTTCTTCCTGATAGAGATAGATATATAGATATATCTATATATCTATACATATATATATATATATATATATATATATATATATATATATATATATATATATATATATTTTACTAAATGCTGGCTTACATACAATGACCAACAATCTAGTGGCAGGGTTGTTGCTTGGATTCTGTGGCCATTCAGTGCAAAGGGTTTAAATGGACAAAATTGTCTGTCTTTTTGTTTATAGTGCAATAAATAAAAACCGCAGAGGGGATCAAATACCACCAAAAGAAAGGTCTATTTGTGGGAAAAGAGGACATCAATTCCTTTGGGTACATTTGGGTACATTGTTGCACGACCACGCAATTGTCAGTTACATAGTTACATAGTTAGTAAGGTTGAATAAAGACACCAGTCCATCCAGTCCAACCTGAGTGAGTGTCTACAATTGTCCCTATCCCTGTACATTGTGTCTAATTAAGATGCTCATCTATTATATCATTATTTATTTAAGATACCCATATAGCGCCGTCAATTTACGCAGCGCTCCACACATGCATCGCATACTCACATCGGTCCCTACCCTCAAGGAGCCCACAATTCAAGGTCCCCTACTCACATTCATATACTAGGGCCAATTTTGGACAGAAGCCAATTAACCTTTGCCTGAGAGCGGATGTCCTGGCAAAAACTGGGACGGGTAGGGAAACAGAGAAAGGGTTAATACAGTAGAACAAAATGTATGTGGCGTACCACATGAATAAGCATTAGTATCAAGCACGAAATAATTAGTCACGTTTGACATTCAGATATCAAAATAATTATTTACACTTTAAAGGCAGCAAAGCAATAACACTGCTCCCTGACTATCTAACTATATATATATATATATATATATATATATATATATATATATATATATATATATATATATATATATATATATATACACAGTGGGACGGAAAGTATTCAGACCCCCTTAAATGTTTCACTCTTTGTTATATTGCAGCCATTTGCTAAAAACATTTAAGTTCATTTTTTTCCTCATTAATGTACACACAGCACCCCATATTGACAGAAAAACACAGAATTGTTGACATTTTTGCAGATTTATTAAAAAAGAAAAACTGAAATATCACATGGTCCTAAGTATTCAGACCCTTTGCTCAGTATTTAGTAGAAGCACCCTTTTGATCTAATACAGCCATAAGTCTTTTTGGGAAAGATGCAACAAGTTTTTCACACCTGGATTTGGGGATCCTCTGCCATTCCTCCTTGCAGATCATCTCCAGTTCTGTCAGGTTGAATGGTAAACATTGGTGGACAGCCATTTTAGGTCTCTCCAGAGATGCTCAATTGGGTTTAAGTCAGGGCTCTGGCTGGGCCATTCAAGAACAGTCACAGAGTTGTTGTGAAGGCTCTCCTTCGTTATTTTAGCTGTGTGCTTAGGGTCATTGTCTTGTTGGAAGGTAAATCTTCGGCCCAGTCCGAGGTCCTGAGCACTCTGGAGAAGGTTTTCGTCCAGGATATCCCTGTACTTGGCCGCATTCATCTTTCCCTCGTTTTCGTCCTGTTCCTGCAGCTGAAAAACACCCTCACAGCATGATGTTGCCACCAATATGCTTCACTGTTGGGACTGTATTGGACAGGTGATTAGCAGTGCCTGGTTTTCTCCACACATACCGCTTAGAATTAAGGCCAAAAAGTTCTATCTTGGTCTCATCAGACCAAAGAATCTTTTTTCTTACCATCTTGGAGTCATTCAGGTGTTTTTTTTAGCAAACTCCATGCGGGCTTTCATGTGTCTTGCACTGAGGAGAGGCTTCCGCCGGGCCACTCTGCCATAAAGCCCCGACTGGTGGAGGGCTGCAGTGATAGTTGACTTTCTACAACTTTCTCCCATCTCCCGACTGCATCTCTGGAGATCAGCCACAGTGATCTTTGGGTTCTTCTTTACCTCTCTCACCAAGGCACTTCTCCCCCGATAGCTCAGTTTGGCTGGACGGCCAGCTCTAGGAAGGGTTCTGGTTGTCCTAAACGTCTTTCATTTAAGGATTATGGAGGCCGGCCAAGGGGGCGTGACCGGAAGGGCGGGTGTCTGATGAGCGGCCGCATGGAGTGAGTGAGAGCAGGGACGCTGTGTGCTCCTTCCCACCTCCGTTCTCATCGCTCCCCCCGGCCACAGGAACGGCGCCTCGGATGGCTTTGGCTCCTCAACAGATGCCTGTATCCACGAGCCCGGTGCCGTGCTGACCCCTCTGCTTCGCTGCTAAGAGCTCTCTTGACCTCCTAATGACCGGCGAATGCTGAGGAATCCTCTGGGAGAGACGTCATCCCCTGCACGCTGCAGCAGCTTTCACTTCCACACTCTCATGCTAAGCACGGAGTAGAAGTCGGCTGGAGCTGGTATAGTATAGCATGGGGTCATGGGGTCATTTATATGGTAACCGGATTCTGCTGTAAAAAATGTGTGACAACCCCTGGTTCAGAAGTAATCCCTGGTAGTTCCTTGGTAGTTCCTGGCAACTTGGTATTTGTGCAGTAACATAACTATGTGTCAGCATTTTGCCTCACCTGCTGTTTTGGTAGTACTAAATGTGTGAACAGAGTGAGCTAATATAGGAAGCAAAATATACTCCTTTTTTTCTCCCTTTTTGGGTGAGTTGCCGATACGGGCGGGGGAAGATAGGTAGTGGGGGGTCCCCTTGTTACTAAGATTATACCAATCCCCCTACTCTTAGGTGGGGCCATTATAAGCTATAAGCTAGCTAAAAACCCTTGGCTCCTCAGTGACTGCATGCATACCTGCGTACATACCTTACTAACCGTAGACTGCTGGCGACTGCCTTAGCGGCATTTAACCAGCTGCGAAAAACTGCGGTGAAGGAGGGAGGCTGCATTAAGTACTGCCGTAGCTGAGGTGCTCATGGGTGAGGGGAGCTACCCCACCCCGGCCACTTAAGGTACTGTAGTCTCCCCTTGTTTGAAATTCTCCTTCCCCCGTGTCGGGGTGTGTTGGGGTGGAGAGAGCTCCCCCCCTCCATACACCCGTCACACACTCCATTTTTAGAGTAACAAGGTGGTTATTCTATTCAGCGGGTAGATGAGTGTGGAGAGGTGCTGCTAATTTCTTGCTGTTAAACTATATGTATACCTATAGGAGTGAATGATGCAGAATCTACGCTCCTCTAAAGAGAAAAATTCGCAGCACGCTGCGGCAGCAGCAGCAGCAGCAAAACTGGAGCAATATGCTCATGCCTCTGCTCTGACCCCTCCAAAAAAAGGGATGCAGCAAAAGGGCCAACAGGGGGGGACATCGGATAGGAAAAGCCAGGGCCAGCCACATTCACAGCCCTTAGGGGGTGTGTTGGCTACCCAGTCTTCCAAATTAACATGTAATAAAGGGCCAGAGCTAAGTGATCAAAACACAAATGTGAATCTGGAGCTAATAAACGACCCGAATCTACCCCTGAATAAAGAACCAACCTTAATGGATGTATTCATGGCTGTAGGGGTGTGTAATAGCTCGCTCAAAGATCTCTGTGAACAGATGAAAGGTCTTAAAGCAGATCTCTTAATGGTTAGACAAGATCTACAGAAGACGGCGGAGAGAACAACCGCCCTGGAAGAAAGAGTTAGTGGGCTAGAAGACAATGTGCACCCAATAATCAAAGAAATAAAATGGCTGAAGGAACAGTTATCTAAACAGGCCTCTAAAATGGATGAGATGGAGAACAGGAGTAGAAGAGATAATGTGAGACTGATAGGTCTACCTGAAAGGAGCGAGGGCGCTAATCCAATTGCATTTCTAGAAAAATGGTTAGGGGAGCTAATCGGGAAAGAATTGTTCTCGGCTTCGTTCTCCATCATAAGAGCTCACAGGATCCCTTTCAGGGCACCACAGGAGGGGGGTCACCCGAGACCCCTACTCCTGAGATTTCTTAATTACCAGGATAAAGTGACTTTACTGCGGAAGATTAGGGAAGCAGGGGAGGTCTTTTTTAAAGGGGCAAAAATATCATTCTATTCCGACTTCTCTCCGGACTTGCAGAGGCGTAGAGCAGAGTTTACCCAGGTAAAACGCAACCTACAAAAACTTAAGGTGCCCTATGCTCTTCTATACCCAGCGAGGTTGCGGATTGTGGCCCTGGGGGAGACTCTGTTTTTTTACTCCCCCGTTGAAGTTGAGAAGTGGCTGGAAGATAATAGAGAAAAAATTACGAACCCCACATAGAGAATGGGGGAGGATATAATAGGCCGAGGTGCTGATAGGATGATACGATAGGGCACTGGGAGGTATAGGGGCTGCATTCTTGTCTTTGTTCCTTTGTTCTGCCTTATTCTTTTCTGCTCCGGAGGGGGGTGCCTCTTAAAGATTTTACCCTTTTCCGGCACCCGTTAACGGTTTTTGTTATGAAGGACGGGAGGGGATGGGTGCACACAGTTGTTTGGGTGTAGGGCGGTGTGGGGTTGTGAGTGGAAGAATTGGTGTAAAAGGGCGGTGTTAGTGTAAGAGGTAACGGTCATGGTAAATCCCCAGGGGATACACCTAGAGAGGTGGGTAGGGATGTGGGGGATGGGGTGGGAGGGTAGGGGCGATTAGGTGGGGTGGGAAGGGAAGGGGAGGGAATTTGGGAGGGAAGGGAAATAGGGTGGGAAAATCACTTGTTACGAACACCTACATCATTAGAAACCACACTGGAGGCCTCCAGGCCTCCACTTACAGATTATTGTTACACATGCAGGCACTTTTTGTAGTATATTTTAATAAAGCAGGGTAGACTTGACTAAATTAAGTGTGTATTTTAGAATCCACAATATGCACATATTTGGAATTAATACAGCAGTTGCTGGGAGAAATCTTCCTTTCTCTTTATGTCCTTCCTTTTTCTTTTTTTTTTTTTCTTTTTGAGTAAAGAGGCGCATAAATTTCACTTTATAAAAACAATAGGGACATATAGGGTAATACTTGTTGTGACAAGACAGGCTCTTTAGAATCTAGATGTTAGTCGGGCCCTTGAAAAAAGGATCCTGGAATATTAGGGGCCTGGGTTCTTCTCTTAAAAGGCTGGCAGTGTTTTCTGTGCTGGAGAGTTCTGGGGTAGACCTGGTCTGTCTGCAGGAAACCCACTTAACTAGGGATACCAGCCAGCAGCTACAGATGAAAAAATTTCAATATCAATTTCATGCATTTCACTCCTCTTTTAGTAGGGGGGTGAGTATCTTTGTGAAAGCTGGGGTAAAATTTTCCTGCAGACAGACCAGTATAGACGATCTGGGTAGATATATTTTTTTATTCTGCTCTATTGACGGTGTCATGTTTGTGGTGGCAAACATATACATCCCTCCCCCCTTTAATTTGGACATACTGTTTAAATTGCATAAATTTCTGTTGGATAAAAAGGAATGCCCGATAGTAGTTGTCGGGGACTTTAATGAGGTCCTAGATAGAAAATTGGATAGATTCCCGATACAACAACTCCCAGAGGAATCAGGGAAGACCCGTTTAAGTTTATTTCTGGAAGAAGTAGGGTTAGTAGATTTATGGAGGGTGCGAAATCCAGGCGCGTTGCAATACACCTGCTGTTCTATGTCACACTCCATGCTCTCAAGGATAGACCTAGTCCTGGGAAATGCCAGGGCACTCCAGCTGCTAGGAAAAATTGCATACTGGCCAAGAGGTATCTCAGACCATTCCCTTATGATGGCTACACTAAATGTAGGAGAGTCTAAGCCTAGGAAGAGTTGGAGCGTGAGCCCACACTGGTTCGAAGTAATTAAAAAATCGGATGGGATTCTCCCCACTTTAAGGGAATTCGTGGAGTTCAATCAGGGCTCGGCGGCTCCCCCTGTGCTATGGGACACCCTCAAGGCATTTCTTAGAGGGGTTCTAATACAGCAGATGGCTAAATTTAATAAAGAGGCTAGGAGTGAGGAAGAGGGGACTCTGAGGGATGCTCTCAAGGCCGAAAATAACTTTATCAGAAATCCAACCCCGGAGCTGGAAAGCACCTGGTAAGAGAAACAACAAAAGTATAAATTAGTGATCATGCAGAAAGCAGAGACTAGGCGCCTTCTTCAGAGACAGGAATTTATGGTGGAGGGGGAAAGAGTAGGAAGAACATTGGCTATGCTTGTAAAATCAAATGCAGCTCCATCCACGGTCCTCGCTATTAGATTACAGAGTGGAGATATAACTTCAAGCACCCCAGAAATTGTACAAGCCTTCAGGGGGTATTATAAAAAACTCTACTCTTCGCAGAAAAAGGGCAAGGAGGCGATGATGGAGGACTTTTTGGAGGGCTAACGATTCCTACTATATCTCAGGAAGAAAGCGCCATATTAGACTCCCCAATAACGGTGGCAGAACTGCAACAAGCAGTAGCGGGCATGGCAAGTCTTAAGTCACCCGGGCCCGATGGCCTTCCAAGCGAGACATATAAGCAGTATGGTGAAGTGCTGATCCCTGAACTACTAAAAACTTTGGAGGGGTCACTTGAGGGGGGCCAGTTGCCTGCTTCAATGTTAGAAGCAACAATTACTGTATTACAGAAGGAAGGGAAAGACCCACTGGATGTAGCCGCCTATAGACCAATCTCTCTACTTTGTACTGACGTAAAAATTCTTGCCAAGGTGCTAGCAGTAAGATTGAACAGAGTTATTCATAAATTGATACACGAGGACCAGGCGGGCTTTATAGCCAATAGATCTACGAGCCTGAACATTAGAAGAGCGTTTTTGAATTTACAGTTACCATCGGAAAATGTAGGCTCGAGAGCGTTAATGACCCTCGATGTATCTAAGGCTTTTGATAGTGTGGAGTGGGGCTATATATGGCGCATGTTGGAGAAATTCGGATTTGGCACGTCTTTTATAAGGTGGATTAGAATGTTATATACCCGCCCTAAGGCAAGACTAAAAATTAACAACGAATTTTCAGATTGGTTTGAGCTGGAAAGGGGGACTAGGCAGGGGTGTCCTCTCTCTCCTTTGCTGTTCGCATTGGCGATGGAACCCCTGGCCATCTCCATAAGGGAAAGCAGAGCGATAACTGGTTTTCTGCGAAAATCGGGCGAAGAAAAAATCGCGCTATATGCGGATGACATTTTGTTATTCCTGGGGGACTCGAGAAATTCACTACTGAGTGCAATGAGGATAGTGAAGGATTTCAGCAGCTTCTCTGGTTTAGAGATAAACTGGGAGAAGTCCGAGTTTATGCCGATAGATCCCATCAGCGAGTTAACAGCATGCGATATACCCCAGATGGTAATGGTGGATGCCTTGAAATACCTGGGAATAGTTCTGACGAAGGATCCAACCCGGTATATCAGCACAAACCTCGCCCCTCTTTTAACAAAGCTGAAACAAAAAATAGGAATCTGGAGGCGCCTGCCCCTGTCCGCCGCAGGAAGATGTAGCTTAATAAAAATGGTTTGGATGCCACAATTGCTATACATCCTGCACAACTCGCCAGTCTGGATAGGCAAGAAGTGGTTCAAAAGAATTGATAGCCTCTTTAGGGAGTTGATTTGGAAGGGGAAGCAAGCCAGGATTCGACTTTGAGTGCTTCAGCTACCCACACGGGAGGGGGGCTTTGCCCTCCCACACCCCGAGCGCTACTTCTTAGCAACTCAGCTACAGCAGCTGCTAGGATGTGGGATACCGAAAGGCGGCACCCCCAATGGCAAACTGCTATTGCTAAGTACTCCACATAACACCCTAGTTGAAGCTCTAGAGGCGGATATGTTCCATGACAATTATCCAACTATCAAGCTGCTAATTAAACTCTGGAAAACTGTCAAGAAAATGATGGGATATGAGGATCCAACAGTTTATTCTCCTATTTGGAATAACCGTAATTTACAGGAAGTTCTTAAAATAGGTACTTTTGGGGAATGGGTGAATCTTGGCATCAGAAGGCTAAGCCAGCTTTATAACGACACCAAGCTAAAGAGTTTCCCGGAATTAGTAGGGGAATTCAAGCTACCTCAGAGCTCTTTCTTCCTATATCTCCAGCTAGAACACGCTCTTAAAGCACAATTCAAAGCTCAGACTCCGCGCTGGGAAGAAATGCCTCTACTTCAGTGCATAATGCAGGTAAACCCTACTAGAGGTCTAATCTCAAGAATTTATGATCAATTAAGTAAACCAGACAACAGCGGGGGGATACTCCACGGACTAAAAGCCAAATGGGAAGAGGATATAGGGGGAATGACCCAGGAACAATGGGCGAAAACCTTGGAACTGAGTGTACAGGTCTCGGTGTCCCCTTCACAGCGGCTCTCTCATCTACTTTTGTTGAATAGATCCTACTATACACCTAAGAGACTTTTTAAATTTGGGGGAAGGCCTAATGACAACTGTCCCAGATGTCAGAGGTCGGGAGACCTCATCCACATGCTGTGGAGGTGTCCCAAGCTATTTAGATACTGGGAAGAAGTGACCGGAAACCTGGGAAGTATCTTTGGCACTACAGTAGTAAAAGAGGCCATAACCTGTATCCTGGGGTATAGAAGAGTTCTGGGGGAGAGACTGAGCACCACACTGGCCATCACACGGGCCTTGTTTCAGGCTAGGAAGATGATAACACTAAGATGGCAATCAAAAGACCCCCCCTCGGTGAAAGACTGGATCTCTACTATTAATGATACTCTGAGTAGGGAAAGGGTGGAGTATATAAAGAGAGGCAACCTTCAGGAATTTGAAAGCATGTGGAAGCCATGGCTAGAGAAAGTAGGTGGTCCCTAGTAGGCAAGGCGTAGGATTAGTCCAAGAGAGGGGCTTTATGTAACTATATAGGTAACTGAGATCCTCGAGATCAAGGTGCGCTATAGCGAAGTGATTTTGGTACGCATATTTTCTTTTCTTTTCTTTTTTTTTTTTTTGTGTGTCTTATTTCTCTTTTTTATTGTTTTTTCTTATTTTGATTAAATAAATAATCTTGATGGTTTGCAGGTTAAATTTTGAGGGGGGGTGGGGGGGGGGTTGATTTGGGAATAAGTAAACTTTTTGTGTAACTCTGGGCAGTTCAGCAAAGAACGGGCATGGGGAGCCCATAAGTCTTTTATTATATATCCCTTTCCTGTTTTTCCTTTATCTTTTCTACATTTTTACTTCCTTATACGAGTCCCTTCCCCCTCTAATCAGACCCAGAAAATGATAAAGATCCATCAGTCACTGGGCTTTAGGGCCACTACAGATTGAGCTTAGGAGTTGGGAACAAGGGAGGACTTGCTGCTAAATTGGTACATTAAAGTATTCAGAGGGACGATATAAAAGGAATTAGAGGTAACGCATTATCCACTATGATGTAAACCGGAGAAGGCGACCAGTCAATGAACATCGAGCTGCTTATTGGTTTCTGAAGTGGAAAAAAAAAAAAAACAAAAAAAAAAAAAGGATTATGGAGGCCACTGTGCTCTTAGGAACCTTAAGTGCAGCAGAATTTTTTTTTGTAACCTTGGCCAGATCTGTGCCTTGCCATAATTCTGTCTCTGAGCTCTTCAGGCAGTTTCTTTGACCTCATGATTCTCATTTGCTCTGACATGCACTGTGAGCTGTAAGGTCTTATATAGACAGGTGTGTGGCTTTCCTAATTAACTCCAATCAGTATAATCAAACACAGCTGGACTCAAATGAAGGTGTAGAACCATCTCAAGGATGATCAGAAGAAATGGACAGCACCTGAGTTAAATATATGAGTGTCACAGCAAAGGGTCTGAATACTTAGGACCATGTAATATTTCAGTTTTTCTTTTTTTAATAAATCTGCAAAAATGTCAACAATTCTGTGTTTTTCTGTCAATATGAGGTGCTGTGTGTACATTAATGAGGAAAAAAAATGAACTTAAATGATTTTAGCAAATGGCTGCAATATAAGAAAGAGTGAGAAATTTAAGGGGGTCTGAATACTTTCTGTCCCCACTGTGTATATATATATATATATATATATATATATATATATATATATATATACAGTTGTAACAATATATAGATGGCTAGTGTTGTCATCCAGCTAGATCCCTGTCTCTCCTTAGCCAAGGAAGATGCACCGACACAGTAACTCCTGAAAGAGAGAAATCAGAACAATGCAAAATGCATCCTACCCTATAAACTTAGTGCAATATGTACACAGTGATTTGAACTGCTCCTCAGCCGAAGGCAGCATGAAAATGTAAAACCATCCTATATATGTCTACATTATTTACATTTCTGAAAGCAGGCCCCATTCTCTTCAAGAATGCCACCCCCTTTCATAATCAGTATAAAACTATAAACCTCAGCTGCGTGTCCTTCAATTCACAAGCGCACATTTATAATTACCCAAGGGAGATGGCTGTGGCATCTCCATAACAATGGCCAGTATTGCCTGGGATCAGGCAGGATCGAGGTTCCTCTTGTAACATTCACGGTAGTGACAAAAATTTAAAGTCTCTTTGTGGAACTGACATTGTTAACTTTAGTTCAATGAGTAGGCTTGAAACAAGTAACAATGGGGCCACTGACCCCCGGTCCTTTCCCATGTTTCAATAGTGACAACTTTGCTTACACTATTCTTAAGACGGTGGAACTTTTTTTTCTTTTCTGTAACTCCATCAACGATGAACATTTCCTCCCTTACCAAGAAATAATATGCAGCGCTCAAACATATACTCAAAAAATATTAATACCAAGTTGAGTAACCAGAAGTAAAACATAAAAAGGAGGGTTGATTAGACCCTACAGTAATAATATCACCTACGTGAAAATACACAGTGGTGTAAATTAATACAGAGCAGAAGATTATATATCCATACAACTCATGTGTTATACAACTCATGTGATAAAAAAAGAAAAAGAAAGTCTATGAAGAGTTCTTCATAAAAAAAGTGTGCAGATCAACTGAATGACTCCACTGGAACCACGTTGAAAAAACGGTGAGAAAAGTATATATCGATTGCAAACAACCACCACTGACTGTGCAGGGGCTTAACGCAATGTATGGACTTAAAGGGGTATACACCGCTTAAGTCATAAAGGCTTGTGGTGTCAAACACCTTGTGTACGGAGATATGGCATCTACGATCACTATCCTGGATCAAAATGGGACACTCCTCGTCAACAGATTTTCAGTATGGTGTGCAGAAGTATGTTCCATGGATGGAGAGAAGCCAAAACGAATCTCAGCATTCACACGGTGTACCAAAAATTGAGAAAGGGGTCCACATAGTGTGATATTGTTTGATAAAAAGGGTTTATTTAAAAAAGTAAAAAAGGAAAAACACTCACATTTCATCTGTAGATAAATGCATATGCAAGGACGATAGGAATTGGCGCAATGATGTTGGCAGGATTCGACCCGGCGCGTTTCCTCTACACAGACGTCATCTGGGGTATGAGTTTGCTCAAAACACTGCGCTATATAAAGAAAATGTGACCCCAAACTGAATTATGCACCTACCAGAAGTTGACCCGTATTGATTACGTCACTTCCGTTATGTAAATATTCATAACAAATGCAATTCAAACCTCGTTCTGAAATTCCAAAAGAACTAATACAAAACGGGTGAAAAACAAACCTAATTGGGTTTGCAAGAAACCCTCAATCAAAGCATCCTAATGGTTCGCCTGTCTATCTAACAGAGGAGCCGGGAACGGAAGCTTAATCCACACCTCACTCTGAGACAGCGGACGTCTTCCATGGAACGCACATGGTCACTGAATGGGCGGGGCTGACCTACGTGAAACCAGACCTCGCTGTGAACAAACGGGCGCCTGACGTCATGCTTCCATCTCTAACACAGGAAGTCAGAAGTGCACCAAGCCTCGCTATGAATCCCGTGCAGCACACATATGCAACCAATGGACAGAAGCCGTGTGATTGATGAAAATAATCTCAGTGGCAAGCCGACCACAAATGAAAATATACTTAGGTCCAAACATAATAAATAAAAATTAGTAGCACCAATATCACATATAGAAAGCTCATATTCCAAATTGGGGCCACATATTTTACATCAAAAGTAAGGACATGTATAGTAAATAAAGTTAATTTTTAAAGATTAACATGAAATAAATAAACAACCCAGTAATCACTAATAACAAGTTTTTATGTTGTTATATGATGAAAAGACATTTTCATAAATACTAAAAAGAGGAAGAACCACCTACATCCATGGTCCTACAACATACTAACAACCCAAATATTAAGCTTTATTGATAAACTAGTTGATATCCACATTAATTCCCAATGGGGAGTGGGACTGCAACTCATAAATCCAGAAAGTCTCTAATTGGGAGACCCCTCTAGTAGTGGGGTCGTGGGGGGATGTATCTGTCAATAACCAGAAACTGTGTACCACTAGGATCCCTATTGTGAAACTGGCGATAATGCCTAGGTACAGTATGTTTAGTGCTCCCATTTATTATCCCAGTGATATGTTCATTCACTCTTGTGGAGAAAGAAGGTATAGTATGATGAATGTACTGTTTCCCACAAGTCAATAAGTATACAACGTTTTTCGTGGTACATGTGCAAAAATGTTTGATCTGATATGTTTGGTAATGGTGGAGGTGAATTCCTTAGAAACCCTTCTCCCGTGTGTGTTGAACTGACAAACCCTGCACTTCTTACATGGATAAGATAATATCCTAACAGATTGTGAAAAAATGACATTCGGAGCACCCCTATAAATCACCTTAGCCTGTACGGGTAATAAAGTGCCCAAAATCCGATAATTTCTCAACACGTTCCAGTGCCGATCGAAGATTGATTTAATTTGTTTGTGTTGGACTGAAAATGCTGTTATGAATGACCACTTAGAGGGTTCTCCAGTTTCATGGCAAGGTTTATTAACCAGCAATGATGCTTGGTCTACTTGATTTAATCACCACTGGGGGTTTTTATTTCTTGCTAAACAAACAAAAAAAGATAAAAAATTTTGAAAAAATTTTGAAAAAACAAACAAACATGTTTAATAGTTTGTTATAAAATTTTGCAAACGGGTAATTTTTCTCCTTCATTGATATTCGCTGATGAGCCTGCACTGATGGCCACTGATGGGCACAGATAAGGCGACACTGATAGGCACACATAAGACGACACTGATGGGCGCTGATAAGAAGGCACTGGGTGGCACTGGTGGGTGGCACTGGTGGGTGGCACTGATAGATGTCACTGATGGGCACTTGTAGGTCGCACTGATGGGCACTTGTAGGTGGCACTGATAGGTGATATTGATAGGCAGCACTGGCGATGACACACTGTGGGCACTGATAGGTGGCACTGTGGGCACTGATGGCTGGCACTGTGGGCACTGATAGGTGGCTCTGATAGGCACTGGTAGGTGGCGCTGGTGGGCACTGGTAGGTGAGGCTAGTGGGCACAGAAGCCTCTCCACGATCTGGACCGATGTCCCTTTCGCAGTTGCCGGAAATCTGCTTTTTTTTTTCCTCCTCACGCTACAAAAATAGCCGATTACAGGCATACCCGACTTTTAAGTACACAATGGGGTTTATTTACTAAAGCTGGAACGTGCAAAATCAGGCTCACTTCTGCATAGAAACCAATGAGCTTCCAGGTCTTATTACCAAAGCTTAATTGAACAAGCTGGGGTCAGAAGCGCATTGGTCTCTATGCAGAAGTAAGCCTGATTTTGCACTTTCCAGCTTTAGTAAATAAACCCCATTGTGTACTTAAAAGTGGGGTATGCCTGTACTGGCTCTGTTTAAGTCACATGATCAGCTGTCATTGGCTGACAGCTGATCACGTGGTAAGGGGTTGGAATCTCATAGATTCGCTGATCATAGAGCGCGCCGTGCGTGCCCTGCAGGGGGCACGCAGGCTGCTCAAGCACGGGAAGACGTTCAGGGACGCCCTCCCGGCAAATTAAGTCTGCGCTGCAGCCGTCTTTTGGCTATAGCGCGGACGGCAATTGATTAAGGTTTAGGCACTTTATTGTAAGTTAAGCCACATTAATCTTCCCAAAAAACAAGCTTAACACCTTCATTTTCTATGTGAGAGACCAAAATACATGAAACTTCTAGGATAGGTTTGGGAAGTTGAGGTTGTGCAAAGACAATTGATTGAAGTCTAGGCACATGGTTTATGGTACATTAAGCTCTTTTTACACTAAGCTACATGTTTTAGGATTGTAAAAAAAAAGCTTAATGTGAATAACTTTTGATGTGATTTACTAAATGATCTGGAATTTTCAGAATATGTTGGCATAGATAGAGTCTTCTATTATATGAAGTTTGGGGGAAATTGGTTAACTTCTAAGCTCTTTTTTTGTACGTTAAGCCACATTAAGCTCCCAAAAAACAAGCTTAATGTCCCTAGTTTGCTTTGTGGAAGACCAAAACCCATGAAGCTTCTAGGATAGGTTTGAGAAGTTGTAAACGTAGGTTGTGCAAAGCTTCAAGACAATTGATTGAGTTTTAGTCACATTATGGTACATTATAACCACCTCAATACAGGACAATTACACCCCCTTCCTGCCCAGGCCATTTTTCAGAGCTGTCACACTTTGAATGACAATTGCGCGTTCATGCTACACTGTAACCATGTGAAATTGTTATCATTTTCTTCACACAAATAGAGCTTTCTTTTGGTTGTATTTAATCACTGCTGGGTATTTTATTTTTCCCTAAAAAAAAAGAAAAAAAAAGTTTCTTTGTTTCTGTCAGTAAATTTTGGAAATAAGTAATTTTTATCCTTCACTGATGGGTGCTGATGAGGCAGCACTCATGGGCACTGATGAGGTGGCACTTGTGGCCACTGATAAGGAGACACGAATATGCAGCACTTATGGGCACTGATAAGTGGCACTGATATGTGGCACTGGTGGGCACTGGGCACAGACAGTGGGCACTGGTGGGCACAGATAGGTGGCACGAATAGGCAGCACTGATGGGTGGCACTGATGGGCAGCAGTAATGGGCATTGA
This sequence comes from Lithobates septentrionalis, assembly GCA_037952835.1. NCBI lineage: Eukaryota > Metazoa > Chordata > Amphibia > Anura > Ranidae > Lithobates > Lithobates septentrionalis. The sequence continues at coordinate 253,437 of JBBDGP010002495.1, read as the reverse complement.
TGGGCAGCACTGATAGCCAGCACTGACTAGCATCACTAACAGCCACTGATTGCTGGCACTTGTGGGCACTGATTGCTAACACTTGTGGGCACAGATTGGTGGCAATTGTGGGCACTGATTGCTGGCAGTGGTGGGCAATCATTGCTGGCACTGGTGGGCACTTAATTGTAATCAGGGCACTGATGATCAGTGCCCTGGTTACATACCTAGCTGTCCCCTGTGAGGAGATGCCACTGATCGGTTCTCCTCTCCTCACACTCTGTCAGTGTGAGGCGAGGAGCGCCGATTACCAGCATCTTCGTGTTTACATGTGACCGGCTGTGATTGGACACAGCCGATCACATGGTTAAAGAGCTGCGGCTCTTTACACAGATTGGAGTCGCACTGTATCCTAGCAACATGGTCATTCTGAGAGGCCATCATATGATGTCCACCCAGAACGAGAGCCGCACCACCCAGCCGTCAATTGCAAGTGGTTAAGCTCTTTTTAAATTAAGCTTTTCACATTAAATGTTACATAGTTACATAGTTACATAGTAGGTAAGGTTGAAAAAAGACACAGTTCCATCAAGTCCAACCTATGTGTGTGATTATAGATTATCAGTATTACATTGTATAACCCTGCATGTTGCGGTCATTCAGGTGCTTATCTAATAGTTTCTTAAAACTATCAATGCCCCCCGCTGAGACCACCGCCTGTGGAAGGGAATTCCACATCCTTGCCGCTCTTACAGTAAAGAACCCTCTACGTAGTTTAAGGTTAAACCTCTTTTCTTGTAATTTTAATGAGTGGCCACAATTCTTGTTAAACTCCCTTCTGCGAAAAAGTTTTATCCCTATTGTTGGGTCAACAGTATGGTATTTGTATATTGAAATCATATCCCCTCTCAAGCGTCTCTTCTCCAGAGAGAATAAGTTCAGTGCTTGCAACCTTTCCTCATAACTAATATCCTCCATACCCTTTATTAGCTTTGTTGCCCTTCTTTGTACTCACTCTATTTCTAGTACATCCTTCCTGAGGACCGGTGCCCAGAACTGGACAGCATATTCTAGGTGTGGCCGGACCAGAGTCTTGTAGAGCGGGAGAATTATCATTTTATCTAAGGGGAGTTGATCCCCTTTTTAATGCATGCCAATATTCTGTTTGCGTTGTTAGCAGCAGCTTGGCATTGCATGCCATTGCTGATCCTTTCATCTACTAGGACCCCCAGGTCCTTTTCCATCCTAGATTCCCCCATAGGTTCTCCCCCCAGTGTATAGATTGCATTCATATTTTTGCCACCCAAATGCATTATTTTACATTTTTCTACATTGAACCTCATTTGCCATGTAGTTGCCCACCCCATTAATTTGTTAAAATCTTTTTGCAAGGTTTCCACATCCTGCGGTGAAGTTATTGTTCTGCTTAGCTTAGTATCTTCCGCAAATACAGAGATTGAACTGTTTACCCCATCCTCCAGGTCATTTATGAACAAATTAAATAGGATTGTCCCAGCACAGAACCCTGGGGGAGCCCACTACCCACCCCTGGCCATTCCAAGTACTCCCCATTTATCATCACCCTCTGAACTCGCCCTTGTAGCCAGTTTTCAATCCATGTACTCATCCTATGGTCCATGCCAACGGACCTTATTTTGTACAGTAAACGTTTATGGGGAACTGTGTAAAATGCTTTTGCAAAATCCAGATACACCACGTCTACGGGCCTTCCTTTATCTAGATGGCAACTCACCTCCTCATAGAAGGTTAATAGATTGGTTTGACAAGAACGATTCTTCATGAATCCATGCTGATTACTGCTAATAATACTGTTCTCATTACTAAAATCTTGTATATAGTCCCTTATCATCCCCTTCAAGAGTTTACATACTTTTGATGTTAGGCTAACAGGTCTGTAATTCCCAGAGATGTATTTTGGGCCCTTTTTAAACATTGGTGCTACATTGGCTTTTCTCCAATCAGCTGGTACCATTCAAGTCAGTAGACTGTCAGTTAAAATTTGGAACAATGGTCTGGCAATTACTTGACTGAGTTCCCTAAGTACCTTCAGGTGCAAGCCATCTGGTCCCGGTGATTTATTAATGTTAAGTTCCCAAGTCTAATTTTAATTCTGTCCTCTGTTAACCATGGAGGTGCTTCCTGTGATGTGTCATGAGGATAAACACTGCAGTTTTGGTTACTAAAGCCCCCGATTCCCTCGTGAAGACTGAGAAGAATAAATTCAATACCTTCGCCATCTCCCCATCCTTTGTAACCAGATGTCCTTCCTCATTCTTTATGGGGCCAATATGATCTGTCCTCCATTTTTTACTGTTTACATACTTAACCACTTCAATACCAGGCACTTAGACACCTTCCCGCCCAGACCAATTTTCAGCTTTCAGCGCTGTTGCAATTTGAATGACAATTGCGCGGTCATACAACACTGTACCCAAACTAAATTTTTATCATTTTGTTCCCACAAATAGAGCTTTCTTTTGGTGGTATTTGATCACCTCTGTGGTTTTTATTTTTTGCGCAACAAATAAAAAAAGACCGAAATTTTTTTTAAAAAACAAGTTTTTCTTAGTTTCTGTTAAAATTTTTTGTAAATAAGTACATTTTCTTCTTCAATGACAGACACTGATATGGCTGCACTGATGGGCACCAATGAGGTGGCACCAATGAGGTGGCACTGATGAGGTGGCACTGATGGGCACTGATGATGGGCACTGATAGGCGGCACTGATGGGCACTGATAGGTGGGACTGATGGGCACTGATAGGTGGCACTGGTATGTGGCACTGATGGGCACTCATAGGTGGCATCGATGGGCACTCATAGGCGGCACTGATGGGCACTCGTATGTGGCACTGATGGGTACTTATGGGTGGCACTGATGGGTACTTATGGGTGGCACTGTTAGGTGCCCCTGTGGGGCACTGATAGGTGGGCACTGATGAGCACAGATGGGCACTGACAGGTAGCACCGATGGGCAATGACAGGTGGCACTGATGACACTGATTAGTGGCACTAATAAAAAATTTTGGTGGCATTGCTGGGCATAACTAAAACATAATGGTGCCAATCAGTGCCCATTTGGGCACATTGGGCACATGTGGATGGCCATGGGGTACATACCTGGCCATCCACATGTTGCCCCTTCCCTGGTGGTCCTAGTGGCGATCCCCGGTGGTCCAGTGTGGTGATCTGAGGGGGGGGCTGCACTGATAAACAATCAGTGCAGACCCCCCTGTCCGGAGAACCGCCGATCGTCTGTCAGACGCGAGCGAGGAAAAGCCGATCAATGGCTCTTCCTATTGACAGCGGGATCAGCCGTGATTGGACACGGCTGATCACGCGGTAAAGAGCCTCTGCCGGAGGCCCTTTACCAAGATCGGTGGAGCGGTGTGTCAGGCTGACACACCGCTCCACCGATCGCCGCGGGCGCGCGGCGGCATGTTATCCTGCTGGACGTCATATGACGCCCAGTCAGGATAACGGAACCACTTCCCGGACGTCAATCCGCTATAGGGCGGGCGGGAAGTGGTTAAAGAATTTCTTGGGATTTTTTTGCTCTCCTCCGCTATGTGTCTTTCATGTTCTATCTTAGCAGTCCTTATTGCACCCTTACATTTCTTGTTGCATTCTTTATAAAGTCTGAATTCTGATGATGATCCCTCAACCTTGTATTTTTTGAAGGCCTTCTCCATTGTTTTTATATGCATTGGAGTTACATTGGAGTTACATTGGAGTTAAGACATCCAGGACTTTTGTTCGCTCTTTTAAATTTATTACCCAATGGGATGCGTTGGCTAATGCCCTTATTTAATATATGTAGGCAATAAAATCATAGAAAACCACAACTCACGATGCCCAAAGTCTCTAATCACTTATTGCAGCAGCGCTATGTATCAAGCCGATCCCGACACATGAAAAAAACATTAATGATTATGGAGATCCAAGAAAATTCTTATTTCTGTGTTCTATAGTAGTGGAGAGCTTCTTTCACCAAGGATAATCACCACGTGCAGGGGACATCTCCCCAATGAAATTGCACTCACCAGAAAATCAGCATACATAAGCCTTAATATGACAGCTTTCCTTCTCCAGAAGATCAGCATACACAAGCCTTAATATGACAGCTTTCCTTCTCCTTTATCCAGCCACAAGATGTCAGTCACATTCATAGTAGAAACCGCATTACATATGGGAGGAATAAAATGACCATATAGCGTAATATTGCTAAAACAATTTTATTCAAACATTCAAAGTATTCCCCCTTTGTAAACTGCGTACCAGATATGCAATTAAAACAAGCATTTGAATAAAGTGCACTGTGCCTGCTATCCCGTCTCCTGGGAGGTCCTCCGGAGCGTTTACTGGATATAAGAACCAGCCTGCTTCCTTGTTCCTCTCTGGTGCGTGGAACGCACACGTCACTTCCGGTGAATTACGTCACTGACGCGTTTCGTCACTTCCGGACGTCGTCTGAGGGCGTAATCCACCTTCTAGATGGCCAGTATTTATGTAAATGACAGTTGCGTCGGCCAATAGTGTGAGTCCTACTGTATGGACCACACCCCGCATGAAATCACGCTCTGAGGACTGTCAGCAATGGGGGATAGAAGCTCCTCACACCATTAGCTAATTTAAATACATTTGGTATTGGGAAATGAAGCCCCATTCTTTATTGCGGTTCTTCTCATTCCTCAAGGCCGCGTCTGAGCTCTCCTGAACCGCCTCTTGCAAGCACAATGTTCTGGGTAGGGCTGCTACTTCTTCCACCACTTTTTTGAGAGTCTCAGATTTATACCCCTTAGCTTCAAATCTCTCCGTGAGGATTTTGGACTGAAGAAAGAACTCTGCTTCTTCCGAGCAGTTTCTCTTTACCCTCATGATTTGACCCTTTGGAATATTTTTGAGCCATAGGGGATGATGGCCACTGGAAATGGGTAAATAGCTATTCCTGTCAGTTTTTTTTTTTTAAACATAAACAAAACAGAACATTGTGCTTGCAAGAGGCGGTTCAGGAGAGCTCAGACGCGGCCTTGAGGAATGAGAAGAACCGCAATAAAGAATGGGGCTTCATTTCCCAATACCATTCGCCGTATAAGGAAGTGGAGGAGATTTTTAAAAAACATTGGCACATCCTCCTAATGGACAAAAAACTCACAACTGTATTTCCACATACACCTCAATTTATTTATAGAAAAGCTACGAATTTTGGTGATAAAGTGGTAAAAAAGGTTATAGACCCTTCTAAACGTCCTCAGTCATTCTGGGACCGAAACGGTTTCTTCGCATGCAGAAAATGCAAAGCATGCAAAGAAGTTGCTAGACCACTGAGGGGTATTGAAAATTTTGTGTCACCCGTTTATGATCGTTCTTTTGACATCAAACAATTTATAACGTGCAATAGCACTTATGTGGTTTATGCCCTCAAATGCCCTTGCGGTCCTATTTATATAGGCCGCACGAAGAGACTGCTACGAATCAGAATTTCTGAGCATATCAACAACATTAAAATTGGTTACAAGGACCACAATGTAAACATTTTAAGTTGAAACACAATAGGGATCCGGCGGGGCTGGAATTTTGGGGGGTGGAGCATCTACACTCACTGGAGAGGTATGAATCGCATCCGGGAACTAAACGTGAGACTCGGTGGATTCATTCTGTGGATGTACTCTCCCCCAAGGGCCCCCAAGGGCCTCAACATTGAGCTGGACATCAATTGTTTTATCAGTGACACATAATGGGTTTTAGTGGTTTGTAGTAGTGACATATAGCACCAATCACAAACAGTCTGTGATACACGCATTAAAAATTGTTTTAAACATAGTTTCATATATCTGAAGTGGTAATTTTAGAATTGATTTTTTATTATCTATTTGTAATTTTTTATATATAATTTTTTTATATATATTTTTCCTAAATTATATGTAGGTCACATTCTTATCTTATTTTAGACATTTTATTATTGTATTGGTAGTTACATGTGTCATATTTGACATATATCTTAGGGCAGTAGGTTAATTTTAATATTAATGCTGCGTTATTTTTGTTAATATTGTTTTTATTTTTGTTTGATATTTTATATTCATGTATACAGTGTATACCCGTATTTATGCTGATAATGGAGTATGAAGCATTTACATACGGGATGTAATTACACCCCACCAGAATGTCGCACATACCGAGATCAGGTTTAAATTGTACATTGGCTTGCGGTCTGCAGGCAGTACATCCTAATTTTTTAGAGAAAAAAATCATATCTATTTGCTAACTACAGAGGGTAATGCATTTATGGTGGATTCCTGTAACGGACTTGTGTGTCAGCTTACATTTAACAGCCAGTCATGACATGTTTGCGGTGGTCAAATGTATTTAAATTAGCTAATGGTGTGAGGAGCTTCTATCCCCCATTGCTGACAGTCCTCAGAGCGTGATTTCATGCTGGGTGTGGTCCATACAGTAGGACTCACACTATTGGCCGACGCAACTGTCATTTACATAAATACTGGCCATCTAGAAGGTGGATTACGCCCTCAGACCACGTCCGGAAGTGACGAAACACGTCAGGGACGTAATTCACCGGAAGTGACCTGTGCGTTCCACGCACCGGAGAGGAACAAGGAAGCAGGCTGGTTCTTATATTCAGTAAACGCTCCGGAGGACCTCCCGGGAGACGGGATAGCAGGCACAGTGCACTTTATTCAAATGCTTGTTTTAATTGCATATCTGGTACGCAGTTTACAAAGGGGGAATACTTTGAATGTTTGAATAAAATTGTTTTAGCAATATTACGCTGTATGGTCATTTTATTCCTCCCATATGTAATGCGGTATCTACTATGAATGTGACTGACATCTTGTGGCTGGATAAAGGAGAAGGAAAGCTGTCATATTAAGGCTTGTGTATGCTGATTTTCTGGAAAAGGAAAGCTGTCATATTAAGGCTTATGTATGCTGATTTTCTGGTGAGTGCAATTTCATTGGGGAGATGTCCCCTGCACGTGGTGATTATCCTTGGTGAAAGAAGCTCTCCACTACTATAGAACACAGAAATTAGAACTTTCCTGGATCTCCATAATCATTAATGTTTTTTTCATGTGTCGGGATCGGCTTGATACATAGCGCTGCTGCAATAAGTGATTAGAGACTTTGGGCATCGGGTGTTGTGGTTTTCTATGATTTTATTGCCTACATACATTTGTTGATTTTTATTTAAGCAGCTGCTTAGTCTACAACTCATCTCTCAGTGAATCCTGGCGCAGAGCAGTGGGAGTCAGAGGCGGCCATATTTACATATTTACACATTTCCACATATTTTTGGCGACCCTTATTTAATATGCTCCTAAAACAAACCCATCTCTCCTCCGTGTTCTCTGTTCCTAAGATTTTATCCCAATTTATGCCTTCTAGCAAGGTTTGCAGTTTAGGGAAGTAGGCTCTTTTGAAATTCAGTGTCTTTGAATTCCCCTTATGTTTCCTATTTGTGTGATTTATACTGAAACCAATTGACCTGTGATCGATGTTACCTAAATTGCCCCGTATTTCCACATCCGTGACCAGGTCTGTATTGTTGGTAATCAGTAGACCCAGTAACGCTTTATTTCTAGTTGGTGCGTCTACCATCTGACCCATGGCGAGCCTTAGATGAATGCGCGGTTCCCTCCTCCCAGTCTATGTCTGGATAGTAAAATCCCCCATTATGGTAACACTTCCCATCCTTGCTGCTAATCCAAATTGTGATAGGAGATCTGTCTCCCCTTCCTCCCTCAGGTTAGGGGGCCTATAGCATACTCCCAGTATTTTTTTCCCCTTAGCTTCATCCCTTTGGAGCTCTACCCATAAGGATTCCACCTCCTCCCTAGCTCCCTTAGAGCCCTTGCACACTGGGGCGGTTTGCAGGCGCTATTGCGCTAATAATAGCGCCTGCAAACCGCCCCGAAAGTGCCGCTGCTTGTATTCCAGTGTGCAAGCCCCGAGGGCTTGCACACTGGAGCGATGCGCTGGTAGGACGGTAAAAAAAGTCCTGCCAGCAGCATCTTCGGAGCGGTGAAGGAGCGGAGTGTATACCGCTCCTTTACCGCTCCTGCCCATTGAAATCAATGGGACGGCGCGGCTATACCGCCGGCAAAGCGCCTCTGCAGAGGCGCTTTGCGGTGGTATTTAACCCTTTCTCGGCCGCTAGCGGGGGGTAAAACCGCCCCGCTAGCGGCCGCATACCGACGGTAAAACGCCGCTAATTATAGCGGCGTTTTACCGCCGACACCGCCCCCCGCCCCAGTGTGCAAGGGCTCTTAGTAATGTTATCTCTCACATTCTCACATTCACTTGTACATTATTCTTGATGTATAGGCATACCCCTCCTCCTTTTTTACCCTCTCTATCCCTGCGATAAAGGGTATACCCTTGAATGTTTGCCAGCCAATCATAAGAGCTGTTGGACCAGGTCTCTGAAATTCCCACAAAATCCAAATCCTCCTCGTACAACAGTATCTTTAGTTCACCTATCTTGTTCGCCAGGCTCCTGGCATTGGTGAACATGCCACGTAGTTTAGACCGGTCGCATATTATCCTCTTATTGGTTGTTCTGAGATTGCAACTAGTACTTGCTACTATACTTACCTTGGGTTTATGTGCTTTGGTCAACCTACCACTAATGCCCCCAATACTACCCTCTGGAATATGTTCCACGTTGACTATCTCTACCTCTGGACCCTCCCCCCCATCGCCTAGTTTAAGAACCCCTCTAACATTTTGGCCATCTTCATTCCCAGCTGATCTGCACCCTCCGCATTTAGGTGCAGTCAGTCCCTTCTATAGTACCGGTTATCGACTGAGAAGTCGGCCCAGTCCTCCCTAATACTAGTACTTCCCTAATCTCCCTCTGCCTTTCTGGTGTGGCTCGATGTACCGGTAGTATTCCAGAGAATACTACCTTGGAGGACCTTTTCCTCAACTTAGCTCCTAAGTCCCTAAAATTGTTCTTTAGGACACTCCATCTGCCTCTGACTTTGTCATTGGTTCCAACGTACACCATGACAGCTGAGTCTTCCCCAGCCCCTACCACCAGATCAGTGATGTGCCGAACCCGAGCACCTGGTAGACAACATACTGATCGGATGTTTTAGGATTGTAAAAAAATAGTTTAATGTGAATAACTTTTGGTGCGATTTACCAAATTAGCTGAAATTTTCAGAACATGTTGGCATAGATAGTCTCTATTGTTTAAAGTTTGGGGGAAATTGGTTAATATCTGAGCTTTTTTTTGCACATTAAGCCACATTAAGCTCCTCAAAAAACAGCTTAAAGTGGATGTAAACCCAATGTCATCCTTTCTAAACTACTGCCATAGGGGTTATCTATAAGGATATACATGCCTCCTGCATGTATCCTTACCTGTCAAATGTCTCTCCTCTGTCTGTTATTAGACCCGAAAAACTGCATATTCTGTGGGTGGGTCTGTTGTCTGGAGCTCGGTGGGTGGAGTCGTGATGTCAGTAGACTCCCCGCCCACCTCTACACTCCTTGTCAATATGCATGTTCTCCTGTGTATTTCTAACACTGAACTTCTGCTGAACTTCTGCTATGATCTGTAAGATCCAGTGAAAAGACAGGAAAGCAACCACATGACTTCAGCATGCCAAATCATGCTGAGGTGTGGAACAGCCAATCCTTGCAGAGCTGCTGAAGAAAGGAGAGAGAGAGGAGAAAAATAATGCCTGCGTCTTAGGCTGTCACTCACAGCAAGAGGGAGTATTTGACAAAGTTTTTCTCAGTTTGTCAAGATTTTTCTCACTGAACAATAAAAGAGGATTGCTCAGAGATGGATTAACTCTGTGTGGCAAGACTGGGCTCAAATGATAGGAAATCTTATACTCTACAGTATGATGTAAAACAAAAAAAATAAAAAATGTTTGGTTTACATCCACTTTAATGTCCCTAGTTTGCCTTGTAGAAGACTGAAATGCATGAAACTTGTAGGATGGGTTTGGGAAGTTAAAAACTTAGGTTGTGCAAAGTTTCAGAGCAATTGCTTGAGGTGTAGGTACTTTATTACACGTTAACCTACATTTTCACTCTTATCATTTTTAGGTTTAATGCAAGTATATTGTAATTTTTACAAAAGAAACACAATACATAGTCATATAAGCCAAAAAAGAGATGTTGCACTAAGTACATGTCATACATATGCATTAGTACAGGAAAAAAAGAAAATTGTGAAGTTATAAAAATGCTCAACAAAATGAGTAACAATTAGTTCAATATACAGTATCTCTTAAAAGTGAATATACCCCACACATTCTTGTAAATATTTTATTATAAATTTTCATGTAACAACACTGAAGAAATGACACTTTGCTACAAAGTAAAGTAGTGAGTGTACAGCATGTATAACTGTGTAAATTTGCTGTCCCCTCAAAATAACTCAACACTAGGGACGAGCTTCGTGTTCGAGTCAAACCCATGTTCGACTCGAACATCGTCTATTCGAGCGTTCGCCGAATTGCAAACGATATGGGCCGTTTGCGCCAAATTCGAGTGGCGCGTCACGGCCCATAATTCACTGCGGCATCGCAGTGCATTGCTGGCTGATGATTGGCCAAGCATGCACTAAGACCCGCATGCTTGGCCAATCACAGCGCCGTCTGTACAGAGAGCTGTAATTGGCCAAAGCCAGGGTGGCTTTGGCCAATTATGGCTCAGGGGGTTTAGTACACGCCCCACACTATATAAGGCCGCCTGCATGTCGGCCCTGTGTAGTGTGTTCTGGCGTTGAGAGACAGTGTCATTTGATTTAAGTTAGATAGATTAGGCAGGACAGTCAGTCAGTTAGCTGCACTTACAGTGTATTGTGTATATATATGCATCCCAGGTGTTGTATGTATATATATATATATATATATATATATATATATATATATATATATATATATATATATACTGTATTCAGTTTAGCTAGATCCGTTCCTGTTATTATCTTCCTACTGACAGGCAGGCAGGTGTTGTTACAGTATTGAAGAAAATTGCTGGTGTTCTTCTGATCCTATTAGTCCTATTAGCTACAGTATTTACAGTTAGTGTAGTGTGTCCTCTGCACAGTGTGCACCTAAAGCTACCTGTAGAAGATTGGTGGCGTTTTTCTGATCCTAGCACTACCGCAGGCAGCTACATTATTTTTTAGTGTAGTGCGACCTCTGCACAGTGTTCAGCTAAAGCTACAAGTTAGTGTAGTGTGACCTCTGCACAGTGTTCAGCTAAAGCTACAAGTTAGTGTAATGCGACCTCTGCACAGTGTTCAGCTAAAGCTACAAATTAGTGTAGTGCGACCTCTGCACAGTGTTCAGCTAAAGCTACAAGTTAGTGTAATGCGACCTCTGCACAGTGTTCAGCTAAAGCTACAAGTTATGCCGCGTACACACGGTCGGACTTTTCGTCTACAAAAGTCCAACGGACGCTGACGGACTAAAGCTGGCTGGTAATCCGATCGTGTGTGGGCTTCTCCGGACTTTCAACGTACTTTTTTAGCCTCAAATCCGACGTACTTTAGATTTGAAACATGCTTCAAATCTTTACTTCGTAACTACGACGGACCCCGAAATCCGCTCGTCTGTGTGCTAGTCCGACGGACAAAAAGCCACGCTAGGGCACCTATTGGCTACTGGCTATGAACTTCCTTATTTTAGTCCGGTGTACGTCATCACGTACGAATCCATCGGACTTTTGTGTGGTCGTGTGTAGGCAAGTCCGTTCGTTAGAAAGTATGCCGCAAGTCCGCCGCAAGTCCGCCGAAAGTCTGCCGGAAGTCTGTCGGACAGGCTGTCTGACTTTTGTAGACGAAAAGTCCGACCGTGTGTACGCGGCATTAGTGTAGTGCGACCTCTGCACAGTGTTCAGCTAAAGCTACAAGTTAGTGTAGTGCTACCTCTGCACAGTGTTCAGCTAAAGCTACAAGTTAGTGTAGTGCGACCTCTGCACAGTGTTCAGCTAAAGCTCCAAGTTAGTGTAGTGCGACCTCTGCACAGTGTTCAGCTAAAGCTACAAGTTAGTGTAGTGCAACCTCTGCACAGTGTTCAGCTAAAGCTCCAATTTAGTGTAGTGCGACCTCTGCACAGTGTTCAGCTAAAGCTCCAAGTTAGTGTAGTGCGACCTCTGCACAGTGTTCAGCTAAAGCTCCAAGTTAGTGTAGTGCGACCTCTGCACAGTGTTCAGCTAAAGCTCCAAGTTAGTGTAGTGCGACCTCTGCACAGTGTTCAGCTAAAGCTCCAAGTTAGTGTAGTGCGACCTCTGCACAGTGTTCAGCTAAAGCTACCTGTAGAAGGTTGGTGTTGTTTTCCTGATCCTATCACTACCGCAGGCAGCTACATTATTTACATGTTAGTGTAGTGCAACCTCTGCACAGTGTTCAGCTAAAGCTACCTGTAGAAGGTTGGTGTTGTTTTCCTGATCCTATCACTACCACAGCCAGCTACATTATTTACACGTTAGTGTAGTGCGACCTCTGCACAGTGTTCAGCTAAAGCTACCTGTAGAAGGTTGGTGTTTTCCTGATCCTATCACTACCGCAGGCAGCTACATTATTTACACGTTAGTGTAGTGCGACCTCTGCACAGTGTTAAGCTAAAGCTACAAGTTAATGTAGTGCAACCTCTGCACAGTGTTCAGCTAAAGCTACAAGTTAGTGTAGTGTGACCTGCACAGTGTTCAGCTAAAGCTACCTTTAGAAGGTTGGTGGTGTTTTCCTGATCCTATCACTACCGCAGGCAGCTACATTATTTACATGTTAGTGTGGTGCGACCTCTGCAAAGTGTTCAGCTAAAACTACCTGTAGAAGGTTGGTGTTGTTTTCCTGATCCTATCACTACTGCAGGCAGCTACATTATTTACACATTAAAGTAGTGCGACCTCTGCACAGTGTTCAGCTAAAGCTACAGGTTAGTATAGTGCGACCTCTGCACAGTGTTCCGCTAAAGCTACAAGTTAGTGTAGTGCGACCTCTGCACAGTATTCAGCTAAAGCTACCTGTAGAAGGTTGGTGTTGTTTTCCTGATCCTATCACTACTGCAGGCAGCTACATTATTTACACGTTAGTGTAGTGCGACCTCTGCACAGTGTTCAGCTAAAACTACCTGTAGAAGGTTGGTGGTGTTTTCCTGATCCTATCACTACCGCAGGCAGCTACATTATTTAAATGTTAGTGTAGTGCGTCCTCTGCACAGTGTTCAGCTAAAGCTACAAGTTAGTGTAGTGCGACCTCTGCACAGTGTTCAGCTAAAGCTACAAGCTGATACACAGACCAGAGAGTGGAGGTACGCTGCACAGAGGGTTACCGTTGACAGGACCCTGGATCCAGCCTCCACACGTCTGAGACGCTTACCATCCGCTGGGATATCTAGAGGAGTGTGTCAGTACTAGCTGTCCAATCTGGATACAATCCTGAGACGTGCCTGTTTACGTTTACCATCTGGTAAGCGCATATTTTTGGTGGTGGAGGATCACAGTTTGGTGTGTTGTATTTTCATTTTCCATCAGACTTCCACGGAGAACTGTTGGGGGATTCTTCATTAGACCTTTTTTTCTTCTTTCTTTAATCCACGGTCTTTGATAATATATATACACTATTTGATGTGATTTGATGTGTTTGTGATATTTGCATATATTGAGGTTCTATGCACTTTTCAATCAGAATATAGCGCAGTTTTTTCTTTGTTTTGTTACAAGTTAGTGTAGTGTGACCTCTGCACAGTGTTCAGCTAAAGCTACCTGTAGAAGGTTGGTGGTGTTTTCCTGATCCTATCACTACCGCAGGCAGCTACATTATTTAAACGTTAGTGTAGTGCGTCCTCTGCACAGTGTTCAGCTAAAGCTACAAGTTAGTGTAGTGCGACTTCTGCACAGTGTTCAGCTAAAGCTACAAGTTAGTGTAGTGCGACCTCTGCACAGTGTTCAGCTAAAGCTACCTGTAGAAGGTTGGTGTTGTTTTCCTGATCCTATCACTACCACAGCCAGCTACATTATTTACACGTTAGTGTAGTGCAACCTCTGCACAGTGTTCAGCTAAAGCTACAAGTTAGTGTAGTGCGACCTCTGCACAGTGTTCAGCTAAAGCTACAAGTTAGTGTAGTGTGACCTGCACAGTGTTCAGCTAAAGCTACCTGTAGAAGGTTGGTGGTGTTTTCCTGATCCTATCACTACCGCAGGCAGCTACATTATTTACATGTTAGTGTAGTGCGACCTCTGCAAAGTGTTCAGCTAAAGCTACCTGTAGAAGGTTGGTGTTGTTTTCCTGATCCTATCACTACTGCAGGCAGCTACATTATTTACACATTAAAGGGGTGCGACCTCTGCACAGTGTTCAGCTAAAGCTACAAGTTAGTGTAGTGCGACCTCTGCACAGTGTTCAGCTAAAGCTACAAGCTGATACACAGACCAGAGAGTGGAGGTACGCTGCACAGAGGGTTACCGTTGACAGGACTCTGTATCCAGCCTCCACACGTCTGAGACGCTTACCATCCGCTGGGATATCTAGAGGAGTGTGTCAGTACTAGCTGTCCAATCTGGATACAATCCTGAGACGTGCCTGTTTACGTTTACCATCTGGTAAGCGCATATTTTTGGTGGTGGAGGATCACAGTTTGGTGTGTTGTATTTTCATTTTCCATCAGACTTCCACGGAGAACTGTTGGGGGATTCTTCATTAGACCTTTTTTTCTTCTTTCTTTAATCCACGGACTTTGATAATATATATACACTACTTGATGCGATTTGATGTGTTTGTGATATTTGCATATATTGAGGTTCTATGCACTTTTCAATCAGAATATAGCGCAGTTTTTTTCTTTATTTTTGTTACAAGTTAGTGTAGTGTGACCTCTGCACAGTGTTCAGCTAAGCTACCTGTAGAAGGTTGGTGGTGTTTTCCTGATCCTATCACTACCGCAGGCAGCTACATTATTTACACGTTAGTGTAGTGCGACCTCTGCACAGTGTTCAGCTAAAGCTACCTGTAGAAGGTTGGTGGTGTTTTCCTGATCCTATCACTACCGCAGGCAGCTACATTATTTACATGTTAGTGTAGTGCGACCTCTGCAAAGTGTTCAGCTAAAGCTACCTGTAGAAGGTTGGTGTTGTTTTCCTGATCCTATCACTACTGCAGGCAGCTACATTATTTACACATTAAAGGGGTGCGACCTCTGCACAGTGTTCAGCTAAAGCTACAAGTTAGTGTAGTGCGACCTCTGCACAGTGTTCAGCTAAAGCTACAAGCTGATACACAGACCAGAGAGTGGAGGTACGCTGCACAGAGGGTTACCGTTGACAGGACTCTGTATCCAGCCTCCACACGTCTGAGACGCTTACCATCCGCTGGGATATCTAGAGGAGTGTGTCAGTACTAGCTGTCCAATCTGGATACAATCCTGAGACGTGCCTGTTTACGTTTACCATCTGGTAAGCGCATATTTTTGGTGGTGGAGGATCACAGTTTGGTGTGTTGTATTTTCATTTTCCATCAGACTTCCACGGAGAACTGTTGGGGGATTCTTCATTAGACCTTTTTTTCTTCTTTCTTTAATCCACGGACTTTGATAATATATATACACTACTTGATGCGATTTGATGTGTTTGTGATATTTGCATATATTGAGGTTCTATGCACTTTTCAATCAGAATATAGCGCAGTTTTTTTCTTTATTTTTGTTACAAGTTAGTGTAGTGTGACCTCTGCACAGTGTTCAGCTAAGCTACCTGTAGAAGGTTGGTGGTGTTTTCCTGATCCTATCACTACCGCAGGCAGCTACATTATTTACACGTTAGTGTAGTGCGACCTCTGCACAGTGTTCAGCTAAAGCTACCTGTAGAAGGTTGGTGGTGTTTTCCTGATCCTATCACTACCGCAGGCAGCTACATTATTTAAACGTTAGTGTAGTGCGTCCTCTGCACAGTGTTCAGCTAAAGCTACAAGTTAGTGTAGTGCGACTTCTGCACAGTGTTCAGCTAAAGCTACAAGTTAGTGTAGTGCGACCTCTGCACAGTGTTCAGCTAAAGCTACCTGTAGAAGGTTGGTGTTGTTTTCCTGATCCTATCACTACCACAGCTAGCTACATTATTTACACGTTAGTGTAGTGCGACCTCTGCACAGTGTTCAGCTAAAGCTACAAGTTAGTGTAGTGCGACCTCTGCACAGTGTTCAGCTAAAGCTACCTGTAGAAGGTTGGTGTTCTCCTGATCCTATCACTACCACAGTCAGCTACATTATTTACATGTTAGTGTAGTGCGACCTCTGCACAGTATTAAGCTAAAGCTACAAGTTAATGTAGTGCAACCTCTGCAGAGTGTTCAGCTAAAGCTACAAGTTAGTGTAGTGTGACCTGCACAGTGTTCAGCTAAAGCTACCTGTAGAAGGTTGGTGTTGTTTTCCTGATCCTATCACTACTGCAGGCAGCTACATTATTTACACATTAAAGGAGTGCGACCTCTGCACAGTGTTCAGCTAAAGCTACAAGTTAGTGTAGTGCGACCTCTGCACAGTATTCAGCTAAAGCTACCTGTAGAAGTTTGCTGTTGTTTTCCTGATCCTATCACTACCGCAGGCAGCTACATTATTTACACGTTAGTGTAGTGCGACCTCTGCACAGTGTTCAGCTAAAACTACCTGTAGAAGGTTGGTGGTGTTTTCCTGATCCTATCACTACCGCAGGCAGCTACATTATTTAAATGTTAGTGTAGTGCGTCCTCTGTACAGTGTTCCGCTAAAGCTACAAGTTAGTGCACTGCGACCTCTGCACAGTGTTCAGCTAAAGCTACAAGCTGATACACAGACCAGAGAGTGGAGGTACGCTGCACAGAGGGTTACCGTTGACAGGACTCTGTATCCAGCCTCCACACGTCTGAGACGCTTACCATCCGCTGGGATATCTAGAGGAGTGTGTCAGTGCTAGCTGTCCAATCTGGATACAATCCTGAGACGTGCCTGTTTACGTTTACCATCTGGTAAGCGCATATTTTTGGTGGTGAAGGATCACAGTTTGGTGTGTTGTATTTTCATTTTCCATCAGACTTCCACGGAGAACTATTGGGGGACTCTTCATTAGACCTTTTTTTCTTCTTTCTTTAATCCACGGACTTTGATAATATATATACACTATTTGATGCGATTTTATGTGTTTGTGATATTTGCATATATTGAGGTTATATGCACTTTTCAATCAGAATATAGCGCAGTTTTTTCTTTATTTTTGTTACAAGTTAGTGTAGTGTGACCTCTGCACAGTGTTCAGCTAAAGCTACCTGTAGAAGGTTGGTGGTGTTTTCCTGATCCTATCACTACCGCAGGCAGCTACATTATTTACACGTTAGTGTAGTGCGACCTCTGCACAGTGTTCAGCTAAAGCTACCTGTAGAAGGTTGGTGGTGTTTTCCTGATCCTATCACTACCGCAGGCAGCTACATTATTTAAACGTTAGTGTAGTGCATCCTCTGCACAGTGTTCAGCTAAAGCTACAAGTTAGTGTAGTGCGACCTCTGCACAGTGTTCAGCTAAAGCTACAAGCTAGTGTAGTGCGACCTCTGCATAGTGTTCAGCTAAAGCTACAAGTTAGTGTAGTGCGACCTCTGCACAGTGTTCAGCTAAAGCTACCTATAGAAGGTTGGTGGTGTTTTCCTGATCCTATCACTACCGCAGGCAGCTACATTTTTTACACGTTAGTGTAGTGCGACCTCTGCACAGTGTTCAGCTAAAGCTACCTGTAGAAGGTTGGTGGTGTTTTCCTGATCCTATCACTACCGCAGGCAGCTACATTATTTACACGTTAGTGTATTGCAACCTCTGTACAGTGTTCAACTAAAGCTACCTGTAGAAGGTTGGTGGTGTTTTCCTGATCCTATCACTACCGCAGGCAGCTACATTATTTACAAGTTAGTGTAGTGCGACCTCTGCACAGTGTTCAGCTAAAGCTACCTGTAGAAGGTTGGTGGTGTTTTCCTGATCCTATCACTACCGCAAGCAGCTGCATTATTTAAACGTTAGTGTAGTGCATCCTCTGCACAGTGTTCAGCTAAAGCTACAAGTTAGTGTAGCGCGACCTCTGCACAGTGTTCAGCTAAAGCTACAAGTTAGTGTAGTGCGACCTCTGCACAGTGTTCAGCTAAAGCTACAAGTTAGTGTAGTGCGACCTCTGCACAGTGTTCAGCTAAAGCTACCTGTAGAAGATTGGTGGTGTTCTCATACTAATAATACTACAGTCAGGCAGTATATATATATCCCAGCTTAGTGCAGCTACATCTCACTGCAGGCCATTAGTATGTCTGGAAGGCGAACAAGGAGAGGCAGACAGTCACAAGCCAATAAAAGAGGACAAGCAGGCTATCAGACTCCTACTTACCAGACCGGTGAGTCCGCTTTGGGCAGAGAGTAGGCTCCCTTACGCGTCCGACTCGCGGCCCCTGGTAAGGTAACAGGAAGCACAGGAGTGCGGAGTGGTATGAGAGCCTGTGAACTAGAGTCCAGATGCTGGTGGAATAGCAGTCTATGAACAGCAGGTGCAGGCTGGAACACAGGCGATGAGACTGAGCAGGATGGTCAGGAGACAGGCTGGGTTCGGCAACAGACGGGCAACAAGGTACAATAGGAGCAGGCAGAAGCGGAGTCAAACAGGCCAAGGTCGGGTACAGGCAGCAAGAAGGGGAATCCAAGAGCAATCCGGGTCGTCAGGAGATCAGGTAAACAGGAAGACAAGACAGGAAACAGGAACTACGGCACAGGAAGCTGATGATCAGGCAGCATTGAACAGAGTGCCTGACAAACTTAAATAGGCCGGCTTGCTCACAAGCACTCCCTCTGGTGGCCAATCCCATGACCAGCAAGGTGAGCTCTCTGACAGTGCCCCCTCCCTAAGGGCAGCCTCCGGATGCCCAGCCGGGCCAACCTGGAGGCATGAACATTTCTGAAAGTCTGCAAAAGTTCCGGGGCATGCAAATTGTTTTCTGGTTCCCAGGAATTGTCCTCCGGACCATACCCCTTCCATTTGATAAGATACTGTATTTGATTGCGCCTTTTCCTACAGTCCAGGATAGCTTCGATTTCAAACTCCTCCTCGTTATTGATCATAACAGGCTTAGGAGGACTGGTACTACGGTTGGGGAAAGGATCAGGAGCGACCGGTTTCAGTAAGGACACATGGAAAACCGGGTGTATTTTGAAGGAGTCCGGCAGACTGAGCTCGTACGCTACGTTGTTTATTTTTCTTCTCACCGAGAAGGGTCCCATGAATTTAGGCCCTAGTTTCCTAGAAGGGCAAGCCATTTTTAAGTTAGTTGTGGACAGCCATACTTGATTGCCAGGTTCCAGGATAAGCTCCCCGCGCCTCTTCTTGTCGAACGTCTTTTTATAAGAAGCCTGGGATTGGGCCATTGTTTCCTGCAGAAGTTTGTTGTTGGTAGAGAAGAATTCCAATGTCTCGGTCACTGCAGGGAGAGAACATTCAGGTATTGAGCTGGGTAGAAAGGAGGGATGAAATCCATAATTGGCAAAAAATGGCGTCTGGTTGATGGCTGAGTGCAGGGAGTTATTGTATGAAAACTCCGCAACTGGTAGCAGAGAAACCCAGTCATCCTGGGAAAAGGCAGAGAAACAACGGAGGTATTGCTCCAAGGTTTGGTTGGTTCTCTCCGTCTGGCCGTTTGTCTGAGGGTGATAGGCTGAAGAGAACGCTAACTCAATTTCGAGGGAACCACACAATGCCTTCCAGAACCTGGAGGTGAATTGGACACCCCGGTCCGAGACGATATTAGAGGGAACCCCGTGTAATCTCACAATTTCTTTAATGAAGATCTTCGCCGTTTCCACGGCTGAGGGTGTGCCTTTCATAGGCAAGAAGTGAGCCATTTTTGACAATCTATCAATTATGACAAAGATGGTAGAGAAGCCTTCGGATGGGGGCAGTTCCACAATGAAATCCATTGCGATCATTTTCCAAGGTCTGTCAGGGATGGGCAAGGGTTTCAGTAAGCCCCAGGCCTTCGTCCGAATATTCTTGCTTCGGGCACATGTGTGGCAGGAACTGACGTAATTCCTACAGTCCTCGGCCAACTGTGGCCACCAAAAGGTGCGCCGCACCAGTTCGGTTGTCTTCTGAGCCCCGAAGTGCCCAGCCAACTTGTGGTCATGGCAAAGCTCTAGTACTGGTACCCTAAGGCTCTCAGGAACCATGATCTTCTCCTTATGCCAGAGTAAACCATCTCTTAGGCTGGTCTCAGTGGGTTGGGGTATAGTTGTGGAAGCTTGCCTTATTCTGGAGATTAAATCCCCCTGAAGTAATAAAAAATTTCCTGCAGGCAGGATAGTGTCCGGAGGGACGGTTTCTTTGGAGTCATGGAACATTCGTGAGAGAGCGTCCGGTTTGATGTTTTTGGAGCCGGGTCTGTAGGTAATATGGAATTGAAAGCGAGAGAAGAAGAGCGCCCATCTGGCTTGTCGCGGTTTTAGTCTCTTGGCAGATCTCAGATATTCCAAGTTCTTGTGGTCCGTGTAGATTAGAATAGGATGTACAGCACCCTCCAAAAGATAGCGCCACTCCTCCAGAGCCGTCTTGATGGCCAGAAGTTCCCGGTCTCCTACATCGTAGTTTCTTTCAGACACCGATAATTTGCGAGAAAAAAAAGCTATTGGAAACAGAAGGGCCTTGGGGCCCTGACGTTGGGAGAGTACAGCTCCTACTGCGACCTCTGAGGCGTCAACCTCCAACACGAATGGCAAGGCAGAGTTAGGGTGTTTGAGGATGGAGGCCGACGTGAATAATCCTTTTAATTTTTCAAAGGCCAATTGAGCCCTAGGGGTCCAGCAGAATCGGGTTCCTTGTCTTGTTAATTCAGTAATGGGGGCGATGATCTTGGAAAAGTCTCTGATGAATTTCCTATAGAAATTGGAAAACCCAACGAAGCGTTGGACCCCCTTCTTGTCCGTAGGTGCGGGCCAGTCCAGTATGGCGGACACCTTTTGAGGGTCCATTTTAATACCTTCCACTGAAATGATGAGCCCCAGGAATTGGATGCATTGGAGTTCAAATTCACATTTATCGAGTTTAGCATACAGCCCGTGTTGCCTGAGCCGGGCGAGGACATTTCGGACGTGCCTGCGATGATCAGTCAGTGATGATGAGAAAATGAGAATGTCATCGAGGTAGACGATGACGTAGAGATCCAAAAATTCCCGGAAGATGTCGTTCACAAAGTGTTGGAATGTGGCTGGGGCATTGCATAGACCGAAGGGCATAACGCAATACTCGAAATGCCCAAAACGAGTGCGAAAAGCAGTTTATGAACAGCAGGTGCAGGCTGGAACACAGGCGATGAGACTGAGCAGGATGGTCAGGAGACAGGCTGGGTTCGGCAACAGACGGGCAACAAGGTACAATAGGAGCAGGCAGAAGCGGAGTCAAACAGGCCAAGGTCGGGTACAGGCAGCAAGAAGGGGAATCCAAGAGCAATCCGGGTCGTCAGGAGATCAGGTAAACAGGAAGACAAGACAGGAAACAGGAACTACGGCACAGGAAGCTGATGATCAGGCAGCATTGAACAGAGTGCCTGACAAACTTAAATAGGCCGGCTTGCTCACAAGCACTCCCTCTGGTGGCCAATCCCATGACCAGCAAGGTGAGCTCTCTGACACAGGCTCTCTGTCTAGAGGCAACAGTGCTGGTCGTGGACACGGTGCATCCTCATCAGCACGTGGCCGTGGGACACGCTTGGCCTTTTTTCTGGCAGCTGGCCGTGTTGAGCCACAACATGCTGAAGACTTGGTCGAGTAGATGACCAAGCCGTCATCATCCTCCTCATGCTGTCTTACCCATGCTCAGGGTACTTTGTCTGGCAAAGCAGCTGCCAATGTGGCCTCTTCCCTCGGCTCAATGGCATCAGTGACTCCTTCCCTAGCCCCACCATATCCTCCTGAGGAGTCCCTCGAACTGTTTGACCACAGTGTTGGGTACATGCTCCAGGAGGATGCCCAGCGTTTAGAAGGCTCTGATGATGATACTGAGCTAAATGAAGGCAGTAACCTGAGCATGGACAGAGGGGGTGCCCAAGAAGGACAGCAATCTGGCAGTCATGTTCCCCCTGCTGCAGCATACTGCCAGGTTTGCTCCAGTGATGAGGAGGGAGGGGATGATGAGGTCACTGACTCAACGTGGGTGCCTTAAAGGAGAGAGGAGGAGGAGGCACATCACCGACGAGGCAGGATGCCCTCCAGGGGCCAGCCTAAGGGCAGCACACTGACTGCATCACACCTCAGAGCTCCGCATGTGCAGGGCTCTGCTGTCTCTGCGCGTTATTCCAAAAGTTCTTTGGTGTGGACCTTTTTTGAGATGAGTGCATCAGATGACACCGCTGCTATTTGCAACATATGTCTCAAGCGTATATCGCATTGCCAAAACATCTCCCGCTTGGGCACCACATGCTTGACCAGACATATGTTGACCTGCCATGCAGTTCGTTGGCAAGCGTACCTAAAAGACCCACACCAAAAAACAAAGAGGACCTCTCCTTACTCCTCATCAGCTGGGATCTCCAACCCCACTGTACCTTCAGTCCTCTCTGAGACCTGCACTGAGAGGAATGAAGGTGTAGAATTAGGTGTGTCACAGCCAAGTACTTGCGGGCAATCTGCTATCGATACACCGGCGACAGATTGTACCAGGCAAATTTCCCTGCCCCAGCTGCTGCACCGCAAAAAGAAGTTCGCTCCCAGCCATCCACATGCCCATCAGTTGTATGCTAGCTTGGCAAAATTGCTAGCACTTCAACTGCTACCTTTTCAGTTGGTAGACTCTGCCCCCTTCGGTGAGTTTGTGGAATGTGCGGTTCCTCAGTGGCAGGTTCCCAAGCGCCACTTTTTCTCACGGAAGGCGATTCCGGCTCTCTACCGGCATGTGGAAGGCAATGTCTTGGCCTCGCAGGACAGGGCGGTCGGCGGTAAGGTGCATATTACTGCTGACTCATGGTCCAGCAGGCATGGACAGGGGCGTTACCTAAGTTTCATGGCACATTGGGTGACTCTTCTGGCAGCTGGGAAGGATGCAGGACAAGGTGCAGTAGTGTTGGAGGTTGTTCCGCCACCACACCTCCAAAATGCCACTACTAGTGATTCTGACAACCTCTGTCCTCCACCCCCTCCTCTTGTTCTTCCTCCATGGCTTCTTCCTGTGCTTTGTCCTCGGAACCAGCGGTGCTCCGTAGGCGTTCAAGGGGCTACGCAAGTACACAGGCCAAAAGATTCCATGCGGTGCTTGAGCTGGTGTGCTTGGGGGACAGGAGCCACACTGGGGCAGAGGTTCTGTCTGCTCTGCAGGGGCAGGTCCAGAGGTGGTTGACGCCACGCCAACTTAAGGCAGGAATGGTGGTTTGCGACAATGGCATCAACCTCCTCTCCGCCCTCCGACAGGGACAAATGACCTATGTGCCCTGTTTGGCTCACGTCCTTAACTTGGTGGTGCAGCGGTTCTTGGGCAAGTACCCGGGCTTACAGGATGTCCTGAGGCAGGCCAGGAAAGTCTGTGTGCATTTCAACCGGTCATATAATGCCAGTGCTCGGCTGGCAGACCTCCACAAAGAATTTAACCTGCCCAAGAACCGCCTAATCTATGACATGCCCACCAGGTGGAACTCAACGTTGGCCATGCTGCAGCAGCTGCACATGCAGCAGAGGGCCATCAATGAGTACCTGTGCGACTATGGCACCAGGACAGGGTCAGGGGAGCTTGTTTTTTTTCCCCACGCCAGTGGGCCATGATCAGGGATGCATGCATTGTCCTGTCACCATTTGTGGAGGCCACGAGGATGGTGAGCAGTGACAATGCATGCATCAGTGACACTGTCCCCCTTGTCCACCTGTTGGAGCACACGCTGCGTGGAATAATGGACAGGGCACTTGAGGCAGAACAGAGGCAGGAAGATGAGGACTTCCTTAGCTCTCAAGGCCCCCTTTATCCAGACTATGTTCCTGCGTGCCCACCGATCACACAGGAAGAGGACGAGGAGGAGGAGGATTGTGTCAGTATGGAGGTGGAGCCTGGCACTCAGCAACAGCAGTAGTCTTTAAGGGATCATTTACAGTCCCAAGAAACACACGGACTTGTACATGGCTGGAAGGAGGTGGCTGCGGATCATGTCGTCCTTAGTGACCCAGAGGACTCCGGACCGAATGCCTCAGCAAACCTACGCTGCATGGCCTCCCTGATCCTGCAAAGCCTGCGGAAGGATCCTCGTATTCGTGGTATCAAGGAGAAGGAACAATACTGGCTGGCAACCCTCCTTGATCCACATTACAAGGGTAAGGTTGCGGACCTTATCTTGCCGTCGTAGAGGGAGCAGAGGATGAAACATCTTCGGGAGGCCCTGCAGAAAGGTCTGTGCAACGCGTTCCCAGAGACTGGGAGGTTACAAACTCCTGTTTCTGGACAACGTGTTGCTGAGGCTTCGGTCAGTCAAAGAAGGAGCGGTGGAGAAGGTGTCCGTCTGACCGATGCATTCAGACAATTTTTTAGTCCGCAGCCCCAAGGTATGATCGGTTCCAGCAACCATCGCCAGCATCTGTTTTACATGGTGCAGGAATACCTAGGGGCAAGATCTGACTTGGACACCTTTCCCACCGAAAATCCTCTGGGTTACTGGGTCTTGAGGATGGATCACTGGCCAGAGCTTGCACAGTATGCAATTGAGCTACTGGCCTGTCCTGCATCCAGCGTTCTTTCGAAACGCACATTCATTGCTGCTGGAGGCTTTGTAACCGATCACAGGGTGCATCTGTCCACTGACTCGGTCGATCGACTGACCTTCATAAAAATGAATCAGTCTTGGATCACCACCAGCTACCAAGCACCTGATGCTGATGTAACCGAATAATTTTTTTTGAAATGTCAGATCCCTTCAAAGACTGCCTATGCTGATGCTGAGTGACTATCCTGTTATGCTGAGTAATTATCCTCTTCCTCCTCAATGATCATGCTGATAGCTTGTAAGAACATTTTTGGTTCTGGGCGCTGCCACCAGTGCCTAAGGCCCAATTTTTCAGCCCCTGTTTAACAGGGGCGTGTAATTACAATTTTTGATGCAATTCTTTGCAGCAGGGCTAGTTCCTGCACTCCAACTAGAGTATCTGTGAGGAGTTGCAGTGTTGTGGCTCCAGCACCAGTGCCTAAGGCCCAATTTTTCAGCCCCTGTTTAACAGGGGTGTGTAATTACGATTTTTGATGCAATTCTTTGCAGCAGGGCTAGTTCCTGCGCTCCAACTAGGGTATCTGTGAGGGGTTGCAGTGTTGTGGAAAAAGCACCAGTGCCTAAGGCCCAATTTTTCAGCCCCTGTTCAACAGGGACATGTAATTAGAATTCTTGATCTAATATTTCACAGCAGGGCCCGTTTCTGCGCCCACCAAGAGTAACTGTGAGGACTTACAGTGTTGTGGCACCAGCACCACCACCACCACAGGCCTAATTTTTCTGCCCCTGTTCAACAGGGGCATGTAATTACAATTCTTGATCTAATATTTCACAGCAGGGCCCTGTGAGGGCTTACAGTGTTGTGGCCACAACAACACCTAAGGCCTAAATTTCTGCTGAGTATATAGGGCAGGCCCCTACTTTCAGACATCCAACTTACAAATGACTCCTACTTGCAAACGGAAGGAGACAACAGGAAGTGAGATGAAATCTACCCCTAGGAAGGGAAATTCTCTCCTGTAAGAGTTAATATTGTCCATCTGGCACTGCACACGCTGGCTTCCCTCCTCCTAGTGACATCCAGGAATATATGAAGGTTTTGCCATCACAGCATTGCTTCACCAAGCCAGTCCACCACCAACTGTTGTTCAAGGTACTGTCACAGTGAGGAGCACGCTTTGCAGTCGCTCCATCTATGCAAGGAGGTTTTTATATAATTGTTCGTCTAAGTATATGTCATTTTTTAATCTGCACATGAGCTTTTTGATTGTTTGTCCTTTCAAGACTGTCCCGATCAGCGCTTGCAATTGTGGTTGCCCCTGAAATGTTTTTACTTGTATTCACACCCCTCCTGGTGTGCTCACCCACACAGCTGCTTTTTGGGCTCTTGCTGGACATTCACAAGGTTCCCAGTGCAACATATGTCCCATTTTTCTGGCGCCAGACTGTTTTTGTCATTTTATTATAGCCTAGGCCATCTTTATGTAGAGCAACATTTTTTTTTTCAGATCCTCAGAAAGTTCTTCGCCATGAGGTGCCATGTTGAACTTCCAGTGACCAGTATGAGAGAGTGAGCGATAACACCAAATTTAACACACCTGCTCCCCATTCACATCTGAGACCTTGTAACACAAATGAGTCACATAACACTGGGGAGGGAAAATGGCTAATTGGGCCTAATTTGGACATTATCACTTAGGGGGGTACTCACTTTTGTTGCCAGCGGTTTAGACAATAGTTGCTGTGTGTTGAGTTATTTTGAAAGGACAGCAAATTTACAGTTATGCTAGCTGTGCACTCACTACTTTACATTGTAGAAAAGTGTCATTTCTTCAGTGTTGTCACATGAAAAGATATAATAAAATATTTACAAAAATGTGAGGGGTGTACTCACTTTTGTGAGATACTGTACATACACAATCGACAAAGTCAGTTACAACACAGCTGGACAGTAATATAGAATAACTTCTTAAGCCGGCCATATATGGGTAGAATTTTAAATTATTATTTTTTTTGAAAATTGTAACTAAGAATTTTCATTAGAATTTTCGCACTGTTATTGGGCTGCAGCAACAATTTTCGTGCAGCCATCGAATTTGAGTGATTGGGCATGTTGGAAATTTTTGGAAAAACAAATGAATTTCTAATCAATGATGGGAAAATTGTGCGAGAAATATAATTAAAAAAGAAATGTACATGAGCTGTGATTTTAAAGTCTCTCACAATGGAAGGGAGCGAAATATAAGGATTCATAACATATAAAAGGAGGTCATCCGCATAAAGGGATCATTTACAGCAGGGGTCTCAAACTGGCGGCCCTCCAGATGTTGCAAAACTACAAGTCCCATCATGCCTCTGCCTGTGGGAGTCATGCTTGTAACTGTCAGCCTTGCAATGCCTCATGGGAATTGTAGTTTTGCAACAGCTGGAGGGCCACCAGTTTGAGACCCCTGATTTACAGTATATTGACGCTGACTGACTGATGCCCTGAATGTCAGTATTTTGACATAAGGGGCACCCCTAATGAGTACCATTATAGATCCAGAGTGGTTCTGAATGAATACCATTAGCTTGAATCCTTGCTGTTGGGCAGCTATACAAAGTGAAGATTTTGTATAGAAGATTTGGCCCAAGGCCAATCTATTGGAGAATAAGTTTAGGGAAACCCCAATGAACCCCGTCAAACCCCTTTCTGGCATCCACTGAGATTAAACAGGCTGGTATATGACATTTCTGGGCATATTCCATTAAATAAATAGTTTTGAGGGTGTTATCTCTTGCTTCTCGTCCATGAGTAAACCCCACTTGGTCAAAATGGATCAGGTTGGGTATTAGAGGTGCCAAATGATTTGCTATGGTTTTAGAATATAGATGAATATCAACATTGGTGAGTGAGATAGGACTGTGGCTACCACATAAGGACGGATCTTTTCCCAGTTTAGGCAAGACAGAAATGTGCTAGCTAAACAGCATTGAACCTCTGACCAAAATCGGAAAAGGAGAATTTCAGAAAAACTTATAGAATCGTGCTACCTCTTCTTCCAAAAAAGGCTTTTCCAATTCTATTTGTGCCTATTGGATACTTGGAAGAGCAGTTTATCTTATTATTTTGACTAGGTGCCTGCCAGAGAGTAATGCAAGCCTTTGCATTTTTCCCCTGTCTTTTATACATCATATGGTCACATAGGGGTTGATTTACTAAAACTAGAGTGTAAAATCTGCTACAGCTCCGCATAGAAACCAATCAGCGTCCAGGTTTTATTGTGAAAGCTTAATTGAACAAACTGAATAGAATTTTTACTCTCTAGTTTTAGTAAATCAATCCCATATTGTCATATAATTTGAGATACAGGCAAAGGATATTCTACCCCACTCCACAAATAACACCTAAAAGACACCTAAAAGAAAAGATTTTTACAACTGCACAATTAACATTACCTGGGAACTTGTGTATTGCTGTTTTTTGGTGAAAGTATTTCCAGCGTAACATTTATGGACCAGTCAATAGACCACACATTAAATCTGTTCCACAAAGCACAGTTGTAGCAGAAATGTTATATCAATAAGACAGTCATGCACTGTACCACATGAGTATACATATATGTGACTTCTGGGAAACAGACAACATTTCTATTGATAATATCATTTCAAAGAAGAACACATGAAAAAGGCATTTATCATGAACATTTTCCTTCAGCAGAATTTCACCCCGCAGCTATCTAATGACCCGTATGACAACACATAATGGTCAGAAAATACATTATACACTAAAGAAGCCAGACAGAGAGAGCCTGCGGAGGCTACAACAGAGTTCTTTCCAGGTTAAAAAACTTAAGCTGCAAACAATCATAAGCAAAAAAATTAATTGTCTGATATACTAAATATATTCTACTGGACGTCGAACTGCAGTTTCTTCTGGGTCTATTCCATGTATACATAGAATGCTTCATAACAATTTGAGGAAGAATCACGGGGTGAACAGAAGCATTGTTAGAAAAGTGTAAAAAATCGTAATTGGATTTTTTCCCCCAATTATATCTATTTTTGTGCTGTAATGTAAATCTGTCCATACACTGATCGAATTTCCGACAACTCCTGCTGAATTAGTCAAAATGAATTTTGTGAGTGGCACCACCTGGCTCAACAAATCAGAAAAATCTTAACCACTTGAAGACTTAGGCCCCTTTCACACATAATGTCCATTTTTGACAGACTTTGTTTGCTCAGCGGGGATCGCTCCATTGATCTCCGCTGAGCTGGCAGATGACAGGTCCGTCTCTGCTCACTGTGCAGAGATGGACCTGTCAGATCTCCGCTCTTTGCTATGGGGGATCGGATGAAAACTGATCCGCCTGTCTGTTTTCATCCAATCCGCCATATATGGAAAATAGGATTTCCATCCGTCTGAATTTAGCAGATCGGAGCAGGGCGTCGCTCCATAGAACTGTATGGAGAGTCTGTTCAGGTCAGCCTAAAAAACTGACAGGCGGACCTGAAAGGTCTACGTGTGTAAAAGGGGCCCAAGCCTTTTTTGGCACTTTTTGTTTACAAGTAAAAATCAGTATTGTTTTTTGCTTGAAAATTACTTAAAACCCCAAAACATACACACACATATATATAATTTTTTTTTTTCTTTTAGCGGAGACCCTACAGAATAAACATTTTTTTTGTTACACAGTATTTGCGTAGCGGTTATTCAAATGCAATTTTTTGTGAAAAAAACTGTAATACATTTTAATGCAAAATAAACACAATGTATTAACTACTAGGCGTCTGCGCTATAGCCGAAAGACGGCTACAGCGCGAACTCCAATTGCCGGGAGGGCGTCCCTGGACGTCCTCCTGTTTACTTCCGCGTTGCGCGCTCCCACGTTGCGCGCATCGGGGAAGTTTTGTGCTGGCCGTGTCCCTTGGACACAGCCAGTCACAGATCGCTGAAAACGGGCAATCATAGCGGCCGTTTTCAGCGCGATCGGCGGTGCCAATGAGAGACGATCTCATATGTAAACATATGAGATCATCTCTCATCGCCGGCTCTCCCTCCTCACACAGAGACAGCGTGTGAGGAGGGAGAGCGAACCGCTGCGGCGGTAAGTGAACAGAAAGAAAAAATGAAAAAAAAGTGTCCCCACTGTTATCTGTCCCTGCCATCTGTCCTGCCATCTGTCCTGCCATCTGTCCTGCCATCTGCCCTGCCACCTGTCCTGCCATCTGTCCCTGCCATCTGTCCTGCCATCTGTCCCTGCCATCTGTCCTGCCATCTGTCCCTGCCATCTGTCCCTGCTGTCATGTCCCTGCCATCTGTCCCCAGTGCCATCTGTCCCCACTGCCATCTGTCCCCAGTGCCACGTATAAGTGCCATCTGTCATCAGTGCCACATAGTGCCATCTGTCATCATTGCCACCTGTCAGTGTCACGTGCCATCTGTCATCAGTGTCACGTGTCATCAGTGCCACGTATCAGTGCCATCTGTCATCAGTGTCATCAGTGCCACGTATCAGTGCCATCTGTCATCAGTGTCATCAGTGCCACGTATTAGTGCCATCTGTCATCAGTGCCACATATTAGTGCCATCTGTCATCAGTGCCACGTATTAGTGCCATCTTTCATCAGTGCCACGTGTCATCAGTGCCACATATTAGTGCCATCTGTCATCAGTGCCATCTGTCATCAGCACCACGTGTCATCAGTGCCACATATTAGTGCCATCTGTCATCAGTGTCACGTGTCATCAGTGCCACGTATTAGTCCTATCTGTCAGTGCCACGTATTAGTGCCATCTGTGATCAGTGCCACATATTAGTGCCATCTGTCATCAGTGCCATGTATTAGTGCCATCTGTCATCAGTGCCACATCAGTGTCAGTGCCACGTATCAGTGCCATCTGTCATCAGGGCCACATCAGTGCCACGTATCAGTGCCATTTGTCATCAGTGCCACGTCAGTGTCACATGTCATTGTCCTGGTTCTCCAGGGCCTTCAAAAGTGTAATAGGTAGTTAACAAATTAGATGTGTAATTTATGCTCCTAGAACACCTGATGGTGCTCCCTGCATGTTGGGCCTCTGTATGGGGCCAGGCTGTGAAAAAATCTCACACATGTGGTATCGTATTCGTAATACTCAGGAGGAGTAGCAGAATGATTTTTGGGGTGTTATTTGTGGTATATACATGCCATGTGAGAGAAATAACCTATTACAATGACAATTTTGTGGGGGGAAAAAAAAAATCTTCATTTTGCAAAGAATTGTGGGAAAAAATGACAACATCAAAAACCTCCCCATGCATCTAACTAAATACCTTGGGATGTCTACTTTCAAAAAAGGGGTCATTTGGGGGGTATTTGTACTTTCCTGACTTGTTCGGGTCGCAAGAAATGAGATAGGCCACCAGTACATCAGGTGTGATCAATTTTTTATGATTTGCACCATAACTTGTAGACTCTCTAACTTTCACACAGACCAAATAATATCCACTAATTTGGGTTATTTTTACCAAAGATATGTAGCATTATAAATTGTGGCCAAAATTTATGAAGAAAAATTACTAATTTGCAAAATTTTATCACAGAAACAAAGAAAAATGCGTTTTTTTTTCAAAATTTTCGGTCTTTTTTCATTTATAGCGCAAAAAATAAAAAACCCAGAGGTGATCAAATACCACCAAAAGAAAGCTGTATTTGTATGAAAAAAAGGACAAACAATTCATTTGGGTACAGTATTACATTCAAAGTGTGAGAGCGCTGAAAGCTGAAAATTGGTCTGGTCACGAGGGGGGTTTAAGTGCCCAGTTGTCAAGTGGTTAATACATTTTTTTATCAAAATATAAAACATGATGTTACGCTGAGAAAATAGATACCTAACATGTCATGCTTTAAAATTGTACTCGCTTGTAGAATGGCGACAAACTATGATACCTAAAATTCTCCATAGGGGACTTTAACATTTTTTTACAGGTTACCTGTTTAGATTTACAGAGGAGATCTACCGCTAGAATTATTGATCGTGGTGATACCTCACATGTGTGGTGCGAACATCGTTTACATATGTGTGCGAGACTTACGTATGTGTTCGGTTCGGTGTACGAGCACGGAGGAATGAGGACGCTTTAAATTATTTTTTTCTTATCTATCTTATTTTAGTTTTTTTTTTTAAACACTGTCCCTTTCCATTGTTTTTTGTTGTTGTTGTTGTTGATGTAAAAATCCTTGTAATTGAAAAAGGAATGACAGGTCCTCTTTATGGAGAGATATGGGGTCTATAAGACCCCAAATCTCTCTTCTACCTTTAAAAGCAAAAGATTAAAAAAAATGTGATCTTTAGCTCCCTCTGCTCCTTAAAGTGATCCAGCAGCATAATTATTAATGTGGAATGTATGTTTCTTGCAAAACAACATTATTTTTTATCAATTGTTATAAGTAAATTTCCAGTTTAACGTTCACAATGTTTTTTAAATAAATGAAAAGTACATAGATCCCTCTTGGGTAAATTGTACAATGGGTAGGGCTGATTATAGGTAACCACACTGCACCACCCTGTTGGCATATTTTTATTTAATACAGGTGTTTAGTGTATATAGCGCCAGCAATTTACATACTGCACATCCACATCAGTCCCTACCCTCAAGGCACTTGCAGTCTAAGGTCCCTGTCACACACACGCACACTATACTATGGCCCATTTGGTCCAGAATGCCTTTGGAGTGCGGAAAAAACATGTAAATCTAAGCGGGAATTGAGCCAAGGATCCCAGTGTCACAAGGCAGAAGTATATACAATATGGACTTACTAAAGTAGTACAATTTCCAGCTAGCCTGCATTCATCTCAAATACCCCGTCAGGTTCAATGAAGTTCATTGATTTTTTTTTTTCAGAACCTCAATGGGTATTAAACACAGACCAGCATGAATAATAACTATTTAGTAAATGAGCCCCTCAGTATACCGAGCTAATACATTTCAGAGTTATTATACACCTTTTTAGAACTGCAATGTTGAAATATTGTTCAGTTCTTTGTGCATAATGTGGGTGTAAAAGAGCAGGTAAATCAGGTATGGCTCCCTCATAGAAAGTATATATGAAGAAATATGTGTCCACAGTTCCAAGGCATATCGTCCTACGTAAATCTCAAAAATCAATTTTCTGTAGGATCAGGAAAATCTCTTAATATTACTTTCTAGATAGACACTGATGTGGAACAACTTTTACTGGTTGTTCTTTTTATAAGAACAACTCTACTCCTCCTTTATGGGAAAGTGCATGAATGTCTTTTACAACTGATCAGGTGAGTAGACAGTTGGGGAGACAGGCAGCTAAATCAGCAGGCCCTGATGGAGTTAGCCCCAGGGTTCTTAGGGCATGTGCAGACAAGCTAGGGAGTGTTCTTCAATGGGTCTTTAACTTGAGCTTGGGTCTAAGGCCCCTTTCACACTGGGGCGGTGGGGGCGTTGGCGGTAAAACAGCGCTATTTTTAGCGCTGTTTTACCATTGTTTTTGCGGCGGTATTCGGCCGCTAGCGGTGCGGTTTTAACCCCCGCTGGCGGCCGAAAAAGGGTTAAAACTGCTCGCATAGCGCCGCTATAGCCGCGGTATAGCCGCGCTGCCCCATTGATTTCAATGAGCAGGAGCGGTGAAGGAGCGGTGAATACACCGCTCCTTCACCGCTCCAAAGATGCGGCTTGCAGGAGTTTTTTTCTTCTCCTGCCAGCGCACCGCTTCAGTGTGAAAGCTCTCGGGTTTTCACACTGAACAAACAGTAGAGGCTGTTTTGGGTCGGTTTGCAGGCGGTATTTTTAGCGCAATAACGCCTGCAAACCGCCCCAGTGTGAAAGCGCTCTAATAAAAGTCCCTGTGTTGTGGAAGGCGTCCTGTCTTGTCCCTGTGCCAAAGATACCACCTTCTTGTGGCTCCATAGATTATAGACCAGTGGCTTTGACCTCCCACATCACAAGGACCTTGGAGAGTAGAGTTTTATATATCAGTTACGACCCATGGTTAGTAAAAGTTTAGACCCTTTGCAGTTTGCATACCAGCCAAGACTGCGGGTTGAGGATGCTATAATTTTCATGGTAAATTTTATGTATGCACACCTCGATAAGGCAGCAAGGACTGTGAGGGTCATGTTTTTTGACTTCTCCAGTGATTTTGATACTATCAGGCCGGATCTTTTGGGTTATGAAGCTAGCAGCAATACAGGTCTATGTTTCCTTTGTGTCATGGATTGTAGGCTACCTGACAGGAAGACCATAGTATGTATGTTTGCAAGACTGTGTGTCAGATAGGGTAATTAGCAATATTGGGTTCCACGGGGGATGGTTCTCTCTCCCTTTCTTTTTACTGTCTACACCACTGATTTCAGCTACCAGACAGAGTCTTGCCATCTTCAGAAGTTTTCTGATGACTCTGCGGTAGTGGGATGTATCAGGGATGGGGAATAGACTGAGTATAGGACTGTGGTGGAGAACTTTGTCAAATGGTGTGAGGTTAATCATCTGTATCTAAATGTGACAAAGACTAAGGAGCTGGTTGTAGATTTCAGAAAGAGGAAGCAACCGGTGACCCCAATCTCTATCCGAGGAGTGGATGTGGAGGTAGTAGAGAGTATAAAGTACAAGTATCTGTGGGTGCATGTAAATAATAAGCTGGACTAGAGCAAGAACACTGAGGTGCTGTATAGGAAGGGTCAGAGCCACCTCTACTTTTGAGGAGACTGAGGTTCTTTAACATCTGCTATATGACGCTGAAGATGTTTTATGAGTCTGTGGTGGCCAGCGACCTCCTGTATGTAGTGGCATGCTGGGGAAGCAGGCTTAGGGTGTCCGACACCAACAGACTCAACAAACTGATTCGCAAGCCCAGTGATGTTGTTGGATTGGAATTGGAGTCTTTTACAACAGTGTTGGAGAGGAGAATGTTGTTCAAGTTACATCCTATCTTGGACAACTCCTCGCACCCACTCCACAATACGCTGGTCAGTCTGCGGAGTACCATCAGTGACAGATTGTTGCACCCACAATGCATCACAGGAAATCATTTTTTGCCTGTGGCGATCAAGATATATAATTCTTTTCTGAGGGCTGGAGGTGAAGATTTAATTCTGGTTGTTTATGATCAGGATTTTGAGTTGTTTTTATAGTATGTTGGTATTGTGTTGGTTTTTATCTGGGGTGGTGTTAGAGAAAGTGGTGTATTATTTGTATTTGGTAGTCTGCCAGTTATTTTAATCTGTGTTATTTATTCTATGTTGTATTTTAATTGTGTGGATGTGTTATTTGTAGTGTAGTTTTAAATTTGTTATATGGTGTTAATGGCTGTTATTGGTAATTTTGTTGTTTTTGCATCTTGTTCAGTCTATTGTTGTGATCTTGTGGTGTCTTTGTTAAGTGTGTCTGTGTCATAACAGTTTCCCTTTGGGATTAATAAAATATTTTGTAACCTGTAAATAAATTTTGCTACCAAAACTCTGGGATTACTCAGTTGTTTAACCAGAGTGAATTAATAGCACCTGTTTACACAAAGACAACTCTCTATTAGAGATCAACCCCACAAAGTTTACAGGCAATTTTCAATATAGTATTAGGCCCTTTAATTCCACCTCAGCAGTTCTTATAGTGCTGTTCAGCTTTTCTAAGTTCCTTAAAGCGACATTGAATCTTCATTTTTTTTAAATTAAAATAACAAACTTGTCATACTTACCTGTATTGTGCAATGGTTTTGTAAAGAGCAGCCACATTCTCTCCTTATCTGGGGTCCCCCGTCGGCCCTATAGGCTCTTCCTCTTCGCAAAGTGTCCCCATAAAAAGCCGCTTTTCATGGACCTGTGTGTGCTCGCTCACAAGCCACCCTGTCTGTGTCTATTGACACAGAGTAGACAACTTGTCCCTGCCCCCTGCTCACTTGGCACACCATGTGATTGACAGCATTGGGAGCTAATGGCTCCCGCTGCTATTAATCTGCCCAGGGAGGAGGGAGACAGCGATGAGAGCAGCTGGTCCTGTGCACATCACTTTATTTAAACGGGGGCTCAGGTAAGAAGGGGGCTGGTGAGGATTCTGCAGCACAGAACATTTTTCACCTTAACCTCCCTGGCGGTTTTACCGAGTGTGGCTTGGGATTAAATTTCAGCACCATTAGCGGTAACCCCGAGCCACACTGTCCGATGTCCCCCCGCAGTGTCTACGAGCTCTGCCCTCCACCCGATGCCTCTCTGTGCCGGGCTCCGTTCCCTGCGAGCGTCACGATGCACGGGGGCAGAGCCTGGCGGCAAATTCAAAAAGGTGAAAAATCATATTACATACAGTTATATAAATATAAAATTGTCCTTCGCGCTGGCGGATTTTCGATGGTAAAGTGATCAAGTGAACTAAAGTGCTGTGTAGAATAATTGATAAATAATAAATATTGCCGCAAAATATGGGTGTCCACACCAAACACTTAATGACTAAATAAAAAATTATTAAATTTCGCGCAATATTAAGATAGTGAAATAATGTGTAGATATGTTGTGGAACACTGTTGTCTATTAGGTGGTGGTATTGAAATCTCTCTTGTGTACTACTAAAAGAGTGAAACTAGAATCACAGTATTTAATGAAATAATCCTAATAATTAATAAAATGATCCTTATACCACCCTCTTTTTAGCATGCATACATATGTGATGACATTGGCGTACAAATAAGTGCATAAAAATATGTGCATAAAAATATTTCCAGTAGTGAATCGTGTGCATAAAAATATTTGCAGTAGTGAATTGTGTACGATCTATTAAAAACCACAAACAGAATCTGTGCAATAAAACATGTGTGCACCCTTTAAATCATAAATCAAATAGTGTAAAAAAATCCGTTGTGTTGCTGCAATTTCTGTAGATCTTCTATTGCCAAAGTGATTTAAAATATAAATGAATAAACAAGTCGGTGAATAAAAATTAAAAAATTAAAAAATAGTTCTTCTGATGTTTAGAAAAAATAAATAGTGAAAGTCTATCTTTCTGCTGCTGGTGTTTCTCAGTATGGTCTCTCAGAACTCTCACCTTACATTGGTAGTAATCAGGCATTCAGTATTAGGTCTTTAAAGTTTGGGGTTGGTTGCTGGTAGCTTTCTCTTTTAGTTTCTCTCCTCCAGCGTTCCCTCTCTGCTGCTCCGCTCTAGTGAACTCAGTGTGGGGGAATAAGAATGGGGAGGGGGGAGAAGAAAGAGGCTCCACTAGTGCATTAAACTTTTAAAATCAAAGGGGGAATATTTATTAGCTAATGCTCTTACATTTCACATAATAAAAACAGGCAAAGTGAATAAAAACGATCTGGCGTTCTCAGCGCCCTCTCACTTGTGCTTCCGATTCAGTGTATTGCTCCAGCCAATCCCTACGCGTTACGACACCGTCACGTGTCTTCATCTGGGGTACCTGATTGGCTATCTTATGTCTGCTTATATATGATAGAGCCGGAAGTTGCGGAGCCGCCATTTTGCTTATGGTCAGTGTGGTTTTAGTTCGGCGGCCATTTTTCGTTGGTTTTGGGAGGATTCTTTCTCTATAGTTTGGAATTTACTGTGTGCGGCCATGTTTTTGGTGGTGTTCCTCTATATGCAAATAGATTACCGCTGTTTGATATTACAAACATGGTTGCATTATAGGATTTTTGGAAAGGGTGACCAATTTTGTTACCAAGACGTACGCTGTTATCATTTATAAGTAGGGGTTGTATATACTAAATGGTGAATTAGTGCAATCACCATCTCAAATAAATTTGATTAGTA
This sequence comes from Lithobates septentrionalis, assembly GCA_037952835.1. Taxonomy (NCBI): domain Eukaryota; kingdom Metazoa; phylum Chordata; class Amphibia; order Anura; family Ranidae; genus Lithobates; species Lithobates septentrionalis. Next base: position 215,981 of record JBBDGP010002495.1, on the reverse strand, counting down.
TAACTAATTGAATGCATACAGCAGGTGCGAGAGTGCTCTGCTAACCATGCCAGTTAATAATACAAAAAATACAATAAATGCAATTAGGTACATTGTGCTTTAGGCAATTACATATCCATCACCACTACACTCATTTATAATATCTTTGCTCTTTACTCTATGATACTAACTAATTGTGTATAAATGAGAAATTAAAATATGTGATCTTTTTATTAATAAAAGATTAGATAAAAAATATTAAAAATTTAAAAAATTAAAAAAAAATTTTTTGGTTCTTATATAGAATCGATCTTAATATTAATAATGAAATATTAAAAATTATTTAAGAAACAATTAAGATCGAACTCAACGTTCAGTCCCCCTGGCACCAAAGTACGTAAGGAGTGTATCCATTTAGATTCTTTGCGACTAATATCTCGGACTAAGTGGCTACCTCTCCAGGATGGTTTGTATTTTTCTATACCCCAGAATTGGAGGTGTGCAGGATCTTTATTGTGTACTAGTGCGAAATGCTTTGACACATTATGTTTTGGGAAGCCTGATTTTATATTTTGTACGTGTTCCTTTATGCGTGTTTTTAATGCTCTTTTTGTTCGGCCCACGTATTGTAGGTTACAGCTACATTGTAACACATAGACTACTCCTTCTGTGTGACATCCTATAAAATCTTTAATATTAAAATTATGTCCTGTACTGGTGGCTGTAAAATCTTTACGCTTTCCTTGAAATTTCTTTGCATGGCGGCAGGCATAACAATTGCGACAGGGGTAAAAGCCTTTTCCAGAAAAAAATGTGTATTCAGGTTTTGAGGGAGGATCAATCACTGACTTCACTATTAGATCTCTTATAGTGGGTGCTCTTTTGTACACTATATTTGGTTTCTCTGGTAGTATTTCTTTGAGGTCTTTGTCATTCTTTAAGATGTGCCAATGCTTTTGAATTACTTTTGCCACATCTTTATGCTGTATATTGAAGTCTAATATTATACTAGGCACTTCTTGTTGGAATCTTTTTCTGGGGCAGTCTTCAAGCATTTTCTTTCTTTCAATGAGATTTACATGTTCTATTTGGTTTTGTATCCAATGGCTATCGTATCCTTTCACTTTGAACCTCTCTCCCATCATTTGTGCTTGGTTCTGATAATCCTCTTCTTTAGTGCAGTTCCTTCTAAGTCTTGTGAACTGACCTTTGGGGATATTATAAAGCCACGGTTTGTAGTGGCAGCTGTCTATTGATAGATAGCTGTTGGCATCCACATTTTTAAAGTGCGTTTTGGTTATTATTTTCTGTCCCTCCAGGCTTATATTTAGATCTAGGAAGTTAATTTCTTTGTCATCTATATTCCATACCAGGTTTATGTTTCTGTCATTATCGTTTAGTTTATTTAGAAACATTTCTAAGTTGTGTTTGTCTCCATTCCACACTATTACGACATCATCTATGAATCTTTTATATAATGTCAGCTCTGGAGGGGTATCTGTATATACAGCCGTTTCCTCCCATTGTGCCATAAATGCGTTTGCGACTCCTGGTGCAAATTTGGCCCCCATAGCTATACCTACTTTCTGTTTGAAGTAGGTTTGGTCGTGCCAAAAATAATTACATTTGAGGCAAAAATCTAAACATTTCATTAAATACTTTCTCTGTTTACAAATTAAGGTGCTATGTTTTCTTAAAAGCCATTTGGTTGCCGAAATCGCATCGTGGTGTTGCACTATAGTATAAAGTGATGTGACATCTGCGGTAGCCAGTAGAGTTCTCCCTTCTAATACTGGTACTGTGTCTAGGAGTTGCAATGTGTGCTTTGTATCTTTTAGATATGCTTGAGTTTGCTGGACCGCTGGTTGTATAAAATAGTCTATGTATTGTCCCATTCTTGCTGTTAGGGAATCTATACTATTGACTATGGGTCTTCCTGGTGGATTTTCTTTATTCTTGTGGATCTTGGGGACTGTGTAGATTATGGGTATTCTACACGCTTCTGGTATTAGATATTTCATTTCTTTTGGATTCAGTATATTTTTCTTCACTCCTAGATCTACTATTGCTTCTAATTGTTTTTTATATTTTGAAGTTGGATTCCCAGATAGTCTAGTATAGGTTGTTTCATCTTGCAACTGTCTATTCAATTCTGAAAGGTATTGCTCTTTTGACTGTAAAACTATTGCACCTCCCTTATCTGCTGGCCTGATTACAATGTCCTTCCTCTCTGTCAAGCGTTTTATGCCTTTTTTCATGTGTATAGGATCTGCCGCCTTTTTAATTTTTAAAGAATCTATATCTTGTAGGACTAGGTTTTTGAAGACTTCTATATTTTGATTGTTTGACATTTGTGGGTTGAATGTTGAAGCATTTCGCAATGTACTGTGTACTTCTACTTGTGCAGTACTTGGAGTATTTGGTCTCCATAGATTGTTCATCACATATTTCTTAATATTAATTTTCCTGATGTATTTCTGTATCCCTATGTAGGTATTAAATTTGTTAAGGTTGTTGGTTGGTGCATGTTTGAGGCCCTTATCAAGTACTGCCAACTCTTCTGCTGTTATTTCTTTTCCACTTATATTCACTACGTTCTCTCCAATTGGTCTCTTTTTCTTTTGGAGTCTCTTCCCTGATCTTCGTCCTCTTTTCGTTCTGGTGTATTTCTCCTTGGTTCTTCTTGGGGTCTTCTCCTGGGTGAGTAATGTGTTTCTTGTGGTAGTCTCCGAGGGGAATACTCTCTCCTGTCCCTCTCTAAAAAAGGCCTTTGTGTATTGTAATTTTGCTGGTTTCCATAATAATATGGATTTTCATAATACTGTTCTTGATAGTCCCTGATGGGGTCAAATCTGTTGTATGTGGGAATCGGGGGTCGTCCATATCCATCTCTATAGTCGTGGTGTGGTGGTGTTCTATTTTCTCTTGGATTTCTTTCATTTTGCTGCCAATTTCTATTTCTAAATGGTTTCTTGAATGGTTTCTTTCCTCCTCTTTTGGGGGTGTATTGCCCATATCCATAATTGTTTCTTTGATTATAGTTATTTCTTGGCGTACCTCCATATGTGTCTCTTTCATCTCTTCTCATGGGGTTCGGGCCGTTCGGGTTAGGTGCATCTCGGTATGGTCGTGGTGTTTCAGTGCGTCTTTCTCTTTCTTCCCATCTTGGTGGGTTGAGTGCATGAGATGTTGTTGGATCCTGAATTCTGACTTCCCTTTCAGGTGTAGAATATGTGGATGTCGGAGGGGCCGGCTCTACTTTGCTTTGCCATTTAAAAACTTGGTCTGTTTTGTAATCTGTTGAATCCCTTTGATATTTTTTCTTTTTTCGGTTTTGCACTTCTAAGTCTTTGGCAATTAGATCTTTATTCAATTGGGTTGCCAATCTTTTGAATTCTGTGGTTTCTTTATGTGGTTCCATTTTCTGTTTGATTTCTTCTATTTGTTGTTCTATTAACACAGTTTTCCTCAATTTGCGTTCTAATAGGAATTTTAAACCCTCTATGCTTTTATTATTAAAAAACGCAAACCATTCTGCCATCGATTCTTTGTCGGTTAATCCATCATTTGGTGGTACTTCCCTAGATGAGGTATTTAACTCACAAAATAGAACAAGGAACACAGATTTAGAAAGCATGACGAGGAAATTAGGCCACTATATGGAGAAAAAAATCAACCTATGGTGGGACACTAATACATTTGAAAGGTACATTAGAGAAAATATAGTCCCCAGGAGATTAAGGTGGGAAGTACCACCAAATGATGGATTAACCGACAAAGAATCGATGGCAGAATGGTTTGCGTTTTTTAATAATAAAAGCATAGAGGGTTTAAAATTCCTATTAGAACGCAAATTGAGGAAAACTGTGTTAATAGAACAACAAATAGAAGAAATCAAACAGAAAATGGAACCACATAAAGAAACCACAGAATTCAAAAGATTGGCAACCCAATTGAATAAAGATCTAATTGCCAAAGACTTAGAAGTGCAAAACCGAAAAAAGAAAAAATATCAAAGGGATTCAACAGATTACAAAACAGACCAAGTTTTTAAATGGCAAAGCAAAGTAGAGCCGGCCCCTCCGACATCCACATATTCTACACCTGAAAGGGAAGTCAGAATTCAGGATCCAACAACATCTCATGCACTCAACCCACCAAGATGGGAAGAAAGAGAAAGACGCACTGAAACACCACGACCATACCGAGATGCACCTAACCCGAACGGCCCGAACCCCATGAGAAGAGATGAAAGAGACACATATGGAGGTACGCCAAGAAATAACTATAATCAAAGAAACAATTATGGATATGGGCAATACACCCCCAAAAGAGGAGGAAAGAAACCATTCAAGAAACCATTTAGAAATAGAAATTGGCAGCAAAATGAAAGAAATCCAAGAGAAAATAGAACACCACCACACCACGACTATAGAGATGGATATGGACGACCCCCGATTCCCACATACAACAGATTTGACCCCATCAGGGACTATCAAGAACAGTATTATGAAAATCCATATTATTATGGAAACCAGCAAAATTACAATACACAAAGGCCTTTTTTAGAGAGGGACAGGAGAGAGTATTCCCCTCGGAGACGACCACAAGAAACACATTACTCACCCAGGAGAAGACCCCAAGAAGAACCAAGGAGAAATACACCAGAACGAAAAGAGGACGAAGATCAGGGAAGAGACTCCAAAAGAAAAAGAGACCAATTGGAGAGAACGTAGTGAATATAAGTGGAAAAGAAATAACAGCAGAAGAGTTGGCAGTACTTGATAAGGGCCTCAAACATGCACCAACCAACAACCTTAACAAATTTAATACCTACATAGGGATACAGAAATACATCAGGAAAATTAATATTAAGAAATATGTGATGAACAATCTATGGAGACCAAATACTCCAAGTACTGCACAAGTAGAAGTACACAGTACATTGCGAAATGCTTCAACATTCAACCCACAAATGTCAAACAATCAAAATATAGAAGTCTTCAAAAACCTAGTCCTACAAGATATAGATTCTTTAAAAATTAAAAAGGCGGCAGATCCTATACACATGAAAAAAGGCATAAAACGCTTGACAGAGAGGAAGGACATTGTAATCAGGCCAGCAGATAAGGGAGGTGCAATAGTTTTACAGTCAAAAGAGCAATACCTTTCAGAATTGAATAGACAGTTGCAAGATGAAACAACCTATACTAGACTATCTGGGAATCCAACTTCAAAATATAAAAAACAATTAGAAGCAATAGTAGATCTAGGAGTGAAGAAAAATATACTGAATCCAAAAGAAATGAAATATCTAATACCAGAAGCGTGTAGAATACCCATAATCTACACAGTCCCCAAGATCCACAAGAATAAAGAAAATCCACCAGGAAGACCCATAGTCAATAGTATAGATTCCCTAACAGCAAGAATGGGACAATACATAGACTATTTTATACAACCAGCGGTCCAGCAAACTCAAGCATATCTAAAAGATACAAAGCACACATTGCAACTCCTAGACACAGTACCAGTATTAGAAGGGAGAACTCTACTGGCTACCGCAGATGTCACATCACTTTATACTATAGTGCAACACCACGATGCGATTTCGGCAACCAAATGGCTTTTAAGAAAACATAGCACCTTAATTTGTAAACAGAGAAAGTATTTAATGAAATGTTTAGATTTTTGCCTCAAATGTAATTATTTTTGGCACGACCAAACCTACTTCAAACAGAAAGTAGGTATAGCTATGGGGGCCAAATTTGCACCAGGAGTCGCAAACGCATTTATGGCACAATGGGAGGAAACGGCTGTATATACAGATACCCCTCCAGAGCTGACATTATATAAAAGATTCATAGATGATGTCGTAATAGTGTGGAATGGAGACAAACACAACTTAGAAATGTTTCTAAATAAACTAAACGATAATGACAGAAACATAAACCTGGTATGGAATATAGATGACAAAGAAATTAACTTCCTAGATCTAAATATAAGCCTGGAGGGACAGAAAATAATAACCAAAACGCACTTTAAAAATGTGGATGCCAACAGCTATCTATCAATAGACAGCTGCCACTACAAACCGTGGCTTTATAATATCCCCAAAGGTCAGTTCACAAGACTTAGAAGGAACTGCACTAAAGAAGAGGATTATCAGAACCAAGCACAAATGATGGGAGAGAGGTTCAAAGTGAAAGGATACGATAGCCATTGGATACAAAACCAAATAGAACATGTAAATCTCATTGAAAGAAAGAAAATGCTTGAAGACTGCCCCAGAAAAAGATTCCAACAAGAAGTGCCTAGTATAATATTAGACTTCAATATACAGCATAAAGATGTGGCAAAAGTAATTCAAAAGCATTGGCACATCTTAAAGAATGACAAAGACCTCAAAGAAATACTACCAGAGAAACCAAATATAGTGTATAAAAGAGCACCCACTATAAGAGATCTAATAGTGAAGTCAGTGATTGATCCTCCCTCAAAACCTGAATACACATTTTTTTCTGGAAAAGGCTTTTACCCCTGTCGCAATTGTTATGCCTGCCGCCATGCAAAGAAATTTCAAGGAAAGCGTAAAGATTTTACAGCCACCAGTACAGGACATAATTTTAATATTAAAGATTTTATAGGATGTCACACAGAAGGAGTAGTCTATGTGTTACAATGTAGCTGTAACCTACAATACGTGGGCCGAACAAAAAGAGCATTAAAAACACGCATAAAGGAACACGTACAAAATATAAAATCAGGCTTCCCAAAACATAATGTGTCAAAGCATTTCGCACTAGTACACAATAAAGATCCTGCACACCTCCAATTCTGGGGTATAGAAAAATACAAACCATCCTGGAGAGGTAGCCACTTAGTCCGAGATATTAGTCGCAAAGAATCTAAATGGATACACTCCTTACGTACTTTGGTGCCAGGGGGACTGAACGTTGAGTTCGATCTTAATTGTTTCTTAAATAATTTTTAATATTTCATTATTAATATTAAGATCGATTCTATATAAGAACCAAAAAATTTTTTTTTAATTTTTTAAATTTTTAATATTTTTTATCTAATCTTTTATTAATAAAAAGATCACATATTTTAATTTCTCATTTATACACAATTAGTTAGTATCATAGAGTAAAGAGCAAAGATATTATAAATGAGTGTAGTGGTGATGGATATGTAATTGCCTAAAGCACAATGTACCTAATTGCATTTATTGTATTTTTTGTATTATTAACTGGCATGGTTAGCAGAGCACTCTCGCACCTGCTGTATGCATTCAATTAGTTATACTAATCAAATTTATTTGAGATGGTGATTGCACTAATTCACCATTTAGTATATACAACCCCTACTTATAAATGATAACAGCGTACGTCTTGGTAACAAAATTGGTCACCCTTTCCAAAAATCCTATAATGCAACCATGTTTGTAATATCAAACAGCGGTAATCTATTTGCATATAGAGGAACACCACCAAAAACATGGCCGCACACAGTAAATTCCAAACTATAGAGAAAGAATCCTCCCAAAACCAACGAAAAATGGCCGCCGAACTAAAACCACACTGACCATAAGCAAAATGGCGGCTCCGCAACTTCCGGCTCTATCATATATAAGCAGACATAAGATAGCCAATCAGGTACCCCAGATGAAGACACGTGACGGTGTCGTAACGCGTAGGGATTGGCTGGAGCAATACACTGAATCGGAAGCACAAGTGAGAGGGCGCTGAGAACGCCAGATCGTTTTTATTCACTTTGCCTGTTTTTATTATGTGAAATGTAAGAGCATTAGCTAATAAATATTCCCCCTTTGATTTTAAAAGTTTAATGCACTAGTGGAGCCTCTTTCTTCTCCCCCCTCCCCATTCTTATTCCCCCACACTGAGTTCACTAGAGCGGAGCAGCAGAGAGGGAACGCTGGAGGAGAGAAACTAAAAGAGAAAGCTACCAGCAACCAACCCCAAACTTTAAAGACCTAATACTGAATGCCTGATTACTACCAATGTAAGGTGAGAGTTCTGAGAGACCATACTGAGAAACACCAGCAGCAGAAAGATAGACTTTCACTATTTATTTTTTCTAAACATCAGAAGAACTATTTTTTAATTTTTTAATTTTTATTCACCGACTTGTTTATTCATTTATATTTTAAATCACTTTGGCAATAGAAGATCTACAGAAATTGCAGCAACACAACGGATTTTTTTACACTATTTGATTTATGATTTAAAGGGTGCACACATGTTTTATTGCACAGATTCTGTTTGTGGTTTTTAATAGATCGTACACAATTCACTACTGCAAATATTTTTATGCACACGATTCACTACTGGAAATATTTTTATGCACATATTTTTATGCACTTATTTGTACGCCAATGTCATCACATATGTATGCATGCTAAAAAGAGGGTGGTATAAGGATCATTTTATTAATTATTAGGATTATTTCATTAAATACTGTGATTCTAGTTTCACTCTTTTAGTAGTACACAAGAGAGATTTCAATACCACCACCTAATAGACAACAGTGTTCCACAACATATCTACACATTATTTCACTATCTTAATATTGCGCGAAATTTAATAATTTTTTATATTACATACAGTACACTGTAATCTTACAGATTACATTACTGTATGAAATTATTTCACATCCCTTTTGTCCCCAGTGCTTTGTCCAATGCCCTGCATGCAGTTTTATATTATATATACTGTTCTTTCTGCCTGGAAACTTGAGATTGTCCATAGCAACCAAAAAGTGTCCCTTTACGTCAAAAGCAGTTTTAGACCAGTTAGAAAACAGCGATAGTAAATTAGAACACTTGCAGAATTGAGCGATAGTGAATCATGGGGAAATTAATTTTATTATTATTATATTATTTTTATTATTATTATTTTATATTTTTTATAATTATTTTTATTTATTATAATTTATGATTTTGTGTTTCAAACTTCATCATACCCGGGGTATCCACTAGACTCTTGGTGGACAGATTTAAGTGTGTTATTGCTAAGAATTACAGGCCTACAATATAAAACGTCAAATTTCTATGCAAAATAATTGTACCGCTTTGAGACGCAAAAATGTGACATAATCATAGCGCCAGGAAGGCTACAGTGTATATAAACCCCATTCATGAAATTTAAGCTGGGCACATATATCTGATGTATTTTGTCATCTCTCTTCAAAGCACTATGTCCCGAAGCTTTGTCCTGTTCTGTTCGCCTGTTCTCAGCCTGATAACTTTTGACAAGCTCTCCGAGACGGGAGCCTGAAGTGTGTCGGAGGAGGTTGTTATAACTAGATTAGCACAAAGCTAAACTAGTCACAGGCACGCTCTGCATGTGTGGGGAGGGGGTGTGTGCCTTTCCTCCAATCAGCTGTCTCACAGTGTTTAGCAATAATTTACACCTATAGAGGAAAGAGGAAAAGAAAATTCTAAGAGAACATGCACTTTCTAAACAGTATAGAAAGCTGAAGACAGAAGATATACATGTAAAACTTATTTAGGATGATTTGTTTTATCTCTGTGTCATCTGAGGCTGTTCACTTTACTGGGTATATGTGAGGGTTTACATCCACTTTAATGCATAGAATGCATTAACCACTCCCCACCGCGCTATAGCCAAAAGACGGCTACAGCGCAGTGCTTAATTGCCAGGAGGGCATCCCTGGATGTCTTCCTGCTTGCCTGTTCCCAGCGCGCCGCAGGGAAGATCTATGTTGGCCGTGTCTTGGACACAGCCAATCACAGATCGTGCTACAGTAAATGGCCAATCACAGCGGCCATTTAGCACTCGATCAGCGTGTCCAATGAGAGATGATCTCAAATGTAAACATGAGATCTCTCATTGCTGGCTCTCCCTCCTCACACAGAGACCGCCTTGTGAGGAGGGAGAGCTTCTGTGCTGCAGATTGTGAGTGGCAACCCTGAATAAAACAGTAAATACAGTGCCCACAATATCTATCAGTGCCATTTGTCAGTGCCATTTGTCAGCGCCATCTGTTATCAGTGCCACCTGTCAGTGTCACGTGCCATCTGTTATCAGTGTCACGTGTCATTAGTGCCACATCAGTGTCACGTGTCATCAGTGCCACGTATAAGTACCATCTGTCAGTGCCTCACCAGTGCCACGTATCAGTGCCACATCAGTGCCATGTCTTAGTGCCATTTGTCATCAGTGCCATATCAGCGTCACGTGTCATCAGTGCCATGTATTAGTGCCATCTGTCATCAGTGCCACATCAGTGTCACATGTCATCAATGCCACATATCAGTGCCATATCAGTGTCACGTGTCATCAGTGCCACATCAGTGTCAGGTGTAATCTGTGCCATCTGTCATCAGTGTCATCAGTGCCTTCTGTCAGTCTTCAGTGTCACGTGGTTGACCATCAGCCATCGGGTGGTTGAGAAATGAGATGTGTAATTTATGCTTCTAGAATGCCTGAAGGTGCTATTTCAATATTGGGCCTCTGTATGTGGCCAGGCTGTGTAAAAGTCTCACACATGTGGTATCACCATACTCAGAATGTATTTTTGGGTGTCATTTTTGCTACATACATGCTATGTGTTGGAAATATCTTATAAATGGACAACTTTGTGTAAAAAAAAAGTGTTTTTTTTCCCAACATTTTCCAAAAACTGGAAAAAAATGAACCAGTCAAAAGACTCATTATGCCTCATAGATTATTTGTTGGGGTGTTAGCTTTCCAAAATGGGGTCATTCAGTGGGTGTTTCCATTGTCCTGGTGCTCCAGGGCCTTCAAAAGTGTAATAGGTAGTAAACAAGTTAGATGTGTAATTTATGCTCCTAGAACACCTGATGGTGCTCCCTGCATGTTGGGCCTCTCTATGTGGCTAGGCTGTGAAAAAGTCCCACACATGTGGTATCGCCATGCTTAGAAGGAGTAGCAGAATGTATTTTGGGGCGTCATTTGTGGTATACACATGCCATGTAAGAGAAATAACCTATTACAATGACAATTTTGTGGAAAACAAATCTTAATTTTGCAAGGGAAAAAATGACATCAAAAACCTCACCATGCATCTTACTAAATACCTTGGAATGTCTACTTTCAACAAAGGGGTAATTTGGGGGGTATTTGTACTTTCCTGGCTTGTTCGGGTCGGGAAGTGGGATAGGCCACCAGTACATCAGGTGTGATCAATTTTTTATGATTTGCACCACAGCTTGTAGACTCTCTAACTTTCACACAGACTAAATATTATCCACTAATTTGGTTTATTTTTACTAAAGATATGTAGCAGTATAAATTGTGGCCAAAATTTATGAACAAACATTAATAATTTGCAAAATTTTATCACAAAAACTAAGAAAATGTGTTTGTTTTTTTTTAAATTTCGGTCTTTTTTCATTTATAGCGCAACAAATAAAAAACCCAGAGGTGATCAAATACCACCAAAAGAAAGCTCTATTTGTATGAAAAAAAGGACAAAAAAATTCATTTGGGTACAGTATTACATGACTGAGTAATTGTCATTCAAAGTGTAAGAGCACCGAAAGCTGAAAATTGGTCTGGGCAGGAGGGGGGTTTAAGTACCCAGTAGGCAAGTGGTTAAGGTGAAAAACCTTAAAAAGTATGCAAACCCAATTCATGAAATTTCAGCTGGGCACATATATTTGAGTCCTGTGTGTTTCTTCTGTCCTGTAGCTCTGTTAACAGCCTGATAACTTCTGACAAATTCTCTGAGACAGGAGATAAAAGTAGCCCAAAATTTTTGTCATTGGAGGTTGCTATAAATAGATTAGCACAGCGCTGGTCTATTCAGAGCAGAGCTCTGCACATTACTTCCTTCCTTTGCCAGTGTGGAGTGGGGGGGGGGGGTGCCTTTCCTCCAATCAGCTGTCTTGGCTGTATGCCAATATTCCACTCCCACTGCTGAACAGGAAGAGAAAATCTGTAACACGATGTGCACTTTCTAAAGGATACATAAAGCTGAAGACAGCAGATATACAGTGCCTTGAAAAAGTATTCCTACCCCTTGAAATTTTCCACATTTTGGCATGTTACAACAAAAAACGTAAATGTATTTTATTGGGATTTTATGTGATAGACCAACAAAAAGTGGCACATAATTGTAAAGTGGAATTAAAATTATAAATGGTTTTCAAATTTTTTTACAAATAAATATCAGAAAAGTGTGGCATGCATTTGTATTCAGCCCCTTAAGGCCCCTTTCACACTGGGGCGGTTTGCAGGCGCTATTGTGACCCTTCACTTCCGGAGGGATCACGGAGTTTTAAGGAGATGCCGCCAGCGTTTTCATTGTCACAGAGTGGAGACAGTGAACGCACAGCACAGTGAGCGGACGTACCTCCGCCGTGGAGTCGTGGGTTGTTGTACATTCCATTATGCTCTATAAAAGGAAATATAGCCCATGCTGTCTATAACTTTGAATGGCTAATATGCCTCCATGCTCGGTGAGCCTACCTGTCTTATTGGACATGTTGACATGTACTACTAGTTCCCATGTGCCGTGTATATTAGAAATCATTATACAGCAATACATCCCTCTCACACTCTAACCGCACATCTTATTACTATATTTGATATACTCATATTGAACATATGCTGCTATATACCACTAGTGGCGGCTCTCTCTCCCCCCTTTGTCTTTTATCTTCTTAGTTAGGATTTTTTATAACATGAACATGTATACGTGTCAGTCTTTGTGGACACAGCTACTTCAAATTATCTAAATAATACAATATAATGTAAATGAAGGCGTGCATATTGTTGTTGTTTTCGCTTTAACCCATTTAACCCATATATATAGCCCATTGTACTACTATGCCATCGGTGGCCCGTTGTCGGGCCACCTCTGGGTTACCTACATTTTATCTTGGGTTATCTTTAACTAGTGTCAATATGCATGCATAATTGTCCAAATGAAATGACTGTATTGGCACTTTATTGATTTATCTGGGCTTTTTGATAAAATAGTCCCCTTTAAAATTAAAATTAAAATTTTCATTTTTAGAACAATGGCACGGTTAATATATTTTCCTGACATTGTGGTCCTTGCGTGATCCGACATCCCACTATCCAGCCCTTTATGGATCTGGCTTCCACTGGGCAATGGTCTTGGTTGGCTGAATTTGATAGCCAGGGTTTTGACCGTGAGCCTATACTGCACATGACCCCGCAGGCATTTGCAATTTCTGATTGGGTAAGCACTCATAAGGTCTCAATGAAAATTGTATTAAATTTGTATTAAAGTAAAGTGAATTCCTAATGTTGTTTTGTGTAATTTAGATGAATAAATAGATGCATGCGACGCCTTTGAAGAAGCAGGCAACTGCGAAATATGTCGGCTCTCAGCATATTCAAGCATCTTGTGCAATAATACATCCAAGTATCACTTATCAATTATGTACTTTGTGTACTCTGTGATTTTATATTATTTATTTTTGTATCAATAAATTTTTCTATTAATCTTCATGATTGTATGCTTACCTCATTATACAGATATAATTGTCTCCTCCAAAAATCCCATTCTTTAGGGGTAATTTATATTTCCCCTGAATTTTATCAATAATCTCCCATACTAGGAGGTCTTAGGAGCTGGTAAGCGGCCATTTTATGAGGTTGAGGTGTTTTTCCGAACTGTCATGATTTCTTGGTGAAATTATCCACGATTAAGGGATCCTTCGGATATCACGTCACTCACTATATGGACTTTCTTGCGTTTTATGCATATAGACTTTCTTCATCAAATATTCTGATTTTTATTTTAGCGCAGTTTATTTTTGATTTATTTAGAAGAAAACCTGTTAGAGTCTGCAAAAGACTTCAGACTGGGGCGGAGGTTCACCTTCCAGCAGGAAAACAACCCTAAACATACAGCCAGAGCTACAATGGAATGATTTAGATCAAAGCATATTCCTGTGTTAGAATGGCCCAGTTAAAGTTTAGACCTAAATCCAATTGAGAATCTGTGGCAAGACTTGAAAATTGCGTTTCACAGATGCTCTCTATACAATGTGAGAGAGCTTGAGCTATTTTGTTAAGAAGAATGGGCAATAACGTCACTCTAGATGTGCAAAGCTGGTAAAGACATACCCAAAAAGACTTGCAGCTGTAATTGCAGCAAAAGGTGGTTCTACAATATATTGACTCAATGGGGCTGAATACAAATGCACGCCACACTTTTCACATATTTGTAAACTATTTATCATTTTCCTTCCACTTCACAATTATGTGCCACTTTGTGTTGGTCTTCAACATGAAATTCCAATAAAATACATTTACGTTTTTGGTTGTAAGATGACAAAATGTGGAAAATTTCAAGGGGTATGAATAATTTTTCAAGGCACTGTACATGTAAAACTTATGTAGGGAGATTTGTTTCATCCCTGTGTATCATCTGAGGCTGTTCACTTTACTGGGTAAATGTGAGAGTTTACATCCACTTTAAGGCTTGAGAGTAACTTTAAGGCAGCCCATAGATGATTCATTGTTTTGTGTTTAACTTGCAGGTTGAATGAAACAAAAATGACTTGATTCCCCCATCCACACATTTAATGAGGATGGAAGAATCCTCCAGCTTGTATTCTGACAGCAAAGAGACTTCTCTACCATCAGAAAACACAGAATCAGTGCTTTTGTGTCCTAATGGCGGGGAACCTTTCTTGCCTTCAGAACATACTAATCAGTGTTGCCAGCTATAGCCGTCAGGCCTAATCGAGCGCAAATTTTCCAACAGGGTGGTTGTACAGAAGTTGATCATTTGAGCGACTTCTGTACAACCACCCTATCCATACATGGATTGAAATATGGCCGCTCCCTACTGAATCTACTGGATTTTGATCCATGTATAGCTGACTTATAGGGCAAGCCACAGCGCTTCCTCCTTCATATTTCACAATTGCTAACCCTGGTATAGACTTCTATACAATAGATAGCACTGCCAAAACTATAACATTAATCAAGTCCAATACAGTAAACCACCCTATCTTTAGTGACAACCATTTAAGAAGACTAACATCCAAGAGTGATATCCAAGCTTTAAGTTTGAATGTCACCACTACTATCAAACTCAGTCAGATTCTAGACCATTTTCACATCTTTGTCATACAAACAAAAAAAACACAAATACTGTCAACAGATACAGTGTAGCTTTAGATCGCACTTGTACTCTTGTTTCTATATCCAGAATATCCCCAATTCTGTATTCAGGAGGAGGTAAGGTGCCATCCAAAATATACATACACTGTAGTCTCAACTCACCACAGACTCCTCCACTATAAATGTTACTCTATGGGCAATCCAAGCAAGGTAAGAACTAAAAAATATTGCCCAAAAACTAGTTTTTTCCAGGCTGTAGTGGGTGCAATCAGGGGCACCATATCCTTACAAGGCCAACTTTAAGGTGCTAGTGTGTATCATGTAAGGAGGAATGGTTGGAAAAACAATAACAAAAGTGTTCAAGCTGAACCTCAGGCACATATAAAAGGCAGCTCTGTAATTATTTATACATAATTACAGATTTTTATGCAAGTATTCAATTTTATGCGAATGTAATTTTACGTGGTATCAACTCCTGTACAGCAAAATTCAGGGAGGAGAAGGGTGAAGAAGCACAATAATTTAATCAGTTACACTATAGTGCAGAAAGCATGCTGACATGGGGGGCGGGGCAGCCAATTGACAGAGAGATGAGCCCATCAGTGTGCTATTACCCATTGATTTTCTTGTCATTGGTAATTGGGTATTTGGAAGTAAAAGTGAAACTGCAACAGAGAAAGGTCAGATCCCCTCCCCACCCAGCAGTTGTGTAACTACCAGGGTCGCAATGGTTGCATTTGCAACTGGGCCCTGGCGTTTCCCCACCATGGGGGGGAACCAAGACAACAGGAAGGGGGCCCACTGCAGAACATGTAAAAGGGTCCCGCTGTGAGAACAAAATAAAGGGCCCTGCAACAGGAGTAAAGGGCCCTGAGATCAGTGGGAAGGGCCCTGGGCTCAGAGGAAATGGCCCCGGGACCAGAGGGAAGGGCTCCCGGACCAGAGGGAAGGGCTCCAGAACCGATGGAAAGACCCCCAGGACCAGTGGGAAGGGACCTGGGACCAGTGGCATGGGCCCCCAGATCAATGGATAGGGACAGATGGAAATGATCCAAAGACCAGAGCAGGGAAGTAGGTAAACTACTTCCCTACTTAGGTCCTCGTGCGTGCCGTCGTTGCTAATTCCAACCTTGTCCTTAAGCCAAGTTGAAATTGGAGACAGAAATGTTTTACTGTTTTTAAATATACAAAAAAAATTCAAAATCATGCTTTATTGAAAGGGGGGGGGGGGGTCAGGGGGGCCCTTGATGGTTTCTTGCACCAGGGCATTGAAGGTTCTGGTTACACCTCTGTCACCCAGGTCTTAGATGGGTGGAAATACAAATATTTTGGCTGGTAAATCAGCACTGAGGTATATGTACTGTATTTCATCTTAGCCTGAAGTTTAGCTCTAATGTTTTTGTTTACTGGTTAAGCATCCTTGTACCACAACTTATCTTCATCTCCTTTAGCCCCGGTTCACACAGGGGCGGCACGACTTGCAGGTCGCCTCACCGAGGCGACCTGCACACGACTTCCACGACGACTTGCAAAATGACTTCTGTATAGAAGTCTATGCAAGTCGCCTCAAGTCGCCCCCAAAGTAGTACAGGAACCTTTTTCTAAGTCGGAGCGACTTGCGTCGCTCCTATTAGAACGGTTCCATTGTACAGAACGGGAGGCGACTTGTCAGGCGGCTAGGTTGCCTGACAAGTCGCCCCTGTGTGAACCGGCACTCACAGTGTAAACAGTAAAGGTAAATTCAATGCAATATTCACCTCTAAAATTCAGTCCACTTGATTAAATTATAGCCTCAAAAACATTATCATTCAATAGAAACGGTGCTTGAGTCTGGTTATTAGTGGCTTTTTTTCTTCTAAATGGATTTCTAAGATCCCTTTCACACTGGTGCGCTTTTCAGGCGTTTTAGCACTAAAAATAGCACCTGTAAAGCGCCTCTGAAGCCACTCCAGTGTGAAAAGTGCTTTCACACTGGTGCGGTGCGCTTGCAGGACAGGAAAAAAAAAGTCTTGCAAACAGCATCTTTGGGGTGGTGCGGGAGCGGTGTATACACCGCTTCTAAAACGCTCTGCCCATTGAAATGAATGGGCAGCGCTGCTGTAGCGCCTGCTAACCCTTTCTTCGGCTGCTTGTGGGGGTTAAAAGCGTCCCACTAGCGCCCAAAAAGCGCCACTATAACAGCGGTAAAGCACCGCTAAAACTAGTGGCGCTTTACCGCTACCGCCCACACCGCCCCAGTGTGAAAGGGATCTAAGTGTATTGAGTGTAATTTTCGAAGTTGCACCCCTCCCTTATTTCTCTGAACTACAGGTAATATATTGGCACTTCTGAGAATGATTATGTAATCATATCAACTCCACATAGACTATATTAATTACAACAAACTACAATACCTGCTATAACTTGACTTATGGAAGAATGTCACAGCTAACTGCCAGACTAAACATAACATCATATCAAATATTAAATTGCTTAGAATAATTACTTGGATGCAGGCTATGTTAGCATATTGTGGGTTATAAATTAACATTCCTGTTACTGTACTCATATCATGTAGAACATATTTATTATTACTGAATTGATAAAGAGAATATGCTAAAATGAGGGTGTACACACACAACAGGATTCTATTGCAATAGAGTGTGCACTTCAAAGCTCAAACACACGTGTGTGTGTGTGTGTGTGTACACATACTGTATATATGGCCCGGGCACATTGATCTCCCTGCTAGCACAGTGAAAGACAAGTGCGTAAGCACTTCTCTTATGGCAGAGCCGGTAAGAGGGAAAACTTTCCCACCTCCCCACTGCCACACAGAGCGATAATGCTAATGAGCACTAGGTGATTAGGGTGTGCCCTGGCACGCCTTTGGTTGAAGCCTGTTTCAGGCATAATCTGTAGGAAAAGAGATATCACTTAGGTACTCATATGTAACTGCGAGTGAATATTGTTATTCACTCTCCATTATAATTCACATTACTACAGATTACCACTCTCCATTATAGTTCACAGTACTACTGTATACCACTGTCCTTTATAATTCACATTATTACAGCGTAACGCTCTCTTTTAATAATTCCCAGTACTATTCCATACCCCTCGCTGTTATAATCCACAGTACTACAGCATAGCACTCGCCATTATAGTTTCCAGTAATACTACATACCACAGCACTTTTATCCTTTTGTCCCTGGCTAATAGAGAATGCTGTGATTGGAGGAGAGCCAGTAATGTGACTTTGACAGGCCACATGATCAGGCTCTCTTCCCAACTTTTTTCTGTTTTCAATACATTTTTACTGAAAATAAACAGCACGCATACATTGTATCATTCTCATCATACAATGGTATTATAGATCAGTAGTCTGACAATACAACATAACATTCTTTTTTTTTCAATTCCAAAATGTAATCAGATAAATCTGCAGTCTATTGGAAGAGACACTTTTATAAATCACCTCTAACTATGGTACAGTGTCACGTCTACCCCAACGCAGGTGGTCAGACACTATAGCTGGCTACTGTGTTCTTCACCTATAGCAGTCCCCTTTCCCATAAGGCAAGCAGACCTACTGGTACTCGGTTGCCCCCAGGACTTATAAACAATGCTATAGTGCCTGGCCACCACACCAGGGCATGCACGAACTAAGCAAAGCAAACAGGTACTGGAGTTAAGCAGACAGGTAGCGTGGTTCTATGAGAGTCCAGATAAAAGGCGGGTTGAATTCAAGGAATGGTCCAAAATCCGGTCCAAGATCATACACAGGGAAATCCAATCTAGCAGAGCAAAGCAGACAGACAGGGAGCTTGATCAGGAACAACACACATATCACTCTCTATCACAAGCATCCAAATGAGGGTTTAGCTGGCTTATAACAGGTTTGAGTTTCCACCCAGAGACTGACCACATCAATCAGCTTGCAGGTGGACAAAGACAGGGAGAATGCCATTGTCAAAACCCAGATGCTGGAATGAGTAGCAGGAGCGCTAGACGCTCCTGACATTATCCCCCCCTCTAAGGAGGGGCCCCCGGACCCTTAAAGATGAGCTGGACTGGCATAACTGGTGCAGAGGCCGACTGAATCGCATCACCAGGTGTAGCGAATGACTGAATCACATCGTTAGGTGTAGCGACAGTGGAACTTGCAGACAGGCTGGCCTGGATGTGTGCCCAAGGGAGTTTAGGGGACAGGCAACGGTAGCAGTAATCCAGAGGGATTGATTTCTGAGGGCCAAGCGTGAGCACAGGTTTTGCAAGCTTTTACATAGGAACAGGAGTCCTTATAAAGAGAGGGTCACCACAGCCCATGAGAAACCAAAGAAAGTTTTAGTAATCCCTGGGTGCCTGGCCGTCTTAGCAACATGTGCTTCTGAAAGCACTTTAAGCCTAAGGTGGAAGGGAACAAACAGCTTTCCGGTGGGTAGATTGGGCGGAACACAAGACTGAGCCTTCAAGGTTGCTTTCACACTGAGGCGCTTTACAGGCCTATAGTGATAAAAATAGCGCCTGTAAAGAGCCTCTCCTGTCACTCCAGTGTGAAAGCCCGAGGTGTTTCACACTGGAGCGGTGCGCTGGCAGAACGCCAAAAAAAGTCCTGCAAGCCGCATCTTTGCAGCTCTGTAGGAGCGGTGTATACACCGCTCCTAAAGCGCCCCTGCCCATTGAAATCAATGGGCAGTGCTGACAAACAGCCAGCAGGGCACCACTGCAGCGGCGTTTTGCGGGTGGTTTTAACCTTTTTTCTTTTAACCCCCGCTAGCGTTTCTTGGCTTATAAGGGCAGCTGGCAACAAAGTGGCCGTGGTTGCCACAGAATAAGCAGAGTCCCTGAGATCTTCTTATAGCCTTTTCCTCAGAAGATAAATGGGTAGCGCTAATTTGCATGGGCTCATCCTCCAGGAGAGGTTGAGAGGGCTCAGGAAGGATTGATGAAGAAGAAGTAGGCGGCATACTGGGGGGGCAAAGAAACAAACCTCTTTGCACGCCTTTCTCGTAAACGCCTGCCTATACGGATGGCTACTTGCATGGCTTCATTCAATGACTTTGGTTCAGGGTAGTGTATAAGGAGTCTTTTATGGAGTTCGATAAGCCTAACTTGAACTGGCTTCCTACAGCTGGGTCATTCCACCCTGGTTCAGGAGCCCAGCGGCAGAAATTAGAACAGTATTGTTCAGTGGTGCGTTTACCCTGACGTAATGACCAAAGGTTCGTTTCAGCTGAAT
This sequence comes from Lithobates septentrionalis, assembly GCA_037952835.1. Classification (NCBI taxonomy): domain Eukaryota; kingdom Metazoa; phylum Chordata; class Amphibia; order Anura; family Ranidae; genus Lithobates; species Lithobates septentrionalis. Next base: position 195,665 of record JBBDGP010002495.1, on the reverse strand, counting down.
GGGCACGGTCAGGATCACCATAGAGTAAACCTAAAGCCTTGAAAAAGGCTTCAACTGACCCTCTGGCTGGGCCATCTGCGGGAAGACTAAAAGCCCAAGACTGGGGATCCCCCTGCAACCATGTAATAATCAGGTAAACCCACTGTGCTTCAGAACCAGAGGAGTGTGGCTTAAGCTTAAAATATAGCATACAACTATTTTTAAAGTTGGAAAACATATGGGGGTCACCAGAAAAACGATCAGGCGGGTTAACTTTGGGCTCTGGCTTCTGTGTTACTGCTGGAGGTGCGTTTACACGTAAAGACAGTGCCTGGACTTGGCATGACAGTTTGCAAATTTCCTCAGCAAATAATTGAGCCTGTGTAGAGTCCATCTTCACAGAATGTTATTTTGGTTTTGCAGGTGGTCAGACACTATAGCTGGCTACTGTGTTCTTCACAGATAGCAGCCCCCTTTCTCAAAAGGCAAGCAGGCCTACTGGTACTTGGTTGCCCCCAGGACTTTTATACAATGCTATAGTGCCTGGCCACCACGCCAGGGCATGCGTGAACTAAGCAAAGCAAACAGGCTCTTGCAGTAAGCAGACAGGTAGTGTGGTTCTATGACAGGCCAGGTAAAAGGCAGGCTGAGTTCAGGGAATAGGCCAAAATCCGGTCCAAGATCATACACAGGGAAATCCAATCTAGCAGAGCAGGGCAGACAGACAGGGAGCTTGATCAGGAACAACACACGTATCACTCTCTAGCACAAGCATCCAAATGAGGGTTTAGCTGGCTTATAACAGGTTTGAGTTTCCACCCAGAGACTGACCACATCAATCAGCTTGCGGGTGGACAAAGACAGAGAGAATGCCATAGCCAAAATCCGGATGCTGGAATGAGGAGCAGAAGCGCTAGACGCTCCTGACATACAGTAGTCAGAATGCATCTATACATTGTATATCCTACATCGTGAGGTATAGAATTTCAAAATAAGCCAGGGGGAAGGAGATAGAGTAGTAAAGGAAAAAGGTGCCAGAGAATGAGCTCCATTTGTCAGTGCATTATCAAGCGATTACCATGTGTCAAGTCACACAAGTAGCAAAGATCTGTCAAAATCTTTGGGAAGATAATATTCTATTCTGCGATTGTCTGCATGTGGATGCATGGAACACATGTGCATTCCCATGCGGGTAAACACGGCCCTCGCAGGGGGTATACATTGATACACCCCCTGTTAACAAGACCTAATATTACATTCAGTCACAGTGTTCCTGATCGCCGCCACATCAGTGACAATGTCACCAGAGGAGTGCAGCCAGCAACAGTGTCCCTGATCTCTGCCACATCTGTACAGTGCCGCCAGAGCCAGTGCAGCCACCAAAAGCATTCCTAATCAACACCACACCAGTGCAGTATTTCCTCTGACCCTGTCCTGTATATTGATCATGTTTCTGCCTGCTGCCTGGACCTATTCTTTGCCTGTTTATTGATCACATTGCTGCCTGCCACCTTAACTGACCCATCTGTGCGTTCCTACGTGACCCCAGTCCCAGCCGTTCCCTACAGACAACTGCACTCCTGGAACCACAGACAGGGCCGCTCACAGGGCCATACAGCCTACCTGACAGGGCCCCCCCTTTCTATCCTAGCACAAATCTTCTCCACACAAATTCCTGACTAATCCCTCCTATTAGCCCCAAATTCCCCCACCCGCTGCTAGCACAAAATACCCCCCATCTCCCCTCCCAGCACAAATCTTCTTTCTACAATCCCCCTCCTAAGACAGATTCCTAGAAATCCCTCCTCCTAGCACAACCCCCTTGAAGTTACTCTACCCAGCACAAATTCTTCCTCCCTACCGAAATCCCCCCAGCACTAATCCCCCCCTAGCACAAGCATCCTCTCTCCTGGTTCAACCCTCCACCCCCTACCCCCCCAGCACATATCCCCCCTAAATCCCCATCACTTTTCCCAACACAGACAGTCACCCATCCCCCCCAACTTACAGGGGGACTCAACTAATAGCCAGCAGGAGGCGTGCTGTGCTTTGTCCTGTCAGAAGAGCATTCACCTACAGTATACAGGATATGAGACCGGATCTTACTGTAGATCGCATTGCACTGTACACACACACTGCCCCCTATCTTCTCCAAGGGCTGCTCTTCTCCTGGCAGCAGGAAATGTGGATAGGGGGCGCTGTGTGTATACAGTGCAATGTGATCTACAGTAACAGCGATCCACAGTATCATGTGCTGTATAGTGGAATGCTCTTCTGACAGAAAGGAGAGCACAATACAGCGCACCTCCTCCTGGATGTCTTCTCTCTGCTCCAGCCTCTGATCTCCTTGTCCCAGCTGTGAGTGCGGGTGGGGGAAGGAGCTCAGCGGTGGCTGGCCAGGCTTGTCATCCCTCCAGGTGTCTCAGTCAGCAGCTAAAAGCCGGTGGGAGGGAGAGGGGGAGAAACCTGGGTGAGAGACATAGAGGTCATTGTTCTCCATCGATCCTCCTGGTTAGGGATGAGCCGAACACCCCCCGGTTCGGTTCGCACCAGAAACTGCGAACGGACCGAAAATTCGCACGAACGTTAGAACCCCATTGACATCTATGGGACTCGAACGTTCAAAATCAAAAGTGCTCATTTTAAAGGCTAATTCGCATGGTATTGTCCTAAAAAGGGTTTGGGGACCCGGGTCCTACCCCAGGGGACATGTATCAATGCAAAAAAAACGTTTTAAAACGGCCGTTTTTTCGGGAGCAGTGATTTTATTGATGCTTAAAGTAAAAAAAAAAAGTGAAATATTCCTTTAACCACTTGCCGCCCGCCCTATTACAGAATGACGGGGCAAAGTGGTTTGATATTCCTGATCGGACGTCATATGACGTGATCAGGAATATCGAACCACCAAAAGAAAGCTCTATTTGTGGGAACAAAATGATAAAAATTTAGTTTGGGCACAGTGTAGCATGACCGCGCAATTGTCATTCAAACTGCGACAGCGCTGAAAGCTGAAAAATGGTCTGGGCAGGAAGGTGTCTAAGTGCCCTGTATTGAAGTGGTTAAATATCGTACCTGGGGTGTCTATAGTATGCCTGTAAAGTGGCGCGTGTTTCCCGTGTTTAGAACAGTCCCTGCACAAAATGTCATTTTTAAAGGAAAAAATTTCATTCAAAACTGCTTGCGGGTTTAATGTAATGTCGGGTCCTGGCAATATGGATGAAAATCAGTGAGACAAACGACATGGGTACCCCCCAGTCTATTACCAGGCCCTTTGGGTCTTGTATGGATATTAGGGGGGAACCCCGCACCCAAATTAAAATAAGGAAAGGTGTGGGGCAACCAGGCCCTATATACTCTGAACAGCAGTATACAGGCGGTGCAAACAAGACAGGGACTGTAGGTTTGTTGTTAAGTAGAATCTGTTTGTAATTTTGAACGGGTACATTTTTAACGTGTTTAGCTCCAGCCAAAAAATCTTTTTTAAGATTTTTGGAAAACATAGGGAAGGGTTATCACCCCTGTGACATTTGTTTTGCTGTCTGTCTTCCTCTTCAGAAGATTTCACCTCACTTTTTGTCACAATGACAAATGTTTTTTGAAAATTTGGGTTTTTTTGTGGAACAAGGATTGGAAAGCATCAGTGGAAAGGAGAAATGTTTTTCCCATATTAACTCTTACAGAAGAGAATTTCCCTTCCTAGGGGTAGATTTTATCTCACTTCCTGTTGTCTCCTTCCGTTTGCAAGTAGGAGTCATTTGTAAGTTAGATGTTTGAAAGTAGGGACCTGCCCTATATACTCAGCAGAAATTTGGGCCTTAGGTGTTGTTGTGGCCACAACACTGTAAGCTCTCACAGGGCCCTGCTGTGAAATATTAGATCAAGAATTGTAATTACATGCCCCTGTTGAACAGGGGCAGAAAAATTGGGCCTTTGGTGGTGGTGGTGGTGCTGGTGCCACAACACTGTAAGTCCTCACTCGCTCTTGGTGGGCACAGAAATGGGCCCTGCTGTGAAATATTAGATAAAGAATTGTAATTACATACCCCTGTTGAACAAGGGCAAAAAAATTGGGCCTTTGGTGGTGGTGGTGGTGGTGCTGGTGCCACAACACTGTAAGTCCTCACTCGCTCTTGGTGGGTGCAGAAATGGGCCCTGCTGTGAAATATTAGATCAAGAATTGTAATTACATGCCCCTGTTGAACAAGGGCAGAAAAATTGGGCCTTTGGTGGTGGTGGTGGTGGTGCTGGTGCCACAACACTGTAAGTCCTCACTCGCTCTTGGTGGGTGCAGAAATGGGCCCTGCTGTGAAATATTAGATCAAAAATTGTAAATACATGCCCCTGTTGAACAGGGGCTGAAAAATTGGGCCTTAGGCACTGGTGCTGGTGCCACAACACTGCAACCCCTCACAGATACTCTAGTTGGAACGCAGAAATGAGCCCTGCTGCAAAGTATTGCATCAAAAATTTTAATTACATGCCCCTGTTAAACAAGGGCTGAAAAATTGGGCCTTAGGCACTGGTGGTGGCGCCCAGAACCAAAAATGTTCATACAAGCTATCAGCGTGATCATTAAGGAGGAAGAGGATAATTACTCAGGGATAGTCGCTCAGCATCAGCATAGGCAGTCTTTGAAGGGATCTGAGATTTAAAAAAAAATTATTCGGTTACATCAGCATCAGGTGCTTGGTAGCTGGTGGTGATCCAAGACTGATTCATTTTTATGAAGGTCAGTCGATCGACCGAGTCGGTGGACAGACGCACCCTGTGATCGGTTACAAAGCCTCCAGCAGCACTGAATGTGCGTTCCGAAAGAACGCTGGATGCAGGACAGGCCAGTAGCTCAATTGCATACTGTGCAAGCTCTGGCCAGTGATCCATCCTCAAGACCCAGTAACCCAGAGGATTTTCGGTGGGAAAGCCCCTAGGTATTCCTGCACCATGTAAAACAGACGCTGGCGATGGTTGCTGGAACCGATCATACCTTGGGGCTGCGGACCAAAAAATTGTCTGAACGCATCGGTCAGACGGCCACCTTCTCCACTGCTCCTTCTTTGACTGACCGAAGCCTCAGCAACATGTTGTCCAGAAACAGGAGTTTGTAACCTCCCAGTCTCTGGGAACTCGTTGCACAGACCTTTCTGCAAGACCTCCCGAAGATGTTTCATCCTCTGCTCCCTCTGCGATGGCAAGATAAGGTCCGCAACCTTACCCTTGTAACGTGGATCAAGGAGGGTTGCCAGCCAGTATTGGTCCTTCTCCTTGATACCACGAATACGAGGATCCTTACGCAGGCTTTGCAGGATCAGGGAGGCATAGGTTTGCTGAAGCATTCAGTCCGGAGTCCTCTGGGTCACTAAGGACGACATGGTCCGCAGCCACCTCCTCCCAGCCACGTAAAAGTCCATGTGTTTCTTGGGACTGATCCCTTAAAGACTGCTGCTGATGCTGAGTTCCAGGCTCCACCTCCATACTGACACAATCTTCCTCCTCCTCCTCCTCCTCCTCCTCCTCTTCCTGTGTGATCGGCGGGCACGCAGGAACACTGTCTGGATAAAGGGGGCCCTGAGAGCTAAGGAAGTCCTCCTCTTCCTGCCTCTGTTCTGCCTCAAGTGCCCTGTCCATTATTCCATGCAGCGTGTGCTCCAACAGGTAGACAAGGGGGACAGTGTCACTGATGCATGCACTGTCACTGCTCACCATCCTCGTGGCCTCCTCAAATGGTGACAGGACAGTGCATGCATCCCTGATCATGGCCCACTGGCGTGGGGAAAAAAACCAAGCTCCCCTGACCCTGTCCTGGTGCCATAGTCGCACAGGTACTCATTGATGGCCCTCTGCTGCGTGTGCAGCCGCTGCAGCATGGCCAACGTTGAGTTCCACCTGGTGGGCTTGTCACAGATTAGGCGGTTCTTGGGCAGGTTAAACTCCTTTTGGAGGTCCGCCAGCTGAGCACTGGCATTATATGACCGGCGGAAATGCACACAGACTTTCCTGGCCTGCCTCAGGACATCCTGTAAGCCCGGGTACCTGCCCAAGTACCGCTGCACCACCAAGTTAAGGACGTGAGCCAAACAGGGCACATGGGTCATTTGTCCCTGTCGGAGGGCAGAGAGGAGGTTGGTGCCATTGTCGCAAACCACCATTTCTGCCTTAAGTTGGCGTGGCGTCAACCACCTCTGAACCTGCCCCTGCAGAGCTGACAGAACCTCTGCCCCAGTCTGGCTCCTGTCCCCCAAGCACACCAGCTCAAGCACCGCATGGCATCTTTTGGCCTGCGTACTTGCGTAGCCCCTTGAACGGCTACGGAGCACCGCTGGTTCCGAGGACAAAGCACAGGAAGAGGCCATGGAGGAAGAAGAAGAGGAGGGGGTGGAGGAGAGAGGTGTGTCACAATCATTAGCATTTTGGAGGCGTGGTGGCGGAACAACCTCCAACACTACTGCACCTTGTCCTGCATCCTTCCCAGCTGCCAGCAGAGTCACCCAATGCACCGTGAAACTTAGGTAACGTCCCTGTCCTTGCCTGCTGGACCATGAGTCAGCGGTAATATGCACCTTCCCGCTGACCGCCCTGTCCTGCGAGGCATGGACATTGCCTTCCACATGCTGGTGGAGAGCCGGAATCGCCTTCCGTGAGAAAAAGTGGCGTTTGGGTACCTGCCACTGAGGAACCGCACATTCCACAAACTCACGGAAGGGGGCAGAGTCTACCAACTGAAAAGGCAGCAGTTGAAGTGCTAGCAATTTTGCCAAGCTAGCATTCAACCGCTGGGCATGTGGATGGCTGGGAGCAAACTTCTTTCGGCGGTGCAGCAGCTAGGGCAGGGAAATTTGCCTGGTACAATCAGAAGTCGGTGTACCAAAAGCAGATTGCCCACAAGTACTTGGCTGTGACACACCTAATTCTACACCTTCATTCCTCTCAGTGCAGGTCTCAGAGAGGACTGAAGGTATAGTGGGGTTGGAGATCTCAGCTGAAGAGGAGCAAGGAGAGGTCCTCTTTGTTCTTTGGTGTGGGTCTTTTAGATACGCTTGCCAATGAACTGCATGGCAGGTCAACATATGTCTGGTCAAGCATGTGGTACCCAAGTGGGAGATGTTTTGGCCACGCGAGATACGCTTGAGACATATGATGCAAATAGCAGCGGTGCGATCTGATGCACTCGTCTCAAAAAAGGCCCACACCAAAGAACTTTTTGAATAACGCGCAGAGACTGCAGCGCCCTGCACCTGTGGAGCTTTGGGGTGTGATGCAGTCAATGTGCTGCCCATAGGCTGGCCCCTGGAGGGCATCCTGCCTCGTTGGTGATGTGCCGCCTCCTCCTCCTCCTCTCTCCTATCAGGCACCCACGTTGAGTCAGTGACCTCATCATCCCCTCCCTCCTCATCACTGGAGCAAACTTGGCAGTATGCTTCATCAGGGGGAGCATGACTGCCAGATTACTGTCCTTCTTGGGCACCCCCTCTGTCCGTACTCATGTTACTGCCTTCATCGAGCTCAGTATCTTGATCAGAGCCTTTCAAACGCTGGGCATCCTCCTGGAGCATGTACCCAACACTGTGGTCAAACAGTTTGAGGGACTCCTCAGGAGGACATGGTGGGGCTAGGGAAGGAGTCACTGATGACATTGAGCCAAGGGAAGAGGCCGCTGCTTTGCCAGACAAAGTAGCCTGGGCATGGGTGAGAGAGGATGAGGAGGATGAGGACGACTTGGTCATCCACTCGACCAAGTCTTCCGCATGTTGCAGCTCAACACGGCCAGCTGCCGAAAAAAAGGGCAAGCGTGTCCCATGGCCACGTGCTGATGAGAATGCACCGTCTCCACGACCAGCACTAGACACAGAGCATGCTTGCCCTCTCTTATTGGCTTGTGACTGTCTGCTTCTCCTTCTTGGCCTTCCAGACATACTAATGGCCTGTAGCTGCACTAAGCTGGGATATATATATATATATATATATATATATATATGTACTGATACTGCAGCTAGCAAAATCAAAAGCCTGCCTGTGGTATGAGAACACCACCAACCTTCTACAGGTAGCTTTAGCTGAACACTGTGCAGAGCTCGCAAAAAACTAACTTGTAGCTTTTTTAGCTGCCTGCGGTAGTGATAGGATCAGGAAAACACCACCAACCTTCTACAGGTAGCTTTAGCTGAACACTATGCAGAGCTCGCAAAAAAATAACTTGTAGGTTTAGCTGGACACTGTGAGGAGGACGCACCACACTAACTTGTAGTTTTAGCTTAACACTGTGAGCAGGACGCACAGCACTAACTTGTAGTTTTAGCTGAACACTGTGAGCAGGACGCACCGCACTAACTTCTAGGTTTAGCTGAACACTGTGAGGTGGACGCACCGCACTAACTTGTAGGTTTAGCTGAACACTGTGAGGTGGACGCACCGCACTAACTTGTAGTTTTAGCTGAACACTGTGAGCAGGACGCACCGCACTAACTTCTAGGTTTAGCTGAACACTGTGAGGTTAACGCACCGCACTAACTTCTAGGTTTAGCTGAACACTGTGAGGTTAACGCACCGCACTAACTTCTAGGTTTAGCTGAAAACTGTGAGGTGGACGCACCGCACTAACTTGTAGGTTTAGCTGAACACTGTGAGGTGGACGCACCGCACTAACTTGTAGGTTTAGCTGAACACTGTGAGGTGGACGCACCGCACTAACTTGTAGGTTTAGCTGAATACTGTGAGATGGACGCACCGCACTAACTTGTACTTTTAGCTGAACACTGTGAGCAGGACGCACAGCACTAATTTGTAGTTTTAGCTGAACACTGTGAGCAGGACACACCGCACTAACTTCTAGGTTTAGCTGAACACTGTGAGGTGGATGCACTGCACTAACTTGTAGGTTAAGCTGAACACTGTGAGGTGGACGCACCGCACTAACTTCTAGGTTTAGCTGAACACTGTGAGGTGGACGCACCGCACTAACTTCTAGGTTTAGCTGAACACTGTGAGGTGGACGCACCGCACTAACTTGTAGGTTTAGCTGAACACTGTGAGGTGGACGCACCGCACTAACTTGTAGTTTTAGCTGAACACTGTGAGCAGGACGCACCGCACTAACTTCTAGGTTTAGCTGAACACTGTGAGGTGGACGCACCACACTAACTTCTAGGTTTAGCTGAACACTGTGAGGTGGATGCACCGCACTAACTTGTAGGTTTAGCTGAAAACTGTGAGGTGGACGCACCGCACTAACTTGTAGGTTTAGCTGAACACTGTGAGGTGGACGCACCGCACTAACTTGTAGGTTTAGCTGAACACTGTGAGGTGGACGCACCGCACTAACTTGTAGGTTTAGCTGAACACTGTGAGGTGGACGCACCACACTAACTTGTAGTTTTAGCTGAACACTGTGAGCAGGAGGCACAGCACTAATTTGTAGTTTTAGCTGAACACTGTGAGCAGGACACAGCGCACTAACTTCTAGGTTTAGCTGAACACTGTGAGGTGGACGCACTGCACTAACTTGTAGGTTTAGCTGAACACTGTGAGGTGGACGCACCGCACTAACTTGTAGGTTTAGCTGAACACTGTGAGGTGGACGCACCGCACTAACTTGTAGGTTTAGCTGAACACTGTGAGGTTCACGCACCGCACTAACTTGTAGGTTTAGCTGAACACTGTGAGGTGGACGCACCGCACTAACTTGTAGGTTTAGCTGAACACTGTGAGGTGGACGCACCGCACTAACTTGTAGTTTTAGCTGAACACTGTGAGTAGGACGCACAGCACTAACTTGTAGTTTTAGCTGAACACTGTGAGCAGGAAGCACTGCACTAACTTGTAGCTTTAGATGAACACTGTGCAGAGGTCTCACTACACTAACTTGTAGTTTTAGCTGAACACTGTGAGCAGGACGCACCGCACTAACTTCTAGGTTTAGCTGAACACTGTGAGGTGGACGCACCGCACTAACTTGTAGGTTTAGCTGAACACTGTGAGGTGGACGCACCGCACTAACTTGTAGGTTTAGCTGAACACTGTGAGGTGGATGCACCGCACTAACTTGTACTTTTAGCTGAACACTGTGAGCAGGACGCACAGCACTAATTTGTAGTTTTAGCTGAACACTGTGAGCAGGACACACCGCACTAACTTCTAGGTTTAGCTGAACACTGTGAGGTGGACGCACTGCACTAACTTGTAGGTTTAGCTGAACACTGTGAGGTGGATGCACAGCACTAACTTCTAGGTTTAGCTGAACACTGTGAGGTGGACGCACCGCACTAACTTGTAGGTTTAGCTGAACACTGTGAGGTCGACGCACCGCACTAACTTGTAGGTTTAGCTGAACACTGTGAGGTGGACGCACCGCACTAACTTGTAGTTTTAGCTGAACACTGTGAGCAGGACGCACCGCACTAACTTCTAGGTTTAGCTGAACACTTGAGGTGGACGCACCACACTAACTTCTAGGTTTAGTTGAACACTGTGAGGTGGACGCACCGCACTAACTTGTAGGTTTAGCTGAAAACTGTGAGGTGGACGCACCGCACTAACTTGTAGGTTTAGCTGAACACTGTGAGGTGGACGCACCGCACTAACTTCTAGGTTTGGCTGAACACTGTGAGGTGGACGCACCGCACTAACTTGTATGTTTAGCTGAACACTGTGAGGTGGACGCACCACACTAACTTGTAGTTTTAGCTGAACACTGTGAGCAGGACGCTCAGCACTAATTTGTAGTTTTAGCTGAACACTGTGAGCAGGACACACCGCACTAACTTTTAGGTTTAGCTGAACACTGTGAGGTGGACGCACTGCACTAACTTGTAGGTTTAGCTGAACACTGTGAGCAGGACGCACCCCACTAACTTGTAGGTTTAGCTGAACACTGTGAGCAGGACGCACCGCACTAACTGTAGGTTTAGCTGAACACTGTGAGGTTCACGCACCGCACTAACTTGTAGGTTTAGCTGAACACTGTGAGGTGGACGCACCGCACTAACTTCTAGGTTTAGCTGAACACTGTGAGGTGGACGCACCACACTAACTTCTAGGTTTAGCTGAACACTGTCAGGTGGATGCACCGCACTAACTTGTAGGTTTAGCTGAAAACTGTGAGGTGGACGCACCGCACTAACTTGTAGGTTTAGCTGAACACTGTGAGGTGGACGCACCGCACTAACTTGTAGGTTTAGCTGAACACTGTGAGGTGGACGCACCGCACTAACTTGTAGGTTTAGCTGAACACTGTGAGGTGGACGCACCACACTAACTTGCAGTTTTAGCTGAACACTGTGAGCAGGAGGCACAGCACTAATTTGTAGTTTTAGCTGAACACTGTGAGCAGGACACAGCGCACTAACTTCTAGGTTTAGCTGAACACTGTGAGGTGGACGCACTGCACTAACTTGTAGGTTTAGCTGAACACTGTGAGGTGGACGCACCGCACTAACTTGTAGGTTTAGCTGAACACTGTGAGGTGGACGCACCGCACTAACTTGTAGGTTTAGCTGAACACTGTGAGGTTCACGCACCGCACTAACTTGTAGGTTTAGCTGAACACTGTGAGGTGGACGCACCGCACTAACTTGTAGGTTTAGCTGAACACTGTGAGGTGGACGCACCGCACTAACTTGTAGTTTTAGCTGAACACTGTGAGTAGGACGCACAGCACTAACTTGTAGTTTTAGCTGAACACTGTGAGCAGGAAGCACTGCACTAACTTGTAGCTTTAGATGAACACTGTGCAGAGGTCTCACTACACTAACTTGTAGTTTTAGCTGAACACTGTGAGCAGGACGCTCAGCACTAATTTGTAGTTTTAGCTGAACACTGTGAGCAGGACACACCGCACTAACTTTTAGGTTTAGCTGAACACTGTGAGGTGGACGCACTGCACTAACTTGTAGGTTTAGCTGAACACTGTGAGCAGGACGCACCCCACTAACTTGTAGGTTTAGCTGAACACTGTGAGGTGGACGCACCACACTAACTTGTAGGTTTAGCTGAACACTGTGAGCAGGACGCACCCCACTAACTTGTAGGTTTAGCTGAACACTGTGAGCAGGACGCACCGCACTAACTGTAGGTTTAGCTGAACACTGTGAGGTTCACGCACCGCACTAACTTGTAGGTTTAGCTGAACACTGTGAGGTGGACGCACCGCACTAACTTGTAGGTTTAGCTGAACACTGTGAGGTGGACGCACCGCACTAACTTGTAGTTTTAGCTGAACACTGTGAGCAGGACACACAGCACTAACTTGTAGTTTTAGCTGAACACTGTGAGCAGGAAGCACTGCACTAACTTGTAGCTTTAGATGAACACTGTGCAGAGGTCTCACTACACTAACTTGTAAGTTTAGCTGAACACTGTGAGCAGGATGCACAGCACTAACTTGTAGTTCTAGCTGAACACTGTGAGCAGGAGGCACTGCACTAACTTCTAGGTTTAGCTGAACACTGTGAGGTGGACGGACCGCACTAACTTGTAGGTTTAGCTGAACACTGTGAGGTGGACGGACCGCACTAACTTGTAGAGTTAGCTGAACACTGTGAGGTGGACGCACCGCACTAACTTGTAGGTTTAGCTGAACACTGTGAGGTGGACGCACCACACTAACTTGTAGTTTTAGCTGAACACTGTGAGGAGGACGCACCACACTAACTTGTAGGTTTAGCTGAACACTGTGAGCAGGACGCACCACACTAACTTGTAGGTTTAGCTGAACACTGTGAGGTGGACACCCCACACTAACTTGTAGGTTTAGCTGAACACTGTGAGGTGGACGCACCGCACTAACTTGTAGTTTTAGCTGAACACTGTGAGCAGGACGCACAGCACTAACTTGTAGTTTTAGCTGAACACTGTGAGCAGGACGCACAGCACTAACTTGTAGTTTTAGCTGAACACTGTGAGCAGGACGCACTGCACTAACTTGTAGCTTTAGATGAACACTATGCAGAGGTCTCACTACACTAACTTGTAGTTTTAGCTGAACACTGTGAGCAGGACGCACCGCACTAACTTCTAGGTTTAGCTGAACACTGTGAGGTGGACGCAACGCACTAACTTGTCGTTTTAGTTGAACACTGTGAGGTGGACGCACAGCACTAACTTGTAGGTTTAGCTGAACACTGTGAGGTGGACGCACCGCACTAACTTGTAGTTTTAGCTGAACACTGTGAGCAGGACGCACCACACTAACTTGTAGGTTTAGCTGAACACTGTGAGCAGGACGCACCGCACTAACTTGTAGTTTTAACTGAACACTGTGAGCAGGACGCACCGCACTAACTTGTAGGTTTAGCTGAACACTGTGAGGTGGACGCACCACACTAACTTGTAGGTTTAGCTGAACACTGTGAGCAGGACGCACCCCACTAACTTGTAGGTTTAGCTGAACACTGTGAGCAGGACACACCCCACTAACTTGTAGTTTTAGCTGAACACTGTGAGCAGGACGCACCGCACTAACTTGTAGGTTTAGCTGAACACTCTGAGGTGGACGCACCACACTAACTTGTAGTTTTAGCTGAACACTGTGAACAGGACGCACCGCACTAACTTGTAGGTTTAGCTAAACACTGTGAGGTGGACGCACCACACTAACTTGTAGGTTTAGCTGAACACTGTGAGCAGGACACACTGCACTAACTTGTACTTTTAACTGAACACTGTGAGCAGGACGCACCGCACTAACTTGTAGGTTTAGCTGAACACTGTGAGGTGGACGCACCACACTAACTTGTAGGTTTAGCTGAACACTTTGAGCAGGACGCACCCCACTAACTTGTAGGTTTAGCTGAACACTGTGAGCAGGACGCACCCCACTAACTTGTAGTTTTAGCTAAACACTGTGAGCAGGACGCACCGCACTAACTTGTAGGTTTAGCTGAACACTGTGAGGTGGACGCACCCCACTAACTTGTAGGTTTAGCTGAACACTGTGAGCAGGACGCACCCCACTAACTTGTAGTTTTAGCTGAACACTGTTAGCAGGACGCACTGCACTAACTGTAAATAGTCTAGCTGCCTGACTGTGGTACTAATAGGATCAAAAGAACACCAGCAATTTTCTTCAGGTAGCTGTAAATACTGTAACAGGACAAGCCTGCCTGTCAGTAAGAAGATAACAGGAACGGATCTAGCTAAGCTGAATACAGTGTATATATATATATATATATATATATATATGCAACACCTGGGATGCATATATATACACAATACACTGTAAGTGCAGCTAGCTGACTGACTGTTCTGCCTAATCTATCTAACTAAAATCAAATGACACTGTCTGTCTCTCTCTCTCTCTATCTATGAACGCCGGAACACACTCTACACAGGGCCGCCATGCAGGCGGCCTTATATAGTGTGGGGCGTGTACTAAATCCCCTGAGCCATAATTAGCCAAAGCCTCCTTGGCTTTGGCCAATTACGGCTCTCTGTTCAGACGGCGCTGTGATTGGCCAAGCATGCGGGTCATAGTGCATGCTTGGCCAATCATCAGCCAGCAATGCACTGCGATGCCACAGTGAATTATGGGCCGTGACGCGCCACACGAATTTGGCGCGAACAGCCCATATCGTTCGCAATTCGGCGAACGGGCGAACAGACGATGTTCGAGTCGAACATGGGTTCGACTTGATCACGAAGCTCATCCCTACTCCTGGTGTCTGGGCCCCTCTGTGTGCCAGGGCCCCCTACAGGAGGACCGGTGGTCCCACCCATCAGCAGCCCTGACCACAGAAACTCTTTTCTTCTTCCTTTTTTCAGGTTTCTGTACTTCCTGGCCACTGAACATAGCATCTCTGGGGGCAACCACATACCAGTAGGCTAGGTTTCCTTGGCTTATAGGAACGGAGACTGCAATAGGTAATGCTACAACATTTAAATTTATTTATTTTTTTGCTCAACCAAGCAGGCTGAATACAAAAAAAGAGAGATCACTATACTAACATTAGCAATGTTAATACAGTGATGTCCCCCACTGTGCTATTGTATTCTAACAGGGAGACTCCCCTCTGGCGGAACACACTAATTGGATGCCAGTCAGATTCTGGTTTTCCAGCATGCTCGTTTGACAAAAGCTGGTCATAAGGTCAGCTTCTGTAGAGCAGACAGCTGTACACACAGGCAGAAAGTCGGACGGTGCATGCCAATCCGACCATTTTCGGACGATTTTCGACCCGTTTATAGCCAGCTTTAGCTATACTCCAGGATTGCTCGTAGAGAAGCAACCATTACCATAGTTTGCTATGCAGTGTTGGTTGATTTTTGTGATACCCCAGATACAATGTCCAGTACATAATCAGTCCAAACATTGAAAAATTTTCACAATGTGGTATCCCCATACTCTGAAGGAGTAGTAGAATGTGTTTTGGGGTAAAATTCGAAATATGCCTATGCTGTGTGGAAAATATCTTATAAAAGCTGACAACTTTGTGTAAAAAAAAATATAATTTTCATGCAAAAAAATGAAGTCTTCAGAAGACTCACCATGCCTTTTTTTACTTTACAAAATGTGGTCATTTTGTGGATGTTTCCACTGTACTAGTGCTTCAGGGCCTCTAAATATGTGATAGGCAGGCAGGAAATTAGATGTGTAATTTATGCCTTTAGAAAGCATGCAGGTGCTGCTTGGATTTTGGGGCTCTTTATGTGGTTAGACTGTGAAAAAATGTCACACTTGTGGTACCCCTATACTCAGGAGGAGGAGCAGAATTTGTTTTGAGGAGTCATTCTAAGTATACCTATGCTTTGTGTTAGAAATATCTTGTTGCAAAAAATTATATTTTCAAAAAACTCATTATGCCTCTTAGACTGGATTCACACCTATGCATTTTTCGTGCTTTTTGCATTTTGCAGATTTGCACTACAGATCGTGTTCCATCGGAAACAATGTTAAATGGACTCTAGTGCAAATCTGCAAAATGCAAAAAGCACTAAAATTGCATAGGTGTGAATCCAGCCTTAGAGAACTTTTTTTTTCTTTATTTAAACTTTATTCAACGTTTCTTTTTTTCTCCCATGTACAAAAACAAAAATATTCAACTATAAAATACATATAGTCTACATTTATAATAATCACACCCCATTTCCCTCCCTCCCCCGATCTGTATTTCTGCCATCTTTCTTTTCTCAATCACCGCTGTCCTCCTCCCTCATCCCCTCTGCAAACGTCCCGGACAGTTTGAAGGCAAACCATCTTTCCCAGATCTATATCTTTCGGCCTGTCCCTCCTCTCTGCTACTTAGTTATTCCATCTTGCAGATGAAGTCTACTCTTTCCAACCACTATTTTATACTTGTTTTTTCTTTATGTTTTTCTTTATGTAGCCATTTTTTGGTATTAGTCCCTTAGCAGCATTCAATAGGGGTGGGATTAATGTTTTCTTGTAATGTTTTTGAAGTAATCTATGCAATAATATACAATATAATATATCCTATATAACTATTGCATACATGTATTAACTTGCCTATCCCTATAAATTAGCTAGTCTAAAGAGTGTGATAAGCACAATGATATAACAAACACATCTGCTTAGTAAACAATGCCACGTTTATTTCCCAAGAGAATAGGAATAGACTAAACAGCTGAATTTAGGATAACTAACATAAAGGTATTAAAAGAAATTACAATGTTACAAAACTTACAATCAGAACACAATACAAAAATATACTTATCACATCCTCTAGACTTGACTCATCGGCTGGTCTCAAGATTTTGAATAAGAGAGCTCTTTGCTGCATGGCTTAGGCCCAAGCCAGCATTCAGAGCAAGGTCTCAAGATGGCAGAGCTAGCAGGCTCATGCAAAGACCAGCATCAGAAGAAAGAGAGAGAGCAAATTGCCTGTGTGTGCTCCTTTTTACTCAAACATACACGCCCACTCGTAGCCACCCCCACTTGCCTCCTCCCCATAGATATTGCCAAGAGGTATTCCTAATACCTATCCATTCTCCAGGAAGCATGCTGTACTGTCCACTAGGGGGCAGCACTTGTCCATGAATCGCCACTGTCCGAGCTGGGTCAAATCTTAGCTTAACCCATCAAACATCTTGGCAGCAGTGGCTCTCTTTAAAGCTTTGTTTGAAGACGTGCTAATCAGGAATTCTCATAGACAGACCAGAGTCAGTATTGTCATGCAGAGTTAGGCTTAATTGTCTACACTCCAACCTAGGCAACGTGGCTGTATCAACCAAGAAGTAAACCTCCAGAAATATAGTACTAATTCATGTTGAACTCCAACATATGCCGCTTTGAGCCTAAAGGGCGCATACCACCCTTCTTCAGACCCGGCTCCTATGGAACAGTTCATAACTGTCTTAACGTGTTAGGTTTTCCAACAGGTCCTTAACCGCTTTAACCCCCGCAAGAATTTACCCCCTTCCTGACCAGAGCACTTTTTGCGATTCGGCACTGCGTCACTTTAACTGACAATTGCGTGGTCGTGCGATGTGGCTCCTAAACAAAATTCACGTCCCTTTTTCCCCACAAATAGAGCTTTCTTTTGGTGGTATTTGATCGTCTCTGCGTTTTTTATTTTTTGCTCTATAAACAAAAAAAAGCGTCAATTTTGAAAAAAACACATTATTTTTTACTTTTTGCTATAATAAATATCCCCAAAAAATATTTTAAAAAACTTTTCCTCAGTTTAGGCTGATATGTATTCTTCTACATATTTTTGGGGAAAAAAAATCACAATAAGCGTTTATTGATTGGTTTGCTCAAAGGTTATAGCGTTTAAAAAATAGGGGATAGTTTTATGGCATTTTTATTATTAATTTTTTTTTTTACTAGTAACGGCGGCGATCAGCGATTTTTATTGTGAATGTGACATTATGGTGGACACATCAGACATTTTTGACACATTTTTGGGACCATTGTCATTTATACAGCAATCAGTGCTATACAAATGCACTGATTCCTGTGTAAATAACACTGGCAGTGAAGGGGTTAACCACTAAGGGGCTAGGGAGGGGTTAAGTTTGACTAGGGAGTGTTACTAACTGTGGGGGGGCGTGGCTACATGTGACAGGTCACTGATCTCTGCTCCCGATCACAGTGAGCAGAGATCAGTGACACTGTCACTAGGCAGAACGGAGAGATGCTTGTTTACATTCGTCCTCTCCGTGAGGCGATTGTGGCTATCTCCGCAGCGATCGAGTCTACGGGACCGACTCACGGAGCTCCTGGCCGGCGCACGCAATGGCGCGGCGGCAAATTTAAAGGGGGGTACAGTTACGCCCATTTGCCCAGCCGTGCCATTCTGCCGACGTACAACGGCGTGCGCCGGTCGGGAAGGGGTTAAGAAACAGCTCCTATAGAACAGTCCATAATGGTCTTAATGGGTTGTGCTTCCCAACATGTGCTGCTTTGCCACTGAGTGACACACCACCATCATTCTTCAGCGACAGCTTCCATGTCACCATTCTATATCTTTGGTATCTTCTCCTTTCCGGTATCTTCAGGACGGGGTGCATTACAGGCAAGACCCTTCAGGTCTGGTATGGATTTTAAGGGGAACCCCACGCCAAAACTTTTTTTTAAATAATGGCGTGGGGTTCCCCCCAAAATCCATACCAGACCCTTATCCGAGCACGCAATCTGGCAGGCCGCAGGAAAAGAGGGGGGAAGAGAGAGCGCCCCCCCTCCTGAACCGTACCAGGCCACATGCCCTCAACATTGGGAGGGTGCTTTGGGGTAACGGCCCCCCCAAAGCACCTTGTCCCCATGTTAATGTAGGGAAGGGCCTCATCCCACAACCCTTGCCCGGTGGTTGTGGGGGTCTGCAGGTGGGGGGCTTATTGGAATCTGGAAGCACCCTTTAACAAGGGAACCCCCAGATACCGCCCCCCCCATGTGAATTGGTAATGGGGTACAAATGTACCCCTACCATTTCACAAAAAAAGTGTCAAAAATGTTAAAAAAGAGGAGATGGTTTTTGACAATTCCTTTAATAATTTCTTCTTCTTTCCCCGCTTCTTCTTCCATCTTCTTTCTTCTGGTCTTCCTTCGGTGTTCTTCCCCCATCTGCTTCTTCCCCCGCTTCTTCCTCCGCTTCATCCTCCGGTCTTCTCATCCGGCATCTTCCTCTGTTTAATAATTATTTATCCAATTATTTATCCTTCCTCTGGCGGGTCACTCTGTTTATTTAAACGGGTGACCCCGCCCCCTCTGACAACACGGGGAAAGCCAAAGGAAAGGCCCCCGTGCGTCACAGGGGGCGGGGTCCGTTATATAAGAACTGTCAACTCAACAGAAGCGTCACACAGCGGAAGACTCCCACTGTGGCGGATCGTGTGGAGGACGAAGTGGAGAAGAAGCCAGGGGAAGATGCTGGACGAGAAGACCGGAGGAAGAAGCAGGGGAAGAAGAAGATGGAGGAAGGAGAAGAACACCGATGGAAGACCAGAAGAAAGAAGATGGAAGAAGAAGCGGGGAAAGAAGAAGAAATAATAAAGGAATTGTCAAAAACCGTGTTGTCTTTTTTAACATTTTTGCCACTTTTTTTGTGAAATGGTAAGGGTACATTTGTACCCCATTACCAATTCACACGGGGGGGTGGGATCTGGGGGTCCCCTTGTTAAAGGGGGCTTCCAGATTCCCATAAGCCCCCCACCCGCAGACCCCCACAACCCTTGCCCGGTGGTGAGGCCCTTCTCCCCATCAACATGGGGACAAGGTGCTTTGGGGGGCCGCTACCCCAAAGCACCCTCCCAATGTTGAGGGCATGTGGCCTGGTATGGTTCAGGAGGGGGGCGCTCTCTCATCCCCCCTATTTTTCTGCGGCCTGCCAGATTGCATGCTCGGACAAGGGTCTGGTATGGATTTTTGGGGGGACCCCACGCCATTTTTTTTTAAATTCTGGCGCAGGGTTCCCCTTAAAATCCATTCCAGACCTGAAGGGCCTGGTATGGAATTTAGGGGGACCCCATGCACTTTTTTTTTAAATTATGGTTTGGAGCTCCCCTGTGGGGAAATTCCATGCCGTTTTTATCAATGAACTTTTATGTGTATTGCCGGACCGACAATTCATTATAGCCGGCACTTTTAAATGACTTTTTGTCCTTTAGAAATGTCATTTTGCTCTCGGACTGTTCTAAACACAGGAAACATGGGCCACTTTACAGGCATACTATAGACACCCCCAGGTACGAAATTTAAAGGAATATTACACTTTTATTGTTTCACTTTAAGCATTATTAAAATCACTGCTCCTGAAAAAACGTCCTTTTTTTTTGCATTGATACATGTCCCCTGGGGCAGGACCCAGGTCCCCAAACACTTTTTATGACAATAGCTTGCATATAAGCCTTTAAAGTGAGCACTTTTGATTTCTCCCATAGACTTTTAAAGGGTGTTCCGTGGCTTTCGAATTTGCCGCGAACACCCCAAATTGTTCACTATTCAGCGAACGGGCGAACAGCCAATGTTCGAGTCGAACTCATGTTCGACCTGAACATAAAACCCATCCCTATTAAAGATTAAAACAAAAAAAAACACACTGTGTATATATATATCTATATATATATATATATATATATATATATATATATATATATATATATATATATATATATATATATATATATGTATGTGTTTTGAGTCTAACAATACATATAAATCTAAAACAATGTCAAAACCCACACAATTCCATCCCTGTGCCTGAATTTCCGTGACCATGCCCAGGGTATATCATGCACCTCTACCGTTAGGTTCAAGGATCACAATAGTTCCATGACTAACGTTACATCGGTATCCTTTAGGACAAAGAAAAAAACTTGTCTGTGTCCCAAATAATACCCAGGTGCTTCCCTCCCAGCAATGATCTCTCCATCCAGAACACAGAGTGAAATATCTTCCCAACATTTCTCATTCACCACCATGTATTGAGACATAAAAAGAGAGAGGGGCGCACCGGCCATGTGCATTATCTTTTGTAAAACATTTATTGAATAAGATAATAAAAGAAATTACTCACAAGCAGTAGTACAATCAGGTGCCATAAAACTCGAGCAGCAACAAGCAGCAAGTAGTTATAGTGATGAGCGAAGCTTTCCAAAGGTCTTAGAGGAGCGTACAGGCATCACTACTAGCTAACGCGTTTCGAAGGGCACGTCCCTTCTTCATCAGAGCTCAGCACTGCTGATAATGCACATGGCCGGTGCGCCCCTCTCTCTTTTTATGTCTTTGTTTGCTAGGATTCCCCATCCTTGAGGGCAGCAAGGCCTGTGATTGATCTTTTTCCATATATTTGGTTGACCACTTGTGCGCAGGAGTCATTTTCTTTTTTCTATACCACCACCATGTATTGACCTGGCATACAAAGGACATCATGGTCATGCTTCCGACCGAAGGAAGTATCAACCTGCCTCCAGCTTCCATCTTCTTTGATCACATGTGGGTAATTTAGCCTCAAATGCAACAAGATAGAATCCCCAGTCAGTAAGCCCATTAATGCCACCAAATATACAGACCGAGTCTGCACTTCTGTATATGGGATCATACAGCATAAAACCTTTCACAATCCAGACTAGTACATCCCATCCGGGCATTCGACCACCACTTTGGATTAGTGTAAGCAACGTGTTTTGGCAAATTCTTACTGAGCGGTGATGCCAACTCATCAGGCCACTGCCCCTCATACAGAGACTATACAATCAGCTTAATGCTGGTTGATAATTCCGCCTGCCACTGCGTGCACGCCAGAGCCCATGACAGATTTCTGTCCTGTACCATCACACTCTCCACCAACCTCTCAACACGGTTGAGAAAATCTGGAGCCACTTTACACTAGGTATTTATGTGACTTTGTTGAATGCTATTAAGGATGCCACCAATCTCTCTGAGTAACAAAGCCCCGCTTAAGCTATGGCTGAGAGTTTGATACTCAGGATACCGAAGTCCACTCCATTAACAATACCCACCCCAGCTCCTATTCCCCCCAATATAGTGCTTAATACATCCCTCCTCTTTCAGTTACTCCTCAGAAATAAGCGTCCTTCATGAACCTCATTCTGTGGCCGCACATCTCTGGGAGTAAGTCACTGGTACAATGACCGCATTTGATTCAGTGTATACTCAGCACATATAGGGTAATAGGTTTTTATCAACCACTGTGAGATGTTGCAGCTCCATGTGGTGAAGGCATACTGTACCCTGGTAGCCAGCGTTTGTTCCCTTTATTTAACGGAGCATGCTCTTGTGTGTGGTCACTGGCATTAGCTCTGCAGGGTTTCAACCTGTCAGGTGAGACATCAACCAGGCATATCTCCCCCATGCCCAGTTCTGGTGTCCCACATGTCCAGTAACCGAGAGCTTCTCTACAGGACTGCTAAGATTGAGACACCACCCCTACAAGGAAGTTTTCACCTTATTGATGTGTCACCTGGCACCCTCTAGTCTTGTGCCAGCCTCCTGGGTACCTGCACCATATTAATTCCGTTACGTCAATATGTCATACATTAAAAACCTTTTCTTCTTTCAATTCCTCCCTCCAATAAAAAAAAATATATATTTTACATTTCATGTTCTGACGGATTGGATATGTTATATTCCTTCCCTAACCTCCAACCCATTGCACATGTATCAATAGCACATTTACATTCCTCAGAAGAGACGCCGGCAAAAATGTTTCACAAGTCTTGTTGATAGGCAGTCCTTCAGATTCAGCATTAGCACCACATTGTCCATAAGAAAAAAACAAGTATTAAAGTGAATCTTTTCGTTTGTCCCTTCTCGCCTGATGTTTATCAGAACAAATTTGCGGTGTGGTATGGCACAGACAAACTGCCAACCAGATGAACATCTGTCATCCATGTTCCAGAAAACTCTCCAATCTTGCTCCACCAAGACTCTGGAAGTGAAAAACAAGAGCAGAATCAAATTTTTATCCATAATATCTGCTCGCTTGCTACGTTTATTTATAGTTCCTTCCTTGGAAACAAGGAAATTAGTATTCTTGGCTTCTGCAGCTCAAAACAAATTATCAATACAGCCATGATTTCTTTAGGATGAACCCACTCTAAAATGGATCCCCATGGTATGATCAAAAATTTAAAGAAAACGAACATCAATGTTGTTTCTCAAAAATTCTCAATTTAAACAATGCATTTATCTGTATCTTAAGACCTATGCACTTACTCCTCTTTCAGGTGGACAAAGCGTGAACCTTTTGAAACTCTTTGCACCTGAATGAAAATAAAAACTAAGAAAAAAAAAAAACGATCTCCAGCAGCTAGAATGGCTTCCTACCAACTCTTGTCTTAAACAAACAAAATGTATCCAGCTGGTGGACATATCCCATTACCATCTATTCAGCTGCTAATTGAGGGAATAGCCAATTACCCCCCCCCCCCCCCTTTCTGGTGGACTAAACATAATAATTTTTCCACCTGAACAAAACAAAAATAAAATAAATGAATAAACAAACAACAAAAATAAAAAAAAAATTTAAAAAATTTAAAAATTAATAAAAGAAAAAAGTTTAAAAAAAAATGTAATAAAAAAAAAAATTAAAATTAAGAGAAGAGAAAAAAATAATCATAACAAAAAAATGTTTTAAAAAAAAACACAACGATTCAGAGGCTTATCCTTGAAAATATTAAAACTATCAAGGTCCTCTATTATATTTAAAACATGAAGCTCATATCTAAACCTTATTGATAGCAAGGAAACATTGACCAGAAAATTCTTAGCATCCATGCAGCTCACTAAGTGCTGCTAACATTGTTTCCCCCAGTGCTACATGCGAATAACCATGTGGCTACCTCCATTTTGACTTTACGCAACTGTTCTACATATTGATGATTTTCAGTTTGTAGTCTCCGCATTTGGGTCTTAAAGGGGAAATGGGTTTGATTGCTATGGCCTCCATGCTTTGGATTGCTCCCCCATCTGGCAGAATAAACTTCATAACGCCTTGGGGTCGTTTTAGGGTACTTCCTCTGCATATCATTCTTAGCCATCAAACAATACTTAGCTATGTGACCCCCTGTATTACACAAAAAGAACTTGAGCGCTGGTCTCCCTGCATAGGCCCTTCTTTGAGCATATGACACTGGAAACTCACATTGCTGGATAATATTGCTATGATTACTATGATTGGAATGAACAGACTTTTTACTTTCATTGTCTGAGGAGTCAGAAGTTTCCACTGTTTCAACTCCTGAATCAATTTCAAGCGCAGTTACCGCACTTTTATTTAAATCTCCAACATTGATTTCCTATCATAGTAACATCACTTGCAGCAACAATATCATACGGTTTTTCTGCATGTCGTTTCACTTCTATCTTTGCTGAGCACTGCGACTGTTCAGCTTTTGCATGTTTGAAGGATAACTCCATTATGACTGCCTGTGCACCCTGTAATTCCTCCCTTTTTAGAATTCCTAATCCTTGCCCAGTCCTTTCTGACGCAGGAGTAAAGAGAGAACTTTGATTTGGGGATTTTTCAGGATTGTCAGCCGCATACATTGGCTGTTGTTCGATCAGCATCTTATCTCCCTGCTCCTGTGTCACAAAGGGATGTGTATCCTTGTTTGCACAACAATAGCTGTGTACTTTTTCCATTGCCTGTGCTTTCAAAGATTGAATGGCATGATCTTTTTGGGCTAGTTGAGTTTTACATTCTTGTAACTGTCTCTTAAGTATTTCTATCGCGGTTTGATTCCCAGCCTCTCTCTGTCCCAAAGATGCGATAAATTGTTTCTTCAACATACATGTTTTTTCCAACTCATTTAATCTCTGTTCCAATACACCTTTCTCAGTAACTAATTGTTGAATGTGATCAGCAACATATACTTTTGCCTTTGCAACCATTGCTGATATATTCTCAGTTACACTTTGTACCTGTTCCAAGAATTGATTTTTTTCCGCACACCATTGGACTTGTTTCTTTTCCGCAACGTCTTTCATTTTCAACAACATGCATACAACATTGACCATCTTGGATTTCCTGCCTTTTTTCGAAGACTTTTTATTTATCAGACCATTATGAGTATTACATTGTCTCAAAAGGTCGCTGAATTGGTGTATTAAATCATTCTCCTTGTATAGACTCAAACCTAACACAGTCGTGCTTGTTAATGAAACCTTCAATGACTTCCATTGATATGCTAATCTGCAACTAGCTACACTGAAGTTGCTCAACCAGTTGCTTACACAATGCACACAGATACACAGACAACAACAGAAAAAAAAAAACAGATACAAACCTGTTTAAAAACAAATTTGTTACAGAGAACACACTCTTAATCAATGCTCTCTTAAATTGCAGGCCACATTGAACTTCTATTGGAACAGAGAGCTATTTCACCCTCACGTGGGTATAAATCCAAGAAAAAAAACCTTAAAAAAATAAAAACATAAAAATCTATTCTAATCTTTTTCCTCAAAGATGTGTGGTTTATCCTGCCAATCTTCAGGCTACATCAGATCACCAGGGTTGATCAAACCCTCACTCTGACCAGTACTCTTGACCGGCTACAGGCCTAACAATACAACAAACATTAACACATACACATATACCAGACAAAAAATCTTACCACATTTTTGCACGTACGCTCACTGATGAAATATTTCATAGAACTTTCAGGTCCATCCAAGCAGGGCTTTCGATTTCACGACCAGTGCAAATCTTTATCCACAGCAGAGCAGGCCTTTCTTTCTAGGTGTTGATTCCTTAGCTTATAGGGAATCAAGACAAAAAATACATTAGGTTTTGTGGATTATGTGCAGAGATAAATTCCACACGCGTTCTGAGGTGCCAAAGGAAGTAATCTATGCAATAATATACAATATAATATATCCTATATAACTATTGCATACATGTATTAACTTGCCTATCCCTATAAATTAGCTAGTCTAAAGAATCTGATAAGTACAATGATATAACAAACACATCTGCTTAGTAAACAATGCTACATTTATTTCCCAAGAGAATAGGAATATACTAAACAGCATAATTTAGGAAATCTAACATAAAGGTATTAAAAGAAATTACAATGTTACAAAACTTACAATCAGAACACAATACAAAAATATACTTATCACATCCTCTAGACTGGACGCATCGGCTGGTCTCAAGATGTTGAATGAGAGAGCTCTGTGCCGCATGGCTTAGGCCCCAGCCAGCATTCAGAGCAAGGTCTCAAGATGTCAAAGCCAGCAGGCTCATGCAAAGACCAGCATCAGAAAAGAGAAAGAGAGAGCAAATTGTCTGTGTGTGCTCCTTTTTACTCAAACATACATGCCCACTTGTAGCCACCCCCACTTGCCTCCTCCCCATAGATATTGCCAAGAGGTATTCCTAATATCTATCCATTCTCCAGGTAGCATGCTGTACTGTCCACTAGGGGGCAGCACTTGTCCATGAATCGCCACTGTCCGACCTTGGTCAAATCTTAGCTTAACCCATCAATCATCTTGGCAGCAGTGGCTCTCTTTGAAGCTTTGTTTGCAGACGTGCTAATCAGGAATTCTCATAGGCAGACCGGAGTCAGTATTGTCATGCAGAGTTAGGCTTAATTGTCTACACTCCAACCTAGGCCACCTGGCTGTATCAACCAGGAAGTAAACCTCCAGAAATATGTTACTAATTCATGTTGAACTCCAACAGTTTTTTTGTATCTTTTGTACCATGGAACAGACAGGTCCAAGGGTTATTTAATATTCTCTCTCCTGTTATCTCTTCCATGTATTCTAAAATTTCCTGCCAGTATTCTTTTATTTTTGGGCACTCCCACCAGATATGCATCATTGTGCCAATTTGTTTGTACTCCCGCCAACACTGTGGGGATTTATCTTGCTGAAATGTATGTATCTTCTCTGGTGTCAGATACCACTGTATCAAACACTTATAGTTCGCTTCGATAGTGTTGCAAAATTATGTACTGCTCCAATCATTTGTGTTTCCTCTAATTTTATACCCATTTCTTGTTCCCATTTCTCTATACATGGTAATGGCCCTCGCCTCTCTAACTCTGTTAGGATGTCATATACTTGGGATATCCGATGTTTTAACAATGTTTTTATGTTACAGAGTTTTTCAAATGGATTTAACTCCTTACCATCCCTAATTGGGTGGGGTATTGTACTCACTAAGTGTTTTAGCTGTAGATATTCCCACTCGCTGATCTTCTGCCACCCATTTACACTTTTTAGTTCCTGTCTTGTCCTAATCCTGCCCTGGGCAATGACGTCTTTTAATTGTGTGTTTCCCATTTGACTTCCTAAAGGTGTCCCATTACTAGGGATAAAAAAAAATTGTGCCTGTAAGTGGCATTAAGGGTGAATTATACTTCCAATTTCCCTCTCTATGTATTGTGTCCCATATTTTAAATACATTCTTAGCTAGTTTGCGTGTGTCTGTGCCAAGTGCTCTGAATTTCAGTGGTATCCATCTTTTTACATCTGGTGCTGCTAAACCCCCATGTAGAGAACATCTTGGGGTGTTTTTCTTTCTAAAATGTTGTCTTTATGTGGGCGTTTCTGCTGTCCTAATGCTCCAGGGCCTCTAAAAATGTGATAGGCAGTCAGGAAATTAAATGGTTAATTTATGCCCCTCTCTCTAGGCTGTGAAAAAGTCTCAAACATGTGAAAAGCTCTAACTGTCTTAAAAAATGGGGTACAGTGTTGTATGAGTAATTATCAAAGTGTGACAGTGCTGAAAACTAGAAAATGGCCTAGGCAGGAAGAGGGTAGGACAGGATTTTTATGTCTTAATGCTGCTGAGTTCTGATGTGTGTCCTGCAGACTCATTACAGTCTCTCCACATGTATACAGCAACAGCAGGGGCGTATCATTAAATCAGTGGGCCCGTGTGCAAAATCAAAAGTGAATGGTGTTAGTAAGACAGTGGACAGTGTCAGTAGAGTAGTGGACAGTGTCAGTAGTTTTTTTTAATTTGTATTTATTTTTTACAAATGTATTTATTTTTATTTTTTCAACTTCATTTAAAAAAAAAAATCACAATTCTTTTTTGGGGGGAGGGGGTTGGGGCAGTGGATCATATCAGTAGGGCAGTGGGCAATGTCAGTAACTTTATTTTTATTTTATTTTTTCCAATTTTATCTTTTTAATAGTCTTTACATTTTACTTTTTTTACAATTTTTTTTCACAATGTTTTTTTTTTGGGAGGAGGGGGGTGGATGGTGTCAGTTTTTTATTTTTTACAATTTTATTTTTTTTATTATTTCTTTACAACTTTATTTTTCAAATATTTATTACAATTCTTTTTCTTTTGCCATCTCCCCTTTGAGACAAAGAAAGACTGAGGACAGATATTCTCAATTCACTTTCTTTGCAGCCTCAGCTGCATTGAAGATGAATGAGCAGAGACAGAGGCCTGTTGATTCATAAACTGAAACAGTTTACAGTGTTTTAGTTATGAATGGACATAGTCAGTGACAGGGAGAAAGAGAGAGACCAGGGGCGCAGAGGATCACACAGGGGAGCCAGAGGAGCACAGGGGCTGGAGGAACAGCCAGCCAGGGAGCCAGAGGAACAGTGAGGGGAGCCAGAGGAACAGTCAGGGGGGACAGAGGAACACACAGGGGGGCCGGAAGAGCAGGCAGTGGAGCCGGAAGAGCAGGGGGGCCTGAGGATTACACAGAGGAGCCGGGAAAGAGGCAGGGAGTCCGGAGGAGCACAGGGGGTGGAGGAACAGGCAGGGGGGCCAGAGGAGCACAGGGGCTGAAGGAATAGGCAAGGGAGCCAGGGGAACAGGCAGGGTGGCCCGAGGAACACGGATGAACATGCAGGGGAGCTAAAAGGAGCAGGGGGCCAGAGGAAACCGCAGGGGAGCTGAAAGGAGCACAGGGGCTAGAGGAACATGCAGGGTAGCCGTAGGAGCAGGCAGAGGAGCAGGCAGAGGAGCCTAAAAGATCACGGGGTTGGAGGAACATGCAGGGGAGCCAAAGGAGCAGACAGGGGAGCCAGAAAAGCAGGCAGGGGAGCCAGAGGAGCAGTGGCTTTCCTGATGGAGATAGAGTGGCTCCTAGCAGTCTGTCCCGCTTTCACAATCACCATTCTATATTTGTGAATTGCTCTCTCCAGCCTCTATTCCTTCCAAATGTCCTGAAACTGGGTCCAGGTCTTCTCCCAATCTGGCACCCGCTGAGACTTGGGGATGTGCATGTACTCCTACACCAGGTCATCCTCCCACTCTCTCCAGGAGTCCAATGATGTCCATGATGTCGGGAGTGACATAAGGGTAGTCCAGACCCCACTCCAGAGCAACTCTGCACTGAACTTCCTGCTGGAACCTGGAAAACATGGGCAGTTCTCTTGGCTTCCCCTTTCCTGGCAGGACACAAGCGTTGGGGGACCTCTTGACCTACTGCTTAAATTCAGCTGCTCTGGTCTAGATGGTGGAGAGTCTGTCAAAAAAAATCTTTTGCACACTGATCAGGGCTCCTGCAGCTTCTCTGGCACCCCCAGCAAGATCTGGCTCATCCAACAGCTCGGACTGGAACCCTTCCGGGACCAGGGAGCCTCCAATCTCCCATTCCTCCTCCGAACTGCAGTGTGATGACCGATCTGCTATCTCATCCTCCAGGGGCTTGAATTAAGTTTGCAGTCTGAGGAAACCCAAATCTATAGCTCTGTCCCCACTTTCCCCTTCTGTCTCACCTGAGGGCACATCTCCCTTCTGTACTAACTTCTACCAGGTGGGGTCAGCAGGGTACATAAAAGCAGCCGGCGTTTCAGTTATATTATCTGGCGCAGGAGTGCAGGAGTCGCACGAGTGCCTGGCAAGGTTGCTAGCAGAAGAGCTGGACTGGAACCGAAGAAGAAACTGGAACAGACCCAGGAACAGCTGTCAAACTGGAGATTGGAGCTCAGGCAGGTGCAGGAAGATGGACTGGAAGCGTAGGCACACAAGTCCAGAGCAGGTGGATACTGGAGCAGAGTCAGATACAGGCAGGTTCGGCAACAGGCTGGCGACAAGGTAGCAGATGGAGCAGACAGGAATGTGGTCTCAGGTACCAGCAGGTTAGGCAACAGGTTGGCAGCGAGGTAGCAGAAGGAACAGGCAGGGAAGTAGTCAAGACAGGCCGAGGTCAGGTGCAGCCAGATTACAGGAATAGTCACAAGCAAGCTGGATAAGTCAACTGGAGCAGGTACAGGCAAATGATAATCAGGGATCACAGGTAACACCGTAGACCAGACAGCACTGATTCAAGAAAGTAAGGCAGTTTAAATAGCCTGTTAGTGCCACAAACATTACTGGTCGCGCACCAATGTTGGCATTTCGTGCGGCACTAGTGTGCAAGTGTGTGCATAGGTGCGCGCAAACGTGCCCACGCAGCCCTTCTCAGTGGGACATGCAGAACAGGGGAACTCCTATGGTCACCATCTTGATTGCTGGTGTGGCCTTCCTGACACTAGCGCTCCAGTTTACCCCTATTCTAATATATTGGTAGGCAGCTCCTGCTGGTTGCTATGGGCAAGGGCACTTTGCAGTCACAAACAGGCAGAGCACATAAGTCCTTCCCTGGTTCAGTCCCTCTGTGGTCTTTGGAACAAGGCACAGTTCCCTGGCTCGCTGAAAACTGATTGCTTGTGACCTGGCTATCTCTGAGAACAAGTGACTGTTCTCTCCAGCATAAGGGCCCTTTCACACTGGAGCGGGGGGCGGCGGTAAAGCGCCGCTATTGTAAGCGGCGCTTTACCGTCGGTATGCGGCCGCTAGCGAGGCGGTTTTACCCCCCTGCTAGCGGCCGAGAAAGGGTTAAAACCACCGCAAAGCGCCTCTGCAGAGGCGCTTTGCCGGCGGTATAGACGCGCCGTCCCATTGATTTCAATGGGCAGGAGCGGTGAAGGAGCGGTATATACTCCCCTCCTTCCCCGCTCCGAAGATGCTGCTAGCAGGACTTTTTTTCCCGTCCTGCTAGCGCACCACTCCAGTGTGAAAGCCCTCGGGGCTTTCACACTGGAATTAAAGCAGCGGCACTTTCGGGTCGGTTTGCAGGCGCTATTATTAGCGCAATAGTGCCTGCAAACCGCCCCAGTGTGAAAGGACCCTAAAAGACAGAACTGAGCATGTGTGGGTCGGCTACTCTGCCTGTGTTAGCTGGCCTTCCCCAGATAGATAGTGCAGGAGGGAAGGATCTATGCATACAGGATAAAACAGCCTTTTTACACAATGCAGAGGATTAACCCCTTAAGTTCCACAGTGAGTATAACAAGCATGCTAAGCTGCATATACAGACTGATTTTACTGTTGTGGGTTTAGTAACACTTTAAATGGTGGAATATTTAATTTTTATTGTTTCACTTTAAGCATCATCAAAATCATTGCTCCTTTAAATACGATCATTTTAAAAACTTTTTTTTTCGCATTGATACATGTCCCTCAGGGCAGTACTCGAGTCCCCATACACTTTTTTATGGCAATAACTTGCATATAAGCCTTTAACCTCCCTGGCGGTAATCCTGAGTGTGGCTCGGGGTTAATTTTCAGTACTAAAAGCGGTAAACCCGAGCCACACTTGTGTAGTGTTACTTACCTTGACCATCCCCTGATGTCCTTCTGCTGTGTCCTCTGGCCGATGCCAGCATCCGTAGTCCGGTTTCCCTTTCCTGCGAAGCGCTGCAGCGCAGGGGGGTGGAAAATTTTTAAAAGTTCAAAACATAACATAAACACAATACAATGTAATCTGTTAGGCTTGCATTACTGTATCAAACCATTTCACCTCAGGTTTTGTCCCTAGTGCTTTGTCCAGCGCCCTACCTGCACTTTTAATGTTCTTTCTGCCTGGAAACTTGAGAACACCCATGACATCCAAAAAGCATCCCTTTAGGTCAAAAGCGGTTTTAGACCAGCTAGAAAACAACGATAGTGAATTAGAGTCACTTGCAGAATTGAGTGATAGTGATTTGTGGGGAAATTCACCATTAGACACTGAAAGTGACGACAGCGACGATTCTACTCAGTGATGTGTGAACTTGGTGCTCCATTGACTGTGGTGCGGTTTAGGCAGTGCCCCCAAGGATTCCCATTTACTGGAGCATCTGGTATGAAAGTAGACATTGAACACAACAACCCCTAGGCATACTTGCAATTATTTCTGACCGATGAGGTGATTGAAAAAATAGTTACTGAGACAAACCAGTACAAAGAGCAACAATTAGCTACTACGCATCTGAAGTTTCCAAGAAGCAGAAAGTGGGAACCAGTGACCAAAGATGACATTTGGAAATTTCTGGGCCTAATAATACTTCAAGGAGTGGTGGGGAAACCCCTGCAGAAGTGGTATTGGACAACTAATAAATTACTTGCCACTCTATTCTTTGGCACGGTCATGTCAGAGTACAGGTTTTCCTTGATCATTAAATTTTTACACTTCGAGAAACAACAAAGAAATTTGTTGAAGCTATTCATCCTGCACCAAAACTAAAGAAAATTTGGGAAGTATCTCAAATGATTCTAAAGAATTTCCAATGGAGCTATGTGCCAGAAAGAGATATCAGCATAGATTAAAGTCTAATTGCCTACAAGGGAAGTCTCAGCTGGGTACAATACATTGCATCAAAGAGAGCACAATTTGGCGTAAAATCCTGCATACTTTGCGAATCGTTAACTGGCTACATTTGTAATTCAGTCCTATACACTGGAAAAGGAACAAAATTCAATCCAAAGTACAGCAACATCTTCCGTTCTTTCACTCATTAAGCCATTGCTAAATCATGGCTATTGCGTAAAAACCGACAACTTTTATACGTCTCCTGAACTTTATGAGTTTCTTCTGCAAAACAAAACAGATGCCTATGGAACCATTAGGGCTAACCAGCACGACTTGCCGCCAATGTTTGGCATTAAGAAGTTGAAGACTGGAGAAATGGTTGCCTGGCATAAAGGCAAAATGATGGCACTGCAATGGCGTGAGAAAAAAGATGTATGCTTAATGAGTACAGTTCATAATACCTCCACTGTTATGGTACGCATGAAAGGTGGAAAAGAAATCATGAAACCACAAGTAGTAATAAACTACAACAGGGATATGCAATTAGCGGACGTCCAGCTGTTGCAAAAGTCCCATCATGCCTCTACCTCTGGGTGTCTCGCTTGTGGCTGTCAGAGTCTTGCTATGCCTCATGGGACTTGTAGTGCTGCAACAGCTGGAGATACGCTAATTGCATAAACCTGGACTACAATAACACCATGGGAGGTGTTGACAGAGCCAACCAAGCAATGACATTCTACCCAGCAATGAGAAAACAGCAAAAGAAGTACTACAAGAAGATCTTCAGGCATCTTCTTGAGCAATGCTTGTGGAATGCCTACATTCTGCTAAAAAAAATAAAAAATAAAAAGTGTGACAAGCCTGTGATTCATTCTGACTTAATTTGGAAAGTATCTTTGTGAACCATCAAACACCATTAATGGCTGTGATTAGAGCTGGACATAATGCTGTTGGTGTTGTCAACCCAGAACACCCTACTGGTCGTCACTTCATGGACTACATCCCACCAACCGAAAAAAAATCAGCACCTACAAGGATGTGTATAGTTTGTTGCTCAAAGCGTGATGACAGTGGAAAGAAAATCAGAAAGGAAACCAGCTTCCATTGTCCTGATTGTGATGTCAGACTTTGTGCAGTCCCAGGTTTCAACATTTTTCATAACCGTGATGTTTACTAAACCAATATGCAGTGTCTAGTATTACAGTGACTAGTAATATTGCACCCTTGTTTGGACGAATTTCAGTGTTTTTGGTTTGAATACATTATTAAATGTATTATTATATTATTATTTTTTAGAATTATTTATTATATTATAATTTATGATTTTGTGTTTCTAACTTTATCATACCCGGGATATCTAGTAGACTCGTTTGGACAGATTTAAGTGAGTTGTTCCTAAGAATTACAGGCCTACAATATAAAACAACAAATTTCCATGCAAAACAATGTACCGCTTTGACATTCAAAAATACTGACATAAACAGACCGCGGGGAGGTTAAAATGAGGACTTTAGATTTTTCACGCTCGTATCCCATAGACTTTAAAAGAGTTTGCATGTTCGCTAGAACTTTTTGCCTGGTCGAGATGTTCTGGTGCGAACCGAACCGGGGGGGTGTTCGGTCCATCCCTAATAGCTTAGGTCTTATGCCGCGTACACACGAGCGGACTTTACGGCAGACTTTGCCCGGCGAACGGGATTTAGTTGGACAATTCGATCGTGTGTGGGCTCCAGCGGACTTTGTTTTCTCAAAAGTTGGACGGACTTAGATTTGAAACATGTTTTAAATTAATCCGTCAAAATCGAGTCCGGTCGAAAAGTCCGCCGTCTGTATGCTAGTTCGACGGACATAAAGCCACGCTAGGGCAGCTATTGGCTACTGGCTATGAACTTCCTTGTTTTAGTCCGGTCGTACGTCATTACATACGAATTCGACAGACTTTGGTGGATTGTGTGTAGGCAAGTCCGTTCATTCAGAAAGTCCGTCGTAAAGTACGTCGAAAAGTCCGCGGGGCAAAGTCTGCCGTAAAGTCCGCTCATGTGTACGCGGCATTACACAATGGGGGAGCTTTACTAAAAATGGAGCCTGCAAAATCTGGTGCAGCTCTGCAAAGAAACCAGATTCCAGGTTTTATTGGCAAAGCTTAATTGAACAAGCTTACGTTAGAAGCTGACTGGCTATGCACAGCTGCACCAGATTCTGAGTGCTCCAGTTTTGGTAAATTCCCCCAGTATCTGCATAAACAAGTTATTTATTTTTTGCTTCCTCTTTCACATCAAAAAAGTGGTTCCGCTACAAGAATTGAATTGTTTAAGAAAATCAGCTGGTGCATTCTGATCAAACTCTCTTTGTCACACAAAACAGCTTTGGCAATCAGAAAAATATTCATGAGCTTTGATCTGCTTTGATTAATGTGATCACCACAACAAAGTAAGTTGGATAGAAGACTTTTTTATTTGGCATCTAAAATAATCCCCTTTAGATCAGAAGCCCCATTTGGTTTAAGTGGAATTTTTTCACTACCAATGTAGAGTCATAGCAAGATCATGCTTGAGCTGGACCAGCATTTGGTTAGCACTATCAAATGTCAGTTTTCTGCCCTGTCTGTCTTGTTTAAAAGACCGTTACTCTATCACTCCTCGATTAACTAGTTCCAGATGAGTGTATGATTATATGCGGCTGCTGGGTGGGTCGTCTTTAACGCCAAGCCTCCACATATATGCATCCATGGGGAGAAGTTTACTGTGCTGAGAGCATGCTCCCAGCACAGTAACTAAAGTGTCACAGTAAACTCCTGATGCATAGTTGTGATTGGGAGCTTCCAATCATGTGACATGTGACAGCCAATCACAGCAGTCATGTAATTGGAATGCCTACCTTCATCCTGGCATTTAGATTCTCTTAAAGAGCCAGGGGGCAGTGCCAGGAAGGGGTTAAGAAGTTATCTGTGTCATTGATGAACACCAAAGCAGATTTGTTACTTGTGGTTTGCCTTTAAAAAATTGTGTCCCTTCCTCACTCTAGCTAGGTGATGCTCCGTATAGCTAGTCCCACCCTTTTTTTTTCGTTTGTCTTTAGTTTATGTTCTGAGCACATGTAATTGCTGGAGTTATACATACTCTGTTTTATTTTACCTATCTGATGTTCATCTGTGAAGATCTGCACAAGTTTTCGATTAAAGCTTTCTAAGATCTGTAAGATATCATTTAGATCAAGTCACTATCTGCGAACGCTGCTGAGATTGTAAGTTAGAGCTATCTCATCACAACTAGTTCAGTTATAGATATTACACTTGCAATGCTTAGTTTGGGGAAGCAGAACAGTTACTCTTTGGATTGTCCCCTTGACATTTATTGTAATAAAGTTGTAACTGTACCTCTTAGCAGTGGTGTGGCCCTTCAGTATCTATTTTTGTGAGCAGTTTGCTGCTACATCGTTTGTGAATGCCTGAGTTGATGGCCTTATTTTGCAAGAGAGACTTTTTTTTTTCATAGAGACAAGGTGGTGTTGAGGCCTAGGACATCCTTCTGGCCTAAGTAGAGTAGAGTACCCAGTTTGCATTGTCGTTCCCTGCCCGTTTGCTTCACCAGGGCAGAGACAGCCTTACAAAAAAATGAAAAAGGATTGTAAAAAAAAAAAAAAATTATAGTTAAAAAACTGTAAATCTGTATATAATGTTTTAAAAAAAAAAAACGAAATAAAAAAAAAACCTACCTTTGCATGCAGAAACTACGGGGTTGATTTACCAAAACTGGAGAGCTTTTATCTTTTTTTAACACTGATCCTAACAAATGTTTTTACTTTTGTTTACTGTGAAAACAATAAAAAATATTGGTAAGGAAACAGAGGGACTAGAAGTACTTTTTTCATACTTCATCACCTCTTCACTCCCTGAAGCTGATCTATTTGTAACCTAAAGTGGAATTGCCGTAGGATATGGACTCCGCTAAATCTTGGTTCACACATTTGAGAGGGCATTGTGAAGCTGTATGTATTACTCATGGAGGGTTTGCTGAAGGTTCAGAATCATGTACTTTTAACACATCCTGTTCAAATCTTTGTGCAAACATTGTTGTCCAAATATGAGACGTGAAAGAAGATAACCTAAACGTTTAAAGATCTATTTTCAATGTGGAAGGGGTAAGGCGAGTCATTAAAGGAAAAGTATGGCCAAAACTCTTTTGACTATACTATTTCCATAGATAACAGCAGTACTCTTAGTTTAGCACTCCTGTGACTCAGATTTAGCAGAAAGAGGACTAAAACCAGCTCTCGGCTGATATCACATAGTAGTTCGAGGCCTTGCAGTTAACCTGACAATCAGGACCCACCTAAATTTCTGACTGCAGCTGGCTCAGTCTCTCAGCACTAGGGATGAGCCGAACACCCCCCGGTTCGGTTCGCACCAGAACCTGCGAACGGACCGAAAGTTCGCACGAACGTTAGAACCCCATTGACGTCTATGGGACTCGAACGTTCGAAATCAAAAGTGCTCATTTTAAAGGCTAATTTGCATGGTATTGTCCTAAAAAGGGTTTGGGGACCCGGGTCCTACCCCAGGGGACATGTATCAATGCAAAAAAAACTTTTAAAAACGGCCGTTTTTTCGGGAGCAGTGATTTTATTGATGCTTAACCACTTGACGACCGCCTCAGGCCGATGTACGTCGGCAAGGTGGCACGGACAGGCAAAATCACGTACATGTACGTGATTAGCCTTCCGCAGGTGGGGGGTCCGATCGGACCCCCCCCCCCGGTGCCCGAGGCGGTCGTATTTTGTCCAGCGGCGATCAGAGGTGAGGGGGAAAAAAAGACAAGTACAAAAGGCGCAATGCAGGTATACCTCAAATAACTGTTCCTAAATAGTCCACTGGCAGGATGGGTGTATATAGATATATACACAGGGGGAAGTCAATCAGGGCTGCCACCAAGAAAAGACCAGAAGCAGGGTCCAATAGGCTGAAGAAGATAAACAAGGAAAAGGGGCGCCTCTGAGTGTATATCAATAAACATTTATTTAAACAGACAATATCCACTCACATGGAAGACTGTAGTGTTGCGTTCCGGTGCATCTCTGAGTAGAGGAATAAGCTGGAGGACCACAAGTCTCAGCAAGTCCGTGCAGTGCTGGTCCCCCATCGGATCCTGGCAAGGATGGATGGTGGTAACTGGACACGGCAGGGGCTCCCTCAGTTCTCCAGATGGCACTTCCGGGTTGTGATGGGTTTAAAACGGCATAGACCAACGGTCTGCGGGTTCCAAGGAGGGGGTAAAAGGACGCCAAAGCCGATCGCCGGGCGTGCTGCAGTGTGAGGCTCGTAGGGCTCCGTGGATGAGATGGTGACGGCCGTGCAGGGAGCCAGAACGAGGCCTGGAAGGCAAGCACAGCGCGGCGCCGAGCCGTGACATCACAGCTATGTGACGCGTTTCCGAGTTTGCGCGCTATTGGTGACAAGAATAGCGGCACTCCTTTCTCAAGCAAGAGGTGAGGGGGAGACCATCCGTTCGTGGCCCCCCCCTCGCGATCGCCGCCGGCCAATTGAATCATTCCTTTGCTGCTGTATGCTAAACAATGATGTCATCTCTCCTCGGCTCGGTAATTTCCGTTCCGGCCCGAGGAGAGACGACATGTGAGTGAGTGCACCAACACACACACACACACAGTAGAACATGCCAGGCACACTAAACACCCCGACCCCCCCCCCCCCCATCGCCCCCCGATCACCCCCCGATCACCCCCCCCCCCCCCCTCCCTGTCACAAACTGACACCAGCAGTTTTTTTTTTTTTTTTTTTTTCTGATTACTGCATAGTGTCAGTTTGTGACAGTTACAGTGTTAGGACAGTTAGTATTACCCCCCTTTAGGTCTAGGGTACCCCCCTAACCCCCCCTAATAAAGTTTTAACCCCTTGATCACCCCCTGTCACCAGTGTCACTAAGCGATCATTTTTCTGATCGCTGTATTAGTGTCGCTGGTGACGCTAGTTAGGGACGTAAATATTTAGGTTCGCCGTCAGCGTTTTATAGCGTCAGGGACCCCCATATACTACCGAATAAATGTTTTAACCCCTTGATGGCCCCCTAGTTAACCCTTTCACCACTGATCACCGTATAACCGTTACGGGTGACGCTGGTTAGTTCGTTTATTTTTTATAGTGTCAGGGCACCCGCCGTTTATTACCGAATAAAGGTTTAGCCCCCTGATCGCCCGGCGGTGATATGCGTCGCCCCAGGCAGCGTCAGATTAGCGCCAGTAGCGCTAACACCCACGCACGCAGCATACGCCTCCCTTAGTGGTATAGTATCTGATCGGATCAATATCTGATCCGATCAGATCTATACTAGCGTCCCCAGCAGTTTAGGGTTCCCAAAAACGCAGTGTTAGCGGGATCAGCCCAGATACTTGCTAGCACCTGTGTTTTGCCCCTCCGCCCAGCCCACCCAAGTGCAGTATCGATCGATCACTGTCACTTACAAAACACTAAACGCATAACTGCAGCGTTCGCAGAGTCAGGCCTGATCCCTGCGATCGCTAACATTTTTTTTGGTAGTATTTTGGTAAACTGGCAAGCACCAGCCCCAGGCAGCGTCAGGTTAGCGCCAGTAGCACTAACACCCACGCACGCAGCATACACCTCCCTTAGTGGTATAGTATCTGTACGGATCAATATCTGATCCGATCAGATCTATACTAGCGTCCCCAGCAGTTTAGGGTTCCCAAAAACGCAGTATTAGCGGAATCAGCCCAGATACCTGCTAGCACCTGCGTTTTGCCCCTCCGCCCGGCCCAGCCCAGCCCACCCAAGTGCAGTATCGATCGATCACTGTCACTTACTAAAACACTAAATGCATAACTGCAGCGTTCGCAGAGTCAGGCCTGATCCCTGCGATCGCTAACAGTTTTTTTGGTAGCGTTTTGGTGAACTGGCAAGCGCCAGCGGCCTAGTACACCCCGGTCGTAGTCAAACCAGCACTGCAGTAACACTTGGTGACTTGGCGAGTCCCATAAGTGCAGTTCAAGCTGGTGAGGTGGCAAGCACAAGTAGTGTCCCGCTGCCACCAAAAAGACAAACACAGGCCCGTCGTGCCCATAATGCCCTTCCTGCTGCATTCGCCAATCCTAATTGGGAACCCACCACTTCTGCAGCGCCCGTACTTCCCCCATTCACATCCCCAACCAAATGCAGTCGGCTGCATGAGAGGCATTTTCTTTATGTCCTCCCGAGTACCCCTACCCAACGAACCCCCCCAAAAAAGATGTTGTGTCTGCAGCAAGCGCGGATATAGGCGTGACACCCGCTATTATTGTCCCTCCTGTCCTGACAATCCTGGTCTTTGCATTGGTGAATGTTTTGAACGCTACTATGCACTAGTTGAGTATTAGCGTAGGGTACAGCATTCCACAGACTAGGCACACTTTCACAGGGTCTCCCAAGATGCCATCGCATTTTGAGAGACCCGAACCTGGAACCGGTTACAGTTATAAAAGTTAGTTACAAAAAAAGTGTAAAAAAAAAAATATATATATATATAAAATAAAAAAAAATAGTTGTCGTTTTATTGTTCTCTCTCTCTCTATTCTCTCTATTGTTCTGCTCTTATTTACTGTATTCTATTCTGCAATGTTTTATTGTTATTATGTTTTATCATGTTTGCTTTTCAGGTATGCAATTTTTTATACTTTACCGTTTACTGTGCTTTATTGTTAACCATTTTTTTGTCTTCAGGTACACCATTCACAATTTTGAGTGGTTATACCAGAATGATGCCTGCAGGTTTAGGTATCATCTTGGTATCATTCTTTTCAGCCAGCGGTCGGCTTTCATGTAAAAGCAATCCTAGTGGCTAATTAGCCTCTAGACTGCTTTTACAAGCCGTGGGAGGGAATGCCCCCCCCCCCCACCGTCTTCTGTGTTTTTCTCTGGCTCTCCTGTCTCAACAGGGAACCTGAAAATGCAGCCGGTGATTCAGCCAGCTGACCATAGAGCTGATCAGAGACTAGAGTGGCTCCAAACATCTCTATGGCCTAAGAAACCGGAAGCTACGAGCATTTTATGACTTAGATTTCGCCGGATGTAAATAGCGCCATTGGGAAATTGGGGAAGCATTTTATCACACCGATCTTGGTGTGGTCAGATGCTTTGAGGGCAGAGGAGAGATCTAGGGTCTAATAGACCCCAATTTTTTCAAAAAAGAATACCTTTCACTACCTATTGCTATCATAGGGGATATTTACATTCCCCGAGATAACAATAAAAATGATTAGCAAAAAAAAAATGAAACGAACAGTTTAAAAATAAGATAAAAAAGCAAAAAAATAATAAAGAAAAAAAGAAAAAAAAAAAAAAAGCACCCCTGTCGCCCCCTGCTCTCGCGCTAAGGCGAACGCAAGCGGCGGTCTGTCGTCAAACGTAAACAGCAATTGCACCATGCATGTGAGGTATTACCGCGAAGGTTAGATCGAGGGCAGTAATTTTTGCAGTAGACCTCCTCTGTAAATCTAAAGTGGTAACCTGTAAAGGCTTTTAAAGGCTTTTAAAAATGTATTTATTTTGTTGCCACTGCACGTTTGTGCGCAATTGTAAAGCATGTCATGTTTGGTATCCATGTACTCGGCCTAAGATCATCTTTTTTATTTCATCAAACATTTGGGCAATATAGTGTGTTTTAGTGCATTAAAATTTAAAAAAGTGTGTTTTTTCCCCAAAAAATGCGTTTGAAAAATCGCTGCGCAAATACTGTGTGAAAAAAAAAATGAAACACCCACCATTTTAATCTGTAGGGCATTTGCTTTAAAAAAATATAGAATGTTTGGGGGTTCAAAGTAATTTTCTTGCAAAAAAAAATAACTTTTTCATGTAAACAATAAGTGTCAGAAAGGGCTTTGTCTTCAAGTGGTTAGAAGAGTGGGTGATGTGTGACATAAGCTTCTAAATGTTGTGCATAAAATGCCAGGACAGTTCAAACCCCCCCCAAATGA
Organism: Lithobates septentrionalis; assembly: GCA_037952835.1. NCBI lineage: Eukaryota > Metazoa > Chordata > Amphibia > Anura > Ranidae > Lithobates > Lithobates septentrionalis. The sequence continues at coordinate 154,259 of JBBDGP010002495.1, read as the reverse complement.
CCCCATTTTGGAAAGTAGACACCCCAAGCTATTTGCTGAGAGGCATGTTGAGTCCATGGAATATTTTATATTGCGACACAAGTTGCGGGAAAGAGACAATTTTTTATTTTTTTTTGCACAAATTTGTCACTAAATGATATATTGCTCAAACATGCCATGGGAATATGTGAAATTACACCCCAAAATACATTCTGCTGCTTCTCCTGAGTACGGGGATACCACATGTGTGAGACTTTTTGGGAGCCTAGCCGCGTACGGAACCCCGAAAACCAAGCACCGCCTTCAGGCTTTCTATGAATAAGCACTCATTGTAGTTTGAAACGCGTCAGCTGCTTTTGTACGCTTCTGCTGTTATGTTTCTTCATGATTCAGCTTTTTAAATAAAGCATTCATCATTATACCGGTGTGCGGCTTCCAGCTTTCCTCGATTTGTCTGCCTCTTCAGGCTTTCTAAGGGCGTGAATTTTTGATTTCACTCTTGACTGCCTATCACAGTTTCGGAGGCCATGGAATGCCCAGGTGGCACAAAACCCCCCCAAATGACCCCATTTTGGAAAGTAGACACCCAAAGCTATTTGCTGAGAGGTATAGTGAGTATTTTGCAGGCCTCACTTTTTGTCACAAAGTTTTGAAAATTGAAAAAAGAAAAAAAAAAAAGTTTTTTCTTGTCTTTCTTCATTTTCAAAAACAAATGAGAGCTGCAAAATACTCACCATGCCTCTCAACAAATAGCTTGGGGTGTCTACTTTCCAAAATGGGGTCATTTGGGGTGGTTTTGTGCCACCTGGGCATTCCATGGCCTCCGAAACTGTGATAGGCAGTGAAGAGTGAAATCAAAAATTTTCACCCTTAGAAATCCTGAAGGCGGTGATTGGTTTTCGGGGTCCGGTGCACGGCTAGGCTCCCAAAAAGTCCCACACATTTGGTATCCCCGTACTCAGGAGAAGTAGCTAAATGTATTTTGGGGTGCAATTCCACATATGCCCATGGCCTGTGTGAGCAATATATCATTTAGTGACAACTTTGTGCAAAAAAAAAAAAAAAAATGTGTCACTTTCCCGCAACTTGTGTCAAAATATAAAATATTCCATGGACTCAATATGCCTCTCAGCAAATAGCTTGGGGTGTCTACTTTCCAAAATGGGGTCATTTGGGGGGGTTTTGTGCCACCTGGGCATTCCATGGCCTCCGAAACTGTGATAGGCAGTCAAGAGTGAAATCATAAATTTACACCCTTAGAAATCCTGAAGGCGGTGATTGGTTTTCGGGGCCCCGTACGCGGCTAGGCTCCCAAAAAGTCCCACACATGTGGTATCCCCATACTCAGGAGAAGCAGCAGAATGTATTTTGGGGTGCAATTCCACATAGGCCCATGGCCTGTGTGAGCAATATATCATTTAGTGACAACTTTTTGTAAATTTTTTTTTTTTTTTGTCATTATTCAATCACTTGGGACAAAAAAAATAAATATTCAATGGGTTCAACATGCCTCTCAGCAATTTCCTTGGGGTGTCTACTTTCCAAAATGGGGTCATTTGGGGGGGTTTTGTATTGCCCTGCCATTTTAACACCTCAAGAAATGACATAGGCAGTCATAAACTAAAAGCTGTGTAAATTACAGAAAATGTACCCTAGTTTGTAGACGCTATAACTTTTGCTTAAACCAATAAATATACGCTTATTGACATTTTTTTTACCAAAGACATGTGGCCGAATACATTTTGGCCTAAATGTATGACTAAAATTGAGTTTATTGGATTTTTTTTATAACAAAAAGTAGAAAATATCATTTTTTTTCAAAATTTTCGGTCTTTTTCCATTTATAGCGCAAAAAATAAAAACCGCAGAGGTGATCAAATACCATCAAAAGAAAGCTCTATTTGTGGGAAGAAAAGGACGCAAATTTCGTTTGGGTACAGCATTGCATGACCGCGCAATTAGCAGTTAAAGCGACGCAGTGCCAAATTGGAAAAAGACCTCTGGTCCTTAGGCAGCATAATGGTCCGGGGCTCAAGTGGTTAAAGTAAAAAAAAAAAAAGAGAAATATTCCTTTAAATATCGTACCTGGGGGGTGTCTATAGTATGCCTGTAAAGTGACGCGTGTTTCCCGTGTTTAGAACAGTCCCTGCACCAAATGTCATTTTCAAAGGAAAAAATCTCATTTAAAACTGCTTGCGGGTTTAATGTAATGTCGGGTCATGGCAATATGGATGAAAATCAGTGAGACAAACGGCATGGGTACCCCCCAGTCCATTACCAGGCCCTTTGGGTCTTGTATGGATATTAAGGGGAACCCCGCACCCAAATTAAAATAAGGAAAGGTGTGGGGCCACCAGGCCCTATATACTCTGAACAGCAGTATACAGGCGGTGCAAACAAGACAGGGACTGTAGGTTTGTTGTTAAGTAGAATCTCTTTGTAATTTTGAACGGGTACATTTTTAACGTGTTTAGCTCCAGCCAAAAAATCTTTTTTAAGCTTTTTGGAAAATATAGGGAAGGGTTATCACCCCTGTGACATTTGTTTTGCTGTCTTTCCTCCTCTTCAGAAGATTTCACCTCACTTTTTGTCCCAATGAAAAATGTTTTTTGAAAATTTGGGTTTTTTTGTGGAACAAGGATTGGAAAGCATCAGTGGAAAGGAGAATTTTTTTTCCCATATTAACTCTTACAGGAGAGAATTTCCCTTCCTAGGGGTAGATTTCATCTCACTTCCTGTTGTTTCCTTCCGTTTGCAAGTAGGAGTCGTTTGTAAGTTAGATGTTTGAAAGTAGGGTCCTGCCCTATATACTCAGCAGAAATTTGGGCCTTAGGTGTTGCTGTGGCCACAACACTGTAAGCCCTCACAGGGCCCTGCTGTGAAATATTAGATCAAGAATTGTAATTACATGCCCCTGTTGAACAGGAGTTGAAAAATTAGGCCTTAGGCACTGGTGCTGGTGCCACAACACTGCAACCCCTCACAGACATTCTAGTTGGAACGCAGGAACGAGCCCTGCTGCAAAGTATTGCATCAAAAATTGTAATTACACGCCCCTGTTAAACAAGGGCTGAAAAATTGGGCCTTAGGCACTGGTGCTGGTGCCACAACACTGCAACCCCTCACAGACACTCTAGTTGGAACGCAGGAACGAGCCCTGCTGCAAAGTATTGCATCAAAAATTGTAATTACACGCCCCTGTTAGACAGGGGCAGAAAAATTGGGCCTTAGGCACTGGTGCTGGTGCCACAACACTGCAACCCCTCACAGACACTCTAGTTGGAATGCAGGAACGAGCCCTGCTGCAAAGTATTGCATCAAAAATTGTAATTACACGCCCCTGTTAGACAGGGGCTGAAAAATTGTGCCTTAGGCACTGGTGGTGGCGCCCAGAACCAAAAATGTTCTTACAAGCTATCAGCGTGATGATTGAGGAGGAAGAGGATAATTACTCAGGGATAGTCACTCAGCATCAGCATAGGCAGTCTTTGAAGGGATCTGAGATTTCAAAAAAAATTATTCGGTTACATCAGCATCAGGTGCTTGGTAGCTGGTGGTGATCCAAGACTGATTCATTTTTATGAAGGTCAGTCGATCGACCGAGTCGGTGGACAGACGCACCCTGTGATCGGTTACCACGCCTCCAGCAGCACTGAATGTGCGTTCCGAAAGAACGCTGGATGCAGGACAGGCCAGTAGCTCAATTGCATACTGTGCAAGCTCTGGCCAGTGATCCATCCTCAAGACCCAGTAACCCAGAGGATTTTCGGTGGGAAAGGTGTCCAAGTCTGATCTTGCCCCTAGGTATTCCTGCACCATGTAAAACAGACGCTGGGGATGGTTGCTGGAACCGATCATACCTTGGGGCTGCGGACCAAAAAATTGTCTGAACGCATCGGTCAGACGGCCACCTTCTCCACCGCTCCTTCTTTGACTGACCGAAGCCTCAGCAACACGTTGTCCAGAAACAGGAGTTTGTAACCTCCCAGTCTCTGGGAACGCGTTGCACAGACCTTTCTGCAAGGCCTCCCGAAGATGTTTCATCCTCTGCTCCCTCTGCGATGGCAAGATAAGGTCCGCAACCTTACCCTTGTAACGTGGATCAAGGAGGGTTGCCAGCCAGTATTGGTCCTTCTCCTTGATACCACGAATACGAGGATCCTTACGCAGGCTTTGCAGGATTAGGGAGGCCATGCAGCGTAGGTTTGCTGAGGCATTCGGTCCGGAGTCCTCTGGGTCACTAAGGACGACAACGTCCGCAGCCACCTCCTCCCAGCCACGTACAAGTCCATGTGTTTCTTGGGACTGATCCCTTAAAGACTGCTGCTGATGCTGAGTGCCAGGCTCCACCTCCATACTGACACAATCTTCCTCCTCCTCCTCCTCCTCGTCCTCTTCCTGTGTGATCGGCGGGCACGCAGGAACACTGTCTGGATAAAGGGGGCCTTGAGAGCTAAGGAAGTCCTCCTCTTCCTGCCTCTGTTCTGCCTCAAGTGCCCTGTCCATTATTCCACGCAGCGTGTGCTCCAACAGGTGGACAAGGGGGACAGTGTCACTGATGCATGCACTGTCACTGCTCACCATCCTCGTGGCCTCCTCGAATGGTGACAGGACAGTGCATGCATCCCTGATCATGGCCCACTGGCATGGGGAAAAAAAACCAAGCTCCCCTGACCCTGTCCTGGTGCCATAGTCGCACAGGTACTCATTGATGGCCCTCTGCTGCGTGTGCAGCCGCTGCAGCATGGCCAACGTTGAGTTCCACCTGGTGGGCATGTCACAGATTAGGCGGTTCTTGGGCAGGTTAAACTCCTTTTGGAGGTCCGTCAGCCGAGCACTGGCATTATATGACCGGCGGAAATGCACACAGACTTTCCTGGCCTGCCTCAGGACATCCTGTAAGCCCGGGTACCTGCCCAAGAACCGCTGCACCACCAAGTTAAGGACGTGAGCCAAACAGGGCACATGGGTCATTTGTCCCTGTCGGAGGGCAGAGAGGAGGTTGGTGCCATTGTCGCAAACCACCATTCCTGCCTTAAGTTGGCGTGGCGTCAACCACCTCTGAACCTGCCCCTGCAGAGCTGACAGAACCTCTGCCCCAGTGTGGCTCCTGTCCCCCAAGCACACCAGCTCAAGCACCGCATGGCATCTTTTGGCCTGCGTACTTGCGTAGCCCCTTGAATGACTACGGAGCACCGCTGGTTCCGAGGAAGAGGCCATGGAGGAAGAAGAAGAGGAGGGGGTGGAGGAGAGAGGTGTGTCACAATCATTAGCATGATGTTAACAACCTCCAACACTACTGCACCTTGTCCTGCATCCTTCCCAGCTGCCAGCAGAGTCACCCAATGCGCCGTGAAACTTAGGTAATGTCCCTGTCCTTGCCTGCTGGACCATGAGTCAGCGGTAATATGCACCTTACCACTGACCGCCCTGTCCAGCGAGGCATGGACATTGCCTTCCACATGCCGGTAGAGAGCCGGAATCGCCTTCCGTGAGAAAAAGTGGCGTTTGGGTACCTGCCACTGAGGAACCGCACATTCCACAAACTCACGGAAGGGGGCAGAGTCTACCAACTGAAAAGGCAGCAGTTGAAGTGCTAGCAATTTTGCCAAGCTAGCATTCAACCGCTGGACATGTGGATGGCTGGGAGCAAACTTCTTTCGGCGGTGCAGCAGCTGGGGCAGGGAAATTTGCCTGGTACAATCTGACGTCGGTGTACCAAAAGCAGATTGCCCACAAGTACTTGGCTGTGACACACCTAATTCTACACCTTCATTCCTCTCAGTGCAGGTCTCAGAGAGGACTGGAGGTCTAGTGGGGTTGGAAATCTCAGCTGATGAGGAGCAAGGAGAGGTCCTCTTTGTTCTTTGGTGTGGGTCTTTTAGATACGCTTGCCAATGAACTGCATGGCAGGTCAACATATGTCTGGTCAAGCATGTGGTACCCAAGCGGGAGATGTTTTGGCCACGTGAGATACGCTTGAGACATATGTTGCAAATAGCAGCGGTGCGATCTGATGCACTCGTCTCAAAAAAGGCCCACACCAAAGAACTTTTTGAATAACGCGCAGAGACTGCAGCGCCCTGCACATGTGGAGCTTTGGGGTGTGATGCAGTCAATGTGCTGCCCTTAGGCTGGCCCCTGGAGGGCATCCTGCCTCGTTGGTGATGTGCCGCCTCCTCCTCCTCCTCCTCCTCTCTCCTATCAGGCACCCACGTTGAGTCAGTGACCTCATCATCCCCTCCCTCCTCATCACTGGAGCAAACCTGGCAGTATGCTGCAGCAGGGGGAGCATGACTGCCAGATTGCTGTCCTTCTTGGGCACCCCCTCTGTCCGTGCTCATGTTACTGCCTTCATCGAGCTCAGTATCATCATTAGAGCCTTCCAAACGCTGGGCATCCTCCTGGAGCATGTACCCAACACTGTGGTCAAACAGTTCGAGGGACTCCTCAGGAGGACATGGTGGAGCTAGGGAAGGAGTCACTGATGACATTGAGCCGAGGGAAGAGGCCTCTGCTTTGCCAGACAAAGCACCCTGGGCATGGGTGAGAGAGGATGAGGAGGATGAGGACGGCTTGGTCATCCACTCGACCAAGTCTTCCGCATGTTGCGGCTCAACACGGCCAGCTGCCGAAAAAAAGGGCAAGCGTGTCCCATGGCCACGTGCTGATGAGGATGCACCGTCTCCACGACCAGCACTAGACACAGAGCCTGCTTGCCCTCTCTTATTGGCTTGTGACTGTCTGCCTCTCCTTCTTGGCCTTCCAGACATACTAATGGCCTGTAGCTGCACTAAGCTGGGATAGATATATATATATATATGTACTGATACTGCAGCTAGCAAAATCAACTGCCTGCCTGTAGTATGAGAACACCACCAACCTTCTACAGGTAGCTTTAGCTGAACACTGTGAGGTGGACGCACCCCACTAACTGTAAATAGTCTAGCTGCCTGAACGTGGTACTAATAGAATAAAAAGAACACCAGTAATTTTCTTCAGGTAGCTTTATATACTGTAACAAGACAAGCCTGCCTGTCAGTAGGAAGATAACAGGAACGGATCTAGCTGAACACTGTGAGCAGGACGCACTGCACTAAATGTAAATAGTCTAGAAGATAACAGGAACGGATCTAGCTAAACTGAATACAGTGTATATATATATATATGCAACACCTGGGATGCATATATATACACAATACACTTTAAGTGCAGCTAACTGACTGACTGTCCTGCCTAATCTAGCTAACTCAAATGAAATGACACTGTCTCTCTCTCTCTCTAAGCACACCGGAACACACTGCACAGGGCCGCCGTGCAGGTGGCCTTATATAGTGTGGGGCGTGTACTAAATCCCCTGAGCCATAATTGGCCAAAGCCTCCTTGGCTTTGGCCAATTACGGCTCTCTGTTCAGGCGGCGCTGTGATTGGCCAAGCATGCGGGTCATAGTGCATGCTTGGCCAATCATCAGCAAGCAATGCACTGCGATGCCGCAGTGAATTATGGACCGTGACGTGCCACACGAATTTGGCGCGAATGGCCCATATCGTTCGCAATTCGGCGAACGACCGAACAGCCGATGTTCGAGTCGAACATGGGTTTGACTCGAACACGAAGCTCATCCCTACTCAGCACACCACTGAGCTTCATCCAGCCACTCCCACCACCTCCACAGCCCAGCGCTTCAGAGCAGACAGCCAGTGACGACCTTATGGTCACAGGCGCCTGGATACAGAAATATTTCCTCCCCTTTACAAATGTTTCTATGGCAACGACTCAAATACAGAGATGCTCCACTAAGGAGTTTTCATTACCCTGGGGTCCTCCCACGATCTCTTAACAATAAACAAAATACAGGAAGAGAAGCAGAGCACTCTAATGGGACCTGGAGGGGCGTCTCTCTAATGGACACAGAAAGGGCCTCTATTAGAGAGTCTGTTTGAAAGAGCCCCCAGATATACTGCAGGAGATGGTCATAGACCGCCAAGATGATACAGGAGATGGTCAGAGACTGCAGACATAATACAGGAGATGGTCAGAGACTGCGAAAATGATACAAGAGATCAATGCAGCCTAACCAGTGCCCATCAAATGCAGCCTTATCAGTGCCCAAATACAGCTTATCAGTGCCCATCAAATACAGCCTTATCAATGCCCATCAAATACAGCCTTATCAGTGCCCACCAATTGCAGCCTACCAGTGCCCATCATATGCAGCCTATCAGTGCCCATCAAACACAGCCTACCAGTGCCCACCAAATGCAGCCTACCAGTGCCCACCAAATGCAGCCTACCAGTGCCTGTGGATCACGCAGAGCGGCGATCTCCTGCTGTCATGGAGCTTGGATTGGAAACGTCCGTGCGGCCACTGTAACAAAGTCCCACCTCCTAGACCGGCTTGTGGCTCCTATGGTACACATCACACTGATTCAATTTCACGGCATTGGATCAATTTTCCGTTTATTACAGGAGCCAGTCTAGGTGTCAGAAACCATGAAATCAGACCGAGACAGAAGTACAGTTAAATCACACTTGTTTAATAATAAAAGCAAAAAGAACAAACGTAGTCAAAACATAGCCAAAGTTCAGTAACCGGAGCTGCCGGCTCAGAGAAGGAAGGGCTGAGCCCATCCCTGACAGTACCCCCTCCTCAACGACCCCTCCCCTGCAGAGGACCACCAGGCTTGAGGGGAAAACGTCTATGGAAATCATGGAGGAGGGCAAGGGCATGTACGCCCGAGGATGAGACCCAAGAGCATTCCTCCGGACCGTACCCTCTCCAATGCACCAGGTACTGTATGCGCCCACGGAACCTACGGGAGTCAACAATGGACTGTACTTCATGGTTCTCAACCTGTACAGGGTGAGGACGTGGCACCGAGGTGGTAAAGCGGTTGCAGACCAAAGGTTTTAATAAGGAGACATGAAATACATTCCAAATACGCATATTAGAAGGAAGGTCTAATGCGTATGCCACTGAGTTAATCCGGCAAAGAATACGGAAAAGCCCAATAAACTGAGGTGCGAACTTCAGTGAGGGAATACGAAGTCGGAGGTTGCGAGATGACAGCCAGACCCTGTCCCCAACCTGGTAGGAAGGCGCAAGGCAGACGTCTGCGGTCAGCATGGAGTCTGTACCTATTATTAGCATGACGTAAAGCCTCCTGGACTTGTGCCCAAGTGGAACGAAGACCACGGAGATGCTCCTCTAACGCAGGAATACTCTGCGGAACAAACGAGTCAGGCAACATGGAAGATTGGAAACCATAATTCGCCATAAACGGGGACAATCGGGAAGCAGAATGCAAGGCGCTGTTGTGAGCAAATTCTGCCCACGGTAAAAGGTCTGACCAGTTGTTATGATGACCAGAAATATAGCAATGTAGGAATTGCTCGAAGGACTGATTGGCTCGTTTTGCGGCCCCATTAGACTGTGGGTGATACGCAGAGGAGAAAGCAAGCTGAATTCCCAACTTTGCACAAAAGGCTCGCCAGAACCGGGACAAAAACTGACTATCCCTGTCCGAGACAATCACCTTCTTGGGTAGTCCATGTAAGCGAAAGATCTCCCGAGCAAAAATGGAAGCCAGTACCTTAGAAGTGGGCAACTTCTTAAGTGGAATACAAGGACACATCTTTGAGAACCAGTCAACCACCATAAGGATAACAGTGTTGCCTTGGGAGTTGGGTAACTCCACAATGAAATCCATAGACAGGTGGGTCCAGGGCCTCTCTAAAATTGGGTATGGGTTGTAGGAGGTCCACTGAAAGGTGTCGTGGAGTCTTACTCTGAGCACACACAGAACAGGCAGCTACGAAGTTACATCAGCACGTAGCCTAGACCACCAGAATTGTTGGAAAATGGCCCAAACTAGTTGATTCTTCCCAGGGTGGCCAGCTGCCTTGGGGAGAATGGTAAGTCTGGAGCATGGCAGTCTCTGAGTATAAAGTGGACTGGTCATGGCATTATACGTGTATATAGAAGTATAAAGAGGACCTGTTATGGCTCTATACATGTATGTAGGAGTATAAAGAGGACCCGTCATGGCTCTATACATGTATATAGGGGTAGTAAGAGAACCTGTCTAGACTCTATACATGCAAAGGAGTATAAAGAGGACCTGTCATGAATCTATACATGTATGTAGGAGTATAAAGAGGACCGGTCATGGCACTATAAATGTATGTAGGAGTATAAAGAGGACCTGTCATGGCTCTATACATTATATATGGTGGAATATCGGAGCTAAAACCTCTAACATATGTGCATATACTTATATTTAACCCCTTCCCTGCCAGTGACATTTACACAGTAATCAATGCATTTTTATAGCACAGTTTGCTATATAAATGTCACTGGTCCCAAAAATGTGTCAAAAGTGTCCGATGTGTCCACCGCAATGTCGCAGTCTCGCTAAAAATCGCAGATCACCGCCATTATTAGCAAAAAAAAAAAATAATGATAAAAATGCCTTAAATCTATCCCCTATTTTGTAGACACTATAACTTTTGTGCAAACGAATCAATATACACTTATTGTGTTTTTTTTTTTACCAAACATATGTAGAAGAATACGTATCGGCCTAAACTGATGAAGACATTTTTATTTTTATTTTTTTGGATGTTTATTATAGCAAAAAGTAAAAAAATATATATATATATTTTTTTTTTTTTTTTTTAAATTGACGCTATTTTTGTTCATAGCATAAAAAATAAAAATCGCAGAGGTGATCAAATACCACAAAAAGAAAATTCTATTTGTGGGAAAAAAAGGACGTAAATTTTGTTTGGGTGCAATGTCACACGACCGCACAATTGTCAGTTAAATCAACGCAGTGCCGTATCGCAAAAAAAAAAAGTGATTGAAGTGCAATATTTCTATTATTACATTGTTATAAATACGGTAATAATAAAATTGTTCAACTCACCATAATGTAGAATCAGTGGGAGCCCTGAGCGTGTCACCTGCCAACATCACCTGCCTTCAGATGCGGATTGTCACTTGCCACATGTTGCGGATTGTCACTTGCCACGACGTCACCTGCCACACATTGCGGATTGTCACTTGCCACGATGTCACACATTGTGGATTGTCACTTGCAACGGTGCCACCTGCCACATATTGCGGATTGTCACTTACCACAACATCACCTGCCACACATTGCGGATTGTCACTTGCCACAACGTCACCTGCCACACATTGTGGATTGTCACTTGCCACGACATCACCTGCCACACATTGCGGAATGTCACTTGCCACAACGTCACACATTGCGGATTGTCACTTGCCACAAGTTGCAGATTGTCACTTGCCACAACGTCACACATTGCAGATTGTCACTTGCCACAACGTCACCTGCCACACGTAGGGGATAGCGGATTGTCACTTGCCACGCCACATGCCACGCATTGCGGATTGTCACTTGCCATGACGTCACCTGCCTAATGTAGCGGATTGCCACGACGTCACCTGCCACTTGCTGTGTCCCAGAGTAAAGGCAGGCAGCAGAGAGATGATGTCATCTATCTGCTCCCCCGCCCGCTGATTGGCCAGAAAGCCTGCTCATAAGCTGACTATCCCGCCCGCTGACTGACTGCTCCTGTCTCCCATCGGATAGTATCCGCACTGTACTGCGCAGGCGCAACGCTTTCCCAGTACGAAAGACAAAGGAGACACCGAAATTCTCAGAACGTGAACAGCGGGAGCGTGTGGCACAATATACTTTCAATTGCGCAGGCGCCGTGTAGAGCTGATAAACAGCTGTTCATGTTCTGAGACTTTCGGTGTCTTTTGTCTTCTGTACTGCGCAAGCGCTGCGCCTGCGCAGTTCAGTGTGAATACTATCCGATGGGGGATCTTTCTCGGCGGAACCGGACTCCTCACAGTGGGATCCGCAGTGGAGCAGGCGCAACGGGCTGGCTGGCGGGCGGCAATGTGCCGCCCCCCTGAAAGTGCCGCCTGGAGCCATTGCTCCATCGGGTCCCATGGTAGGGCCGGTCCTGACTCTCTGGGACATAGCAGCAGTCACAAGGTTTCTCAGGAGGAGCATGGACCTGAGCAGCAAGAATTTTGTCACCCAAAGGAGAAGGAAGACTGGTGCCAACCGTAGCCAGAATACAATCAGGAGGAATCACGGGAACTAGAACCGACTCCAACTTGGAAGTGGATGAAAATTGTCGTGACAAGGTGTCAGCCCTTACATTCTTAGTACGGCGTAAGAATGAGACAATGTAATTGAAACTTGACAAGAAAAGAGCCCATCGCGCCCTTCTGGGAGAGAAGAGTTTAGCCTCAGACAAGAATGTGAGATTCTTATGGTCAGTAAGAATGAGAATCGGCACAGTGCTACCTTTGAGGAGATGTCTCCATTCTTTCAGGGCCAAAATGATCACCAACAGCTCTCTGTCACCAATCTTGTAATTGCACTCCGCAGGTGACAATTTCTTGAAAAAGTAGCAACAAGGATGCATAGCGCTCTCAGAGGTAGGACGTTGATACAGAAGGGCACCTACACCAGTCTCAGAAGCATCAACCTCAAGGATAAAAGGTAACGTAGGATCAGAATGTGCCAACACAGGAGCAGAAACAAAGGCAGCCTTGAGACTCTCAAAGGCCTTAATTCACTACGGAGACCAACTCTGAGTTACCGTCCCTTCTGGTCATATCAGTCAGGGGCTTGACCAGAGACGAGAAGTTACGAATAAACTTCTGATAATAGTTGGCAAAGCCCAGGAAACGCTGCAGAGAACGTAAACCTGGGGGTCGAGGCCACTGTAGGACTGCCGAAAGTTTCTCTGGGTCCATCGAAAAAGCAGTAGTGAAAATGACATAGCCCAGGAATTTAACCTGTTCAAGATGGAACTCGCACTTCTCCAGTTTACAATAGAGATTGTTCTCTCTTAGTTTCTGAAGCACACGACAGACACCTGTGTGGTGGCTCTCCAGGGACTTTGAAAATATGAGGATATCATTGAGATAAACCACCACACATAGCTGCAACTAATCTCGGAGGACATCGTTAATAAATTCCTTGAAAACTGCTGGGGCGTTACAAAGGCCAAAAGGCATTATGGAGGTACTCATAATGGCCTGTTCTGGTATTAAATGCAGTTTTCCACTTGTTGTCCTCCTTAATCCTCACAAGATTGTATGCCCTTCTCAAATCAAGCTTTGTGAAAACTGTTGCCCCCTTGAAGCGGTCAAATAACTCTGTAGTCAACGGAATCAGATAGGCATTCTTAATCGTGAAACAATGGAGACCCCTATAATCAATACATGGTCTAATTTCACCACTCTTCTTCACAAAGAAGAAACCAGCACCAGCAGGAGACGAGGATTTGCGGATGAAACCTCGAGAAAGTGCGTCTGCAACATACTCCTCTATGGCCTTATCCTCCAAGACCTCCAAGACCGATGGGGTATGACACTAGGTTGAAGGTCAATTGCGCAATCATACAGCCAATCAAAAGAGGGGTTGTGCCTCTGTAACCAAGGATAACCAATAACCAGCAGAAACTTAGGAGAGGAAATCACTTGGAATGGGATTATCTCATGGTGAAGAGCCCCTACGGCTATGGACAATGGAACTGTCTCATGAGTCACAAGGGCAGGCTGTAGAGGTCTGCCGTCAAGAACCTCAGTGGCAAGTGAACTGTCACGCAGCTGCAGTGGAATCGAGTGCTTTGATACAAAGGCAGCATCAATGAACAGGCCTGCAGCCCCAGAGTCGATTAGAGTCTGTATTTCGATGGGTGACTCAGCCCAAGAAAGGGTGACCGAATCCAGGGGCTTATTCTTCTGGATAACTGGGGACGAAACAACGCCACCTAAGGTCTGTCCATGACAGGGCCTCAAGGTTCAGGCGTTCCCTGGATGGGTAGTACAAGACTTCAAAATAATGACCTGCCTGGCCACAATAAAGGCACAATCTCTCCCTCCTCCTAAAGGTTCTCTCATCCGCAGAGAGACGCGTGAAGCCCAAGTGCATAGGTTCATCTTCACTGACTGACTCGGTACCAGGAGGCATGGGAGTTGAGCGAGGCACGGGTGGGACTGCAAAGCTCGGAGGCAAACGTACTAGAGGCTTCCGCAATCGCTCCTTAAAATAGTAGTAATTGAAAAGGAACTTTCACTAAAAAGCAGTGTGTAATGAGGGGGTGGGGTTATGCATTCCTCGCTTCCCCTCACTTGCCACAGGCAGCTGATGCCAACTAAAACTTCCAATGGCTGGGTCCCCCCCCCCCCCCCCCATAAGCAAACTCCCAGATCACATGTTTTATGTATTTATTAATTATAGATGGATAAATAAAAAAAATAAAAAAAAAAAACCTTCATATAACTATTTTATATTTATGAATTTCTCCAGCAGGTGCACCTCTAGAATCTGTTGACTGCATATTTTCTGCAGTTAATATTTCTGTCTTGTATTATTTCTTCCCTTCCTGTTGAGTTCTATTCATAAACACATACAAAGCTTAAAATTGACCTTGCACTTCAGGCAAAGTCTGCTTGTTCAGTGAGGCCCTATCCTCAATTTTTACACTTTCATCCAGTGTTTTAGGAAGGGGGCACCTTGAATACGTGGACCTTGCAATAAGGTACAAGATCTGCTTCAACTGGCTCCTGCTCATAATCTAAATTATTATTAACATACTGTACCCTCCTGTAAAATATCAGCTAATAGACTGGTAAATATCTAAATAAAAATGAAATAAGCCTAGTACACATAAATGATGAAAAATACTGCTTTCAAAGAGATCGTACAGATCATTAGTATGTAGCTTTCGAGATCCGAATACGATAGGGACAAACACAAAATGTTTTCTCGTACGATACCAGATCGTATGATTTTAGATTAATCAATACATTATTCCTCTGAAAAAAAATCTGAAAAGCAAGACCACACATGCTCAGAAATGAAAGAATGCATTACAAGACAACACATTATGTCACGTCCAAAGTTATATTCGGTCTTACAAATTACATTTAAACTTACAATAAATAGTTGATTATCTGTGTCTATCTTTTTATTTTAACTAAGCATTATTGCTTACCATTTGTTCTTTGGCAGGGAGTGAGGAAAGATTCTGCTTCCTTATGTCATACAATTCTATTCAACACTAAATTTTCATTCACCCATAACTAGGGTTGTCCCGATACCGATACTAGTATCGGTATCGGCACCGATACCGAGCATTTGCCCAAGTACTAGTACTCGGGCAAATGCTCCCGATGCTTCCGCCGATACTATGACAGTCAGCGGTGATCGGCGTGTGGGGGAGTTACAAGCTTCCCCCCCGCGGCTTTCAGTGACAGCGGTGATCGGTGCTTGTAACTTCCCCACGCGATCACCGCTGACTGTCACTGCATCCTTCTCCATGCCCACTCCGTTCCTCTGTCCCCCTCTCCTTCTCTGTCCCCCTCTGTTCTGTTCCTCTGTCCCCCTCTGCTTCTCTGTCCCCCTCCGTTCCTCTGTCCCCCTCTCCTTCTCTGTCCCCCTCCGTTCCGTTCCTCTGTCCCCCTCTGTTCCGTTCCACTGTCCCCCTCCGTTCCGTTCCTCCGTTCCTCTGTCCCCCTCCGTTCCGTTCCTCTGTCCCCCTCCGTTCCGTTCCTCCGTTCCTCTATCCCCCTCTCCTTCTCTGTCCCCCTCCGTTCCTCCGTTCTGCTGTGTCTCTCTGCTGTCCCCTCTGTTCCTCCATCCCCCTCCTCCTTCCTTTGTGTATGGATAGAGTCAGCTGACTCTGTCCATTCACATAACTGAAACATTGTAATCTCCTGTGATTACGATGTGTCAGTTTATGAATGGAGAGGAGCCGCTGTCTTCTCTCCATTCATTCTCAGTGCAGCTGAGGCTGCAGAGAAAGGGACTGAGGAATCTCTATCCTCTGTCTCTTTCTCTGTCTCAAGGGGGAGATATCAGAGGTCTGTTAAGACCCCTGATATCTCACCAAAGCCCCCCAACAGGGCTGATAAAAAAAAAAAAAAAACATTGCAAAAATGAATAAAAAAAATATTATTGTAAAAAATAAAAATTGTAAATAAAAAAAAAAACACACACAGACACCGTTCACCCCCCCCCCCCCCCCGGAAAAAAAAAAAAAGCATTGTTAAAAAAAAAAACTGTCACGTGACATTAAAAAAAAAAGTATCGGTAATCGGTATCGGCGAGTACTTGAAAAAAAGTATCGGTACTTGTACTCGGTCCTAAAAAAGTGGTATCGGGACAACCCTACCCATAACTAAACACCTGCACTCCCCTACTGAGACTTCATTAGCAATCTTGAGATTCTGAAGCTGACAATTGGAAATAGAAATTCATAGTGTGTGGTTATTTTTTTAATCATATGGTTTTGATCCTGGACAAAGACTCATAAAAGCAAAGCTGGCCATACACTGATCAAAATTTGCACAGTTCAGCGGTGATCAGCTGAATTCTCATCAATGTGTGGCCATCTTTGCTTTGATCAACTTTTGTTGAAAGGACATGGTAGAAAACTTTTGGTGATCAGTGGCTGCAGCCTGGCTGGGGGATTCCTCCATCTACCCCACTTGTGTTGTGTGGTTGGTGGGATCTTTTAGTTTACAGAAGAAGTCATCCTTTAGGCCAGTGATGGCGAACCTTGGCACCCCAGATGTTTTTGAACTACATTTCCCATAATGCTCTTGCACTCTGCAGTGTAGTTGAGCATCATGGGAAATGTAGTTCCAAAACATCTGGGGTGCCAAGGTTCGCCATCACTGCTTTAGGCTATGCAGAGGTATGTTATTCATACAGAACACAATTGCAGATATATTAGCAATCTACAATTAAACATTTATGTGAACCTAACCTATTTAAATATTGTTACTTTGCAGCTTAACTCTTTGCAAGGACTGGAAAAGAATGAATTTCCAAAAAGCTTCACACTGCTTTGTCATTAGAATCTGAAACTGCTTGTAAAGGTTGTTATCCAATGGTTTCCTGAAAATATATAGGATGAAAGGCATCTAGCTTTATGGCTACATAGTTTGTTTTCTTATTAAATAGACTATGAACATACCCATGCATTTATACAAAAAACAGCTTTGAAGATGAGCTACACCCAGCTGAATGAGTACATCAAGCTATGCAAGTATTTTAAAAGTCATCATTCTCACCCTGCAGAAAATCAAGGGCGGGGAGGGGGAGTATTTGATTCCTTCAAATTCAACCCATATATAATGCCTCTTATCTTATTTTGAAATATTTATCCTTTTAAGGAATGCCAGATATGTGCTTTTTATAAGATGTTCTTTACAGAACATCTTATATATTTAGGTAATTTAATATTTGTGTTGAACGTATTTAAAACTTTACTTGGGTCCGGAAGCTAACCTGTGGGTTGTCTATCCAGGGTAGTAAATTAACTGGTTTGCTTTAATGTCCCCTTTCTAGCAGCATATTTACTTTTCATTTGCTCCACCACCATTCCATTCAGGTGTGACAAAAACCCAAGGTAATTCCTGTGTGTCATTTTTTGGAGATTGCCCCTGTCACATGGGGGTGTAGAGAATCCTCAGGCGTTGACTGGAGCAACTTAGAAGCTTACAAGAGACTGCCATTCTATTTCTTTCTTTAGCTGTGGCCAATGACTCCCTCCTTCTTGATTCCTCACGGCTACTGTTGCTAGAAGGTTTACAGGTTATGAAGCTTTTACTTGCGTTAACCTTTGACATTTAGGTGCCATTCAGACCTGTGAATCATGGTAAACAGGGCCAATTTAGACAAAACTAGGTTTTTGGCAAAATGCAAGTGGGGACTTGGTATGCTGAAATAATATACAGCCATGGCCAAAAGTTTAAGGATTATAAAAATTTATAATTGTATCAAAGTCTGCTGCTTCAGTGTTTTTAGATCGTTTTGTCAGAGGTTACTATGTTATACTGAAGTATAATTACAAGCATTTCATAAGTGTAAAAGGCTTTTATTGACAATTACATTAGGTTTATGCGAAGAGACAATATTTGCAGTGTTGACTCTTCTTTTTCAAGCCCCCAGCAATTCGCCCTGGCATGCTGTCAATCAACTTCTGGGCCACATCCTGACTGATGGCAGCCCATTCTTGCATAATCAATGCTTGGAGTTTGTCAGAATTTGTGGGGTTTTTTTTTTCTTCACCCGCCTCTTGAGGATTGACCACAAGTTCTCAATGGGATTAAGGTCTGGGGAGTTTCCTGGCCATGGACCCAAAAAGTTGATGTTTTGTTCCCCAAGCCACTTAGTTCTCAATTTTGCCTTATGGCAAGGTGCGTCATCATGCTGGAAAAGGCATTGTTCTTTACCAAACTGTTCTTGGATGGTTGAGAGAAGTTGCTTGAAGGATGTTTTTGCACCATTATTTATTCATGCTATGTTCTTAGGCTGAGAAGCAACCCCATGAATGGTCTCAGGATGCTTTACTGTTGCCATGACACAGGACTGATGGTAGCACTCATCTTTTCTTCTCCTGGCAAGGTTTTTTTCAGATGCCCCCAACAATCGGAAAGGGGATTCATCAGAATGAGAAAATTACTTTACCCCAGTCCTCAGCAGTCTGATACCTGTAACTTTTGCAGAATATTAGTGTTTCCCTGATGTTTTTCTTGGAGAGAATTGGCTTCTTTGCTGCCCTCCTTGACACCAGGCCATCCTCCAAAAATCTTCGCCTCACTGTGCATGCAGATGCACTCACACCTGCCTACTGCCATTCCTGAGCAAGCTCTGCACTGGTGGTGCCCCGATCCCACAGCTGAATCAACTGTAGGAGACGGTCCTGGCGCTTGCTGGACTTTCTTGGGCGCCCTGAAGCCTTCTTCACAAATGCAGTGGAAATGTTTTTTATGGGATTAGGTTAATTTTCATGGCAAGGAGGGACTTTGCAATTAATTGCAATTCATCTGATCACTCTTCATAACATTCTGGAGTATATGCAAATTACCATCATAAAAACTAAGGCAGCAGACTTTGTAAAAAATTAATACTTGTGTCATTCTCAAAACTTTCAGCCACGGCTGTACTGATAACACAATGCCTTTTTATAAGTTAAAAAAAACAGCTACAAATGCAGGTTGTAAGATTATTTCTGGAACATTTATTTAGTTAGAATAGTAAATAAGTTGAACTAAAAATAAAAATAAAAAAATAAAAAAGTGTGTCAGTTAATACTTTGATTTGCTGCTCTCTAAGCCAACATATGCTAAATGTAAGTGCTCCAGTTAAGCTGCATAGTCTTTTCTGAAATTACAGATATATCAGTCAGTCATCAATTTTAAATGATCTACTGTACCAAGGGGAACAGTCTTTATAAAAAGAGGATTACATTTCAAACTTAAACAAAGTATATGAAACACAGGAGGTGATAAAGCACTCTAAAGGTGTGCATGAGGGAAAATATGTTTTGTTTCATTTTCATTCATTAAGTAAATCATTTTGTTTCATCATAATTGTTTATAATGTTAGAATGATTCATTTTCACATATCTGCTCACTTTGTCCTTTGAATGGAATTATCCGAGAGGGAGATAGATGCTTTAACCAATCCCCCGTTTACCCTTCCTATTCTCCTCCCTCCCCCTCCCACCCTAAGCATCCCCCCATCTTTTCCCTCCTCTTAGTTCTCATCTTCTTTACTCTTACTTTTAGTGCGCTATACACTACTATCTACATACTGTAGAGAGTCTTTTTCTTATTAAATATTGTATAAAATACCTTGGAATTTGACATCCACTGATAATTTTGATGACATTCTACGTTGTCTGTTTTGACCCATGTTCTCCTTATGCCTGCGTATTTCGCACTGATGGTTGTATTATGTACATTTAGCTGTGTTGCTTAACTACTACTCTGGAAAATATTTGCAGTGCTGGAGTGAATATTTCCTGCTCTGTATTGTACTGTCGAATTTCTTGACCAATAAAGAATAAAAAATAAATGAATGATTAATTTTCTGAATGATTTGTTATTTTTATAGAGTATATATTGGTTGTTCTTTATCAATTCGTATTTTCGAAAGTTCTGTTATATTTCTGATATTTTGGAAGATTGACTATATTAGTTTTAACATGTTTAGATGTTATCTACTGGAGTCGCATACATCCAAAAGCAACAAATGGAATGAAATTAATTTTGGCTCCATTCGTTATGATATGATGATTCAGAGATTCTGATAAATCCACCCCCATCCAACCTAAACACAATAAGTAGAATGGCAACAAACTTTTACCCTTACAAATCTCCATATGCAAAGTTTAAAAATTTCTACAGGTTACCAGTTTTAAAGTTACAGAAGAGGTCTAGGGCTAGAATTATTGCTCTTGCTCTAACGAACGCGGCGATACCTCACATGTGTGTTTTGAACACCGTTTTCATTTGTGGGCGCTACTCACGTATGTGTTGGCTTCTGCGCATGAGCTCGTCGGTACGGGGAGCTTTAAAAAAAGATAGTTTTTTTATTTATTTTACTTTAAACTTTTTATTTTGACACAGTCCTTTAAAAAAAAAAAAAAATTGGGTCAATTTTATTCCTATTACAAGGAATGTAAACAACCATTGTAATAAAAAAAAAAAAGCATGACAGGACCTCCTAAATATGAGATCTGGGGTCAAAAAGATCTCAGATCTCATATTTACACTAAAATGCAAAAAAAATAAAATAAAGAAAAAAACAAAATAAAAAAAAACACACACATTTGAAAAAATAAATAAAAAAAATTCTCCTTTAAGAGCATTGGGCGGAAGTGACGTTTGACATCGCTTCTGCCCTCCAATGCTATGGAGCCGAGCGAGGGCCATCTTTCCCTCACATGGCATCCAGGCAGTGGGGTGACAGGACGCGATCGTCTCCGCCACTACCATCGGGTCAAGTAAGCAATGGAGACGACCGAAGCGCGGCGGGAGGGGGCTGGGCACCTCTCCCTCCATTAAAAAGTGATCTTGCGGTGAATGCGCCATGGAGACCACTTTTATCTCAAAGAGAAATGCATGGCGTTTCCCAGAAAATACCAGGGTAATGGCGGGCTAGCTGCTGCCATAACAACGGTATTTAGCGCCAAAGTACCGACGCACAGGTACGTTGTTTTGCGTGAAGTGGTTATGGGCGCCAGACACTTCTTGGATGCAAAACAAAGTTTATTTCTCTTAACAAACCTTTTTTTGGGGGAAGAGGGTTAGGGCCAGGACACCCTTAGGTAGTTGCAAGATTTATCGGCAGACTCCGAGACTTCAATAGGAGGTCAGCCATGCAAGGAAAGGCATCCAGCAAAATGCCACATCTGCATGTGTAGGAATGCTGTCTCCTATGGCAACAGTCTTTCACAGTTCCAAACACAAGGCTTAACAGTTCTTTCACTTTCACTACAATCACTCCTTGTAGTTCAGTACACTGAGCTCCCAGTCTCTCACTAGACCCACTAATTCACTGCCACTGAATCTCTTGAGCTCCTCCAATTTTCACGGTGGTATCTTCCTCAAGCGTCACCCCTGCTTCTCTGCTGGGTCCCTAGCTTGGCACTCTAGATACCTCTCAAGCTTCACCCTCGCTGGCCTGTTCAGTCCCTGGCTTGACACACGAGGCTGCTCTGCAAGCATCACCTCCGCTGGCTGGGTTCCTAGCTTAATTTCCCCTGAAGTTTCCCAATTCTTCATTGTCCCCGGTTGGTGAGAATACTGCTCCGGTACTTGCTTCAGTTACTCACTGTGGTCCCTGGTAATAAGGGGGAATAGTCCCTTACTGGCACCAGCTTCCCCTCTACCTCCGACCACAACGGGTTCCCTGGCCGAAAGAACCGTCACTTTTGGTTGGACTGCAAGCCGCAGTCCCAACCCTGTGCTGTTTTCTTGCTTTTGGATAGGCCCTCAGACAGCCTAGCAGCCAGATGTGCCCGGGATAGACCCAATCTCCGGCCTAGCAGCCCGGGCAACACAAGTCCACCCAGACAGCCGTCCAGGTGGCACAGAACACAGATCACCTGACTCCACCCAAATATATAGGCTCTCCCAGCAGGCCAAGGGATTCAAGAAATCCCCTGCCCATTGGCTGAGATACCCCATATACCCATAACCTGACATTGCGTTGCCCTTATTGTATCTAGTACCACCAAGTACCCGTCCACCTAGTGGTAGAAGAGAAAAGTGAAACAAGGCCAAACTTAGGGAGAAATCAATAGATCTCTAGCAAACAACTAGGATAACTACTCCTGGCAAGTAAATTTGTGAGGAGCAACCCTGCCTAACTCCAGGGTGCTACACATACATTATAAATAATTGATGAGTGAGTGAATGGTGGTCATATTTTTAACATCAGAAAAAGGAGTGAGGGAAGATAGACCCATGACAGGGTGCGCAAAAGGATGGTGTCATTTGGTAACTTTCAGCGTATCAAATTGTGTACCTAACAGATCCTCATTTAGCCCTTTCGGGGCAAGGCTACCAAGGGTATAAAAATCCAGAAACGTTCACATTTGCAGAGCATTTGGTATCTCCTCCCTCTGTCAAGTTCATCGGAGATGGCTTTGATACCAAATACTCTCATGCCCGTTGGGTCTGCTCCATGTTTACCCTTAAAGTGACGTGGGACAGAATACTTGTCCCTTTCATTCAGAATACTACACTTATGCTCGCCTATCCGATCCCTGAGTAGACGGGTGGTACGACCAACATAAAGCTGGCCACATGGACACAGGATCCAATATATGACAAAAGGGTGCTACATTTGAACTGTTTGATCAAATTAGAACGACTATCAGTTCCCAGAACCTCTTGTTTGAGACGCCACATGAAACATGTACCACAGTTCCTGACTCCACATCTAAAATGACCCTTTTGATCAAAAAGAAGAACATACATTTGATTTACTTTTGAATGATGTTTTGGGACAGGATCCTTTTTGGGGATATCCCAATTCTTCTTTTGAATCCACTGCACGTGCCAGCGGATTCTAAAGAAGAAAAAATAAATAAAAAGCCATCTATATTGTTTTTGCCATGAATAGTTGGACAGGATCTCCAACATATGACCAACATATGACCAGAGTCCTTAACATAAGGAAGGTTCTGGACAATATCCTGTAAAAAAATGGTCAATGTAGCAGCCTAGATTACTTGTGAGGCTCTCCATACCCATAATAGGTCATCCGGGGGGATTCTTTTCATCCTTATGGATTTTGGGAATATGGTAGAAGTACGGTGTGACTGGATATTTTTTGTATAATAAATGAAATTCATCCTTGGTTAGTACTCCATATCCCAAAGTCAAATCCAATAGCACTTTGAGTTCCTTCTGATCTTGTGTGCCTGCGTCGCCAGGGAGTGTTTCATACGTATTCTGCTCACCCAAAAGCCTGAAGGCTTTTGCATGATGTGTATCCCTATCCTGAATAACCAATCCTTCTCCTCCACCCGCCTGTCGGATGATAATCTCATTGTTGTCTTTTACACTTTCTATAGGGCCATAGTACACAGATCTTTAAACTCCCCAAATACAACCTCATAGAAGGTAGGGATGCGATTACCTTTGACACAATGAGGATGGAAAGTGGACACGGGTTTAAAAAGGTAGAATGCCCTTCAGGGGAGAACCTGGAGGAAGAACATTAGTAGAGTCATTAAAATTATCATTGTTCTCATTGATGTGACGGCCCCCTGGGTAAAGATCTCCCGGAATGTATAATATTAGAGGGGGTGTAGGAGCCTTTACTTGAATGTTGGTTTTATCTTTAAGGGCATAATACCTCTTAACTGTAAGATTCCGAGTGAACCTATTTAGGACCAGGGCCGTCTTTACCGCGGGGCAAAAGGGGCATCTGCCCAGGGCCCTGTCATTGTTGGGGGCCCTGCGCTGCCCGTCCCTTAAACCCTGCACACTGCCCGCCGGAGTTCGGCCACCTCCGGTGCTGGTCGCATAGTGGCTGCTCGCTACTGTCACTTGGAAATACACAAGCACGGCTTGTGTTTTTCCAAGTGACAGCGCTTCTCTTCCGGCGGCTGTTCTCATCCCTCGGGTACACACACGATCTATGAGAGCAGAGGAGGAAGGGGGCGGAGACTCTGCACAGAGGAAGCTGCTTCTGGGACTGGCAGGCCGCAGGCTCCACGGACATCGGAGGACAACATGCTGTGAGTACACAGAGTTTTCCTCTGTACTGGAATGGGGGGGGGGGGGGGCTTTGTGGGAGGACAGCCTTATACTTAGGGAGAGTGGAGCTCTGTATTGAAATCTGGGTGGGAGGAGAGCTGTGCACTTCTGCACTCTGCACCCACCTCACTCTGCACTCTGCACCCACCTCACTCTGCACCCACCTCACTCTGCACCCACCTCACTCTGCACCCACCTCACTCTGCACCCACCTCACTCTGCACTCTGCACCCACCTCACTCTGCACCCACCTCACTCTGCACCCACCTCACTCTGCACCCACCTCACTCTGCACCTACCTCACTCTGCACCCACCTCACTCTGCACCCACCTCACTCTGCACCCACCTCACTCTGCACTCCGCACCCACCTGACTCTTCACCCACCTCACTCTGCACCCACCTCACTCTGCACCCACCTCACTCTGCACTCACCTCACTCTGCACTCTGCACCCACCTCACTCTGCACCCACCTCACTCTGCACCCACCTCACTCTGCACCCACCTCACTCTGCACCCACCTCACTCTGCACCCACCTCACTCTGCACCCTGCACCCACCTCACTCTGCACCCACCTCACTCTGCACTCTGCACCCACCTCACTCTGCACACACCTCACTCTGGACCCACCTCACTCTGGACCCACCTCACTCTGCACCCACCTCACTCTGGACCCACCTCACTCTGGACCCACCTCACTCTGCACTCTGCACCCACCTCACACTGCAGTCTGCACCCACCTCACTCTGCACTCTGCACCCACCTCACTCTGCACCGACCTCACCTCTGCACCCACCTCACCCTACACTCTGCACCCACCTCACTCTGCACCCACCTCACCCCTGCACCCACCTCACTCCTGCACCCACCTCACTCCTGCACTCTGCACCCACCTCACTCTGCACCCACCTCACTCTGCACCCACCTCACTCTGGACCCACCTCACTCTGCACTCTGCACCCACCTCACACTGCACCCACCTCACACTGCATTCTGCACCCACCTCACTCTGCACTCTACACCCACCTCACTCTGCACCCACCTCACTCTGCACCCACCTCACTCTGCACCGACCTCACCCTACACTCTGCACCCACCTCACTCTGCACCCACCTCACCCCTGCACTCTGCACCCACCTCACTCTGCACCCACCTCACTCTGCACTCTGCACCCACCTCACACTGCACTCTGCACCCACCTCACTCTGCACTCTGCACCCACCTCACTCTGCACCCTACACCCACCTCACTCTGCACCGACCTCACCCTACACTCTGCACCCACCTCACTCTGCACCCACCTCACCCCTGCACCCACCTCACTCCTGCACTCTGCACCCACCTCACTCTGCACCCACCTCACTCTGCACTCTGCACCCACCTCACTCTGCACCCACCTCACTCTGGACCCACCTCACTCTGGACCCACCTCACTCTGGACCCACCTCACTCTGGACCCACCTCACTCTGCACCCACCTCACTCTGCACCGACCTCACCTCTGCACCCACCTCACCCTACACTCTGCACCCACCTCACCCCTGCACCCACCTCACCCCTGCACCCACCTCACCCCTGCACCCACCTCACTCCTGCACTCTGCACCCACCTCACTCTGCACCCACCTCACTCTGCACCCACCTCACTCTGGACCCACCTCACTCTGGACCCACCTCACTCTGGACCCACCTCACTCTGGACCCACCTCACTCTGGACCCACCTCACTCTGCACTCTGCACCCACCTCACTCTGGACCCACCTCACTCTGGACCCACCTCACTCTGGACCCACCTCACTCTGCACCTACCTCACTCTGCACCCACCTCACTCTGCACCCACCTCACTCTGCACCCACCTCACTCTGCACTCTGCACCCACCTCACTCTGCACCCACCTCACTCTGGACCCACCTCACTCTGGACCCACCTCACTCTGGACCCACCTCACTCTGCACCCACCTCACTCTGGACCCACCTCACTCTGCACTCTGCACCCACCTCACTCTGCACCCACCTCACTCTGCACTCTGCACCCACCTCACACTGCACCCACCTCACACTGCACTCTGCACCCACCTCACTCTGCACCCACCTCACTCTGCACCGACCTCACCTCTGCACCCACCTCACCCTACACTCTGCACCCACCTCACCCCTGCACCCACGTCACTCCTGCACTCTGCACCCACCTCACTCTGCACCTACCTCACTCCGCACCCACCTCACTCTGCACCCACCTCACTCTGCACCCACCTCACTCTGCACCCACCTCACTCTGGACCCACCTCACTCTGCACTCTGCACCCACCTCACTCTGCACCCACCTCACTCTGGACCCACCTCACTCTGGACTCTGCACCCACCTCACTCTGCACCCACCTCACTCTGCACTCTGCACCCACCTCACTCTGCACTCTGCACCCACCTCACACTGCACTCTGCACCCACCTCACTCTGCACTCTACACCCACATCACTCTGCACCCACCTCACTCTGCACCAACCTCACCTCTGCACCCACCTCACCCTACACTCTGCACCCACCTCACTCTGCACCCACCTCACTCTGCACCCACCTCACTCTGCACCCACCTCACCCCTGCACTCTGCACCCACCTCACTCTGCACCCACCTCACCCTACACTCTGCATCCACCTCACCCCTGCACTCTGTACCCACCTCACTTTTCACTCTGCACCCACCTCACTCTGCACTCTGCACCCACCTCACTTTGCACCCACCTCACTCTGCACCCACCTCACTCTGCACCCACCTCACCCCTGCACTCTGCATCCACCTCACCCCTGCACTCTGCATCCACCTCACTCTGCACTCTGCACCCACCCCACTCTGCACCCACCTCACTCTGAACCCACCTCACTCTGCACCCACCTCACTCTGCACCCACCTCACTCTGCACCCACCTCACCCGACACTCTGCATCCACCTCACCCCTGCACTCTGTACCCACCTCACTCTTCACTCTGCACCCACCTCACTCTGCACTCCGCACCCACCTCACTCTGCACCCACCTCACCCCTGCACTCTGCATCCACCTCACCCCTGCACTCTGCATCCACCTCACTCCTGCACCCACCTCACTCCTGCACCCACCTCACTCCTGCACCCACCTCACTCTGCACCCACCTTACCCCTGCATTCTGCACCCACCTTACCCCTGAACTCTGCATCCACCTCACCCCTGCACTCTGCACCCACCTCACTCTGCACTCATCTCACTCTGCACCCACCTTACTCTGCACCCACCTCACCCCTGCATTCTGCACCCACCTTACCCATGCACTCTGCACCCACCTCACCCCTGCACTCTGCACCCACCTCAGTCCTGCACTTTGCACCCACCTCACCCCTGCACTCTGCACCCACCTCAGTCCTGCACTCTGCACCCACCTCAGTCCTGCACTCTGCACCCACCTCAGTCCTGCACTCTGCACCCACCTCAGTCCTGCACTCTGCACCCACCTCACTCTGCACCCACCTCACCCCTGCACTCTGCACCCACCTCACCCCTGCACCCACCTTACTCCTGCACTCTGCATCCACCTCAGCCCTGCACTCTGTAGACACCTCACTCTGCACCCACCTCACCACTGCACTCTGCACCCACCTCAGTCCTGCACTTTGCACCCACCTCACCCCTGACTCTGCACCCACCTCAGTCCTGCATTCTGCACCCACCTCAGTCCTGCATTCTGCACCCACCTCAGTCCTGCACTCTGCACCCACCTCAGTCCTGCATCCTGCACCCACCTCAGTCCTGCATCCTGCACCCACCTCAGTCCTGAACTCTGCGCCCACCTCACCCCTGCACTCTGCACCCACCTCACCCCTGCACTCTGCACCCACCTCACCCCTGAACTATGCACCCACCACACCCCTGCACTCTGCACCCATCACACCCCTACACTCTGCACCCACCTCACCCCTGCACTCACCTCACTCTGCACCCACCTCAGCCTTGCACTCTGCACCCACCTCAGCCCTGCACTCTGCACCCACCTCAGTCCTGCACTCACCTCACCCTTGCACTCTGCACCCACCACACCCCTGCACTCTGCACCCACCTCACCCCTGCAATCTGCACCCACCTCACCCCTGCACTCTGCACTCACCTCACTCTGCACCCACCTCAGTCCTGCACTCTGCACCCACCTCACCCCTGCACTCTGCACCCACCTCACCCCTGCACTCTGCACAAAGCGCACCCCCAACCCTGCACTCTGTACATAGTGCACCCCTCAATGCTAGTGCAGTTTGGCCACACCCGCAATTTGCACTGAGAGGTTATGATGTGTAGTAACCTCTAGCAACTAATCTGTAAGCTGTAATGATGTGTTGTA
The DNA here is from genome assembly GCA_037952835.1 of Lithobates septentrionalis. Classification (NCBI taxonomy): domain Eukaryota; kingdom Metazoa; phylum Chordata; class Amphibia; order Anura; family Ranidae; genus Lithobates; species Lithobates septentrionalis. The sequence continues at coordinate 125,792 of JBBDGP010002495.1, read as the reverse complement.
ATCTCTGGCAGCCAATCACAATCGTTGCCTGATCTGCTGCAGTAAACTCATTTTGAGTCTAGCTGGGGGGGCCCCAATAAAATCTTTGCCCAGGGCCCAATCAATATTAAAGACGGCCCTGTTTAGGACCACAAATTATTTGGGGGGATTGGGTGGTTCAATCCTTTATTTAAATAGATATAATTTAGATATAATTTAGTTTTGTTAAATACCGAGCTGGAGAGATTATAGATCTTAATAGTGTTGGGGGCAGATGTTTGCTCCTCCTTTTTGTGTATCTTAGTTCCTCCTCTCCTTCTTCGTCTTCTGTGCCTTCTCTTTTCTTGGGGTAATTTGTGCTCTGAACAATTGTGTGAGGCTGTGGGCATCTTGACGCTCACAGTCTCCTGCAATAAAAAAGTAGGATCTTCTTCACTGTGATGTGAACTCTCGGTATTGGAGGGGGCGAGGTTGGGGGGCATTGGTGTGTGGCAAAAGCTCAGCTCCTGTACCAGAACTCGTTGCTCAAGTGGCCAGATCAGGCTTGTGCACCATACTATGGGATGCCCCACCTGTTCTTCTCATCACGAGGGCAGGTCTATCAGAATTGTGGTGTCTGGAAGACTGTGCCCTGTCTTTACCTGATTTCGGAATGTTATACTGATATTTATCCTCCTGTTTGGGGGTTTTTGATGTATGTTTCCTGGCCTTCTGGTTGTGTCTATTTCAAGGATGATTACGGTGGTAAGAAGGTCCACTGTTAGCCCTTGGTACATTGTTGGCACCTCTCATCAGTTGTTCCCCTTTTGGGATGGTGGCCCTTGCAATCCCACCTCCTCCAGATGCCCTATGGGGATGACGTGTGTCAGGCTGGTGGTGGTTCTGAATGGGTCTCCTGCAACTGAACTCCCTTCCTTGTAGGTAGTCCAATATATCTCTCTCAAATTTGTCTAATTTATTTCTAATCAAATCTGCCTCAAAGGGCATCATTTGTTCATTGACATTGTTATCCTATTCATTAAAATTCCCAATATCAGTGAAAAAAAACTTAGCTCATCTTGTAAACTAGGAATCGTTCCACGAATCTGCTCTAGATTTCTTTGTTTAATGATGAGACTCAGCCACATTTTACTACATTTTCTCAACTCATCAATCCATTCAGTGTTTAAATCGTCTTCTTCTAAAAAATAAAAATAAATAAATTTAAAAAATTGAAAAAATGCACAAATTTGGTGATACTCAGGCCTCTGGGAATTCTATGTTTATCTAAATACTTTTGCAATAATAAAATATCCCACCATTGAATCATCTCTTTTTCAAGAGCATGTTTAAGCTTATAAAATAATGACACCATCTCATCCTCACATCCAGATCTTTATCGGATGATACGATGGAAATAGGAACAAGTTGTTGTTCAAAGGAGTCTATGCTATTTGTAAACCCTTTAGCTAGGAAAGTCCTCCTTAGTGGTCTCTCTTCTATTAAAATAACCATCGCTTCAAATGTGGACATGCGATATCTGATCCACTTGGAATGTAAACAAAAGAAATGCGCCCCTCAGCAGTTGGAGCCCCACCAAAGGAATACAGCACAAAGAGAAAATGAATGCTCCTGCACTCGAGAGGTTGCTGTGGGTAAACTCGAGAGGTGGGAGGAAGATTCTTCACAAACCACACCACTGTATTGACTGTGCTGCCACTCTCAACAGGTCAGGGAGAACCCAGGAGAAATTAAAAACAAGGACAGAGGACGCACCAGCCTTGCACATTACCTTTGCAACAAACGATTATATTTATTGAATAAAATATTATACTCAAAAATGAGTAATAAAATCAAGCAAGAAATTTGCAAAGTCCATCAGTAGTCTCGTCCAATAAACTTGATTGGGATGAGAATAGTCCAAGGTAAGCTGACGTGTTTTGAGGGTGACCCCTCTTCCTCAGAGCTAAGTTTAAACTGAAGGTAGATGGTTTTTAAGGAGGCTGTAATCAGGTGGAATAGGTCACGTGATCTAAGCCCCTCCATCCAACGGGAGGGCCAGTGTAGCGTCCAACAAGTGAATACACAAGTGAAAAATACATACATGCGTAGATGAGCAATTCATTCCCCATCAGGGGTATAGGTCACCATAAATCTCCTGCAATATCCCATCCATCCCCACCAAAGTACATGCGTATATTGTGATGCGTATACATCCAAAAAACACCTGCACCTACATATGGAAGAACAGATGAAAACCGCAACATACACATCCATGGTGATACACACCAATTAAAATATCACAAATATGTCTTATTAGATGTCTCAAAAAGCACACCAACAGTCAAATGTTATTATATATGTACTTACTATCTCTGTGTTAGTGCCAAATGTATCTGATACTGGGATATACATGAATCCACAGTGATAGAGGATGTCTCCATGGAGCCAATCATTGAATAGATGAAGCATGCAGTGTACATGTGAAAGTCCTGCTTTAATGGAATAAGCTGTGAGATGTGTGTAGGGCCACATAAGTGTGGGATATTTCCACCATGTAAAGGGCTGTGCAAGCCTTGCATAGTGTAAAAGGGCGCTGGAACACACGTCAGTCTGATTCCAGGAAGGAACTCAGGCTCAGCATGCCGACATCCAGTCTGTGGCCCGCAAACGTCACTTCCGGTGACGTAATGGGGCGTGTACTCTGGCGGCATCCACTAGAGGGGAGGGGGAAGGAGCCCAGAACTGTCCTGTCAGTGTAGAAAATTATAAATGGCATGAAGAAAGTGGCAGGAAGATGACCCCACCAACGGCATATCCAAATGTTTATTACCATGGGGACATCCAAATACTGTGGAAACCAATTCCAGTGTCGATGCGCCGGTGACAGCTTAAAACATTGGAGCTGGGCAAGACAGTACCCACAGAAGAGAGAGCTCCTGACGCTGCAAGAGAAGGACATTCTGGAAGATCTTTACTCAGAGGGCCATCACACTGATGATGAGAACAATGATAGTTTTAATGACTCTACTAATATTGTTCCCCCAAGTTCTCCCTCTGAAGGGAAAATACATTCTACCTTTAAACCCGTGTCCACTTTCCATCCTCATTGGGTCAAAGATCACATCCCTACCTTCTATGAGGTTGTATTTTTGGAGTTTAAAGATCTGTGTACCAAAGATAATAGGATGAAAGACCGAACTAAAGTCAATGCATTATATAGCCCTATAGAAAGCATAAAAGGCAACAATGAGATTATCATCAGACAGGCAGATAAAGGAGGAAGATTGGTTATCCAGGATAGGGATACATATCATGCGAAAGCCTTCAGGGTGGCTCTCTTTAGACGTAACATCTCTCTACACGTCCATTAAACATGAGTTTGGACTAGCAGTCACACAACACTTTCTATGCAAGGATCAATTGTTCCACCATCAACAAATTCGGCTTTTATATGACAGCATTGAATTTGCCTTAACCCATAACAATTTTTCATGTTTGGGTAAACCCTATAGGCAAATACAGGGGAGCGCTATGGGAGCCAGGTTCGCACCTAGTTACACCAACCTCTTTATGGGGTATTGGGAACAATTTAACATCTGGTCACATAACCCATATGGTGGGAACCTGGACCTATATGTAAGCTACATTGATGATATCCTCATCATTTGGGATGGTACAGATGAGCAACTTGAAGGATTCCACCATCATTGTCAGAACAACCAGTATGGTATTCGTTTCACCCATGTTTTAGACAGTAATAGTCAAATTTTCTTGGATCTAGAGTTGAGGTCAGAACACGATGGCTCCATCATTTCCAAAACTAATTTAAAGCCCAGCACTGGCAATTCTTATTTACACGCCAACAGTAATCATCACCCACATTGGATCAAAAATGTGCCCTTTAGGCAATTTTGTAGGTTGAAACGCACTTGCACCTTAAGACAGGACTTCAAACAAGGTGATACCTTAAAAGGAAAGTTTAAAAACAAAGGCCACTGATTCTCATATAGAGGAGGCATATAATAAATATTTGCTTCTATATGAGATTACAAATACAATCAAAAACACGGTCGGATTTTCCGACGGAAAATGTGTGATAGGACCTTGTTGTGGGAAATTCCAAACGTGTGTGGGCTCCATCACATATTTTCCATCGGAATTTCCGACACACAAAGTTTGAGAGCTTGCTATAAAATTTTCCGACAACGTGTGTGTACACAAATCCGACGCACAAAGTGCCACGCATGCTCAGAATAAATTAAGAGACGAAAGCTATTGGCTACTGCCCCGTTTATAGTCCTGACGTACGTGTTTTACAACACCGCGTTTAGAACGATCGGATTTTACGACAACTTTGTGTGACCGTGTGTATGCAAGACAAGTTTGAGCCAACATCCGTCGGAAAAAATCCATGGATTTTGTTGTCGGAATGTCCGATCAATGTCCGACCATGTGTACAGGGCATAACAGTGACATAAAAGATGATACCCCTAAGTTAATACACACTCAGGAGAAGCACCAGAAGCAATTAAATTTTTTTGCGCTGGATACAGCAATAAGGCCTGGCACATGCAGAGGATTCTACCGAAGAATTGGGATATCGTCAAAAAAGGATCCTGTCCTTGGGAATTTGATTTCTGACAGGCCGATTTCATCTACAGAAAACCTTGTGATCTGGAGGAGTCTAGTTGCCCCCAGCAAAATTTCTAAACCTAAAACATCATTCAAAAGTGAATTAAATGTATGGTTTTCCTTTTTTGATCAAAAGAGTCATTTTAGAGGTGGAGTCAGGTACTGTGGTACATGTTGTTCCATGTGGCCTCGCAAACAAGAGGTTCTGGGAACTGATGGTCGGTCTAATTTGATCAAACAGTTCAATTGTGGCACCCCTTTTGTCATATATGGGATCCTATGTCCATGTGACCAGCTTTATGTTGGTCGTACCCCCCGTCCACTCAGAGTTCCTATAGGCAAACACAAGTGCAGTATTGTGAATGGAAGGGACAAGTATTCTGTCCCGCGTCACTTTAAGGGTAAAGATGGAGCAGACCCAGTGGGCATGAGTGTATTTGGTATCGAAGCCATCTCCGATGAACTTGACAGAGGGAGGAGATACCAAATGCTCTGCAAACGTGAAAGTTTCTGAATTTTTACCCTTGGTAGCCTTGCCCCAAAAGGGCTCAATGAGGATCTGGAGGTACACAATTTGATACACTGAAAGTTACCAAATGACACCATCCTGTTTGCGCCCCCTTCATGGGTCTATCTTTCCTCACTCCCTTTTCTGATGTTAAAAATATGACCGCCATTCACTCACTCATCAAATTTTCTTGCCCATTTTTCAGAGAATATGAATGATAACACAAACTTTTCTTTCACTCATGGTTAGTGTTTGGCTGAAGCCATTTATTATCAATCAACTGTGTTTACTCTTTTTAAATCATAAAAACAACAGAAATTACCCAAATGACCCTGATCAAAAGTTTACATACTCTGGTAGTTTTGGCCTGATAACATGCACACAAGTTGACAGGGGTTTGAATGGCTATTAAAAGGTAACCATCCTCACCTGTGATCTGTTTGCTTGTAATGTGTGTGTGTGTGTGTGTATAAAAGTTCAATGAGTTTCTGGACTCCTGACAGACCCTTGCATCTTTCATTCAGTGCTGCACTGAATTCAGTTTCTGGATTCTGAGTCACGGGGAAAGCAAAAGAATTGTCAAAGGATCTGCGGGAAAAGGTTTGGTTGAACTGTAAAAAACGGGAAAGGGATATAAAAAGATATCCAAGGAATTGAGAATGCCAATCAGCAGTGTTCAAACTCTAATCAAGAAGTTGAAAATGAGGGGTTCTGTTAAAACCAAACAACAGGCAGGTAGACCAACTAAAATTTCAGCCACAACTGCCAAGAAAATTGTTTGGAATGCAAAGAAAAACCCACATATAACTTCAGGTGAAATACAGGACTCTCTGAAAACATGTGGTGTGGCTGTTTCAAGATACACAATAAGGAGGCATTTGAAGAAAGATGGGCTGCATGGTCAAGTCGCCAGAAGAAAGCCATTACTATGCAAATGCCACAAAGTATCCTGCTTACTAGGTATAAGCCGAACACCCCCCGGTTCGATTCACGACAGAACATGGGAACGGACCAAAAGTTTGCGCGAACGTTTGAACACTGTTAAAGTCTATGGGGCCCGAACGTGAAAAATCAAAAGTGCGAATTTTAACCAGTTGCTGACCGTCGCACGCCGATGTACATGGCACAATGGCACGGGCAGGCATAATGGCTTACCTGTACGTCCCTGCCTGCCCGCGGGCGGGGGGTGCGATCGGACCCCCCCACGGTGCCTGTGGCGGTCGGATTCCCCTCACGATCGATCCGAGGTAAGGGGGAGGCCACTCATTCATGGCCACCCCCTCACGATCGCTCCTGGCGAATGACAAGCTTCCTCGGCTTCTGTAATGTAAACAGAAGCGGAGGAAGTGATGTCATATCTCCTTAAGCCGGTCTTTTCGTTCCGGCGCTGAGGAGAGAAGACATCAATGTGAGTTTGCAACAACACTACACTTCCAGTAGAACACGCAGGCACACTTTTCACCCCCCCCCCCCCCAACACCCCCCCTGTACCCCCTGTCACAGTGACACCAATAGCAGTTTTTTTTTTTCTGATTATTGCATTGGTGTCAGTCTGTGGGTACTGTCTTGTGCTATAAGGTGTAAGGCAGTTAGTGTTAGGCCCCTTTAGGTCTAGGATACCCCCCTAACCCCCCTAATAAAGTTTTAACCCCGTGATCACCCCCCGTCGCCAGTGTCACTAAGCGATCATTTCTGATCGCTGTATTAGTGTCACAGGTGACGCTAGTTAGGGAGGTAAGTATTTAGGTTCGCCGTCACCTTTTATAGCGCCAGGGACCCCCATATACTACCTAATAAAGGTTTTAACCCCCTGATTGCCCCCTAGTTAACCCTTTCACCAGTGATCACTGTATAACTGTTACGGGTGATGCTGGTTAGTAAGTTTGTTTATTATAGTTTCAGGGCACCCGCCGTTTATTACCTAATAAAGGTTTAACCCCCTAATCGCCTGACGGTGATATAAGTTACGTTTTAGGGTAAGATAGGGTCTGCGTTGCCCCAGGCAGTGTCAGGTTAGTGCCAGTACCCCTAACACCCAGGCACGCAGCATACACCTCCCTTAGTGGTATAGTATCTGAACAGATCAATATCTGATCCGATCAGATCTATACTAGCGTCCCCAGCAGTTTAGGGTTCCCAAAAACGCAGTGTTAGCGGGATCAGCCCAGATACTTGCTAGCACCTGCGTTTTGCCCCTCCGCCAAGCCCACCCAAGTGCAGTATCGATCGATCACTGTCACTTACAAAACACTAAACACATAACTGCAGCGTTCGCAGAGCCAGGCCTGATCCCTGCGACCGCTAAAAGTTTTTTGGTAGCGTTTTGATACAGTCGCTGACAGTCAGGAGTTTTTTTGCCTGTGAGTCTCACTAGTGTACCACTAAATTTAGAGCCCAAAATGGCAAATCGAAGGTACACTAGTGAAGAGGCCTACACGTTTCTGAGCATGACAGATAGTGAAGAGGAAGTCACTCATCTGTCAGATTCAGGCTCAGAATACGAACCTGTAGACAGCAGCGGCTCCATGACAGATAGCTCTGATGACGGAGTTGTGGTCCCTGCCAAGGTCAGGCGTACCAGACCCCGAACTTCTTCTTCTGCTGTTGAGGTGCAAGAACCGCAGGGCTCTGGTAATGAGTGGAGGACAGAGGAGCCTCTTAAGGCTGGATTCACACCTATGCAGCTTTAGTACTTTTTGCATTTTGCAGATTTGCACTACAGAAAGTGTCCCATAGGAAACCATGTTAAATGGACTGTAGTGCAAATCTGCAAAATGCAAAAAGCACTAAAACTGCATAGGTGTGAATCCAGCCTTAAGAAGAAGATACAGGTCTGTGAGAGCCATAAATCTTGCTTGTTTGTAGGTGACCAAATACTTATTTTCCACCATAATTTGCAAATAAATTCTTTCAATAATCAGACAATGTGATTGTCTGGATTTGTTTCCACATTTTGTCTCTCATAGTTGAGGTATACCTATGATGACAATTACAGGTCTCTCTCATCTTTTTAAGTGGGAGAACTTGCACAATTGGTGGCTGACTAAATACTTTTTTGCCCCACTGTATAAACATGTAGCTAGTGCTTTTAGTAACGTGTTTAATTTAAACAAAAGTCAAAAACCATATTTCTCCCTTTACATGAAGGTCAGATTAATATAACCCAGCCAGCACAGAGTTTCCACTTACAGAGTCTGCAAGATTCCCCCTTACAGTGCTAGGGAACTCTGACGTAAACGGGAATGCTACAGACCATGATTTAAGAGGGAACTCTGATGTAAGGGGGGGCTCTGGTGACCAGAGACCACCATCCGCAGAGTGAATACACTAAGGTAAGGGGGGTTACTAATACAAGGGGGAACCTTTATATCAATGCCCCCTTAAATTATTGTATTCACTCCCCCCTTACATTAGGGACCCCCCCTTACATCAGTGACCTCAGACTGGCCTGGCGGCACTGTCACTGACCTCCTCTCAGGTACACTGTGCAGGGCTCAGTGAGACGGCTCCAGGTTGATGGCTTTGGTGTTATCCTATAATCTCCTCTCCACGGTCCACACACATCTGACTCCTCCTGGAATTCCCATCCCGGGGGGCGCTCCCACTCTTGCTTCCTCTCAAGACTCTCAGACTGCAGACATGATAAAAGACAAGAGATGGTCAGAGATTGCAGACATGATACAAGAGATGGTCCAAGACTGCAGACACGATACAAGAGATGGTCCGAGACTGTAGGCATGATACAAGAGATGGTCAGAGATTGCGGACATGATATAAGAGATGGTTAGAGGCTGCAGACAGGATACAGGAGGTGGTCAGAGGATGCAGACAGGGTACAGGAGGTGGTCAGAGGATGCAGACAGGGTACAGGAGGTGGACAGGATACAGGATATAGCAAGACAGAGATTGTATACAATGATTTTGTACAATCTCATCACTGTCATTTTTGTTTGGTAACTGTTGCCTGTGCCTGTCTGTGGCCATCACATAGATAACAGCCAAAGTGACCAGTGGTTTTCTTAGGATTTTGGACCATCTTATATATTATTACAATAATTTTCATTTCCATGAATTATGTATTTCCTCATATATATTTACTCACTATTTACTCATATATCATTTGGTCACGTTAGTGAGAGTTTATTATTTTATCATTAAACATTTAAAGAGGAAGTAAAGCCTCTTAAAAAAAAAAAATACACCCTGCAAGGCAAAAAAGTACAAAATAAATTAATAAAGTGTCTTAATTTAGTGAATAAAATACGACTCATTTTTTATTAACTAAATTAAGACACTTTATTAATTATTTGGTAGAACGGCAAGCACAGTTTGCACATTAGGTAAGGACAGGTCACAGGTTGTGTGCACGTTTTCATATTTTACTCACCGGGGGCTGCAGCCAGGGTGTGCTCAGTGCTGGCCAGTGGCACTGGTCAGGGCTTTGTGTGTCTGTCCAGGGGATGAGTCTGATAGGCCAGGTCTGCGCTGTCCATCTCACTCGCGGACGGTGCTGCTGGTGCCACTGCCGCTGCCAGCCCTCGCCGGTTCCACTGAACTTTATACTTCGAGGCTCCTCCTTCAGCCCACTCATCTTCTAGCAATCGGCTTGCGGTATGAAATCATCAGCAGGTGTGGGCGGGTCAGGCGGTGTGGAATCAGGATTGGATTGTCTCAGGGATTTCCGGAACTGCATACGCATGCGCAGTTCTCACCCGATCCAGTCGCAGCCATTTTTACTGGCAGTGTTTGCGGCGGTGTTGGCGCGAAAATGCACTTAGATTATTGGCTGTGCAGCGGATGGTGGCGGGCTGGCTGTCGCTGGGCAGACTTAGTCAGACTGAGTCAAGATTAGGATCTTCTCGTCGATTTCCGGAATTGCGCATGCGCAGTTCTGACCTGAGCCATTCGCCACTGTTTTTACTGGCACTTTTCCCTTACTACAGGCTTTCACGGGCACCGGAAAAAAGCCTTTTTTTTACGGGCTGCCCATGAATATACATTCAGTTGGCAACACTGCGTTAGGTCTGGGTCGTCATTCTCATCCTTGTTCTTCAGTAAATCATTAAGGAGGCGGGTTATTCTAGCAAATCCCTCAACAAATCTCCTGTAGTATGAGCAAAACCCAGGAATGATCTAAGCTCAGTTACAGTGGTAGGCATTGGCCAAGAGGTGAGAGCTTCCAGCTTCTGGGGGTCAGTAGCTATTCCTTCAGCGGAGACAACATGGCCGAGGTAATTAACTGAAGGCTGGTAAAACTGACATTTTTCCAGGGACAGCTTCAATCCCTCGTCATGCAGTCTCCTCAGAACCTTCTCCAGACGCCCTTCATGTTCTTTAAGAGTTTTGCCGAAGACAATGATATCGTCCAGATACACCAACACTTCGATTAGGTTCATTTCTTCTCCATCAGTCTCTGGAACATTGCTGTGGCACCGGACAGACCCTAAGGCATCCTATCAAACTCGAAGAACCCTACTGGGGTGATAAAAGCTGTTTTTTCCCTATCCTCAGGGTGCATGGGGATTTGATAGCACCCACTCTTCTGGTTCAGCACGCTGAACCACTTCCTCCCCGATAGGCTCTGTAGGGCATCTCCTATCCTTGGAGTGGTGTACTGATCAGGGATGGTCCTCCTGTTGAGCGTCCGATAATTGATGCACAGCCTTGGGGACCAATTTTTCTTCTGCACCACCACTATGGGGGAGGCATAAGTGCTCCTAGACTCCCTGATGATGCCTGATCTCCTCAATTCTGCTAGCTGCTCACGAAAATCTTCTAGGTCCCCAAAAGGGATCCGTCTGACTCTTTCCCTAAATGGCCTGTCTTCCTGAAGATGATTCCTGTGCTGGGCACTTTTCGCACACCCCACATCAAACCCATCTTTCGAGAACATATTCTGCCATCTCAGGAGCTGGGCTTTGACCTTTTCTTTCCACTCAGGTGATAGTGTGGTGTTTTGTGAGTAAAACTTTTCTATGGAGATTTCTTCCTTCTCTTCCTTCCCCAAATCAGATAGTGAGACTGTGGTGGCTTGATTTACTAGTCCTAACAGCATTCGTGCTCGCCGTTTCAACAGCGAGGCCTTTAACATTCCAAATGCTGACAGGGATCTTCCCACGACTCTGTTGCAGAGCCCTAATTGATATGACTTCTGGGATTACATCCACTCCCGTGTCCGCTCCCTGGCGGTCAGCTTCAAGGACAACAAAGGGGCCCAGTTGTTCACAACTGAGCTTGACTGAAGCTTGTAGACACACCACCTCTCCAGGTTGTAGTATCTTCTCACTTCTGTCCAATCGCCAAATCTTCCCCACTCCTTCAGCTGGTGCTCTTTGTTCTTCGACTAGCTGCTGATACACTTGTCTCAGCATAGGGTGTATGCCTTTGGTTGGGGTGTCAGACTTCAGTACAAGAGGAGTGAGCAGCCTTCTGACAAGGTCAGTGTTCATTCCTATTATCAGAGAACTCTTGCTGGCTTCTGATGGGCGAGGGCATACAAGGGCTAAGGTATCAAACGTTTCTCTTTGTTCGGTCACAGATGGGTCAAAAATCAACTTGACCGGTAAGTATCCATCATATGGGAAATTTTGGGTTCCAATACCCCATATCTTCAGTTCCCCCAATTTCTGCAAGGGTAAGTGTTTGAGGTGCCAGTCGTAAAAGTCTCTATATAGCAGGGTAACTTGCACCCCTGTGTCCTTTGTATAGATGCCTTCTACTTGAATTGACACAATGGGAGAAGCTCCCACAAGTTTGTCAGAAAATCTACCAGGAGTAGGGTAGTTATTTTGTCCTGTCATCTTTATTTGTGCCCAATTCTTGATGGGCTTCTGGTTTTGCTTGCGTCTCCGTTAGGCCCCAGAGGGTTAATGTGCATCTACTCTCGGCAACCGGGCAACTGAGGTCAAAGAGAGGGGGTTGTATGGTCGCTCGGAAACAGCAGCGGGGGCCCTTTGTAAAGATTTTGGCTTCCACTGCAGTTTCTTTGCGTCTTTGAATATGGAGCTAACGGCTGTAGGTGAGCACCTGGTTGGCTCCTTCACCGGGGCTCTCTGAAGTTTCCCGCTGGCTTTGGACCCTGGGTTTCAGACTTCGGTGGCCTTGGACAAACATGTCGGTAGTGCCCCTCTCCTCCACAGTTAAAGCAAACCCCTTGATTCATTGGCTTCTCAACCTGGATAGCCAAAGCATTTTCAGAATGCTTGGACTGCGAGACTTCCCCAACAGGTGAGACATTGGTTCCAGCTGTCAGTAAAGTCATCATCTCCATCAATTGTGACACCTGGGTTTTCAAAAGCTCAATCTCTGTGTTGCCATCAGTCACACTAGCTACTCTAACCCCAGTAACAGGCTCTGATTTCTGGGTCCTCTTTTTGTTTTCCAGTATGGTCTCCTCTTGTCGTACAACCCTGATTAGGTCAGGATACTTTAGGATTCCTCCATCTCCTCAAGTTTTCAGCTGGATTGTGATAGGGTCTAGGGGTTGAGCTCCCCTCAAAACCTGTTGTGCCCAAACCTCATCTACCGACCTGGGATCCAAGCCCTTTTTTAGTAATACTTGGTGCATTATCTTGTCCAGAAGCCCCATATAGTCAGATAGCTTTTCCTCTTTATTCTGATAGGTATGTTCGAACTGATAAATAAGGTCAGATGCCTTTTCAGTTCACCCAAACACGTCTTGCAGAACACTCAAGTAGTCCTGAGCAGTACAATCCTGTTTGCTGAGTTTTACACTGTGAATGGCTTCTGAGACAGGCCCCCTTAAGCTCTTTAAGTAACTCTATGTTTTTTCTGGGCCTCTGGAACGTTCCATTCATCTAAAGCTTGAGTGGCTTGCTCCAGCCACACCTCAAAGCTGTCCTCTCCAGCTGGCACTGGTTGCTTTCCAGAAAAAGCCCTCAGTTTTCTATATCTGGACCCAGTGTATGTAGGGTTACTCTTTTGGAACTTTTCCACAAAGGTTTCCAAGGCAGCAATAAACTCTGGTCCTATCATTGCTACAGGTGCTGGTGGGGTAGTGTCTTCCAAGGATGCTGCTTGGCCCGAACTTTCTGGGTTCAAATCCAATGCATTCAGCTGGATCAGACGAGCTTTGACATCGTCAGTCAACTGTACACTGGCCCTTTGGAAACAAGTAGGGATCCCTTTCCTCCACTTTATCAGGGCATGCAAGCGGGGGTTCTCTTGATCTGGTTTGATGTCTATCACCCACGCTTTCTGATCTGGGACTAGTGTGTCCAAAGCTTGACTCATCCATTTCTCAGTCCAGGCCATCCCAGGTATGTCAATTACAACACTTGACTCCTATTCACCATTTACCTCCTCACACCACTGGGTGGCAGCGGCAGGGTCCACCTTGACACTCTCTGGGGTGTTTTCCTTGAGATTTGCTAGTAGAAAAGAGGATCCCAGACGAACCGCCCCCGAAGGAGCCGCTTGGTAAATTTGGATTCTCTGATCTCTGCCTCAACTCCAAGAATGACCTCAGCCCCTTTGACACACCTGGTTAAATAAAATTACTGAAAACACATTTAAGGACACATGTGGTAAATATCGTTACCCTGGCTGTGGATTATCACCAAAAATAGACACACACCTGGTAGTGATAAACAAGTTGAATATATTAGCACGGTTTAAACCTTGCTACAAATAACTAATACATTAGAAAAGACAACTTTCAATATTTAGCAACTGCAGGTATAGAAAGGGCAGTAATCTATATGCCCTTAACATAGGCAGTGAGAGGAAGGAGAGAAGCCTTGTCAACTTCTCAGCTTCTTCTGGGCCGCAAACACCTTTGAGAGGCAAACACAACAAAAAGAAAAGGGTTACACAAGTACAGTAAACACAGTTCTGTAATGTTGCAGGTCCTGAGGTGAAGAATACTAGTGTTTTCTGCTAGCAAATGTTGGGGCCCTTGTTTTAAGCGAAGGTTTAATCACTTCCCTACCCGGCTATTGTCAAATGACGTCCACAGATGGGATCTCCCATCCTGGGTGGACCTCATATGACGGCCCGGGCTTCCCGGCCGCCTAGGGGGCGCGCGTGCGTGCCCGCCGCGTTGCTCGGGACACCGTGCGTGTGCCCGGCGGCCGCGATGTCCGCCGGGCACCCGCGATTGCCCGTTAACCGGGCCGGACCGTGGATCTGTGTGTGTAAACACACAGATCCACGTCCTGTCAGTTGAGAGGAGACCGATCTGTGTTCCCAGTACAGCGGAACACTGATCGGTCTCCTCCCCTTGTACGTCCCCGCCCCCTACAGTTAGAATCATTCCCCCTAGTGGTTAACCCATTCACTGCCTGTCACATTTACACAGTAATCAATGCAATTTTATAGCATTGATCGCTGTATAAATGTGAATGGTCCCAAAAATGTGTCAAAAGTGTCCGATGTGTCCGCCATAATGTCGCAGTCATGAAAAAAAATTGCGATCGCCGCTATTACTAGTAAAAAAAATATATATATTTTTTTTTTTTAAAAATGCCATAAATCTATCCCGTATTTTGTAGACGCTATAACTTTTGCGCAAACCAATCAATATATGCTTATTGCGATTTTTTTTACCAAAAATATGTAGAAGAATACGTATCGGCCGAAACTGAGGAAAAAATTTGTTTTTTTTAAAAAAAAAATTGGGATATTTATTATAGCAAAAAGTAAAAAATATTGTGTTTTTTTCAAAATTGTCGCTCTTCTTTTGTTTATAGCGCAAAAAATAAAAACCGCAGAGGTGATCAAATACCACCAAAAGAAAGCTCTATTTGTGGGGAAAAAAGGACGTCAATTGTTTTTGGGTACAACGTTGCACAACCGCGCAATTGTCGTTTGAAGTGCGACAGCGCTGAAAACTAAAAATTGGCCTGGGAAGGAAGGGGGTGAAAATGCCCTGTATTGAACCGGTTAAACAAACTTGCATGGAGCTTTAATCCTCTACCTAAATCTCTAGGTAGAGATTTAAAAGGGCAAACTACTAGAGATGGCAGCTCCAAATAAGCATCCCGTGACACTAAAAAGGGAAATTGATGTCTGCATGCAGTGTCAGTGTGGTGTCAAGAAGGATGTTGGGTTTACACACGCTCACCAGTCCTCTGTGCAATGACACAACAATAGTCCCAGGTGCTGGTTCAGGCTCCTGATGCTCCTAGCGATGTTGTAAGGCACCCAGGGTATCTCGATCCCTGAAAGGCGTGTGTTGTCTCTGCTGAGTAGGGTCCCTGGACTAAATAGTAGTGGACCACGTGGCTGTCTCTGCTCCTGGCTCCCCTCAGGCGTCCTCACTCCTCCGTCTCCAGGCAACACTTTCCTGGCAGTCTCTGGAAAAGCTGGGCTTTCTCCCCCTCTGATGCTGTCAGATAGGGATGAGCTGAACACCCCCTGGTTCGGTTCGCACCAAAACCTGCGAACGGACCGAAAATTTGCACGAACGTTAGAACCCCATTGACGTCTATGGGACTCGAATGTTCGAAATCAAAAGTGCTCATTTTAAAGGCTAATTTGCGTGGTATTGTCCTAAAAAGGGTTTGGGGACCCGGGTCCTGCCCCAGGGGACATGTATCAATGCAAAAAAAACTTTTAAAAACGGCAGTTTTTTCGGGAGCAGTGATTTTAAAGATGCTTAAAGTAAAAAAAAAAAAAAAGTGAAATATTCCTTTAAATATCGTACCTGGGGGGTGTCTATTATATGCCTGTAAATTGGTGCGCGTTTCCCGTGCTTAGAACAGTCCCTGCACAAAATGTCATTTTTAAAGGAAAAAAAGTCATTTAAAACTGCTTGCTGGTTTAATGTAATGTCAGGTCCTGGCAATATGGATTAAAACCAGTGAGACAAACGGCATGGGTACCCCCCAATTCATTACCAGGCCCTTTGGGTCTTGTATGGATATTAAGGGGAACCCCGCACCCAAATTAAAAAAGGAAACAGCAGTATACAGGCTTTGTACTCTGAACAGCAGTATACAAGTGGTGCAAACAAGACAGGGACTGTAGGTTTGTTGTTAAGTAGAATCTGTTTGTAATTTTGAACTGGTACATTTTTAACGTGTTTAGCTCCAGCCAAAAAATCTATTTTAAGCTTTTTGGAAAACATAGGGAAGGGTTATCACCCCTGTGACATTTGTTTTGCTGTCTGTGCTCCTCTTCAGAAGATTTCACCTCACTTTTTGTCCCAATGACAAATGTTTTTTGAAAATTTGGGTTTTTTTGTGAAACAAGGATTGGTGATAAAGCATCAATGGAAAGGAGAAATGTGTTTCCCATATTAACTCTTACAGGAGAGAATTTCCCTTCCTAGGGGTAGATTTCATCTCATTCCTGTTGTCTCCTTCCGTTTGCAAGTAGGAGTAGTTTGTAAGTTGGATGTTTGAAAGTAGGGGCCTGCCCTATATACTCAGCAGAAATTTAGGCCTTAGGTTTTGTTGTGGCCACAACACTGTAAGCCCTCTCAGGGCCCTGCTGTGAAATATTAGATCAAGAATTGTAATTACACGCCCCTGTTAAACAGGGGCTGAAAAATCGGGCCTTAGGCACTGGTGCTGGTACCACAACACTGCAACCCCTCACAGATACTCTAGTTGGAACTCAGGATACCACGAATACGAGGATCCTTACGCAGGCTTTGCAGGATCAGGGAGGCCATGCAGCGTAGGTTTGCTGAGGCATTCGGTCCAGAGTCCTCTGGGTCACTAAGGACGACATGGTCCGCAGCCACATCCTACCAGCCTTGTACAAGTCCATGTGTTTCTTGGGACTGATCCCTTAAAGACTGTTGCTGATGCTGAGTGCCAGGCTCCACCTCCATACTGACACAATCCTCCTCCTCCTCGTCCTCATCCTCTTCCTGTGTGATCGGCGGGCACGCAGGAACAATGTCTGGATAAAGGGGGCCCTGAGAGCTAAGGAAGTCCTCCTCTTCCTGCCTCTGTTCTGCCTCAAGTGCCCTGTCCATTATTCCACGCAGCGTGTGCTCCAACAGATGGACAAGGGGGACAGTGTCACTGATGCATGCACTGTCACTGCTCACCATCCTCGTGGCCTCCTCAAATGGTGACAGGACAGTGCATGCATCCCTGATCATGGCCCACTAGCGTGGGGAAAAAAAAACATGCTCCCCTGACCCTGTCCTGGTGCCATAGTCGCACAGGTACTCATTGATGGCCCTCTGCTGCATGCTGCAGCATGGCCAACGTTGAGTTCCGCCTGGTGGGCATGTCACAGATTAGGCGGTTCTTGGGCAGGTTAAACTCCTTTTGGAGGTCTGCCAGCTGAGCACTGGCATTATATGACCAGCGGAAATGCACACAGACTTTCCTGGCCTGCCTCAGGACATCCTGTAAGCCCGGGTACCTGCCCAAGAACCGCTGCACCACCAAGTTAAGGACGTGAGCCAAACAGGGCACATGGGTCATTTGTTCCTGTCGGAGGGCAGAGAGGAGGTTGGTGCCATTGTCGCAAACCACTATTCCTGGCTTAAGTTGGCGTGGCATCAACCACCTCTGAACCTGCCCCTGCAGAGCTGACAGAACCTCTGCCCCAGTGTGGCTCCTGTCCCCCAAGCACACCAGCTCAAGCACCGCATGGCATCTTTTGGCCTGCATACTTGCGTAGCCCCTTGAACGGCTACGGAGCACCGCTGGTTCCGAGGACCAAGCACAGGAAGAGGCCATGGAGGAAGAAGAAGAGGAGGGGGTGGAGGAGAGAGGTGTGTCACAATCGTTAGTAGTGGCATTTTGGAGGCGTGGTGGCGGAACAACCTCCAACACTACTGCACCTTGTCCTGCATCCTTCCCAGCTGCCAACAGAGTCAACCAATGCGCGGTGAAACTTAGGTAACGTCCCTGTCCATGCCTGCTGGACCATGAGTCAGCGGTAATATGCACCTTACCGCTGACCGCCCTATCCAGCGAGGCATTGACACTGCATTCCACATGCCGGTAGAGAGCCGGAATCGCCTTCAGTGAGAAAAAGTGGCATTTGGGTACCTGCAACTGAGGAACCGCACATTCAACAAACTCACGGAAGGGGGCAGAGCCTACCAACTGAAAAGGCAGCAGTTGAAGTGCTAGCAATTTTGCCAAGCTAGCATTCAACCGCTGGGCATGTGGATGGCTGGGAGCGAACTTCTTTTGGCGGTGCAGCAGCTGGGGCAGGGAAATTTGCCTGGTACAATCTGATGTCAGTGTACCGAAAACAGATTGCCCACAAGTACTTGGCTGTGACACACCTAATTCTACACCTTCATTCCTCTCAGTGCAGGTCTCAGAGAGGACTGAAGGTATAGTGGGGTTGGAGATCTCAGCTGATGAGGAGCAAGGAGAGGTCCTCTTTGTTCTTTGGTGTGGGTCTTTTAGATACGCTTACCAACGAACTGCATGGCAGGACAACATATGTCTGGTCAAGCATGTGGTGCCCAAGCGGGAGATGTTTTGGCCACGCGAGATACGCTTGAGACATATGTTGCAAATAGCAGCGGTGCGATCTGATGCACTCGTCTCAAAAAACGCACAGAGACAGCAGCGCCCTGCACATGCGGAGCTTTGGGGTGTGATGCAGTCAGTGTGCCACCCTTAGGCTGGCCCCTGGAGGGCATCCTGCCTCGTTGGTGATGTGCCTCCTCCACCTCCTCTCTCCTATCAGGCACCCACGTTGAGTCAGTGACCTCATCATCCCCTCCCTCCTCTTCATTGGAGCAAACCTGGCAGTATGCTGCAGCAGGGGGAGCATGACTGCCAGATTGCTGTCCTTCTTGGGCACCCCCTCTGTCCGTGCTCACGTTACTGCCTTCATCTAGCTCAGTATCATCATCAGAGCGTTCTAAACGCTGGGCATCCTCCTGGAGCATGTACCCAACACTGTGGTCAAACAGTTCGAGGGACTCCTCAGGAGGACATGGTGGGGCTAGGGAAGGAGTCACTGATGCCATTGAGCCAAGGGAAAAGGCTGTGTTGGCAGCTGCTTTGCCAGACAAAGTACCCTGAGCATGCGTGAGAGAGGATGAGGAGGATAAGGACGGCTTGGTCATCCACTCGACCAAGTCTTCCACATGTTGCGGCTTAACACGGCCAGCTGCCGAAAAAAAGGCCAAGCGTGTCCCATGGCCACGTGCTGATGAGGATGCACCGTCTCCACGACCAGCACTGTTGCCTCTAGAAACAGAGCCTGCTTGCCCTCTTTTATTGGCTTGTGAGTGTCTGCCTCTCCTTGTTGGCCTTCCAGACATACTAAGGGCCTGTAGCTGCACTAAGCTGGTATATATATATATATATATATATATATATATATATATATATATATATACTGATACTGCAGCTAGCAAAATCAACTGCCTGCCTGTAGTATGAGAACACCACCAACCTTCTACAGGTAGCTTTAGCTGAACACTGTGCAGAGCTCGCAAAAAACTAACTTGTAGCTAATTTACCTGCCTGCGGTAGTGATAGGATCAGGAAAACACCACCAACCTTCTACAGGTAGCTTTAGCTGAACACTGGTCAGAGCTTGCACTACACTAACTTGTAGTTTTAGCTGAACACTGTGCAGAGCTCGCAAAAAAACTAACTTGTAGCTTATTTAGCTGCCTACGGTAGTGATAGGATCAGGAAAACACCAACCTTCTACAGGTAGCTTTAGGTGAACACTGTGCAGAGCTCGCAAAAAACTAACTTGTAGCTTATTTAGCTGCCTGCGGTAGTGATAGGATCAGGAAAACACCACCAACCTTCTACATGTAGCTTTAGCTTAACACTGTGCAGAGCTCGCAAAAAACTAACTTGTAGCTTATTTAGCTGCCTGCGGTGGTGATAGGATCAGGAAAACACCACCAACCTTCTACAGGTAGCTTTAGCTGAACACTGTGCAGAGCTTGCAAAAAAATAACTTGTAGCTTATTTAGCTGCCTGCGGTAGTGATAGGATCAGGAAAACACCAACAACCTTCTACAGGTAGCTTTAGCTGAACACTGTGCAGAGGTCGCACTACACTAACTTGTAGTTTTAGCTGAACACTGTGAGGAGGACGCACTACACTAACTTGTAGCTTTAGCTGAACACTGTTCAGAGGACGCACTACACTAACTTGTAGCTTTAGCTGAACACTGTGCAGAGCTCACAAAAAAATTAACTTGTAGCTTATTTAGCTGCCTGCGGTAGTGATAGGATCAGGAAAACACCACCAACCTTCTACAGGTAGCTTTAGCTGAACACTGTGCAGAGCTCACAAAAAACTAACTTGTAGCTTATTTAGCTACCTGCGGTAGTGATAGGATCAGGAAAACACCAACAACCTTCTACAGGTAGCTTTAGCTGAACACTGTGCAGAGGTCGCACTACACTAACTTGTAGTTTTAGCTGAACACTGTTCAGAGGACGCACTACACTAACTTGTAGCTTTAGCTGAACACTGTGCAGAGGTCGCACTACACTAACTTGTAGTTTTAGCTGAACACTGTTCAGAGGACGCACTACACTAACTTGTAGCTTTAGCTGAACACTGTGCAGAGGTCGCACTACACTAACTTGTAGTTTTAGCTGAACACTGTTCAGAGGACGCACTACACTAACTTGTAGCTTTAGCTGAACACTGTGCAGAGGTCGCACTACACTAACTTGTAGTTTTAGCTGAACACTGTGAGGAAGATGCAGTACACTAACTTGTAGCTTTAGCTGAACACTGTGAGGAGGACGCACTACCCTAACTTGTAGCTTTAGCTCAGTGGTTCTCAACCTGGGGGTCGGGACCCCCTCAGGGGTCGAATGATGATTTGCCAGGGGTCACCAAATCCTGGGCTGTTCCTGAAACCCGCACCGCTCTCTCTGCCTTTTGGCGGCTGCCCAGCTGGTCTGTTCCTGGAGCCCGCGGCCGCCCACTCAGCCTCTTCGCAGCCGCCCATTCAGTTCACAGCATGGGTGGGGGGCAGAGACTAGAGGTCAGCTGACTGGTGAGGAATGTGAAGTGGGAGGGGCTGGAGGAGACCCTATCTCCTGATTTCGGCATAGGTGTTACTGCTACAAGACACCACAAAGTCGGAGATGCAGTGAAGCCAGGGACACTGTGAGTAACACTACCTGTGATTATAGTGGCCATTAAAAGTCCCCACTACAGTTCTCAGATCAGCAGATGACCTTGATCAAGAGCACCTAAGTTGGCAGATCAGAACTCCCCCCCCAGCACTGCCACTCACCCCAATCATCCCACCCCCCATCAGCACTGCCACTGATCCCATTCCCCCACCCCACCAAGGAGTAAGAGAAGGAATAAAAATAGGGAATACATGGAAGGGAGAAGAAAACAGGGGGAGGCGCAAAGAAAAAAGGGAGAGAAAGAATAAGAGAAAGAACAAGAAAGACGGCTAGAGAGGGATGGGGGAAAAAAACAACAAGAAATTAGGACAGAGAGAGATGAAAGGGAAAGAAAGGAGAACAAAGAGAGAGTGGTACATCCTAAAATGTACCATGAGGGGTTTTAATACTGTACGAGTAGAAGGGACTCGGGGAGAGCTAAATGTCTGTGGGTTAGGGGCGTAAATTACTTGTCTTGCCTTGGGTGATGACAACCCACGCTACCAAAAAAATAATAATTTTACTGTTAGGGGTCCCCACAACTTGGGAAATTTTCTCAAGGGGGTCACGGCAGTAGAAAGGTTGAGAACCACTGCTTTAGCTGAACACTGTGCACTACACTAACTTGTAGTTTTAGCTGAACACTGTGAGGAGGATGCACTACACTAACTTGTAGCTTATTTAACACCACCAACCTTCTACAGGTAGCTTTAGGTGAACACTGTGCAGAGCTTGCAAAAAAATAACTTGTAGCTTATTTAGCTGCCTGCGGTAGTGATAGGATCAGGAAAACACCACCAACCTTCTACAGGTAGCTTTAGGTGAACACTGTGCAGAGCTTGCAAAAAAACTAACTTGTAGCTTATTAAGTTGCCTGCGGTAGTGATAGGATCAGGAAAACACCACCAACCTTCTACAGGTAGCTTTAGCTGAACACTGTGCAGAGGTCGCACTACACTAACTTGTAGTTTTAGCTGAACACTGTGAGGAGGACGCACTACACTAACTTGTAGCGTTAGCTGAACACTGTGAGGAGGACGCACTACCCTAACTTGTAGCTTTAGCTGAACACTGTGCAGAGGTCACACTAAACTAACTTGTAGCTTTAACTGAACACTGTGAGGAGGACGCACTACACCAACTGTAAATAGTCTAGCTGCCTGACTGTGGTACTAATAGGATCAAAAGAACACCAGCAATTTTCTTCAGGTAGCTGTAAATACTGTAACAAGACAAGCCTGCCTGTCAGTAGGAAGATAACAGGAACGGATCTAGCTAAACTGAATACAGTGTATATATATATATATATATATATATATATATATATATATATATATATACACACAACACCTGGGATGCATATATATACACAATACACTGTAAGTGCAGCTAACTCACTGATTGTCCTGCCTAATCTATCTAACTTAAATCAAATGACACTGTCTCTCTGTCTATCTCTTTCAACGCCAGAACACACACTACACAGGGCCGCCGTGCAGGTGGCCTTATATAGTGTGGGGCGTGTACTAAATCCCCTGAGCCATAATTGGCCAAAGCCTCTTTGGCTTTGGCCCATTACGGCTCTCTGTTCAGACGGCGCTGTGATTGGCAAAGCATGCGGGTCAAAGTGCATGCTTGGCCAATCATCAGCCAGCAATGCACTGCGATGCAGCAGTAAATTATGGGCCGTGACGCGCCACACGAATTTGGCGCGAACGGCCCATATCGTTCGCGATTCGGCAAACGGGCGAACAGATGATGTTCGAGTCGAACATGGGTTCGACTAGAACACGAAGCTCAACCCTACTGCCAGAGGCGCTCTCTCTCAGTCTCACACCTGTCACCTCACCACACTCTCTCTCTCTCTCTCTCTCTATCTCTCTCTCTCTCCCCCCTCTCTCTTTCCTCAGACCGCTCTCCTTATTCTCCTCACAAATCTTTTTCCCAGGCTTCAGGATATCTTTCTTCCTCTGTTGGGGCACACAGTACCAGGAACCATGAATCAGACCGAGAAAGAAGTATAGTTAAATCACACTTGTTTATTAATAATAATAATAATAATAATAATAAGGTAAACAGAGTAAACGTAGTCAAAACAAGCCAGAGTTCAGTAACCGGATCAGGTAGTCAACCAAGCAAATGTCAGAGAGCCAGAGATAAATGTAGTAGTACAGCAAGCAGGATCAGGAGCCAGAAGGAACATCAGCCGAGCCAGTCTTCAACAGGAACGCAGGAGAAAATCTCTGTGATGTTGACAAAGGCGAAAGCAGAGATCAATTGAGCTGGACGGCTTTAAGTAGGCAGGACTGATAAGCAGAATCAACAACAGCTGGGTAAGTGGAGAGAGATGGGAGCTGGCAATTAGCCGACAGCTGAGCGGCCAGCTCAGAGAAGGAAGGGCTGAGCCCAACCCTGACAGTACCCCCTCAACGACCCCTCCCCCTCAGAGGACCACCGGGCTTGAGGGGAAAACGTCTATGGAAATCACGGAGGAGGACAGGGGCATGTACATCTGAGGATGAGACCCAAGAGCGTTCCTCCGGACCATACCCCTTCCAATGTACCAGGTACTGTATGCGCCCACAGAACCTATGGGAGTCAACAATGGATTGTACTTCATACTCCTCATGGTTCTCAACCTGTATAGGGTGAGGAAGTGGCACTGAGGTGGTAAAGCAGACCAAAGGTTTCAATAAGAAGACATGAAACACATTTGAGATGCACATACTAGGAGATAGGTCCAAGACGTAACCCACTGGGTTAATCCTGTGAAGGATACTGAAAGGCCCAATAAACTGAGGTGCGAACTTCAAAGAAGGAACACTAAGTCGAAGGTTGCGAGACGACAGCCAGACTCTGTCCCCAACCTGGTAGGAAGGCGCAGGCAGGCGTCTGCGGTCAGCGTGGAGTCTGTACCTATCGTTAGCATGTTGAAAAGCCTCCTGAACTTGTGCCCAAGTGGAACGAAGACCATGGAGATGCTCCTCTAATGCAGGAATACTCTGAGGAACAAACGAGTCAGGCAACATGGAAGGTTGGAAACCATAATTTGCCATAAACGGTGACAATCGGGAAGCAGAATTCAAGGCACTGTTGTGAGCAAATTCTGCCCACGGTAATAGGTCTGACCGGTTGTTATGATGGTCAGAAATATAGCAACGTAGGAATTGCTCCAAGGACTGATTGCCTTGTTCTGTGGCCCCATCAGACTGCAGGTGATACGCAGAGGAGAAAGCAAGCTGAATTCCCAACTGTGCACAAAAGGCTCGCCAGAACCGGGAGACAAACTGACTACCCCTGTCCGAGACAATCACCTTGGGTAGCCCATGTAAAGGAAAGATCTCCCGAGCAAAAATGGAAGCCAGTTCCTTGGAAGTGGTCAACTTCTTAAGTGAAATACAATGACACATCTTTGAGAACCGGTCAACCACCATAAGGATAACTGTGTTGCCTTGGGAGTTGGGTAACTCCACAATGAAATCCATAGACAGGTGGGTCCAGGGCCTCACTCCATTGGGTATGGGTTATAGGTGGCCCACTAGAAGGTGTCGTGGAGTCTTACTCTGAGCACACACGGAACAGGCAGCTACGAAGTCTGTTAAATCAGCCCGTAGACTAGGCCACCAGAATTGTTGGGAAATGGCCCAAATGAGTTGATTCTTCCCAGGGTGGCCAGCTGCCTTGGGAGAATGGTAAGTCTGGAGCAGGGCAGTACAGAGACTCTCTGGGACAAAGCAGCGGTCACAAGGTTTCTCAAGAGGAGCATGGACCTGAGCAGCAAGAATTTTGTCACCCAAAGGAGAAGTAAGACTGGTGCGAACCGTAGCCAGAATACGATCAGGAGGAATCACAGGAACCGGAACCAACTCCAACTTGAAAGTAGAGGAAACTTGTTGTGACAAGGCGTCAGCCCTTACATTCCTAGTACCGGGTAAGAATGATACATTGTAATTAAAACTCAACAAGAGGAGAGACGCTTAGCCTCAGACAAGAATGTGAGATTCTTATGGTCAGCAAGAATGAGAACCGGCACAGTGGTACCTTTAAGGAGATGTCTCCATTCTTTCAGGGCTAAAATGATTGCCAACAGCTCTCTGTCACCAATCTCATAATTGCACTCTGCAGGTGACAGTTTCTTGGAAAAGTAGCCACACGAATGCATAGCGCTCTCAGAGTTGGGACGTTGAGACAGAAGGGCACCAACTCCAGTCTCAGAAGCATCAACTTCTAGGATAAAAGGCAACATAGGATCAGGATGTGCCAACACAGGAGCAGAAACAAAGGCATCCTTGAGACTCTCAAAGGCCTTAATGGACTTCGGAGACAAACTCTGTGGGTTACCGTCCTTTCTGGTCATATCAGTCAGGGGATTGACCAGAGACGAGAAGTTAGGAATAAACTTCCGATAATAGTTGGCAAAGCCCAGGAAAAGCTGCAGAGGACGTAAACCCACAGGTTGGGGCCACTGTTGGACTGCCGAAAGTTTCTCTGGGTCCATCAAAAAACCAGCAGTGGAAATTACATAGCCCAGGAATTTAACCTGTTCACGATGGAACTCGCACTTCTCCAGTTTACAATAGAGATTGTTTTCTCTTAGTTTCTGACGCACACGACAGACATCTGTGTGGTGGCTCTCCATGGACTTGGAAAATATGAGAATATCATCGAGATAAACCATCACACATAACTGCAACAAATCTCGGAGGACATCGTTAATAAATTCCTGGAAAACTGCCGGGGCATTACAAAGGCCAAAAGGCATTATGAGGTACTCATAAAGGCCTGTTTTGGTATTAAACTCAGTTTTGCACTCGTCGCCCACCTTAATCCGCACGAGATTGTATGCCCCTCTCAAATCAAGCTTCGTGAAAATTGTTGCTCCCTTGAGGCGGTCAAATAACTCTGTAATCAACGGAATCGGGTAGGCATTCTTAATCGTGAAACGATTGAGACCTCTATAATCAATACAAGGTCTCAGTTCACCGCTCTTCTTCACAAAAAATAAACCAGCACCAGCAGGAGATGAGAATTTGTGGATGAAACCTCAAGAAAGTGCTTTTGCAGCATACTCCTCCATGGCCTTATCCTCCATGACCGACAAAGGGTAAACCCGGCCACCAGGGGGTATGGCACCAGGTTGAAGGTCAATTGCGCAATCATAAGGCCGGTGTGGAGGCAAACTACCGGCTTGACCTTTGTCAAAGACATCGCTAAAATCGCGGTACTCCTCCGGCAGGGAGGAGAGTGAAGAGGTGCACAGGACCTTGGCTACCTTCTGGAAGCATGTCTCACTGCATTGTGGTGACCAGGAGAGAACCTCAGCATGGAGCTAATCAAAAGAGGGGTTGTGCCTCTGTAACCAAGGATAACCAATAACCAGCGGAAACCTAGGTGAGGAAATAACTTGGAATTGGATTATCTCATGGTGAAGAGCCCCTACGGCCATGGACAGCGGAACTGTCTCATGAGTCACATGGGCAGGCTGTAGAGGTCTCCCGTCAAGAGCCTCAATGGCAAGTGGAGTGTCACGCAGCTGCAGCGGAATCGAGTGCTGCAATACAAAGACAGCATCAATGAACAGGCCTGCAGCCCCAGAGTCGATTAGAGCCTGTATCTCGATGGACGACTCAGCCCAAGAAAGGGTGACCGAAACCAGGGGCTTATCCTTCTGGATAACTGGGGATGAAACAACACCACCTAAGGTCTGTTCATGACAGGACCTCAAGTTTCGGGCATTCCCTGGACAGATAGGACAAGACTTCAAAAAGTGACCTGCCTGGCCACAGTAAAGGTACAATCTCTCCCTCCTCCTAAAGGCTCTCTCATCCGCAGAGAGACGCGTGAAGCCCAAGTGCATGGGTTCATCTTCTCTGACTGACTTGGTACCAGGAGGCATGGGAGGTGAGGGAGGCACTGGTGGGACTGCAAAGCTCGGAGGCAAACATACAGGAGGCTTCCGCAAGCGCTCCTTAAAAGAGAGTCTTTCTCTGAGTCTGGAGTCACTGAGGATGGCATACATGATCAACCTCTCCAGCTCAGTGGGTATATCTCGGGCTGCTATCTCATCTTGATGGAATCTGAGAGACCATGAGAAAAAGCAGCCATGAGGGTCTCATTGTTCCAAGCAACCTCTGCAGCCAGAGTACGGAATTCAGTGGCTTAGTCGGCAACAGTTCTCGTACTCTGGATGGTCTGTGTCTCTGCAGTGTGTGTATCACCTCCAGCTACAGGTCTCACAGTTCAGTCTGTGTCTCTGCAGTGTGTGTATCATCTCCAGCTACAGGCCTCACAATCCAGTCTGTGATTCTGCAGTATGTATCATCTCCAGCTACAGGCCTCACAATCCAGTCTGTGTCTCTGCAGTCTGTGTATCACCTCCAGCTACAGATGGCAGCACGGTTAGATGCAGCGGCTACTCTGGGTCCAAAAGACTGAGCTTTTATGTCTTTTAATGTTGTCTCTTTGTCTTCAAATAGTCTTACCTTATTACAAAGTCATATGGAAACTACTTTAAAACATAACTACGATTGCCAGAGCCTTTTAGATGTCGACCGTATACACAAACATCAACTTTCACCAGTGGTTATCAAGAAGCTACAAGACATTTGTTTACTGAAACCTGACCCCCGAGACTGCAGTTTCGCCTACTGAAGCTTCCTGCACAAGGCAGTGACGCAAGCGGTGTGAGAGAAGATGGAAATGCGGTAAGTGAGGAGGTATACGAGCTAGGCTAAGGGCTAAACCCACAAGGCCAGCTCTTCCAACACTTATGGTCTCTAATGTTCGCCCGCTGGAAAATAAACTGGACCTAATTCAACCCAGACGGTCCACACAGCATGAGACAAGAGATTGTTGTGTGTTTATCTTCACTGAAACATGGCTAAATAACAACATCCCGGATTCCGCCATTCAGCTACACGGGCTAACCTGCTACTGAGCGGATAGAGATTCATCACTGTCCGGTAAGACTCGCGGAGGTGGTCTGTGTATGTATATCAACAAAGAATGGTGTAACAATGCTGTGGTGGTAACAAAACACTGCTCATCGCTGGTAGAGTTTATGTTTGTGAAGTGTCGACCATTCTATCTGCCGAGGGAGTTCACAGCCATTGTTATTGTCACGGTTTACATTCCCCGTGTGTAAATGCTAAGGACGCGCTTCGCGAACTTTACAGCTCTATCAGCGAACATCAAACAAACAACCCTGACGCCTTTTTCATTATTGCTGGTGACTTCAACCATGCAAACTTAAAGACAGTTTTGCCGAAGTTCTACCAACATGTGAATTTTGCATATATATAAAAGGAATTTCTCAGATGCTCATGGCAAATATAAACTCATATAAAAGTGTTCAAAGTCCTAAAAGGTGCAACCCATAATATATATCAACAATAACAATAATGCAATGAAATCCAGTAAAGCTAAACTAAAAGTAAATTGTTTCCCAGCAGTAATCAGCAACCAAAAAAAAAAAATCAGGTGACTCATAGAGATGATCAGTTCCAAAGTTAAAAATATAAATCAGAGTAGATAAGGGGGATAAGGACAGTTGAAAGAGTACAAATTAAAAATGTGAGATGGTAAACATATCTTTCTGCAATCCTCCCCCAGTAGTGCTAGCCTCTCACCTTATAGATAGACCCCAACGGGTCTAATGGGGCACCAGTGAAGGACCAGCCTGTTGTTGAAGCTTTCCTCACAGCTTTCAAGGGATCACTGCAGCTTTTGTTTTGTCTCCACAGTCTTTTCCTAGAAGAAAGTTTTCTCCCAATCCTATAGGTGGGGCAACAGTAAACGACCAGCCTGTTGTTGAAGCTTTCCTCACAAGGTCCAAGGGATCGCTGTAACTTTTTCTCCGGTCTCTAGGGTCCTTTCCTAGAAAAAAGTTTCTCCCAATCCGCAAGATAGAAAATAAAAAAGAAGGCTCTCCATAGAGTAGTAGGTTTAAAGGTTCAAAAGTAGCTTATTAAAAAAAATCTAAAAACTCCTTTACAATAATGGGGCGTAAACACGTTCAGACTTTTCGGCTACAAAAGTCCGACGGACGCCGGCGGACCAAATCCGGCGGACAATCTGATCGTGTGTGGACTTCCCCGGACTTTTAGCGGACTTTTCCAATCGCAAATCTGACGGACTTTAGATTTGGAACTTGCTTCAAATCTTTACGTCGTAACTCCGCCAGACCCAGAAATCCGCTCGTCTGTATGCTAGTCCGACAGACAAAAACCCACGCTAGGGCAGCTATTGGCTACTGGCTATCAACTTCCTTATTTTAGTCCGGTCGTACGTCATCACGTACGAATCCATCGGACTTTTGTGTGATCGTATGTAGGCAAGTCTGTTCGTTAGAGGGTCCGCTGCAAGTCCGCCAAAAGTCCGTCGAAAGTTTGTTGGACGGGCTGTCGGACTTTTGTACCCGAAAAGTCCAACCATGTGTACGCCCCATAAAAATGGCAACAGCAGGCCAGGCAACAAAAAAACGTGTCAAACACATCTGAGTTGAATTAAGTCCAGTTTATTTTCCAGCGAGCGAACATTAGAGAGCATAAGTGTTGGAAGAGCCGGCCTTCTGGGTTTAGCCCTTAGCCTAGCTCGTATACCTCCACGCTTACCGCGTTTCCGTCTCCTCTCACACCACTTGCGTCGCTGCCTTGTGCGGGAAGCTTCAGTAGGCAAATCTGCAGTCTCGGGATCAGTCTCTGAGTCACCTGATTTTTTTTTTTTTTTTGGATGCTGATTACTCCTGGGAAACAATTTTTTATTTTTCTTTGAACACTTTTATATGAGTTTATATTTGCCATGAGCATCTGAGAAATTCCTATATATATATATATATATATATATATATATATATATATATATATATATATATATATATATATATATATATATATATATATATATATATATATATATATATATATATATGTGTGTGTGTGTGTGTGTGTGTGTGTATATATATATATATATATATATATATATATATATATATATATAGTGTTATATTAGCGCTACTTCACTACACGTTATACATTTTTAGAGGTGTTGGTTACACTATAGAAGTTTAGCTGCTTTTTTCATTTAGCACTTTATATGTATGCACTTTATTAATTGGCACCTTATTTGTATTGATACACTGTTGGTAGCGCATTAGTACTTTCCCATATCAGTTCCAGCATACAAACCGTTGCTTACACTTGCAAAACCGGTTCAAAAAGAAATCACAGTGTGGCCAGACAATGCTACCCCAGTACTGCAGGACTGCTTTCAGCACACAGATTGGAACATGTTTAAAGAGACAGCCACTTACAACTATCATACAGACTTACAAGAGTACACTGAAACAGTGACTACTTACATCAAAAAGTGCATAGATGATGTGACAGTGACCAAGATTATTACCACATGTGCCAACCAGAAGCCATGGATGACAGCAGAGGTTCGTGGGCTGCTACCAGGAGATAAAATGGCTCTCAAAACAGCAAGAGCCAATCTGTCTCATGGCACCAAGAAGGCAAAACAACAATATGCTGAAAAAATTAATAAACACTTTAGCGACAGCAAAGACACACGGGCCCTGTGGCAAGCCATCCAGACCATCACTAACTACAAGCCCCTGCCATAGGCCAATGATAATGATACTTCTCTCCCGGATGCACTCAACCACTTTTATGCACGGTTTGAGATGCAGAACCAAACACTTTCACAAAAACTACTCATATCCCGAAACGAACGGGTGCTCTGCTTTTCTCCAGCCGGCGTAAGGAAGACCCTGTTCAGGATCAACCGACGGAAGTCTACTGGCCCTGATGACATACCTGGACGTGTGCTGAGAGACTGTGCTGTACAGCTGACAGATGTTCTTACAGATATCTTTAACATTTCGCTGCGCCAGGCGGTTGTCCCTACGTGTCTTAAATCCACCATCATAATTCCAGTGCTAAAGAAGACACCTGTGTCCTGTTTGAATGACTATCGTCCTATAGCACTAACTCCAATAATGATGAAGTGCTTTGAGAGGTTAGTCATGCATCACATTAAGTCCAGTCTTTCAAAAACGCTGGACCCATATCAGTTTGCATACCATCCAAACCGTTCCACCCACGATGCAGTATCTTCTACTCTTCACTTGGCCCTTATCCACTTAGAACAGAAAGACTCTTTTGTTAGAATGCTGTTCATTGACTTTACCTCAGCATTTAATACAATAATTCCTTAGCAACTTATCACTAAATTTAACTCGCTGTGCCTCAACCTGCCCCTCTGTAATTGGATCCTGGACTTTTTAACCAGAAGACCTCAGTCAGTCCGTGTTGGCTGCAGCACGTCGAGCACTACCACACTGAGCACAGGTGCCCCACAGGGATATGTGCTCAGCCCGCTGCTCTTCACACTGCTGACCCACGACTGTACTGCCAAGTCAGCTCCAACCATATCATCAAGTTTGCGGATGACACAACTGTGGTAGGTCTCAGCAACAATGATGAAACACTATACAGAGAGGAAGTGGAACAACTGGTTAAATGGTGTAGTACAAACAACCTTTTCCTTAATGTAAGCAAAACAAAGGAGGTTGTGATGGATTTTAGGAGAAATTCTGTTGATCACTCCCCACTGACCATCGACGGCTTGACTGTGGAGAGAGTAAGCAGTATTAAATTCCTGGGAGTGCACATCTCAAAGGATCTTACCTGGACAACCAACATCACGTCACTAACCAAGAAGGCACAACAGCGCCTATATTTTCTCCTCCGCCTTAAAAAAGCCAGTCTCTCCCCACCCATCCTTACTACATTCTATAGGGGAACCTTTGAAAGCATGCTGACCAGCTGTATCATTGTCTGGTTTGGGAACTGCAGTTTTGCTGACCACAAGACCCTGCAGCAGCTAGTGAAGATGGCTGAAAAGGTAATTGGTGTATCTCTCCCCTCCATCCTGGACATTTTCCATACACGATGCTCCAGAAAAGCTAACAGTATCGAGAGAGATCCTACTCATCCCTCCCACAGTCTCTTTCAGCTCTTGCCATCAGGTAGAAGGTACCGGAGTATCAAAACCAGGACTGTCAGACTGTCCAACAGTTTTTTCCCCCAGGCTGTGAGAGCCTTCAACTCCAATCCTCTTTGAAACCTCTTCTATTCCTATATATTGTGATCAGGAACGTCTCACGTCCCCTCCTTTTTTACACTTGAATATGCACTAGACACTTTTATAAACACTTACTGCTACAAAGACTTTTGGAAACATATAGTATATGTACAGTTAGGTAGTTCCCAGATGTGTATTCCTCACTGTGTTTTTATTCTTTGTACATCTAGTTATAATTGTTTAATTTGTATGTAGCACCGTGGCCCTGTAAGATACGTCATTCTACTGTATGTTCTTACGTGTAGTGGAATGACAATAAGGCTTGTTTGACATGAGGCACTTGGCAGCAGAAGCGGAGCGTGCGGGAATGTCAAATACCCTTTTAAAGGAGGCCACAAACTCAGGTTAGCTTAAGACAACAGGTTTTTGCGTCTCCCATAGAGGGTTTGCCCAGGCTAAGGCTCTCTCAGAAAGCAAAGATATCACAAAACCTACTTTGCTTCTGTATATGGGAAACACCTGGGGCAGCATCTCAAAGTAAATCTCAACCTGGTTGAGAAACCCTCTGCATTGAACTGGATCGTCCCCAAATCGCTGGGGAACCGGAGCGGAACCAGACATACCTCTTATAGAGGTAATACTTGAGGCGGGTGCCTGCACAGAGACTGGCGCAGCAGCAGGGAACTCAGGTTGTACCGGAGCAGCCACAGTGGGAGTTTCCAGGTGAGCCGTGCGACTCAGGAGCATTTGTAACGCTATGGCAAACTGATCCATGCAGTGATCTTGCTCATCCAATCTTGAAAAAATACTACCAACAAGTGGATTGGCTGTATCTTCTGAATTCATGGCCTTCGCCTACTATCAGGAACCATGAACCAGACCGAGACAGAAGTATAGTTAAATCACACCTGTTTAATAATAATAATAAGGTAAACAGAGTAAACGTAGTCAAAACAAGCCAGAGTTCAGTAACCCGGATCGGTTAGTCAGCCAAGCAAATGTCAGAGAGCCAGAGATAAACGTAGTAGTACAGCAATCAGGATAGTACAAGGATCAGGAGCCAGAAGGAACGTCAGCCGAGCAAGTCTTCAACAGGAACGCAGGAGAAAATCTCTGTGATGTTGACAAAGGCTAAGGCAGAGATCAAGTGAGCTGGACGGCTTTAAGTAGGCAGGACTGACGAGCAGAATCAACAACAGCTGGGTAACTGTGGAGAGAGATGGGAGCTGGCAATTAGCCGACAGCTGAGCGGTCAGCTCAGAGAAGGAAGGGCTGAGCCCAGCCCTGACACACAGTCCCTGGTGTCAGCGTGTGTGTCTCTCCTCACTCTGGTACCACAGTCCCTTCCCCTCACACTCTCCTCCGCTCCTCACTGTTAAGTGTCATTGTGTCCCAGCAAAGGACTTTTTGAGCCTTGGTATCTCCCTCTCTTTTAAGCAATCTCCTCTCCTCTGTCTCCTGTCAGCACTCTCTCTCTCTTTTACCACAGTACTTCCCTCTCTTCTGTCCCCTTAGCACTACCTGAAACTCAACTTTTTCCCAGTGTTCTTTCTCTCTCTCGGTTTTCCTGCAAGGACCAGTCAGCATCTCTCTGTCTCCATCTTGTGGCCAAAAAGGAGAAATTGCATTACAACATGCCTGCTACATATGTGTTATATATTGTCTTTTTAAAATATGTTTACTATTAATCATCCTAATAAAGTAATACTGTGCCTCCATAGTCATAAATCATTGTGTACAGCAGTGTGTCCAACAGAAGTTGGTTTAACGACCATTTTTTGTCAAAGGGACATGCTGGAGTACCAGCACTACTTAAAGCCCAGTTAACACACTGCACGTTTTTTCTTTCAACCCATTCAACGAAAAAAAAAAAAATGAAATGTGTACCAGGCTTTATGTAGTCAGAATTCCGAGGAGCACAATACAAATTAATGAGTGTAGTAATAATAAAAAATGCTGGAAGGAGAGCCCTGTCATGTGCTCTGTCAAAGCACACAACCAGCTGTCACATACCTGTATGAGTAGCTTGAGATGATGAGGTAGGCCTCTCATAGAATTCCCATCCGAGTACTCCTGGAAGTTGGGACAGGGGCTGCTTGGGCAATGGAAGGGCACTGATGTAAGCAAGCTTGAACTGAAGTCTTAAAGTGATACTAAAGTCTTGTTTTTTTCTTTAACCACTTTAGCCCCGGAAGGATTTTCCCCCTTTCTGACCAGGCCATTTTTTGTGATGCGGCACTATATCGCTTTAACTGACAATTGCGCGGTCGTGCGACGTGGTACCCAAACAAAATTGACGTCCTTTTTTTCCCACAAATAGAGCTTTCTTTTGGTGGTATTTGATCACCTCTGCGGTCTTTATTTTTTGCGCTATAAACAACAAAAAAAGACAATTTTGAAAAAAAAAACAATGCTTTTTAGTTTTTGCTAAAATAAATATGCAAAAACATTTTTTTTAAAAAAACCAAAATTCTTCATCAGTTTAGGCCGATATATATTGTACATACTTTTGGTAAAAAAAAAATCGCAATAACTTTTGTGCAAACCAATCAATATATGATTTTTTTTTACCAAAAATATGTAGAATATATATCGGCCTAAACTAATGAAGAATTTAGCTTTTTTTTTAATGTTTTTGGATAATTATTTTAGCAAAAACTAAAAAATATTGTTTGTTGCATCTACAAAATAGGGGATAGATTTATGGCATTATTATTTTTTTTTTTTTACTAGTAATGACGGCGATCAGCGATTTTTATCAGGACTGCGACATTGTGGTGGACAGATCGGACACTTTTGCCACTTTTTTGGGACCATTGGCATTTATACAGCGATCAGAGATAAAGATAGCCACTGATTACTGTATAAATGTCACTGACAGGGAAGGGGTTAACACTAGGGGGTGATCAAGGGGTTAAATGTGTTCCATCAGTGTTCTAACTGTGGGGTGATGGGAGTGACTAGAGGAGGTGAAATATCGCTGTTCCTAACTAATAGGAACACACACGATCTGTCTCTCCTCTCCTGACCGAACCAAGATTTGTGTGTTTACACACACAGATCCTCGTTCTGTCTCTTGTGCCCACGATCGCGGGTGGCTGCCGATCATCGTGACCTCTGGCCACGTGCATTGGGTCCCCCCCGCCGTGCAGCGCGTGTGCATGCCTGCTAAGGCTCTTAAAGGAACCGACGTATCTGTACGTCGTTTTGCGCAGGGCTGCCAACCTGCTGACCTATATGTACATGTGCAGGTCAGGAAGTGGTTAAAAATAACAAAAACATGTTATACCTAACTAAATAGAAGATAATGATGCGCTAAAGTGTGTTATATGTGCCCCTATTGTGACACAAAAATGTTGTGCATATATAAAAATGTGTATAGAAATGTATACCACACTAAATATTGTGAAATAAATTAAATAAACATAATCGCATAAAGCTGATAAATATTATGTGCATAAGCAAACAATACAAGTTACACATATAATATCAATCCAATGAAACCACATTTGCTTTAGATATACATCATAGGTGCAAACGGATACCAGAAAGTGCCATGTGCCAAACAAACTGCAAAGTGCTTAGTGCCACACATTCATGTAGATAATAGTCCTTATTGAACTACATAAATATAATGAGCATATAAATAAAAGTCCTGCACATAAATAATGAAAGTGCTTATGTGTGATCTTCAATGGTGGTATATTCAAATGTGCTTATATATCTCCACGTGCCACAGGTCATGCGATAATGCAATATAAGGGAACCATCCAAGGTAATGCGCTGACCTCAGAGTATGTGACTAAGTTGCTAAACAAAGTCAGAAAACGCTTTTGAGCCACCCGGGGCTCTGTGCGGATCACAGGATCACAGGCTCCAGCACGGGAAAAATCAATGGATAAAAATAAAGAACCATATAGTGTAATAACGTTTTAGATTTTTTATTCCAAAATCAGATAAAACACTCCCCCGAATGGGGTACTCACATTCTCAGGGTGCGCCAGTGCACCACTCTAAAACAAGCATGTGGATAGGTAAAACAGTGAGGATATGGCGTTCGTCCCAACACTGACAGCTACCGCTGCCTAATGCTCCATCCTGGCCCCTCCCCTACGCGTCTTCAACACAGGGCATACGTGTCATCATCAGGGGGAATGTAATTGGAAGGTTGCTCTATCATTTAAATACAGCTATCTAAGTAAGTGCTAGTGAATTAATTCCTTTCTCCATACATCTAAGTGAGTACTAGTAAATAAATCCCTCTCTCCACACATCATGTCCACCAATGTCATCATGTGTATGGGGGAGGATGAATGAATCGCCCAATCTTTATTTAATAAAATTAAAATTATATAGACATATAATAAATACATATATATATAAATTAACATAAATATATCTTAATAAAAACAAAAATAGAATAAAATACAATAAATAACAATAAAACAATAAATAAATAAATACAATATAATAATACAAAATAAAATTAAACAAAATAAAAGTATATGTAAATAAATAAAATAAATTTGTATGTAAATTATCTAAACGTTCCAATAAACCAGCAGGTTAATAACAACAACAACAACCCCACATCCCCATACATCTACCTGGAATGAATATGAGAATAAGTATGCGAATATAAGTATGCAAATATTCCTAACTAATAGGAACACACACGATCTGTGTCTCCTCTCCTGACCGAACCAGGATTTGTGTGTTTACATACACAGATCCTCATTCTGTCTCTTGTGCCCACGATCGCGGGTGGCTGCCAATCATCGTGACCTCCGGCCACGCGCATTGGGGCAACCCGCCATGCAGAGTGTGTGCATGCCTGCTAAGGCTCTTAAAGGAGCCGACGTACCTGTACGTTAAAAATAACAAAAACATGTTATACTTAACTGCTCTGTGAAATGGTTTTGCACAGAGCAGCCCCAATTCCCCGTTTCTCGGGTCTCTGGTGCTCCTGGCTCCTTCCTCCTGCCAAGTGCCGCCACAGCATGAAGCTTGCTATGGGGGCACCCGAACCGAGCTATAGCTCCGTGTGTCCATTTAGACACGGAGCTGTGGTTCAAGCCCCTCTCCCCCTCTCTCCTGATTGGCTGACTGACTTTGACAGCAGCGGGAGCCAATGGAGCTGCTGCTTTGTCTCAGCCAATCAGGAAGCAGATGACTGAGGCATTCATGCACATCGCTGGGGAGAGATGGGGTCAGGTAAGTATTACGGGGGCTGCTGCACACAGAAGGTATGTTTATCTTAATGCATAGAATGCAATAAGATGAAAAAACCTTCTGCCATTGCAACCACTTTAAACTTGGGAGCGCTGGTGTCAGCTGAGAAGCACAGCGATGAGGGCACCTGGAATTCACCAAGCCCAGTAGAGAGCAAACTGGGTAACAAGCCGAGTTTTGGTAACAGTTGAGAAGGAAGGTACCAAATCACAAGCAGGATCAAGGTCAAGGACGAGCAGAGGTTGGCAACTTGCAGGCAGCAAGGTACAAAATCATCAGGCAAAAATCTTGGTTAAGAGTCCAGGTTGAGGTAGGTAACAAAGGTAGGCACAATATAGTGTGACCCGGAGGAAAATCTAGACGGAGGGTCGGCATGACTATGGGAGGAACAGGTCGGCAAGGGTTAAGTTTTTGCTGAGTTAGTTGGGGAAAAAGGGTAGCTTACCTTATTGGAGGAGCAGGTCAGGTGCTTGGGTGGAGCAGGAAAGGGTTGGGATGTTGCACAGGCTGTTGGGAAATCATTCCAGAATATTCCTTGTTGGGAGAAGTTCTGTCGGCCCCTGCGGAGAGAAATACAGGCAGGATGAGCGATTTGGAGGCCTTGTGGAACCAGGTCAGGGCTGCAGCCTCTACACGGGGTCCTCAGTTTCTCCAGCAACAGTTATTAGGCATGTTAGGGGGGTTGGGGGTTGATCCATCTCCTCCTGGATCTCCCCCTTCATCTAAGCGCGCTAGGAGGGTTCGCCCTCCTGAGCGCTTGAGCCCTTCACATACCCCCCGGGTCCGGCGGCCGCATGGGAGCTCCACACGGAACCCTTCAGTGTTCCCTGCCAGGCCATCAGCTTCTGGCCACAGCGGAGGACCTGGGAGGAATCCCCAGCATCGGCGGGACCTGCGGGAGGGGGGGCCGCTGCGCTCTCTTCCCCCCTCCTTCCCCTCTACAGTGCCACAGGATGATACGGCCGGCTCTCCTGCTGATGTGCCTAGCAGGAGGCTGGCTCGGCGTGGGACACAGTCGGATGCAGGGAGGGGCGGGAGCCCTGTCCCTTCTGGATCGGTGGGCAGAGCGGACCGTGTGAGCCAGGAGGTCCGGTACCTTCGCTCGTCGGCGGCGTCATCTGGAGGATCAGCTCCCTCTCTTGTGGCTGGAGCGTCGGCTCGGCGTAGGAAGGCTGGAGAAACAGGCAGCAGAAGGCAGTTGGCGCCCTCTGCTGCTTCTACACAGACATTGCAGCCATCTTCAAGCAGAGAAAGAGTGACAGCTGCACGGGGGAGTGGCCAAGCTCAATTAAAGGGCCGGCGACCCCCTTCCACGGTTGGGGGTGCACGCGAACCCCGCAGCTGTCAGATGGAGGCGGAGGAAGATGAGGGTACGCCGGGGCGTGCTGAGCCGGAGGAATCGAGGGGAAAGACGCCTGCGGCACAGTCCGTGCGTGAGTCATCAGCAGAATCCGGCGAGGTGTCCAGCGATGACGGTGATGGGCGATCACCGACCATGCGCCCTACCGTGCAGAGTCAGCTGGGATCCGGAAGTGCGGCTGCTCGGGATTCGGTGCGCAGGCAGCCTGGTGAGTCCAATTTTATTTCTGCTACTTTTGTAGGGCAAGGTGTTGGGTTCACGGAGGGTGGACAGGGGGGGTCACGGGGCAGGGAGCAAGCGGGTCAGATGGGGAGGGAACCTGGTGTGGCAGGTTTGGCGGAATTTTTTGCGGGTTTTCGGGAATTGTTGGACCGTTGCGCTCCGCCTGGGCCTTCCGGACCAGTAGCAGGGCCGACGGGGGCGTGGGTCCCTGCCGTGACCACGTCGGATGGTTTGGGCTGTGATGCCCCCGTTGCGCGTAGTTCTACGCTGCCACCGGCGGTGAGCACGGCGTCGCAGCGGGAAGGACAAACGGATACGGAAATCCCATTATCCTCGGCGGTAGTTGAGTCTGCTTCTCAGACGGCGAGGGTCAGTGGCACGGAGTCGCGTAAGGCTAAGGAGTCGGGGGACGATGGGGTTCGTTTGGGTGATAGAGCGCATGGTGAGGTTTATGTATGCTTCGAGGGTCCGTTAGGGGTACATCTCAAGCCCGAAGTTAGGGAGAGGATCTGGCGGGGGGAATACGTGGAGATATTCTCCCTTTTGCCGCTAGAGAAGTTTAACATAGATAAAGGAAAAGCAGATGAGAGTAAAAAGGAAGAGGAGGAGAGGCGGCGTTGGCGGCTTATCCCTAGGACATTTTCTAACTGGCTGCAAGCCTTTGCGATATTGGCCAGCGTCATAGGTGAAAAGGAGCCGGAGAATTGTTCTCCGCTTTTTTGCTATGTAGACGCTATTGGGGAGGCTTATAGGGTATATGGAGGACTGGCATGGCTTCGCTATGACGAACAGTTTCGTCAGCGAAAAGCTGTCAGGCCTCAGCTAAGATGGGACCATAAGGATATTGGGCTTTGGATGAAGCTCATGGTGCAGGCTCGGGCTTCGGGCCAGCCCTTTCCAGGGGGGGCCGGCGGTTCAGGCACTGGGCAGCCGGCCTCACAACGTAAAAACTACTGTTGGCAGTTCAACGAGGGAGCGTGCCGCTTTGGCGCGACCTGTCGGTTCCGTCACGAGTGCTCCGGATGCGGAGGCTCTCACGGTTTTGCCAAATGCTTTAAGAAGGGGAAGCTGCAAACTAGTGAGTCCGTTTCAAAAAGGGAGGACGCCGGTAAATCTGTCCGAGATGCTGCCTTACCTAAGTAGGTATCCCAGAAAGGAGGCGGCGGTTTTTCTTGCCGAGGGCTTTGCATATGGTTTTTCGCATACCCTGTTCGCTACCCATGTCTGGGGATTCTGTGCCCAGGAATCTGAAATCTACTTCTCAGTTTCCTCAGGTGGTGACGGATAAGTTAGCTAAGGAGGTGGAGATGGGTAGAATGGCTGGCCCGTTCGATCACCCACCCATACCTGGGTTGCATGTGTCTCCTTTGGGGGTGGTACCTAAGAGGGAACCACATAAATTTCGGCTGATTCATCACTTGTCGTATCCTAAGGGATCTTCGGTAAATGATGCGATTGAGCCTGATTTGACGTCGGTGTCCTATACGTCGTTTGATACGGCCGTCAGTTGGGTTCAGAGATATGGACAGGGGGCATTATTGGCTAAGACGGACATTGAGTCCGCTTTTCGTTTATTGCCGGTTCACCCGGATAGCCAGCCGTTGCTGGGTTGTTTTTGGGGTGGACAGTTTTTCGTTGATCGTTGTCTTCCCATGGGTTGTTCTATTTCTTGTTCTTACTTTGAGACATTTAGTACCTTTGTCGAATGGGTGGTTTGGGAAGAGTCACAAGTGCGCTCGGTTCTGCAATACCTTGATGATTTTCTTTGTATTGGCCCCCCGAAATCCACGGTTTGTTCGGTCTTGTTACGAACATTGGAAAGTGTGGCGCGGCGTTTCGGGATTCCTCTCGCGCCGGAAAAGACAGAAGGGCCTTCGACAGAGATGCAATTCTTGGGTATCATTATTGATACACAGGCAATGGAGTGTCGCTTGCCGACGGCTAAATTGGAGGACTTGCGATTGTTGGTGAGGGCGGCCTTACAGGCGAAAAAAGTTAGGCTGAAGCAATTGCAGTCTTTGCTGGGGAAGCTTAATTTCGCCTGCCGCATCATGCCGATGGGGCGCATTTTTTGCCGTCGCCTGAGTGCCGCTACTTCTGGGGTACGAATGCCACATCATTTTATTCGGCTTTCGGCCGAACACAAGGCAGATCTGCGGGTATGGGAGGAGTTTCTGACACCTATAACGGGAGGTCCTTGTGGATGGCCCCGGTGGTGTTGGCCTTTGATTTCGATTTGTACACGGATGCAGCGGGCAGTTTGGGTTTTGAGGCGTACTGTCAAGGGGCATGGTGTGCGGAGGCGTGGCCGGAGGAATGGCGTGTCGCGGGCTTCTTGAGTAATCTGGTGCTATTGGAGCTTTTCCCGATTGTGGTGGCATTGGACATCTGGGGGTCTCGCTTTCAAAATCGGCGAGTTTGTTTTCAATGTGATAACATGGGGGTGGTGGCAGTTGTGTCTAGTCGGTCTGCTTCGTCTCCACCCGTGGTGCGTTTATTACGTTTTTTGGTCCTTCGTTGTTTGAGTTTGAATTGTTTTGTGAAAGCTGTACATGTACCGGGTGCGGAGAATTACATTGCTGATGCCTTGTCTCGTTTTCAGTGGGACAGGTTCCGGAAGCTGGCGCCGGCGGCGGAGCAGAGGTCGGTTCCTTGTCCCAGGCATCTGTGGAGACTGGCATTGGAATAGCTGGTGGCTTGATACAGCGTTCGGTGAGTGCGGGAACATGGGTGGCTTACTCTTCGGTTTGGCGGGAATGGGACGAACTGGTAAGTTCCATGGGGGGTTGTGTTTCGGATCAGGACAGGCTCTCACTGTTATTGTACGTGATTGGGATGCAGTTTTCCAAGGGAGAGTCGGTGTCGAAAATGAACCGGAGATTGGCTGCGTTGGCTTTTCTTCATAAGCTACAAGGCCTGCGGGATATTACCAAGAAGTTTATGGTGGGTCAGGCCATGAAGGGTTTCCGGCGCGGACGCGTGGTAAGAGATACCAGGCGCCCAGTGTCCTTTGGGCTGCTACAGGATATGGTAGGAATCTTGCCCAGGGTTTGTTCCTCGCCTTATGAGGTTCAACTGTTTACGGCAGCTTTTTCTTTGGCTTTCTTTGGAGCCTTGAGGATTTGGGAGCTGGTGAGCAAAAATAAATGCGGTGTGGGGGGTTTGTTGTTTTCGGAGGTACAGATCAATACGGATAGCGTTCATCTCCTTATCAGTAGATCTAAAACTGATCAATTGGGCAAAGGGGTTTATGTGACGTTATTTAAGGTGCATCCGGAGGCAGTG
This sequence comes from Lithobates septentrionalis, assembly GCA_037952835.1. Lineage (NCBI taxonomy): Eukaryota > Metazoa > Chordata > Amphibia > Anura > Ranidae > Lithobates > Lithobates septentrionalis. The sequence continues at coordinate 83,449 of JBBDGP010002495.1, read as the reverse complement.
TGTCCGGTACTTTCTGTTCAGCGCTTCGCTCAGGTTCGGAAGGGCGTGCAAGGGCCTTTTTTACAGCACAAGGATGGTTCATCCTTGTCGCGTTTCCAGTTTGTGGACAATCTGAAGGCAGTGGCCTTGTATGTAAGACATTGGGCTAGCAAGTGAAATAGTTGCAAGTTCGAATCCCCAAGTGACTCATTTATTAAAAATTACAAAGGTTTATCCTTTCTTAAGGGAGTTAGAGGCATGATGTGGGGACGGGTTCTTCCGGAATTCCACTATTATTCTAGAGTGGACAGGCCCCCTGATGTTTTGGTGCTCTCCGTGGGAGAGAATGATATGGGGGTCCGGGCAGCTAGGGACATTGTTCGGGATGTAAAGTTTGACATTCTGCGACTGATGCGGGACTTCCCTGGGGTCATCATAGTGTGGTCAGGCATAGTGGCATGACACACTTGGCGACATGCGCGTTCCGTTGAATACTTGAATAAAGCACGGATAAAGGCCAACAGGGAGATTGGGCGTTTTGTGTCTCGCCTTGGGGTGTGGTGGTTCGCCATCGGGATCTGGAAGACATATCTATTAGGTATTGGAGGGATGACGGTGTACATCTGAATGCAGTTGGAACCGATTTTTGGTTTTTAGGATTGCAGGAAGGGGTGCAGAGGGCTCTGCAGGTGTGGAGGGACTCGCTGTAGTGAGGTGTCACTCAAGCTCGCATGGCGGGTCAGGGGGTCTTTGGGGGGTCAAGAATTGAAACAGTTTATTAAATTTTGGGGGACCCATACAGGGTATGGGATCCCACCTTGGTTTGTTGTTGGTGGTTCTCCCAGGACTTAGGTCCCAAGGGAAAGAGAAATTTGGAAAGTCGCAATGTCCTCGAGCCGGCTGGGGCACAGCTGAGGTCACAGTGGTTATTGAGCAAAATGGGACCCCAAAGACCCCCTCCTGGTGTTAAGAATTGTTATGTTTATGGTTATATTTATTTTGGTTAATAAAAGGCTGTTGTGGCCATTAAAACCCATGTCACGCAGCGTTGTGTGGTTATTATAGGTGTAAGATAAGTGTAAGACCGCAGTTGACGAATCCTATAGTCAAGTTTGACCCGGAGGAAAATCTAGACGGAGGGTCGGCATGACTATGGGAGGAACAGGTCGGCAAGGGTTAAGTTTTTGCTGAGTTAGTTGGGGAAAAAGGGTAGCTTACCTTATTGGAGGAGCAGGTCAGGTGCTTGGGTGGAGCAGGAAAGGGTTGGGATGTTGCACAGGCTGTTGGGAAATCATTCCAGAATATTCCTTGTTGGGAGAAGTTCCCTCCCTCCCACCCTACATTTGGTTATGGGTTTTTTCCTTTTAAAAAAAAATAAAAAAAAATAAAATAATAATAATTGAATAAATAAATAAAGAGAGAGAAAAGGGAATATAAAAAAATAAATAAATAAATAAATAAATAAATAAATAAATAAATAAATAATAAAATTAATAAATATATATATTTATAGTTTTTTTGCAAAAAATTTGTCACAGCAGCTGGCGGGTCAGGGGGTCTTTGGGGGGTCAAGAATTGAAACAGTTTATTAAATTTTGGGGGACCCATACAGGGTATGGGATCCCACCTTGGTTTGTTGTTGGTGGTTCTCCCAGGACTTAGGTCCCAAGGGAAAGAGAAATTTGGAAAGTCGCAATGTCCTCGAGCCGGCTGGGGCACAGCTGAGGTCACAGTGGTTATTGAGCAAAATGGGACCCCAAAGACCCCCTCCTGGTGTTAAGAATTGTTATGTTTATGGTTATATTTATTTTGGTTAATAAAAGGCTGTTGTGGCCATTAAAACCCATGTCACGCAGCGTTGTGTGGTTATTATAGGTGTAAGATAAGTGTAAGACCACAGTTGACGAATCCTATAGTCAAGACAATCAATGCCAATTTAGAAGCAAGTCAGAGGAAAACCTGGTCAATAATAGGTTCAGACAGATTCAGGATCAAGGATAACAGGAGTTTATTGCTCAGAGCATTAAAAAGTCCCCAGCATAGGGCTCTGCATGGCTGTGGTAGGTGGGAAGCTCCGTGCACAGCCTGGGTTAGACAAGCCGCTGGAGCACAACTATGGCTTATGTGAACTCACTGCACAGCAGCATAGAATGTGCTGTAGCCCAGCTGTCTCTGCCTCAACCACACATCTCTCTCCCCTGTCCTGTATGATGCCCTGAGGAAAGGAGGGAGGGTACACGCCCCACAATAAGTAGCTCTCACCTCCCACTGTTCATATACAGCTCCAAAATCAATCATAAACCACATCACTTTACCCAGCTCAATCCTTCCCATACAACCTTGGGCACAGAGCCTCCATTAAGAAAAAGGTAGCATGCATAGACTATGATAGTCCAATGATAATAGGGAAGGGGTGGCCACAGGGGTTAGGTGGTGTAGCTTTTTGAGAAAGGACAAGATTGCCTTGCCCTAGTCACTGACAACTCACGTCACGCCACTGCCAGCCGCTATCATCTTCTCCCCAGGCTAATGCAGTTGTTGGGTTTTTGGCCTCTTGATTGGCTGGTGCGGGATGACATCATCCTGCACATGCACACAGGAGTAAGTTATTCCAGCGCAGAATGTGCTGGGAATGCATGCTGAGCTGCGCATGCGTTGCTCACAGAAGACTGTGAGCATGCAGGCAAGTGTTATTGCAGGAGAGACATAGCATGTCTTTTCTGAAATAAAGAGCTGCCTGCTCACAGTTTTTTTAGTTTAGTTCTGCATTAAGTTACTTTAAAAACATACATGAACAAAACTGACTAGGAGTGCCCAAAGTTTTTCATAAGATTACATATCTAATAAAAACCTTCCAAACACAGTAGGACTGAGAAATGTATATTTTATCAATTCCTTCATGGATCCCATAACACATGCAGATTTATAAGGAATGTTTATTTGATAATGAATAAAGAATTTCATATGGTTCTAATTAAGCTGTCAGTCAACCAGCATGGATTCTTCTCCATGAATCATGATTGGAATTCCTTGATTCACTGTATTTGGAATTCATAGACAGTAACCCATTTAACGGGAGTTTATAACGTGTAAAGGATTTTGTATTATTCTTATTTAAGGATAAGTTACCAGCACAGATTCCAACTAAGTAATCTTAGGGTCAAGTCTCTTCAGTTATTAATATGAAATAAAACAAAACAAACATTAATTTTTAAAGTCTTTATTAGAAGATCCATTATAAGAGATCTAAGGACTCCAAGGGGGATAACGTTATTAGAAGATGTTTACCTTTTTCTCTTTTTGTTTTATAGCATAAGAGTGCTAGTTCCCATGAAATAGAAATGTGCATATTAGAAAACTCCCTTTCATCCCGGTGGTCCAAGGAAAGAAATATGTCCTTCTTTTACTATTATTTGAATGTGTGAAAATTAATGATAACTACAGTATAGGAGGGCACCAATGAGAACAAGAAAATTGATATCCCTTATGACATAATTTGAATCAATTAGGAAGCAAATTACTTACTTATAAGGTATCTTCATTCAGGGTTCCTCAGTAAGGCTAAGTAGGCCAATCAACATAAAAGAAGGTCTGCAAAAAACATGTTAAAATCTCAAAAACCTTCCCTTCCAGCAACCCTACCCTTCCTTCTGGCAATCAGTAACTTAGCAAAAATAATTTGATGGCATTGTAAGAGGGGATTATTTGTTTCTCTTGTATTTGTGCGAGTGTGAGTGTGTGTGTGTGTGTAGGGGTGGGAGTGATGCTAGGGTGGAGGGGTAGCACCTGTTTGGTAAAGTGGGACAGTTTGGACCACTTGTTCAGTTTGCAAGCCCAAAAAGCCATTACACAATTTGTAATACATACAGTCGATGAAAAGTTGAAAAACAAACCTTGACCAACTTGTTCAGTGGCTTACTGGCATCTTCTCAAAGAAGTTAGTTTCTTTTCAGATGTTTAAAAAAATTGTTTAAACAAAGCAGAGAAGAAGGCGCTTCTGAGTGCAGTAATAAAACACTTTAATGACAAGGAAGGGTTAAAAACACTTACAAGATGGAAGTGAAAAACAGGCATGTCAATGAATCCATAACGTCCAGCGGGATGCCTCCTGGGGATACAGGCTCTAATCTACTCTGGGGCTGCAGGCCTGTTCATTGATGCTGGCTTTGTATCAAAGTACTCGATTCCACTGCAGCTGCGTGACGGTTCCGTTGTTCGTGGCCATAGGGGCTCTTCACCATGAGATAATGCCATTCCAAGTGATTTCCTCTCCTAAGTTTCTGCTGGTTATTTGTTATCCTTGGTTACAGAGGCACAACCCCTCTTTTGATTGGCTCCATGCTGAGGTTCTCTCCTGGTCACCACAATGCAGTAAAACATGCTTCCGGAAGGTATCCAAGGTCCTGTGTACATCTTCACTCTCCTCCCTGCCAGAGGAGTACCGTGATTTTAGCGATGTCTTTGACAAAGGTCAAGCCAGTAGTTTGCCTCCCCACCGGCCTAATGATTGCTCAATTGACCTTCAACCTGGTGCCACTCCCCCTCGTGGTCGGGTTACCTCTTGGAGGATATGGAGGAGGCCATGGAGGAGGCCATGGAGGAGTATGTTGCAGATGCACTTTCTTGGGGTTTAATCCGCAAATCCTCGTCTCCTGCTGATGCTGGTTTCTTCTTTGTGAAGAGGAGGAGCGGTGAACTGAGACCTTGTATTTATTATAGGGGTCTCAATAGTTTCATGATTAAGAATGCCTACCCGATCCCGTTGATTACAGAGTTTTTTGACCGCCTCAAGGGAGCAATGGTTTTCACTAAGCTTGATCTGAGAGGGGCTTAAATCTCGTGAGGATTAAGGGGGGCGATGAGTGGAAAACTGCGTTTAATACCAGAACAGGCCATTATGAGTATCTCGTAATGCCTTTTGGCCTTTGTAACGCCCCGGCAGTTTTCTAGGAATTTATTAACGATGTCCTCTGAGATTTGTTGCAGTTATGTGTGGTGCTTTATCTCGATGATATCCTCATATTTTCCAAGTCCCTGGAGAGCCACCACACAGATGTCGTGTGCTTCAGAAATTAAGAGAGAACAATCTCTATTGTAAACTGGAGAAGTGTGAGTTCCATCGGGAACAGGTTAAATTCCTGGGTATTGTCATTTCCACTGCTGGTTTTTCTATGGACCCAGAGAAACTTTCGGCAGTCCTACAGTGGCCTCAACCCGTGGGGTTACGTTCTCTGCATTTCCTGGGTTTTGCCAACTATTATCGGAAGTTTATTCGTAACGTCTCGTCTCTGGTCAAGCCCCTGACCAATATGACCAGAAAGAACGGTAACTCACAGAGTTGGTCTCCGGAGTCCATTAAGTACTTTGAAAGTCTCAAGGCTGCCTTTGTTTCTGCTCCTGTGTTGGCACATCCTGATCCTACCTTACCTTTTTTCCTTGAGGTTAATGCTTCTGAGACTGGTGTTGGCGCCCTTCTGTCTCAACGCCCTACCTCTGAGAGTGCTATGCATCCTTGTGGCTACTTTTCCAAGAAATTGTCACCTGCCGAGTGCAATTACGAGATTGGTGACAGAGAGCTGTTGGCAATCATTTTAGCCCTGAAAGAATGGAGACATCTCCTCGAAGGTACCACTGTGCCAGTTATCATTCCTACTGACCATAAGAATCTCACATTCTTGTCTGAGGCTAAGCGCCTCTCTCCCAGAAGGGCGCGATGGGCTCTTTTCTTGTCAAGTTTCAATTACATTGTCTTATTCGTTTGGGCCATTTCCCAACAATTCTGGTGGCCTAGTCTACGTGCTGATGTAATGCCTTCGTAGCTGCCTGTTCCGTGTGTGCTCAGAGTAAGACTTCACAACACCTTCCAGTGGGCCTCCTACAACCCACACCCAATGGAGAGAGGCCCTGGACCCACCTGTCTATGGATTTCATTGTGGAGTTGCCCAACTCCCAAGGCAACACATTTATCCTTATGGTGGTTGACCGGTTCTCAAAGATGTGTCATTGTATTCCACTTAAGAAGTTGCCCACTTCTAAGGAACTGGCTTCCATTTTTACTCGGGAGATCTTTCGCTTACATGGGCTACCCAAGATGATTGTCTCGGACAGGGGTAGTCAGTTTGTGTCCCGGTTCTGGAGAGCCTTTTGTGCACAGCTGGAAATTCAGCTTGCTTTCTCCTTTGCGTATCCCCCGCAGACTAATGGGGCCGCAGAATGAGCCAAACAGTCCTTGGAGCAATTCCTACGTTGCTATATTTCTGACCATCACAACAACTGGTCAGACCTATTACCATAAGCAGAGTTTGCTCACAACAGTACCTTACTTTCTGCTTCCCGATTGTCTCCGTTTATGGCGAATTATGGTTTCCAACCTTCCATGTTGCCTGACTCGTTTATTCTGCAGAGTATTCTTGCGCTAGAGGAGCATCTCCATGGTCTTTGTTCCACTTGGGCACAAGTCCAGGAGGCTTTGTGTCATGCTAATGATAGGTACAGACTCCATGCTGACCGCAGACGCCTGCCTGCACCTTCCTACCAGGTTGGGGACAGGGTCTGGCTGTCATCTCGCAACCTTCGACTTCATGTTCCCTCACTGAAGTTCGCACCTCGGTTTATTGGGCCTTTTCGTATCCTTCGCAGGATTAACCCAGTGGCTTACGCATTGGACCTTCCTCCTAGTATGCGCATCTCAAATGTATTTCATGTCTCCTTATTGAAACCGTTGGTCTGCAACCGCTTTACCACCTCAGGGCCACGTTCTCACCCTATACAGGATCTGCTTGTCAGTCCCGCCTACTTAAAGATCTCCAGCTCACTTCATTCCTGCCTTCGCCTTGGTCACATCACAAGAAACCATCTCCTGCGTTCCTGTTTAAAGAATGGCTTTGCTGACATCCCTTCTGGCTCCGTATCCTGCTTGCTGTTCCTCTACTTGGATCCCTGACTTCTGGCCTGGCTGATTACCCGATCTGGTTACTGAACTCTGGCTTGGCTGATTACCTGATCTGGTTACTGAACTCTGGCTTGGCTGACTACCTGATCCGGTTACTGGACTCTGGCTATGCTTTGACTACGCTTACTCTATTTACCTTTTTATTTTTATTAATAAACAAGTGTGATTTTACTGTACTTCTGTCTCGGTCTGGTTCATGGTTTCTGACAGGCGTGCAGTAAAGAAAGGGGGAACTGATAAGAGGAGGGGGTTTGCCTGAGGAAAGGGTGGGGGACAGGGAGAGGTTCCGTGTGGTCCAACCCATTGCATAGCACAGAGATGGGCCATCCAAACCATCCAATTGAAAGTAAAGGATAGCCAAGGTTTAGATGATCATTGTAGGTTATTCATGGTTCCCAAATCTTCAAGAATTTGGCATGGGTATCTGTAAGCAGCAAAGCTGAGGAACAGTTGGCGCCAGGCAGCACTAATCCTTAGCAATGGCCCAGTTTAAATAGCTGCTTGGCTCCAACATCTGTTACAGGTGCACGTTATTGCCGACATGCACGGGTATGCGTAACTGCACATTTGCGCACACGGACATGCTCGTGTGAATGTGTATTTGCCAGTGTCCAATTCCTGCGAGCACAAAAGGGAACATGTATTAGCATGTGCACAGAAGTAATTTCAGAGGAACCATCTTGTCTATTGGCATGCCCTTCCTTACAGTAAGACATTTAAAAATCTGTCTTTTTCTCTATTTATTTATTTTTGTACGAAAATTCAGTTGAGTTTTAAAAAATGAGCACAATGCAGTTTGTAATGTTTCTCCTTTTGTACAGAATTCAGTCGCTAATAACAGATATGAAACTGGCAGCACCTATTACATTCTAGGATATAGATTTTACATTTGAAATGAAAAAAATTTGGTTCTGAAATGCTTATCACTGGATATTCACAGATATGAAACTGGCAGCACCTATTAGATTCTAGGATATAGATTTTACATTTGAAATGAAAAAAAATTGGTTCTGAAATGCTTATCACTGGATATTTTTAAGCGAGTACAAAAATTTATTCAGTTCAATTAAAGCCTGGAAGGTTGTATTTGCATGTGTCAACCTATACATTTCAAAATGCGGCTTCAACCCTGTATTTACTGGTTATTTGTGGAATTGCTGAGAGTGGAATGGCTATTTAAATGTAAATGACCTTCCTATTTATAAGCACATGTTCTTTGTATGACAGCTCTAGCTCAAGGGCATGCACACAAAACATACTGTATACATTGAACTTTGTCTTATCACCTTTCTCACTCAGAATAAACAGGGAATATGCCTGCTTGTAAAATGTGAGGTTTAAATAGCCTAAAAAAGTATATTAAGGCAGGTCATAGACGGTGTGAATTTCTTTCCTGCAACCTGCAGAAATTAGCACGATTCCCCCATCAACACAGACAGTGCTGACAGAAGAATCCCTCCTGCCGAGACATTGTATTCTCCCGACAGGGGGTGGGGCAGAGGAAGCCAATAATTATTGCTAAAAACAAGGTGGTAGTAACTGTAAGCGCGGGTACATAAGTGCACACACTGGCTGAAATGTTTCACTAAATAAGCAATAAGTCCATAAATAGTTCAAGGGTTAATGGCAGATCAATGGCGGCTGCTGTCCTCAGAGAGCTGGCTCTGTGTTTAGGCAAGAAGAAGATAGAGAAGGAAGCGCCACCTGAGTGTAGTATTAGAGACAGCTTTTAATGGCACAGATAAAATCACACTTACAGGAAAAAGGAAATACAAAGGCTCATCTGTGTGTCAGTGGTCCGTAGGGAAGCCTCAGATCCGGATCCGTTTTTCAGCTGCAGTCGTTGTTGCTGCTCAGCCTGGAGTAGATCCTGTGGCCATCAGGAAGAAGCTGGGGCTGAGGTCACGGGATCACTTCCGGGGGAGGACTCCACAGAGTGAGAAGGGTTGGATACGCAGGCTACGCGCTCGGAGCTGCTGCTCCTTCTAGAGGCAAATAGAAGGAGCAGCAGCTCCGAGTGCATAGCCTGCCTATCCAACCCTTCTCACTCTGTGGTGTCCTCCCCCGGAAGTGATCCCGTGACCCGGATCCGGATCTGAGGCTTCCCTACGGACCACTGAAAAAGCTGAAAAAAGCTGTCTCTAATACTACACTCAGGTGGCGCTTCCTTCTCTACCTTCTTCTTGCAATAATTATTGCTAGTGGCTATAACCGCCAAAATCGCAAGTAAATCTGGCAGGCTGGTTGTACCCAAGTTGATCGATCAAATTGGTACATTCCGCCTGCCCATACACGATTTAAATCTTGCTGAAATTCAGCTGAACCGGACGAGATTCAAACCGTCTATGGTTGGCCTAATTTGTAATTACAAAATGTAAGGAATTTTATCATTTATTTTAAAAAACACAAAGAATATATGCTGCCTTAGGACTCATTCACACGAGCTGTGTAACATCGAAGAGTGTATGGAGGAAGCAATACTGGAACTATTCACTCCCATGTGGGGATATATGCGTTTGTGACCTTATTTTGGCAGCGAGGTGATTGCTGTAAGTTGAGCATTTTGGAGTATCACATGAGTGTTCACTGTACTTCTTAAGCCTGGTACACACCATTAGTTTTTTTTTTCTTCAATTAAGGGGGATGAACGAAAAAAAACCTCACGTCCCCACCCCGCCAGAAAACATATGGTCAGTGCTCTCAGCCATTGGCCGGCTTCTGTCAGACCGGCTGCCATACACATGGGCCAAATATGAGCCGTTTTTTATTGAACCGGCCAATGTTGCTCAACATTCGGCCCATGTGTACTAGGCTTTAGAGTGGGATCACTGAGCGAGGATTTGCCATCACTGTCTGCACTTCTGATTGGGACTGAATTATTGTATGCTATAAAACCATTTGGTGTAGCTTTCACCAATTCACTTTGAATTTGGACTTTCATGCTGTGTATTGCACTTTGTGTTTATGTGTCTTTTCACAGAGTATCTGCACATTATAGATGTTTTATTAAGTATTTTAGATTCACAGTTAATTTATGTATTGCTGGTAGCGCTGCACTGTTTTGTTGTTCTTAGTGCAGTTCTTATTTAAGGTGGAGTGATATCACCTTTAATGTTAGTTGTCTGCCATTTTTCTAGTATTTTCTCATAATTTTATGGGGGTGCGCAAAATGGATTTTTTGTCATTTTGTCATGTTGGTTGAAGGGGGAAGCTGGACACTGGAGATCTCATCACAAATTATATCAATCTTGTGTAGCACCCTGATGTTTAGGCAGGGTTGCTAGTAAAATTTTTTGCCAAGTGATAGTTGCTTTTGCTAATTGATAGAAGGTCAATTGATTTCACCCTAATTCTGGAATTGCTGCACTTCTCTCTTCTGTCACTAGATGGCCAGGTATCTGGTGGCATTAGATAAGACAAGGGCATTCCAAGGACAGATTAGGAATGAATGGGGTGTCTCAGCCAATGGGCAGGGATTTTCTTAGGTACCTTGGTCGGGTGATCGGGGTTCTGTGCCACCTGGAAGGCTGTCTGGGTGGGCGTGTGTTGTGCTGCCCTGGGCTGCTAGGCCAGAGCCTGAGGCCTATCCTAGGGACATCTGGCTGCTAGGCTGTCTGAGGGCATATCCAGAAGCAAGAGAGCAGTGTAGGGTTGGGATTGCAGGTTGCAGTAAAACCAGAAGTGACGGCTCTGTCGGCTGGAGAACCTGTCGTGGTCCGAGGTAGGGGAAGCTGTGGCCAATAAGGGACCATCCACCTTACTACCAGAGACCACTGTAAGTAGCGGAAGCAAGTACCAGAGCAGTATTCTCACCAACCAGGGACAGTGAAGAATTGGGAAACTTTAGCAGATGTCAAGCCAGGGACCCAGCCAGTGGAGGTGACGCTTGCAGAGCAATGTTGTGTCCCAAGCTAGGGACCAAGCAGGCTAGTGGGGTGACGCTTGAGGAGTATCTGAGTGCCAAGCTAGGGACCCAGCAGGGACGCAGGGGTGACGCTTGAGGAAGATACTGAATGAGAAGATTTGAAGAGCTCAGGGGATCCAGTTGCAGTGGATCAGCAAGTCTAGTGAAAGACTCAGTTGAGAGAAGATCTACAATAAGAGATTGTAGAAGTTATGGAGAAATACATAACATTGAAACTACTACAGGGTGTCCTGGCCTTAAACATCTCTCCCACTGTTCTGTTTAAGAGACAATAAATCTCTTTGAATTCAAGAAGTGTCTGGCGCCCATGAATCTATCTTACATTACACCCACCATGCCCTGTAACCCACTCTACACAGAAGGATGTCAGCTAGCCATAACTCTGGAGGTCACCATCAGGCCTGGGGAGGCCGGGGACTTGGCTACACTTGTTTTTGAAATGATTGGCAATCTCCTGGGCAGTAAGTAGGCTAGTGGGTGGAGGTAGAGGGGGAATGAAGAAGAGAATTAAGGGGAGAAAAGAGTTGACGAGGACAGGGTGAGAGGGTTTGGATGAGAGTGGTGAAGAAGTGGCCATGTCTGGGGCCAAGACAGGGGTTTAATTTTGTCATAAGAGCAGTCATTAGCAGAGTAAAGAAGGGAAAGGTTGGTGGTGAAGGTTTCTACAGGTAACGTTTGCTGATTGGAGGCATAGGAGCTTGGAGACAGGAAGAGTGTAAAACAGATAAGGTTATGATGGGAGAGTGGGAAAAGGGGTGTTAGAGGGGTTGCAGATGGTGGGAGAAAACAAGGTAGAGGGTGTTGCTGTTAAAGTGAGTGGTGGATTGTGTCCATTGTGTTAAGAGGTTAGGTAGAGTAGTTGAGAGGTGGCTGAAGTGTTAACATTGACTTATATGGGACTGGTTGTGAGAAGACACCACTAATATAGGGCTCAAGCTACAGAATTAGGTTTGATTTTTAGCCAATGATGTTTGCATTAACCGGTTCCCGACTGGCTCACGCCGATGTACGTCGGCAGAATGGCACGGTTGGGCATAAGTCGGGTCACGGGTCCCGCGGAATCGATCGATTCCGCGGGGATACCTGCAATCGCCTCACGGAGAGGACGAATGGGGAGATGCTTGCTTACATTAGCATCTCCCCGTTTGTCCTCTCTGTGAGGCGATTGCAGGTATCCCGCTCTGCCTAGTGACAGTGGCATTGATCTCTGCTTCCTGTGATCGGGAGCAGAGATCAGTGACATGTCACACGTAGCCACGCCCCCCCACAGTTAGTAACACTCCCCAGGACATACTAAACCCTTCCCTAGCCCCCAAGTGGTTAACCCCTTCACTACCAGTATCATTTACACAGGAATCCGTGCATTTGTATAGCACTGATTGCTGTATAAATGACAAGGGTCCCAAAAATGTGTCAAAAATGTCCGATGTGTCCACCATAATGTCGCAGTCACGATAAAAATCGCTGATCGCCACCATTACTAGTAGAAAAAAAATAAATAATAAAAATGCCATAAAACTACAGTGGCTTGCGAAAGTATTCGGCCCCCTTAAACTTTTCAACCTTTTGCCACATTTCAGGCTTCAAACATAAAGATATAAAATTTTAATTGTTTGTGAAGAATCACCAACAAGTGGGACACAATTGTGAAGTGGAACGAAATCTATTGGATATTTTAAACTTTTTTAGCAATTAAAAAACTGAAAAGTGGTGCGTGCAAAATTATTCGGCCCCTTTACTTTCAGTGCAGAAAACTCACTCCAGAAGTTCAGCGAGGATCTCTGAATGATCCAATGTTGTCCTAAATGACTGATGGTGATAAATAGAATCCACCTGTGTGTAATCAAGTCTCTGTATAAATGCACCTGCTCTGTTATAGTCTCAGGGTTCTGTTGAAAGCGCAGAGAGCTTCATGAAGACCAAGGAACACACCAGGCAGGTCCGTAATACTGTTGTGGAGAAGTTTAAAGCCGGATTTGGATACAAAAAGATTTCCCAAGCTTTAAACATCCCAAGGAGCACTGTGCAAGCGATCATTTTGAAATGGAAGGAGTATCAGACCACTGCAAATCTACCAAGACCTGGCTGTCCCTCTATACTTTCAGCTCAGACAAGGAGAAGACTGATCAGAGATGCAGCCAAGAGGCCCATGATCACTCTGGATGAACTGCAGAGAACTACAGCTGAGGTGGGAGAGTCTGTCCATAGGACAACAATCAGTTGTACACTGCACAAATCTGGCCTTTATGGAAAAGTGGCAAGAAGAAAGCCATTTCTCAAAGATATCCATAAAAAGTCTCGTCTAAAGTTTGCCACAAGCCACCTGGGAGACACACCAAACATGTGGAAGAAGGTGCTCTGGTCCGATGAAACCAAAATCGAACTTTTTGGCCACAATGCAAAACGATACGTTTGGCGTAAAAGCATCACAGCTCATCACACTCAACACACCATCCCCACTGTCAAACATGGTGGTGGCAGCATCATGGTTTGGGCCTGCTTTTCTTCAGCAGGGACAGGGAAGATGGGTAAAATTGAGGGGAAGATGGATGCAGCCAAATACAGGACCATTCTGGATGAAAACCTGTTGGAGTCTGCAAAAGACCTGAAACTGGGACGGAGATTTATCTTCCAACAAGACAATGATCCCAAACATACAGCAAAATCTACAAAGGAATGGTTCACAAATAAACGTATCCAGGTGCTAGAATGGCCAAGTCAAAGTCCAGACCTGAATCCAATCGAGAATCTGTGGCAAGAGCTGAAAACTGCTGTTCACAAACGCTCTCCATCCAACCTCACTGAGCTCGAGCTGTTTTGCAAGGAAGAATGGGCAAGAATTTCAGTCTCTCGATGTGCAAAACTGATAGAGACATACCCCAAGCGACTTGCAGCTGTAATAATAGCAAAAGGTGGCTCTACAAAGTATTAACGCAAGGGGGCCGAATAATTTTGCACGCCCCACTTTTCATTTTTTTACTAGCTAAAAAAGTTTCAAAAATCCAAAAGATTTCGTTCCACTTCACAATTGTGTCCCACTTGTTGGTGATTCTTCACAAAAAAATAAAAATTTAATATCTTTATGTTTGAAGTCTGAAATGTGGCAAAAGGTTGACAAGTTCAAGGGGGCCGAATACTTTCGCAAGCCACTGTATCCCCTATTTTGTAAACGCTATAACTTTGGTGCAAACCAATCAATAAACGCTTATTGCGTTTTTTGTTTTTTTTTACCAAAAATATGTAGAAGAACACGTATCGGCCTAAACTGAGGGAAAAAAATGTTTTTTAAAATATTTTTTGGGGATTTTTATTATAGCAAAAAGTAAAAAATAATGTGTTTTTTTTTCAAAATTGTCGCTTTTTTTTGTTTATAGCGCAAAAAATACAACCGCAGAGGCGATCAAATACCACCAAAAGAAAGCTCTATTTGTGGGAAAAAAAAGGACGTCATTTTTGTTTGGGAGCCACGTCGCATGACTGCGCAATTGTCAGGTAAAGTGACGCAGTGCCAAATCGCAAAAAGTGCTCTGGTCAGGAAGGGGGTAAATTCTTTGGGGCTGAAGTGGTTAAATCGTACATGGAGTGATTGTTTGCGAATAGGAACAGATGATTGGCTCTGGGCACAAACTGTGTACAGGGCCACATATATGCACCTAACCGTATGTGCGATTACAGCCTTAGACAGTGTCAACCTGTCATTGATTTGTACAGGCTTCCTGTGCGCTCTTGATAGCAAACACCCAGCTATACACGTTGCAAACATCTGCTGATCTGGGCAGTTGACAGCCTTGGACGCCCACATGAATGAGCTCATATGCATGCTGAAAAATGGAATGCAGCTGAATTGTTTGGTTGTAGAAGGCAGCCCAAAATTGCATGCTGACACTCAAAGACTCAGTGGATTAACCATACAGTTAGGCTGGCCATAGACAGTTCAAATCTCTGCTGATTCTAACCATGTATGGGCAGGCTGAATGTACCAAGTTGATCAATAGAACAAATTGGGTACAACTAGCCTGCCGGATTTTACATGCTGGTATAGCTGCTATATACATATAAACACACTGTTCAGCGCTAATAATTGTGTGTGCACCACGCATGAAGACACCATTATCACATGATTGATGTTACTTTGGACTTTTGCTGTTTGATTTAAATACTTCATCAAGGACTATTTGATATTCATGGAGCACGAGCACGTTATTTTTATATGGACTGTTGTCGTTTAGTTTTATATTATCCTCATTGAGGACTAAGTGCAATCACAGAGCACGAGCACTTTTGATTTATATATTACTTTTATGCATGGTGATATGTTATAGATATCTTTGCTATATATAGTTTATTGGATTTATATTTACATTCTTAAATGTTTCACTCTTTGTTATATTGCAGCCATTTGCTAAAATCATTTAAGTTCATTTTTTTCCTCATTAATGTACACACAGCACCCCATATTGACAGAAAAACACAGAATTGTTGACATTTTTGCAGATTTATTAAAAAAGAAAAACTGAAATATCACATGGTCCTAAGTATTCAGACCCTTTGCTCAGTATTTAGTAGAAGCACCCTTTTGATCTAATACAGCCATGAGTCTTTTTGGGAAAGATGCAACAAGTTTTTCACACCTGGATTTGGGGATCCTCTGCCATTCCTCCTTGCAGATCCTCTCCAGTTCTGTCAGGTTGGATGGTAAACGTTGGTGGACAGCCATTTTTAGGTCTCTCCAGAGATGCTCAATTGGGTTTAAGTCAGGGCTCTGGCTGGGCCATTCAAGAACAGTCACGGAGTTGTTGTGAAGCCACTCCTTCGTTATTTTAGCTGTGTGCTTAGTGTCATTGTCTTGTTGGAAGGTAAACCTTAGGCCCAGTCTGAGGTCCTGAGCACTCTGGAGAAGGTTTTCGTCCAGGATATCCCTGTACTTGGCCGCATTCATCTTTCCCTCGATTGCAACCAGTCATCCTCTCTCTGCAGCTGAAAAACACCCCCACAGCATGATGCTGCCACCACCATGCTTCACTGTTGGGACTGTATTGTACAGGTGATGAGCAGTGCCTGGTTTTCTCCACACATACCGCATAGAATTAAGGCCAAAAAGTTCTATCTTGGTCTCGTCAGACCAAAGAATCTTATTTCTCACCATCTTGGAGTCCTTCAGGTGTTTTTTTTAGCAAACTCCATGTGGGCTTTCATGTGTCTTGCACTGAGGAGAGGCTTCCGTTGGGCCACTCTGCCATAAAGCCCCAACTGGTGGAGGGCTGCAGTGATGGTTGACTTTCTACAACTTTCTCCTATCTCCCGACTGCATCTCTGGAGCTCAGCCACAGTGATCTTTGGGTTCTTCTTTACCTCTCTCACCAAGGCTCCCCCGATAGCTCAGTTTGGCCGGACGGCCAGCTCTAGGAAGGGTTTTGGTCATCCCAAACATCTTCCATTTAAGGATTATGGAGGCCACTGTGCTCTTAGGAACCTTAAGTGCAGCAGAAATTTTTTGTAACCTTGGCCAGATCTGTGCCTTGCCACAATTCTGTCTCTGAGCTCTTCAGGCAGTTCCTTTGACCTCATGATTCTTTTTTGCTCTGACATGCACTGTGAGCTGTAAGGTCTTATATAGACAGGTGTGCGGCTTTCCTAATCAAGTCCAATCAGTATAATCAAACACAGCTGGACTCAAATGAAGGTGTAGAACCATCTCAAGGATGATCAGAAGAAATGGACAGCACCTGAGTGAAATATATGAGTGTCACAGCAAAGGGTCTGAATACTTAGGACCATGTGATAGTTCTGTTTTTATTTTTTAATAAATCTGCAAATATGTCAACAAATCTGTGTTTTTCTGTCAATATGGGGTGCTGTGTGTACATTAATGAGGAAAAAAAAGGAACTTGAATGATTTTAGCAGATGGCTGCATATAACAAAGAGTGAAAAATTTAAGGGGGTCTGCATACTTTTCGTCCCCACTATATATATATATATATATATATATATATATATATATATATATATATATATATATATATATATATATATATATTGTATTTTATTATCACAGTTTAGGGAAGTGTGGGTAGTGTGGGCAGATGATTATTTTTTGTGTTTATTCAGGATATTTAGGTTTAGGGTAGCAGCTCACAAGGTTTTACCTATTGGTATAGCCGCTAGCAATAATCTCTCCCCCAGGGAGAATACAATGGCTCAGCAGGAGGGATTCCCGTCAACACTATCTGTGGTGATGAGGGAAACAAGTAAATTTCTTTCCTATGGCCTACCTTACCCAGACTAGTCAACCCAACAGATCTGTTGAAAAAAATGCATACCTGTAATATAGTTTGTAAAAAAAAAAATTGTAAAAAATGTATAGGGGCACTTTTTTTGCCTGTAGGCGGAGTCTTATTATAATTGGGGGCGGGGCATTCGTTAGTAGATGTGACATAGCGGGGAAAAAGCGAAACGTGCCAAAAATGGGTGTGGTTTAAGCAGAATATTGTGTGTGGCTTAAAGGAGAGAGAGAGAGAGAGAGACAGAGAGATATTCCAGAAAGTTTAACAATCAGCATGATTGAAGCGCATTATTTCTTTTATTACATTGTAATATAAAATGAAATCATTCAACTCACCATAATGCAGAATCAGTGGGAGCCTCTAGTGTGTTACCTGCTATGTCGCCTGGCATCAGGTGCCCCCAGCGGAGTCCCTCCTTACATTAGGCATTCTCAGCAGAGTTCCTCCTTACATCAGGTGCCCCCAGCAGAATCCACCCTTACATCAGGTGCCCCCATCAGAATCCGCCCTTACATCAGGTGCCCCCATCAGAATCCGCCCTTACATCAGGTGCCCCCATCAGAATCCGCCCTTACATCAGGTGCCCCCATCAGAATCCGCCTTTACATCAGGTGCCCCCAGTAGAGCCTGTCCTTACATAAGGTACCCCCAGCGGAGTCCGCATTTACATAAGGTACCCCCAGCGGAGTCCACCTTTACATCAGGTGCCCCTAGCAAGGTCCCTCCTTACATCAGGTGCCCCCAGCTGGGTCAGTCCTTACATCAGGTGCCCCCAGCGGAGTCAGTCCTTACATCAGGTGCCCTCAGCAGAGTCAATCCTTACATTAGGTGCCCTCAGCAGAGTCAGTCCCTACATCAGGCATCCCCAGCAGAGTCTGTCCTTACATCAGGTACCCCCAGCAGAGTCCGTCCTTACATCAGGCATTCTCAGCAGAGTCCATGCTTACATCAGGTGCCCCCAGCAGAGTCCCTCCATACATCAGGACTTGCCAGCAGAGTCCTGCCTTACATCAAGACTTCCCAGCAGAGTCCCTCCTTACATCAGGTGCCCCCAGCAGAGTCCCTCCTTACATCAGGTGCCCCCAGCAGAGCCCCTCCTTACATCAGTGTCCTCAACAGCGGCGCCTCTCCTTACATCAGTGTCCCCAACAGCGGCGCCCCTCCTTACATTAGTGTCCCCAGCAGCGGAGCCCCTCCTTACATCAGTGTCCCCAGCAGCGGAGCCACTCCTTACATCAGTGTCCCCAGCAGCGGAGCCACTCCTTACATCAGCGTCCCCATCAGCGGAGCCACTCCTTACATCAGTGTCCCCAGCAGCGGAGCCCCTCTTTACATCAGTGTCCCTATCAGTGGAGCCTGAGTCCTTACATCAGTGTCCCCAGCAGCAGAGCCCCTCCTTATATCAGTGTCCCCAGCAGCGAAGCCCATCCTTAGATCAGTGTTGTCCCCATCAGCAGAGCCTGAGTCCTGTGTCCCCTCTTCTCGAACACGGGGCGGAGGGTTGCAGCTGCATGAGTTCCCGGCTTGTTTCCCGTGTGTTCAGTGGAGAGGGGAGGGTCCTCCGATCCGTGTAACCAATCGGCTTCAGTGTACAAGAGAATTGTCTACTTGTACACTGAAGAGAGAAGCGGATTGGCTGCCCCTCCCCTCTCCACTGAACACATGGGCAAAGAGTCCTCGCGGTGGCCATTTTTTTTGTAGCCAGCTGCCGTTCTTGCCAAAAACAGTCCTGATTTCCTGGGACAGAAGCAAAATCCGGGATTTTTATCGGGACAAGCTCTAATCAGGACGAGAGTCCAAAAATCGGGATTGTCCCACGAAAATCAGGACTGTTGGCAAGTATGCTGTAAAAATACTTGCTACAGTATACAGTGGGAAATGCATATATAGTGTGTCTGGCTGTTTGTTTTTCATCTCCAGTTTGACTTTGTGCGTGCTCATAAAGGAGTCTAGTAAAATTTGCTAACAAAACACAATGTCCTGAGTGTTTGTGTTCCACACTGTAGATCAAACACTCATAGTATTCATGAGCATTCTTTGTCAGCACTATATAATAGCAGCTAAAACACTTTAATGCTGTACATAAAGGTGGAAGACACATTTCATACACAAGTAAAAGTAAATGTAAGCTGCACCCCAAAACCTAGCTCTTCTTGCTATTTAATTCATTAAAGGTGAACACTGCATACATTAATCTTTCCCCCGTGGAGACATTAATGTATGCAGTTTTCATCTTTTGACAAATTTAATAGAAAGAAGAGCAACGTTTTGGAGTGTGGCTTGCATTTACTTTTGATTGAAAGTGGAGATGAGCTGTAGTAGGCAGCACCTGGATCATCCTTGTGGATCGAAAGGGGAACGTCTGGAGCAGAGCTATGTGTTTGGTTATATTTCATACACCGTTTTATATGTTGTGCAGAGTATTGAAGAAATGTGCTGGAAGCTTCTTGGATGCAGAGAATACTTTACTTTCATGGAGGAATACCAGAACATGTCTTTTCATGAAACAGGAAGCAGGAATACAAACAAGTACACACTGAACATAGACAGAGCAACCTGTGATTACATTACCATAGATAACACACTATAATGCCTCAGTGCCACCTGATGTACAGATAGGTATAATGCATACAGTATTGTCAGTTTATTAGCAACCATGCTGTTGTTCTTTCCAACACCCCTTCTCAGCAGCTTGTGCTTTGTCAAATTATATTCATCTTCTTGAAATCATGCGCTGGAAGCTTGTTGTATGCAGAGGATAGCTTTACTTTCATGGAGGAATATCAGAACATGTCTTTTCATGGAACAGGAACAAGGAGCATACAACAAGCTTCCAGCGCATGATTTCAATACTCAGCCAACATTATAAACATCTGAACAGTTCCTGGTCACAGAGTGGAAAACAAAGCTCACCTTTATTTTTGCAAGAGGTGGTCCTTGGGTAGTTATACATGCAGCTTAGTTGCATATTTCAATTTAGGAAGTTGCTGAATAGATTTACAAACATTTTATTTGAGAATTAGCATTTACCATTAGGCTTCATGCGTACAGCCGTACAGGGGGCATACAATGTGCAGTGACGTAAGACTGGTACACATTATGGGTTGAACGGAAAAAAAAAAGGTCAGCTCCGATCCAAACTGTTGTACTAACAATCTGATGTTAGTACTGTGATCTTCCTCCCTAAGCTGTTGTGTTCGGACAGGGGGACAGCCCCTGCAAGAACACTCCGATCAGCGTTCTCAGTCATTGGCTAATAGTGCTCATCGGGAGCAGGTCGGCTGCTGGTTTTCCAGCTAGAGTTGCCACCTCATCCCTTTAAACCCGAACACATATAAATTAACGGAACTAGATGGACTTGTGTCTTTTTTCAACCTGACTAACTATGTAACTATGTAATTACACAGGTTCTGTGGCTAATTGAGGTGGTTAATAAACTCACTTGGTGCCTTATCTGCAATAAATTAGCCTCAGAACCTGTGTAATTTATATGTGTTCGGGTTTAAAGGGATGAGATGGCAACCCTATTTCCAGCATGCACGTCCAACAGAGGCTGGCCAAACGGCCGGCTTCTTTCAGACCAGCTGCCATACACAGCGGCTGAATTTCGGCCGTTTTTTAGTGAACCAGCGATGTCGTCCAGCATTCCGCCCATGTGTACGGGGCTTAAAGAATCGCTTTTAGAGGCCTGCTGCTGTGTACAGCTGCTTCTTTTATTTATCTCAATGGGCAGCTGTAAGTGGCAGCCGCAGGTCCTGGGAAAGGTGGTGGAAAAGTACTTCCAGGGGCACGGACATATACCCTGGGTGCTATTAGTGTGCATTCAGAGCATACATCTGTGCACCTGCAAGTACGCTACCACCAGCACATAAAACTTTTTTTTTAAGTTACACTATTTTGCCTGTCCCCAGTAATAGCGTTTGAACATGGACTGCATTGTTTTTCATATAGATTACCATTCAATGAGTATAGAAAATAAACCAAAGGGCATAGAGCAATGACACAGAACAGCTGCCTTTCAAAAGGTAAAAAAAAATATACAGGATGATGCACAGATGCTTTCTGCACACCCAACACCGATATGGGCTGGACCCACCTTCTTAAACATGGTTCTTGTCCCTTATTCCATGAGAAATTAAAGCATGCCTTTCTTGTTGAGCAGTCTAGGAGCCCCAAACCTCAGAGTGTTTTGTAATGAGAACCATGTAATGTACTGGCTGATCAAAAAAAAAAGAGTCATCTATAGCCAGCCTTACTGAATAACACATAGGTTGCTAAAGCACTGAGTACCAGAAAACGTTGCATACCAGCACTGCTGACCTCCTGCAGTCACTTCCAGTCCACATGGACGCACTCCAGCAATTGCTACACATCATTTTTTAGGGTGGGTTTCCAGATGGTGAAAATTAAACCAAGCCATAGATCGGGGATATGCAATTAGCGGACCTCCAGCTGTTGCAGAACTACAAATCCCATGAAGCATAGCAAGACTCTGACAGCCACAAGCATGACACCCAGAGGCAGAGGAATGATGGGACTTGTAGTTTTGCAACAGCTGGAGGTCTGCTAATTGCATATCCCTGCCATAGATGATGACATTTTCTTTCCTTCAACCATGGGTTGAAGGAAAGAAAATTGCTTGATTTTGACTGTGTTGCTGGGGAAACCTTCCCATTGCGCTATTGTGTTCTGACAGTGGGAGGTTTCCCTGCTGTCAGAATACCATGATCACTGCTGGCAGTTATAGCCATCAGCAGTGATAACATAAAAAATACCAACAGGCTGGTTGTACTGAAGTCAATTGATAGATGAGCTTCAGTACAACCAGCCTGGCCATAGATGGACAAAATTCATCTGATTAGTGCAGAATTTTGATCCGTTTATGGCTGGCTTAAAGCAGACCTCCACCCAAAAGGGGAAGCTCTGCTTGTTTGGTTTTTGGTTCCTTCCACACCCACCCACCCCCCCGCTGCCAACTTTGCCACCTTTCGGGGGGGGGGAGCGGTTACCTGTCAAAACCAAGTACCTGCTCCCACTTCCAGGTAAGATCGCCGCAATCGTTATGCTGCAATCTATGTAATTTCCAGCCCCTCCTCCCTACCTCCTACTGCCTTCTGGGAGATACACATGTCCCAGAAGACAGCGGGACCATTCAGAAAGCGCATCGTGACTCGTGCATGCGCAATTGGAAACAAGCTGTGAAGCTGCAAAGCTTCACTTCCTGTTTGCCTTAGTGAAGATGCCAGTGCTTGCACCTGGAGCCGATGGATGGATTGGCTTGGGGTTCCGACATTGTGGGCTCCCTGGAGAGGTAAGTATCCTTATATTAAAAGTCAGCAGCTACAGTATTTGTAGCTGCTGACTTTAATTGTTTTTTCCCTCAGGCTGGAACTCCGCAAATTGGCACAGGTGAATTTAGCTTCCATTAAAAGAGCACGTGACAGCATCACAATGCAGGAACACAACTGGGACACATTAACAGCCTTACCAACAGCTTTATCCTATTCTACTACATAAAGCCAGTTGACAACATTTTTTTTTCTTTGCCATGTCAAATCTTTTTCCTCAAAACCATTTACAAGTCACGTTTATTATACAGTATTTGAAATCTGTTTTGGTAAAGTCTCCTGACATATGGTATCTCTTGCCCACACTCTCTTGGTATAGGGGTCATATCGCAAACTCACCAGTGACAGGATCTCCAAAAAAATCGCATACTTTTTCCTATGGAGTTACTTCCTTGTTGACTTGAAGAGTAACCTTTCAGGCCAACGAAGGAATAAGCCTTGCAACACACAGGCAGATTGTTGGGCCGTCAGAACAAAAAAGCACAACAGGGAAGATTGCTGTACTAACGTCGGATAGTTAGTACAGCTGCTCCGACCTGAGCTGTCATTTTTTTTTTGCTGCTGGGTTGAACGAAACAAAAAACTAGTAGTGTGTAGGAGGCTTTAGGTGAAGCGGTTGCCTTATGCCCCGTACACACGGTCGGATTTTCCGAAGGAAAATGTCCGATCGGAGCGTGTTGTCAGAAATTCCGACCGTGTGTGGGCTCCATCGGACATTTTCCATCGGATTTTCCGACACACAAAGTTGGAGAGCAGGAGATAAAATTTTCCGACAACAAAATCCGTTGTCGGAAATTCCGATCGTGTGTACACAAATCCGACGGACAAAGTGCCACGCATGCTCAGAATAAATAAAGAGATGAAAGCTATTGGCCACTGCCCTGTTTATAGTCCCGACGTACGTGTTTTACGTCACCGCGTTTAGAACGATCGGATTTTACGACAACTTTGTGCGACCGTGTGTAGACAAAACAAGTTTGAGCCAACATCCGTCTGAAAAAATCCTAGGATTTTGTTGTCGGAATGTCCGAACAAAGTCCGACCGTGTGTACGCCCTATTACTTTGGTAATTCTGCCACAGGTGACTGACAGAGCTTAGAGGTGATAAGTGTACAGATCTCATTGTTCAATAATGAACATTTCCCACATCTGAAAGAGCACATTGTCATTCTTAAGCACATCAATGACAGACAAATCTTTGGGCCACAAAAAGAATGCCCCTCAGACAGAAAAATTGAAAGGAATTCCTTATAGCTCAAAAAAGCTCCACTTTCAAAGTCTGCAATACACAACTCAGTGGTTGAACTGTGTGTGTCCCTGTAGGCACCACCTGAATCCACAAACGTTGACTGAACAATATATTTTTGTTAAAATAGCCAAATGGAAAATTGACAAACAAAATAGCACCTGCACCTAATTAGATGCAGCCACTGTTCAGGTATTGTGACACCCGCTGGAGCTATATGATAGCCAGAGGGAAGACTCATCCATGTAAGGCTTAATGTACACGGGACGTTGTTTAACCTATCCTGAACGATTTAACTTGACAGCTAGAAAACGTCCGTTTAGCCGCGTTTACAAGCCGCGTTTACAAGCCGCGTTTAGCCGTGTTTAGCCGTGTTTGCGTCTAGAAGCATTTTTTTATGTTGTTGTTAAAATGGAAAATGTCTGTAAACAAAACGCTGCTAAACGCGAGTTACCGCGTTTACGAGCTGTTACAGGCATTTGGCGTTTCAAATGCCTCTGAACATCCGTCTGAACCCATTTTTTTGCGTTCCAAAAAAGGCTTCTAAACTCAACTGCCTAGAAACGACCCTGTGGAAATGTACTTATAAGATAACATAGAGGAGAGTTCAGAGGCATCTGAAAAAAATGCCTAACTGCTCCTAAACGTCCGTTTACCCGCAGCAGTGTACATGAGGTTTTTACATGTGTACATGTGTGTTTTTAGCATTTTCCAGGCTCAAAAGTAGTAAATAAAATGTTTCCCTTTAAAAACGCTACTAGACGAAAACGCGCCTAAACGCAGGTAGTCGCGTTTAGCCCCATTTGGCGTTTGAAATGCCTCTAAATGCCAGCTTTTTGGGTTCCAAAAAAAGCCTCTAAACGCAACTGCCTAGAAACGACTATAAGCGACCCTGTGTACATGTACTGATAAGATAACATAGAGGAGAGTTCAGGAGCAGTTGAAAAAAATGCCCAACTGCTCCTAAACGTTAATTTACCAGCGGTACGCCGTCTTGTACTGTGCTATGCTCCATGCAATGCTCTGTACAGTGCATTTTATTCAATAAATTTGGATTTTTATACTACACCATTGGAGGCCCTTCTCTTTCCCCTTTTCCCTATATATATGGATATTCGGATCGTGATGCAAGCCTGACGCGGCCCCACAACGGACATCCATCCACCTGAGGCTATCCATGGACCCCACTGCCATCCAGCATCATCTACTACTGCCATCCCCACTGCCATCCAACATTATCTACTACTAAGGCCTTTAAGTCCTTTGAGTTAAGGGCATTGTGAGCACATTTCTACACAGATGCTATCCACTTCTGCCCACATCACCTACTTCACCTATTGAGAAAACTCATGAACAACATTCACCATTGGTGCGGACCTATTGATGCATTAATTGATTTATCCCATCACCTTTCCTTAAATGAACTTTTTTTTTTGTCATTTGCACGTTTGTGTTTACTGCACATGTCATCATTATTTTTATTATCTTTGATTATTGACACAGTCTTTTATCATTATCACTTCCTTGTGATCACTTGGATCCTTCACGGAGAATTTCACATTTGCAACTTAATATATGTTTGCACATGTCGTTTATTTTTGATTATATTACTGTGAAGTGGTATTGTCCTTAGTGTTCTGCGCAAAATCACTTTGCTATTTACTTTTTGGCTGAATTGTGTACACCAATAGATTTTGCAGCATTACACATATTTACACTTTTTAGTAGCGCAGAGGTCTTCACACTTTTTTTTGTATCACAAATGGTAGCTTCATGTTTTAATCAAAGCGACTCTGTCACCAGATTGGGGCCAGTAGTAGTAGATTGTCAGCCAGTAGCGACGTGGCAGATGGAGGGTAGAACCACAGTGCACAGGAGGATACCAGGTATCTGAAACACAGGGAAGTGTTTGAAATGCACGTGATTCTACAGATACGGTAACTTTTAACCACCTCAATACAGATGGGCCCCGGGTTACAAACAAGATCGGGACTGTAGGTTTGTTCTTAAGTTGAATCTTTTAGTAAGTCGGAACAGGTACATTTTTTAAGTGTAGCTGCAGCCAAAAAAAAATATTTTTAAGCTTTTTGGAAAGCATAGGGAATGGTTATCACTTGTTTCGGTGTCTGTGCCCCTGTTTAGAAGATTTCACCTCACTTTCTGTCCCAATAATAATTGGATTTTGAAAATTTTGGGTTGTTGTGGAAACAAGCCTTGGTGATAAAGCATCAGTGGAGGTACCTTTTTCCCATAATAAAGCCCTGTACACGCGGTCTGATTTTTAGACGGAAAATGTGTTAAAGGACCTTGTAGTCGGAAATTCCGACCGTGTGTGGGCTCCATCACACATTTTCCATTGGAATTTCCGACACACAAAGTTTGAGAGCTTGCTATAAAATTTTCCCACAACAAAATCCGTTGTCAGAAATTCCAATCATGTGTACACAAATCCGACGCACAAAGTGCCACGCATGCTCAGAATAAATTAAGAGACGAAAGCTATTGGCTACTGCCCCGTTTATAGCCCCGACGTACGTGTTTTACGTCACCGCGTTTAGAACAATCGGATTTTCCGATAACTTTGTGTGACCGTGTGTATGCAAGACAAGTTTGAGCCAACATCCGTCGGAAAAAATCCATGGATTTTGTTGTCGGAATGTCCGATCAATGTCCGACCGTGTGTACAGGGCATAACTCTTATAGGGCGTACACACGGTCAGACTTTGTTCGGACATTCCGACAACAAAATCTTAGGATTTTTTCCGACGGATGTTGGCTCAAACTTGTTTTGCCTACACACGGTCGCACAAAGTTGTCGGAATTTCCGATCGCCAACCACGCGGTCACGTACACCACGTACAACGAGACTAGAAAAGGCCGGTTCAGAACCAAGCGCGGCACCCTTTGGGCTCCTTTTGCTAATCTTGTGTTAGTAAAAGTTTGGTGAGAGACGATTTGCGCTTTTTCAGACTCATGGCTTTCAGATCGTTTTCTGCCATTCAGTTTGTGCTTGTGGGTTTGTATCTGCTCTTCAGTGCGTGCAGTCAGTTCGTATCAGAGTTTTCTGTGTGATCTTGCCTGCTCGTTGCTGTTTTTCAGGTCGCTCTTCACAGGCCTTGCTGTTCTTCAGTGCGTTCTGTTACTTCGTTCTGAGCAGCCGACCGTTTTCTAGCCATGTTTCGTATGTGTACTCCTCGTAGAGTTCGTGCTGTGCGGGGGCTTGGTGTTGGGGTCCTGACCTTGACACAAGTCCAGTCCATGAACAGGGTGGGGAGGAGTTCATGGACCAAGAATTGGTTGCTTCAGCGTGACCAGTTCTGTCATATGCCTTTGCTCCGTGAGATCCGTGAGAATAATCCTGATGATTTCAGGAACTTTCTCAGGATGACGGACCCCGTGTTTCACCGTTTGTTGGCTTCGCTGACCCCCTATATTAGCAGGCAGGATACCTGCATGAGGCAAGCCATCACTCCGGAGCAGAGGTTGGTCGCTACCTTGCGGTATTTGGCCACAGGGAGAAGCCTGCAGGACCTCAAGTTCTCGACAGGCATCTCCCCCCAGGCTCTGGGGATCATTATCCCAGAGACCTGTTCTGCCATCATACAGGTCCTACAGAAGGAGTATATGAAGGTAAGATTTTTATCCTTTAATATCACATTTTATTGTATTGAATGTTTGCTAATATATTGTATTTCTTTCCTCATTCCCTAATTACCATGATTGTAATATGCTGTGAATGTCCCCTTTCTCCTCATGCATGCTGGATTTTTATGTAATTATTATTTTAGGTCCTTCATACATATTTGCCCTTCAATAACCTCCCCAGCATGGTGTCTCCTGCCCTATATTCACCTCATGTAGTCACTTAACAATGTATTTTATCAGCTCCATAGTAGTGCTTTACCCCAAACACCCCCTAAAATGTTTGTAAATGTTATTTTTGATTTAAATTCATGCAGAGTGCCAGAGGCTTTTTTTTTGTGGTGTCCCCAAATAATTTTTAGTAACCCTCCCTCCCCCCAACTGCTAAGTCAGCTGATCCCAATTCTCTATCCTCAATCATCTATCTGCTGACTTTGCCAAACCCATACACACTATACCCATCTCTTTACTGGTCAGATTTATGGATGAATTCCCCAAAGCATGTAGTGCAAGGGCCTGCCTGTATACTTTACAATGGTACTGTTTAAATTTTTTGTATCCTATTATTATCTTGATAGGTAATAGCAGAATGTCCAAATGTCCTCAAATGTGTACAGTGTGTATTTATATCTTTGTATTATGACACTTCTTACCTGTCCAGTGGGCTGCCAATAGTGTAACTAAGGAGGGTCTGTTCCAAGTAATACCCTGTATTTAGGCCTTCATCTCTCAATGAAGTGAAGAGGCTTACCTGTCCAAGAGTCCCCCCCCTATAATGTTAGAAATGGCCCATGAGAGGGGGGGAGGGGGAATATGATAGGTGTACCTCATACTTTGGCGTTGTTAAATTCCCCTTAAGAAATGCTATCTGGAGGTTGCCCCATAATGTTTGTGTCTAATCTGCTTGCCATGTTTCTGTGAAAAAATAGTAATGTTTATTGTTTTTTCCTCAACAGTTTCCTTCCACGCCACAGGAATGGCAGACTGTGGCCTCCCACTTTGCCCAGCGGTGGGACTTTCCTAACTGCGGAGGGGCAATTGATGGGAGACACGTCCACATCGTCCCACCACCCAACTCGGGGTCGTACTTTTATAATTACAAGGGGTTTAATAGTATAGTGATGTTGGTGGTGGTGTCGGCTAATTACGACTTCTTGTATGTGGACGTGGGGAAGAATGGCCGGATGTCCGATGGTGGAGTCATCGCCCAGACGGAGTTCTACAGGCGTCTCCAGAATGGCAGCTTGGACTTGCCAGCTCCAGAGGACAATGTGGAAGGTCTCCCATTTGTGTTCGTTGCTGATGAAGCGTTTGCGCTGGGGGACCACCTGATGCGTCCATTCCCGATGAGGACCCTCACCCCGGAACAGAGGGTTTTTAATTACTGGCTGGCCAGAGCCGAAGAATGGTGGAGAACACATTTGGAATCCTGGCCAGCCGGTTCCGACTATTTCTGACACCCATCCATATGGCGGAGTATAAACTGAACCATATAATACTTGCATGCTGTGTTCTCCATAATTTTTTAAGAAAACTTTCGGCCAACTATGCTGGCTCAGTTGGGCCTGAGGCCGGAATCCTACATCCAACAACACTGACGGCGCTTGAAAGCGGACGTCCTGGCTTGCCCTCCCTGAGTGCCCGTGATGTCCGGTTACGATACCTGGAGTTCTTTGCGGGTAGGGGGGCTATCAATATGCCAGACAATATGTGAAGCCTTTTTCTAATAAAAAAAAACCCAAAGAAATTCTTTGTGGACATTTACTGCTTGTGTTTGTTTGAGCTGACCCTGACAGAAATGTGTGGAGTCCAGAAAATGGCGTGATTGTGTAACCTTATACAAAGCACTGTTGGCTGTTATTTACTAAATGCAAAGACACTTTTCACTACAAGTGCACTTGCAACTGCACTTAAACTGCACTTGTAGTGCAAAGTGGATTTGCCCTTAGGAAATAACCCCCGTTTTCTCATAAAACAACAATTACATCACCCCAAAAATGTTGTAGCGTTGAGACAATAATCCACACATTCTTGATGAACAATCTTTTTAATACCAGCACAATCACATGTGCATTTACCAAAGGTTTTTCTGACAAACCAACATGTTTGTTGTATACCAATTTTTGTGGTGGCATTATCCAAAATCAAAATGTGCATTTTATAGAAAACAGGCCTGTGTAAAAACAACAAGAAAGACACAAATCTTGATCTTACAAAGTTCACATTTGGTAGAACTGGAAGGCAATATCAGACATCAGTATTTAGGAACTGGGTTTGATATTGCGTTCAGATGGGGGGAAATCACCCCAGGAAAAGCCTAATTTGGAAGATGCACACAAATTTCACAATGTCAACATGTGCTATCTGCCATCACGGGGGATCAAGGGATGTGTTTTGGGGGAGAAACCCCTTCCTCACCGCTACTTTATTATTGAGGAAGGGCTTGCACCCCCAAAACGCGTTCATTGATCTCCCGTGATGGCAGATAGCACATGTTGACACACTGTGTGCATCCTCCAAATTTGGCTTTGGGAAAAATCACAAAAACATTTCGCACATTGTAGCACACAAAAGAAGAAAGTGATTTGGAGGGGCTTTAAACTCGCCCCAAAACATCAATGATGTTTTTATATTTTGGAATAACATCATTGATGTTTTGCTTGATGATTTCCAATTGTAAATTACACCCCATGATCTCCCCGATCAGGATCTGGGCACTTTCGGATGTGAAAGGATCTGGATCCACAACCTCACGATCACCTAAAAAGAGAGGAACCCCAAAATAAATTTTGTTTCCAAAAAATGACGCAATCCATCTCTTATCTGAGCCTGTGGTCGCAGACACTCACCTGTTGTGGTGACTAGTTCCACTACGTCTTCTTCCTCCTGCTCAGCTTGTGTTGGGGGGGATTTCACCTTCTTCCAGAGGTGGGGGGTCTCTGGTCTCCTCGGATGAGGGGTGTCCTCCGAGTCTTTTCTCCCCAATGTAAAACAAAAATGGTATAATTAGCACACAGATATTTGATGGCAGAACTATAAATAGCAAACATTGCTTGGAAGTGGGGTACAATTATCTATTTTAGCCGAGTTCCAAGATGTAATTTTTTTAATCCCCTTTGTCAATCTGCAATACTTTACCTGTTTGGTACAAGCTTCAGAGATGGAGTCACCCCTATAGTATACACTGGAGCACCTGTGTGGCCCCCCTGATAAAAATGGTGTTCTTGTGTCCCACACTAGTGCTCCAGTGTCCAGATGTGAAAACAGCTGCTCAGTGTCCTCTCCTTACACAGAATCTAGTTTGCATTTCATTCTAGTAACAAAGCCATCTACACAACCCAATTCTTTGAATACAAGTATAGGGCCTCAAAATGGTGGCCAAATGCATATGGCCTAAACAATGGCCTAAACAATAGTCCGAAAGAAAAATGTGTGATCCGAACGAATAATGTGCCTATGAACATGAAAGTTGCCATTTTAAACTGTACAACCGTTCCTAAAAGCACATGGAGCAGCACGAACGTAATAAACATAAAGAATAGGAACACAGCACAACTACTTACTTTTTTGCAGCACTCTCCGGATCTTTCTGTACTGCTCATGTTCTCGTAATTTGAGGTCCGACCACCGCTTCCTGAGCTGATCTTTCGATCGTTGTACCCCGAAATTCCGGTGCAGACTCCTGACCACTTTCGCCATGATCTTGGCCTTTCGGACATTGGGGTTGGGGTAAGGCCCATACTTTCCGTCATAGTCGGCCTTCTTCAGGATGTCCACCATCTCCAACATCTCCCCAAAGGACATATTTGAGTCCTTAAATCTCCTTCTTGATCAGGACGTTTCAGGCTCCAGCCTTTCCTCCTCCTCCTCCTCGTTGCTACAATTAGCACGCACCTGCTGTCTATCCGCCATGTGCTCTTCCCCCACTGCGCCGAACGAAAAGGGGCGGGGAATAGACTAGAAAGAACGTCAGGGGCGGGCAGAGTTATACGCATGCGCAGTGTGTATAAAGCGTAACACACGTTTGTCTTACGTACGATCTGTGAGCGGAGGAAGGAGCATCGGAGACGCCGATCGTGCTAACAAAGGTAGAATCTAAACTTGGGCCTATACTGCTTCGAAATGGAAGCCTATATTGTAACAAGATTAGGGGAGATTTGCCTGACATTAGGGTTTGTCTTGTGTTGTGTCTTGCAGAGAAAATGGATGGGTTCAACGACCACAATTTCCTGCCCCTGTTTATTGACAAGTACAGAGAGCTACCCTGTCTGTGGCAGGTCAGACACCCACATTATAATCACAAACAGAAGAGGCAGGCAGCGCTGGAGAAACTGCTGGAGTTGGTGAAGCCGGTGGTCCCCACAGCAACCATCCCTTATTTAAAAGCTAAAATTGGTGGCCTGAGGAGCACATATCTGAGGGAGCGCAAGAAGGTCACAGATTCCCAGAGGTCCAGAGCTGCAGCAGATGACGTTTATGTCCCCAGGCTGTGGTACTATGAGAGACTACGATTTCTGTCAGACCAGACTGAAGTCAGGGAATCCCTCTCTACTCTTCCTTCCACGCTTCCTTCCATCCCAGCTGAGGCTTCCGATGTCCAACCTGGGCCTTCCAGCCAGGAAGAAGTGGAGGAGCCCAGCTGGAGTCAGGTATAGCATTCTTCTACAGATTTCTAGTCAATAAATAAATGATGTTTATTAGATGTTATTATTGATCACTAATTGCTGATTAAAAAAAGTGTTTTACATATCAATAGACAGTAGTGGGCACCCAAAATTGGGACAAGAATGAAAAATGCTGGGCTCAGAATGATAGTCTGTTATATTTGTTAACATTGAATTTGCAGCAGTCAGGAGGTGAAAATTGTGTGTGATTGATTGAAAAAATACTAAAACTATGTCCCTTTTTCATACACAGGAAGACCTCAACCAGGAGGAGGTTGTGGAATGTGGCAGTCAGGAGGAGGCGGGGATTAGTGGCAGCCAGGAGGGGGTGGGGCTAAGTGTCAGCCAAGAGAAGCCTGGGACCAGTCGCAGCCTGACTGAGTCTCAGGTTCCTCCCCTCCGCCTGCCACATAAACGAGCCAGGAAGATGACTCCCAGTCCTGTGCAGGATTCAGCGTACAGGCTGATCCAGGAGGCTTCTGCGTCCCTCAGAGCCTTCCCCAGTCCTGAAGGGGCCTTTGCCTGCATGGCTGCCACAAAATTGCAGGGCATGCAGGAGGGCCAACACAGGCTCTCTGAGGACCTGATTTATAAAGTCCTACGTAAGGGGGAGAGTGGGGAACTAACACCCAAGACGGATGTCATTGAGATGGACCATCCTCCTCCTCCTCCTCCTCCTGCTGCCACAACTCCACCACCACAGCCACAGCCTGTAAGGAAGCGTGGAAGGAAGACCAAAGAGTGATTGCCCTGGGTTCAGTCTGGTCTGACAGAAGATGCAGTCTCTCGTATGACCACAGCCTGGGGACACTGATGTCATCTGATGCTTTCCGGATCTCTGGGACTTCTGGACCAGACTGCCCTCCCTTAGATAAGGACTCCTCAGGCCACCAATTTTGCTTTTAAATAATTGATGTCTGCCCTGGGGGTCCAAGGCTTCGCCAAATTCTGCAGTTTCTCCAGCGTTGCCTCCCTCTTTGTTTATAGTTGTGACCCCTTAATAAAAAAATTTGGGGGAAATTATACTCTCCTGTGTGTGTTTTCATCCAAAAAAGACAGTTTGTTGGTGAGTATTCAGGTACATTTCTAAAGTACAATGTGAAATTAACAAGGGACAACAACACGAAACAATCTCCTACAGATTAAATAGAACAACATATTAATGGTGTTGTGGGAACTTGTCACAAAAAACACACACAAACATTTTCGGGAGTACAAATCAAAATCACCAAAAAAAAAATAGAAACACAAAAAAAGATTCTACATTAAAGCCAAAAAAAAAATAAAATATAAAAAAATATGTTGTCAGATGTGAGAAATCAAAATATATTGAGGGAATCCAGATAAATAGTAACGAAATAAGTTTGTGAGAAGTGTGTGTGAATATGAGCAGCAAAACTACTATATTCTTGTCACATTATAAAGAAGAAGAGAGTGCTCTGTATTAAACCATTTTGAACATTGCAGCGTGACGAAAGTGCTGTATCCATTGCGAACGCTAAGTTTACCAGAACGAGCTGTTCCGTCTCGGAATTTCTTCTGAGCATGCGTGGCACTTTGTGCGTCGGAACAGGCCACACACGGTCGGAATTGACGCGATCGGATTTTGTTGTCGGAAAATTTTATCTCCTGCTGTCCAACTTTGTGTGTCGGAAAATCCGATGGAAAATGTCCGATGGAGCACACACACGGTCGGAATTTCCGACAACACGCTCCGATCGGACATTTACCATCGGAAAATCCGACCGTGTGTACGGGGCATTACAGGAGTGAATTTCCCTTCCAAGGGTAGATTTCCTGTCACTTCCTGTTGTCTCCCTCAGTTTGTAAGTAGGAGTCGTTTGTAAGTCGGATGTTTGTAACTAGGGGACCGCCTGTACTGGCCACTTGACAGTTGTCATGACAATTGCGCGGTCATGCAACACTGTACCCAAATG
This sequence comes from Lithobates septentrionalis, assembly GCA_037952835.1. NCBI lineage: Eukaryota > Metazoa > Chordata > Amphibia > Anura > Ranidae > Lithobates > Lithobates septentrionalis. Next base: position 49,471 of record JBBDGP010002495.1, on the reverse strand, counting down.
ATTTTTTTTATCTTTCTCTTTACACAAATAGAGATCTCTTTTAGTGGTATTTAATCACTGCTGGGATTTTTATTTTTTCCAAAAAAAAAAGACTGAAAATTTTGAAAAATAAAAAGTTTTTCTTATTTTCTGTCAGTAAATTTTGTAAATAAGTAATTTTTCTTCTTCACTGATGTGCGCTGATAAGGCTGCACTGATGGGCACTGATGAGGTGGCACTTATGGGCATTGATTATGTGGCACTGATTAGGAGGCACTAATATGCCGCATGATGGGTGGCACTGGTGGGCACTGATTGGTGGCACTGCTGGCACTGCTGGGGATTTCCTGTAATCAGGGCACTGATGATCAGTGCCTTGATTACCTGCCCAGGTCTCCTCTGCAAGGAGATCCCGCTGATCGGCACTCCTCGCCACACACTCTGTCAGTGTGAGGTGAGGAGAGCCAATTCACAGCACTTTCGCATTTACATGTGACCAGCTTTGATTGGACACAGCCGATCATATAGTTAAAGAGCATTAACAGAGATCGGGGTCGCGCCGTGCCCTAGCAACATGGCGCGGCCACGATCACCACGCTGTGCGCCCCCGCGTGATAGCGGCCGTCCTGAAGGCGTCGTCATACGACGTCCTCCTAGAACAAGAGCTGCATCATCCCTCTGTCATTAGTCTGTGGGTGGGCGGCAGGCGGTTAAACAGAGCAAGTTATTGCCATAAAAAGTGTTTGGGGACCCGGGTCCTGCCCCAGGGGACATGTATCGATGCAAAAAAAAAGTTTTAAAAACAGACGTTTTTTCGGGAGCAGTAATTTTAATTATGATTAAACTGATACAATAAAAATGAAATATTCCTTTAAATATCATGCCTGGGGGCTGTCCTTAGTATGCCTGTAAAGTAGCGCATCTTTCCCATGTTTATAATAGTGCCACAGCAAACTGACATTTCTAAAAGGAAAATTTTCATCCAAAACTGCTCACGGCTGTAATGTATTGTCTGATGCCGGCAATATATATAAAAATACCAAAAATACCAAAAGAAAATTGTGTGGATGTTACCCCCCAAAATCCATACCAGGCCCTTCAGGTCTGGTATGGATATAAAGGAGAACCCCGCACCCAATTTTTTTTAAAAATGGCGTGGAGGTCCCCCAGGCCCCCAGGCACTATATACTTTGAATAGCAATATATATACTATAGAGCCTACCCTATATACTCTGCAGAAAATTGGGCCTTAGGTGTTAGTGGTACTAGAACACTGTAAGCCCTAACAGTTACTCTTGTCGGGTGCAGGAATGGGCACTGCATTAAAATATATTATCAAAAATTGTAATTACATGCCCCTGTTAGACAGGGGCAGAAAAATTGGGCCTTGGGTGGTGGTGGTGCCACAGCACTGTAAGCCCTCACAGTTACTTTTGTTGGGCGCAGGAACGGGCCCTGCGTTAAAATATTATATCAAAAATTGTAATTACATGCCCCTGTTAAACTGGGGCAGAAAAATTGGGCCTTGGGTGGTGGTGGTGGTGCCCTAAACCAAAAATATTGTTGGAAGCTAGCATCATCAAGATTGAGGAGGATTAGTATAGTCAGCATAGGCAGTCTTCAAGGGATCCCACATCCATAGCAAATTCAATCAGTTACATCAGCATCAGGTGCTTGATAGCTGCTGATCCAAGACTGATTAATTTTTATGAATGTGAGCCTATCAATGGAGTCTGTGGACAGGCGCACTCTTTGATCCGTTACAAACCCTCCAGCAGCACTGAATGTGCATTCAGAAAGCACGCCGGATGCAGGACAGGCCAGTAGCTCAATTGCATATTGAGCAAGTTCTGGCCAGTGGTCCATCCTCAAGACCCAGTAACCCAGTGGATGCTCTGTTGGAAAGGACTCCAAGTCTGCTCTTGCCCCTAGATATTCCTGTGCCATGTAATGCAGACGCTGGCGATGGTTGCTTGAACTGACCAGACCTTGGCGCTGAGGACTGAAATTTTTTTTAAAGGCATCGGTCAGCCGGCCACCTTCTCCACCGCTCTTCCTCTGACTGGACGAAGCCTCAGCAACACGTTGTTCAGCACCAGGAAATTGTAACCTCCCAGGGTCTGGAAATGCATTGCACAAACCTTTCTTCAAGGCCTCCTGAAGATGTTTCATCCTCTGCTCCCTCTGCAAAGGCAGGATTAGTTCTGCAACCTTACCCTTGTAACGTGGCTCAAGAAGGGTTGCCAGCCAGTAATGATCCCTCTCCTTGATACCACGAATCCTAGGGTCCGTTCGCAGGCTTTGCAGAATCAGGGAGGCCATGCAGCAAAAAATTTGCAGAGGGATTCGATTCTGAGTGCTCTGGGTCACTAAGGAACACATGATCCGTTACTACCTCCTCCCAACCATGTGCAACTCCTTTGGTTTCTGGGGACTGAAAACCATTCCTTGAAGACTGCTGCTGAGTGTTATCCTCTACATCCATGTACATCCATGCTGACACAATCCTCCTCCTCCTCTTCTTCCTGTGTGTTAGGCGGGCCCGCAGGAATGCTATCTGGATAAAGGGGGCCTTGAGAGGTAAGGAAGTCCTCCTCTTCCTCCTGCTGTTCTGCCTCAAGTGTCCTGTCCATGATTCCACAAAGCATGTGCTCCAACAGGAAAACTAGAGGGACAGTGTCACTGATGCATGCATTGTTACTGCTCACCATCCTTGTGGCCTCCTCAAATGGTGACAGGACAGTGCATGCACCCTTGATCAGTAGCCACTGGCGTGGCGAAAAGAAGCCAAGCTCCCCTGACCCTGTTCTGGTACCATACTCGCACAGGTACTCATTACTGGCCCTTTGCTGTGTGTGCAGCAGCTGCAGCATTGCCAACGTTGAGTTTCACCTGATGGGCATTTCACAAATGAGGCAGTTGGTGGGCAAGTTGCATTCCTTTTGAATGTCAGCCAGCTGAGCACTGGCATTGTATGACCGGTGGAAATAAACACAGACTTTTCTGGCCTGCCTCAGGAGATCCTGTAAGCCTGGGTACCTGCTCAAGAACCGCTGCATCACCAAATTCAGGACGTGTGCCAAACATGGAACATGGGTCAAGTGTCCCTGTCGGAGGGCAGAGAGAAAGTTGGTGTCATTGTTGCATACAACCATTCCTGGCTGACGCTGGCATGACGTCAACCACCTCTGAGCCTGCCCCTGCAGAGCTGACAGAATCTTTGCCCCAGTGTGGCTCCTGTCCCCTAGGCAGACCAACTCAAGCACAGCATGGCATCTTTTAGCCTGACTGCTTGCGTAGCCCCTTAAACACTTACGGAGCACCACTGGTTAGAAAACAAATCTACAGAAGAGGCCATAGAGGAAGAAGAAGAGGAGGGGGTGGAGGAGAGAGCTGTGGCAGAATCAGAAACTAGCATTTTGGAGGCGTGGTGGTGGAACAAGGTCCAACCAGACTGAACCCTGTTCTGCATCCTTCCCAGCTGCCAGCAGAGTTACCCAGTGCGCCGTGAAGGAAAGGTAACATCCCTGCCCATGCCTGCTGGACCATGAGTGAGCAGTAATATGAACCTTACTGCTGACCGCCCTGTCCAACGATGCTAAAACATTGCCTTCCACATGCCGGTAGAGAGCCTGAATGGCCTTCCCTGAAAAGAAATGGCGTTTTGCAACCTGCCACTGAGGTACAGCACATTCCACAAATGGGGCAGAGTCTACCAGCTGAAAAGGCAGCAGTTGCAGTGCTAGCAATTTGGCCAAGCTAGCATTTAGACGCTGAGCATGTGGATGGCTGGGCCTGAATTTCTTTTTATGGTTCAGCAACTGGGGTAGGGAAATTTGCCTGCTAAAATCAGATGGTGGTGTACTGCTAACAGGTTTTTGAGAGGGCTGGAGGTATAATAGGGTTGGAGATCCCAGATGAGGAGCAAGGAGAAGTTCGTGTTTTTCTTTGATGTGGGTCTTTCAAGTGCTGTTGCCAACGGACTGAATGGCAGATCGTCATATGTCTGGTCAAGCATGTGGTGCCCAAGTGGCTGCTGTTCAGGTCATGCTTGATCCGCTTCAGACATAGGTTGCAAATGGCAACGGTGCGATCTGCTGCACACGTGTCGAAAAAGGCCCACACCAAGGAACTTTTAAAAGTCAGCGGGGAGTCAGCAGCGACCTGCACCTGTGGAGCTCTGCGGTGTGATGCAATAGGGTGGCTACCCTTAAGCTGCCCCCTAGAGGACATCCTGCCTCGTTGGAGTGTGTCAGAAACCATGAATCAGACAGAGACAGAAGTACAGTTAAATCACACTTGTTTAATAATAATAAAAAAAGGTAAACAGAGTTCAGGAACCGGAATGGATGGTCAGACAAGCAAAAACGTCAGGGAGCCAGAGAACAGCGCAGTAGAACAGCAAGCAGGATCTGGAGCCAGAAGGCATGCCAGCCAAGCAAGTCTTTAACAGGTACACAGGAGAGCTTCTCTAGAGATAAGATCAAGGCAAAGGCAGAGATCATCTGGACTGGACGGCTTAAGAAGGGAGGACTGACGAGCAGGATATCATCAACAGTCACTGAGACACTGTGGAGAGATAGGAGCTGGCAATTAGCCGACAGCTGAGCGGCTAGCTCAGAGAAGGAAGGGCTGAGCCCAGCCCTAACAGAGTTGTGCCTCCTCCTCCTCTCTTCTCTCAGGCACCCAAGTACAGTCAATGACCTCATCATCCCCTCCCTCCTCGTCTCTGGAACAAACTTGGCAGTATGCTGCAGCTGGAGGAACATGACTGCCAGTTTCTTGTCCTTCTTGGGCACCCCCTCTCTCTAGGCTCACATTACTCCCTTTCTCAACCTGGGAACCAACATCGGAGCCTTCAAATCGCTGAAGGCATGCCAGCCAAGCAAGTCTTTAACAGGTACACAGGAGAGCTTCTCTAGAGATAAGACCAAGGCGAAGGCAGAGATCATCTGGACTGGACGGCTTAAGAAGGGAGGACTGATGAGCAGGATATCATCAACAGTCACTGAGACACTGTGGAGAGATAGGAGCTGGCAGTTAGCCGACAGCTGAGCGGCTAGCTCAAAGAAGGAAGGGCTGAGCCCAGCCCTAACAGAGTTGTGCCTCCACCTCCTCTCTTCTCTCAGGCACCCAAGTACAGTCAGTGACCTCATCATCCCCTCCCTCCTCATCACTGGAACAAACTTGGCAGTATGCTGCAGCTGGAGGAACATGACTGCCAGTTTCTTGTCCTTCTTGGGCACCCCCTCTCTCTAGGCTCACATTACTCCCTTTCTCAACCTGGGAACCAACATCGGCGCCTTCAAATCCCTGAGCATCCTCCAGCAACATGTACCCGACACTGTGGTAGAATAATTCTGGGCACTCCTCCGTGCATGATGGTGGGGATACGGAAGGAGTAACTGTGAACAAGGAGCCGGTAGAATAGGCCGCTTTGGCAGCTGCGTTGCAAGGCAAACTACTCTGAGCCTGGGTGACAGAGGATAAGGAGAATAAGGACAGCTTTGTTATTCACGCCACCAACTCTTCTGCATGTTGTGGCTTAAAAATACTGCCAGCAGCAGAAAAAAAAGGACAAGTGTGCCCCACAGCCACCTGCAGGATGCACCATGTCCACAACCACCACTGTTGACTGTAGACACAGAGGCTGCCCTCTTTTAGTGGCCTGTGAATGTCTGCCTCTCCTTGGTGGCCTTCTGGACATGATGTATTTTTTATTTTGCAACAACACACTACGCTGTATTAGATACTGTGTACACCGCCTGCACTGTATTAGCAACTGTACAACGGCTGCACTTTATTGTATACTGTGTACACCACCAGAAGTGTAGTAGAAACTGTACACACTGTATTAGATACTGTGTACACTGCCTGCAAGGTATTAGAAACTGTACAATGGCTGCACTGTATTGTGTACTGTGTACACCACCAGAAGTGTAGTAGAAACTGTACACACTGTATTAGATACCATGTACACCACCAGAAAAGTAAAAGAAAAAAGTACTACGGCTGCACTGTATTGTGTACTGTGTACACCACTAGAAGTGTAGTAGAAACTGTACACACTGACACATTAGATACTATGTACACGACTAGAAAAGTAGTAGAAACTAGACATGTGCATTTTGTTTCTTTCCGAATCGAAATTCGGACAAATCTTTCATTATTCGGAAATTCGTACACATCCAAATTTCAAGATTACAAAAGTAACGAATTTAAAGAAATCCAAAATAACAATTCAGATCGAAATAAAGCGAACAAAATTCAACTGGAATGGAAAAAAAAGAAATCGATTTTCCAAAAAATACAATAAAATAGAATATAAAACAATAAAGCAATAGAGTAACAATAAAAGAATAATAAAGAATAGAATAGAATTTAATAGAATGTAATAAAATAGAACATGACCGTCTACCGAAATTCAAATTCCGAATAGTATAAATTCGAATTTGAGAATAGATAAGAATATAATTCAAAACAATGGAAACTAGAATAGAAAAGAATAGAAAAACAATAGAACAGAATAGAATAAAATATACTATATATTATATTTATTCTATTCTGTTCTATTGTTTTTCTTTTCTCTTCTTGAATTTTCTATAGAATGAAATCAAATTTGAATAGAAAAGATTAGAATAGATTAGCTTCAAATTTGAAAAATTTTTGACCAAATTCAAAAAAAGTCGATCAAATTTGAAACATTTTTTGAAAGATTTTTGAAAAAAATCTACCGGATTACAAAAAACTACCAAATTCGAAAAAATTCTACCATATTCGAAAAAATTTGACCGAATTCGAAAAAGTAAACTAGAATTAGAATATAAAAGATTAGAATAGAATAGAAAATAATAGAAAAGAATAAACTAGAAAAACAATAGAACAGAATAGAGTTAAATATAATATATATTATATTTTATTCTATTTTGTTCTATTGTTTTTCTAGTCTATTCTTTTCTATTATTTTATATTCAATCTTTTCTATTCAAATTCAAATTCATTCTATACGAAATTCGAACTTCTGGAGCCATCTTCTGAAATTCAAATTTCGTATAGAATGAATTTGAATTCGAATAGAAAAGATTACAATAGAATAGAAAAGAAAATAATAGAAAAGAATAGCATAGAAAAACAATAGAACAGACTAAAAAAAAATATTATATATAAATATATTTTTTTAATTCCGTTCTATTGTTTTTCTATGCTATTCTTTTCTATTATTTTCTATTCTATTCTAATCTTTTCTATTCAAATTCGAATTCATTCTTTACAAAATTCAAATTTCCAAAGATGGCTTCTGAAGTTTGAATTTTATATACAATGAATTTGAATAGAAAAGATTTGAATAGAAAAGAAACAATAGAACAGAATAGAAAATATATACATATATATGTGTATATGTATGTATGTGTGCTTATGTATGTATGTGAAACATCCTCCGAAATTTGAGTTTCATATCGTATGAAATCGAATTTGAATAGAAAATATTAGAATAGAAAATAATAGAAAATAATAGCATAGAAAACAATAGAACAGAATAGAAATATATATATCTATATATATCTATATCTATATGTATATACATATAGATATAGATATATAAATATATCTATATCTATATATATATATATATATATATATATATAGATAGATAGATAGATATATATATAAAACACCTTCCGAAATTAGAATTTAGTATAGAATGAAATTGATTTTGAATAGAAAAGATTAGAATAGAATAGAAAAGAATAGCATAAAAAAACAATAAAACAGAAATATATATATATTATTCTATTCTGTTCTATTGTTTTTCTTGTCTATTTTTTTCTATTATTTTCTATTCTAATCTTTTCTATTCAAATTCAAAATCATTCTATATGAAATCCGAATTTCAGAAGCCATCTTCTGAAATTTGAATTTCGTATAGAATGAATTTGAATAGAAAAGTTTAGAGTAGAATAGAAAAGAATAACAAAGAAAAACAATAGAACAGAATAGAAAAAAATATAATATTATATATATATATATATATATAACATCTTCCGAAATTAGAATTTTGATATAGACTGAAATCAAATTTGAATAGAAAAGATTAGAATAGAAAATAATAGAAAAGAATAGCATAGAAAAACAATAGAACAGAATAGAAAATAAAAAAAATATTATATTCCATTATCTATTCTATTCTAATTCGATTTCATTCTATATGAAATTAGAATTTCGGAAAATGGTTATATATATATATATATATATATATATATATATATATATATATATATATATATATATAACCATCTTTCGACATTCGAATTCCGTATAGAATGAATTTGAATTTGAATACAAAAGATTAGAATAGAATAGAAAATAAAGGAAAAGAATGAACTAGAAAAACAAATATTATATTTTATTCTATTCTGTTCTATTGCTTTTCTATTCTATTCTTTTCTATTATTTTCAACTCTGTTCTAATCTTTTCTATTCAAATTCAAAATCATTCTATACGAAATTTGAATTTCGGAAAATGGTTATATATATAAATATTATATATATATATATATATATATATATACACACATATATATATATATATATATATATATATATATATATATATATATATATATATATATATATATATACATACAGTGGGGACAGAAAGTATTCAGACCCCCTTAATATTTTTGGGGTGCTGTGTGTACATTAATGAGGGAAAAAAATGAACTTAAATGATTTTAGCAAATGGCTGCAATATGGGGGGCGTGGCCTGGCTATGGAGGAGTGAGGACGTGCTGAGCCCGAGCTCCGTCCGGTCCGCAGCTAAATAAGCAGCTACAGGGGTGACTACCCCCCGATTTCCGCACAGGGCATGTCACAGCGGCGGCGGGCTTCTTCCCAGCCGAAAAGAGCTCACCCCAACGGCCAAGGATCGCTGGATTCTTTCCTTTCCGACACCCCACGCCAGCAGAGGGGGAAATCCAAGATGGCGCCGGAACGAACGGCCACGCTGCAGCAGGAAATTCAGCTAGCGCCTCCAGCACTGTCTCCTATCTCCTCTCCCAGGCTGGTAAGCGACTCCATCCCCCCTGCTTCCCCCCGCTCCACATCGCCACAGGACAGGGGCACAAACCTGGCAGACTTGACAGAGGACAGGGACATCAGGCAGCATCTATGGTCTCTCCCCACTAAAGAAGACCTAGAGCGCTTTACCAGCAGGATTGAGAGGGCCTTCAGGCAAGACATTGAACAACTGCAAACAGATACCACTGAACTGGGTCACAGGGTAGAGACTCTGGAGCAGAAATTTGATGACTCTGTACCCGCCATCGCTCAGCTCAGAGAACAGACTGTCACCCATAGTCACCAGATTGAGGCCCTTCTGTGTCAGTTAGATGACATGGAGAACCGCAGCAGGCGAGCGAATATTCGCATACGAGGCCTTCCTGAAGCTACTGCACCTAAGGACATTGTTCCCACCTTGCAGGGAGTGTTCCGTGAGATCCTGAGTTTGCCTCCATCGGTGCCGATTGAGATAGACAGAGCGCACAGGGCACTTCAGCCCCCATCAGAAGACCCCGACAACCCCAGGGATGTGATCTGCAAGCTGCACAAATTTACACTAAAGGACCGTATAATGCAAAAGATGCGTAACAGACCAGTCTTTGACTTTGATGGAGCTCAACTGTCCTTTTACCAGGACCTCTCACGGCGTACCCTAATGCAGCGGCGAGCCCTACGCCCACTCCTAATGGAAATTCAAGCAGCAGGCCTCACATACCGCGGGGGCTTCCCATTCAGCCTCCAGGCTTCCAAAAATGGCCGTTGGGCTATACTACGCACAAAGGATGACCTCCCCCGCTTCTTACATACCTTGGAGCTTAATCCAGTGGATTTCCCGGACTGGCGCACCACTCCGGACATCCAGATGCCCCAGCTACCTCAGCCATGGATCCAGGCGGCAGGAAACAGGCGCTCCCGAGGCCGTAACAGGCAAACAGAGGGCCCACGTCCGGGCACCCCTACAACCAGTGACTGAACAAGCTACTGACGCCCTTGTTGCCCTTACTAATTTTCTGGACGCGATCCCCTCTTCATCATAGGTGCCCCCATCAGGACACTGGGCCCAACGGACGCACTGCTGTCTTATCCTACTTCCACTTGCAGGACGTTGCACGCGAGGCCCTATGCACCACTTCCCAATTCTGAGTACCATTGGGCGCCATGATGGACTGGGGGGGTCCGCGGTCCAGCTCCTAGCCTGGCTGTCTGGTTTCCTCCCCACCGCTTTTTTCTCTCTTTTTTTTTTTTTTGCACTTTTTTGGGAGTTCGAGTTACATAATCCCCTTTCTCCTTTTGGTGATATGTACTGTTTTTTTTTTTTTTTTTTTCCCCACCCTGTTTCTGTGTCATAATGGACTGGACGGACGGAAGGGCTAACCGTCCCCTTGGTGGTCACCCACGTACCCCACCTAGGCCTCACCTTACTAGGTGACAGTCCCTTGTGGGACTCCGAGTTTTCACCCGGGTGGTTTTTGGGTTGAAGCCCCCCTCCCGGGTGAGCTCTATAGTTTCTTACTGTTTTCATCCGTATCCCTCTCCCTCCTCTCCCTCCCCTACCCTACCTACTCTCTCCACTAACCCCCTCTAAAACCCCCCCCCTCATTATCTACCCCCCCTCATTATCTACCCCCCCCCTTAACCTCCCCCCTCCCTCCCCCTTCCACCACCTCCCCCCTTTATATCATTCTGTGCCTGATATTACTTTCCAGAGCTAACGGTTATTGCTTTGATCTTCAGGTCGCCTTTTGACTGACTGAACCATGCACGGAGGACACAGAGGGGGTGTGACCGGTCAACCATCATCCAGGTCAGGTACGCCGTCACTAAAGGTATTGTCCTATAATGTTAGGGGGCTCTGCTCTCCACACAAGCGCAACAGGCTTTGGCAGGAACTAAAGAGGCTGGGGGCCCAGGTGGTTTTCCTGCAGGAGACTCACTTTAGGGAACAGTCCCGCCCAAAGATACCTACACACTTATACACCCAGTGGTTCTTTAGCAACTCTCCGGTGGCCAAATCACGGGGTACAGCCATTGCGTTCCATAGGTCTTGCCCATTCCAACTCTCAGAGAGCCGAGTCGACCCGCAGGGTAGATACGTCTTTGTGAAGGGGGTCTTGGCCAACAAAAAATTCACATTTGCGACTCTCTACGCACCCAATGCCCAACAACTCTCCTTTATTGACTCTGTGTTAGACAAGCTGAACGAATTCAGGGAGGGGTACCTAATTCTTGGAGGGGACTTTAATGTGAGCCCGGACCCACTCGTTGACACATCCCGAGGCCGCCCCTCACTCCCAAGCCTTCCTCAAGCATTTTCGCAAGTCACTGCAGAACAGCTTCCTTATAGACACGTGGAGAGCTCTTCATGCGTCAGAGAGGGACTACAGCTACTACTCGGGGGTGCACGACGTGTACACGCGCATTGATCTAATGTGTGTGGACCACGACACCCTTGAGCTGTTGCAGTCAGCTGAAATGGGCAATATCACTATTTCAGATCACGCCCCAGTGTGGGCCGTGCTACGAATCCCAGACGAAACGCAGAGGGCCTGGTCCTGGAGGCTCAATGAAAACCTCCTAGACGATGCTTCTGTAGTGGCTAGGGTCTCTGAGACCATTACACATTATTTCACAGAGAACGTGTCTGAGGATATGGCAGACGGAGTGGTGTGGGAAAGCCATAAGGCGGTACTCAGGGGGGAACTGATCTCCCTAGGCTCTAAACTTAAAAAGGAAAGGCAGATAGACTTCCAGAGGGTACTGATGGCTTTAGAGGAAGAAGAACTTAAACACAAACGCCAGGGAGACGTTCAAGCCCGTGATCGGTTGACCGAACTGAGGGAACTCTTTTCACGCCTCCTTGACCGTCGAGCGCGCAGACAACTACGCTACCTTTCACATAAATACTACGAACAGGGAAATAAGTGTGGTAGAATGCTCGCTAGAGCGCTCCGGCAGAGAAGACTGACTGCTCACGTGCACTCCCTCCGGTCCCCTGACGGTACAGCTACATTACACTCCTCCGGGATTGCCTCCATCTTTAGAGATTATTATGCAGACTTATATCACCTAGATAAGGAGATCTCCCACTCAGGGCGGACAGCGAAAATGAAAGCTATTAGTGACTACCTCGCCTCAGCCGGACTTCCCTCCCTGACACCCGAAAAGCAGCTAGACCTCGACGCCCCCGTCTCCCCTCAGGAGATCATCTCGACAGTGAAGGCCTTACCTAATGGGAAGAGCCCTGGCCCGGATGGATATTCCAAAGCGTACTATGTAAAATTTCTCCCTCTGCTACAAAATCATATGTGCAGGTATTTTAATTCTTTAGCCACAAATCACCAGATCCCCCCTGAGGCATTATTGGCCCACATCACCGTAATCCCGAAGGAAGGCAAGGACCCCACCCTCCTACAAAGCTATCGACCAATATCACTTCTTAACGTCGATGTAAAAATTTTTGCTAAGATCATGGCAAATCGACTTAAATATGTCTTGCCCTCCTTTATCCACCCCGATCAAATGGGATTTATCCCAGGTAGAGAAGCTAGGGATAACTCCATCCGGGCCATGCAGCTTATACAATGGGCATGTTCCCATAGGAATTCCACCCCATACCTTATTCTGTCCACGGATGCCGAAAAGGCTTTTGACAGAATAGATTGGTCATACCTTAAGGCGGTGCTGGAGGCTTGGGGACTAGGCCCTCATATGCTTAGATGGATCATGGCACTTTACGTGACCCCCAGTGCGAAGGTCAAGGTAAATGGCCACTTATCCCTGGGGTTCCCCATACGGAATGGCATGAGGCAGGGGTGCCCCCTCTCCCCCCTCTTGTTCGCTCTGGCTATGGAGCCACTGCTTTGAACAATACGGGCGAGTGCTGACATCAGAGGGGTGACGGTGGGGTCAACGGAACACAAACTGTCAGCCTATGCAGACGACGTGCTCTTTCATTTGACCCAGCCCTTGGTGTCACTGCCAAACCTTATGAGGGAACTAAAAACTTTTGGTCAGGTGTCCAATTTTAAAATTAATTTTTCGAAATCTGAAATCCTGCCCATCACCATCCCTGCGAAGATGGCTAATGACTTACAACAAGCTTTCCCATTTAGTTGGGCTACAACATCAATTAAGTACCTGGGTATACAACTTACCAATAGCTTTGATAATATTTACTCGGCTAATTTTCCCACCCTTTTGAGCATGGTGCGTAGAGACTTACAGAATTGGGCCAAGACCTCCTTCACGTGGCTGGGCAAACTTAGCATACTCAAGATGAACATCCTTCCAAGGGTGCTCTTTTATTTACAAATGCTGCCAGTCCCTCTCCCCAGGAGCTTCTTTACACAGCTTCAAAGCCTAATGATTAATTTCATCTGGCATGGTAAAAGGCCAAGACTGGCCGCGTCTTTACTACAGAAGGCCAAGGAAATGGGAGGCCTGGGCCTCCCGGATATAAGGCGATACTACAGAGCCATTGCGATCCAACATATCCTCAACTGGCGACATCATGGGGGTTCAAAAATATGGGTCTCCTTGGAGAAGAGCTTGGCAGGCCGGGACTTGTCCTACGCGCCTTGGCTGCCTCGTGAATACAGAGGACTTTCACAAACGTCCTCCCCGCTAACTACTCATATCCTGCGGGTCTGGGATCGCACGAATGCTTTGTACGCCTTGGTGCCCCCGGGCTCCCCACTGGCACCGCTGGGGGGATTCAGGTGGTTTCCTCCTGGGGAGCAAAGGACCTTTTTTGGTACATGGGTCACAGACGGTAATTATAGCTGCGGCAAATTTGTAGATAAGGGTAGTCTGATACCCCTAGATGCCTTGAGGACTAGCTATGGCAGATTCCCCATGGATTGGTGGAGACACCAGCAACTCCAACATTTCATTGCAACAGAGGGGGCTTTGATGAGAGGGCTAGACACCATTACCACAGTAGAAAGATTCTTTATTGAAGAAGAACCAACTCCCCATCTGATCTCTGAGTTATATAGGCTACTGGGTTCAGTTTCCGCTGCTTGCAAGCCGGCTTTCATAAGAGAATGGGAGCGGGACCTAGGGATAGAGTTCTCGCCAGAACAGCGCCTACACATGTATAAATTGGCACATTCTAGCTCCGTAGAGTCCAGAACGCAGGAAACTAACTACAAGCTTCTAACCCGTTGGTACCGGGTACCAGCCGTCATAGCACGTATTTACCCCTCGGTTTCTGACCGCTGCTGGCGTGATTGCGGTCAGAAAGGCACCCTCCTTCATGTGTGGTGGGAATGCCCAGTAATTAGGCCGTTCTGGAGAGAGGTACAGGCTACCATTAAAAATGCTCTGCAGATTGAGATCCCGTTCTCCCCAGAGCATTTTCTCTTGCACCTCTCCGCCCTCCCTCTGAGCCATTACAAAAAAAGCGCCCTTCCTCCTCTATTAAACGCTGCTAAAAGGCTGGTACCTCTCCACTGGAAGAGTCCACGGATTCCCACCTTAAAAGAATGGTTACAGAAGGTGGAAGATATCAGAGAGGCGGAGGAGTGGGTGGCGAGGTGCAAGAATAAGAGTGAGCGCTTTGATAGTATCTGGGCCCAGTGGCGGAGATTCACCATTGACACTAACCCTGTGTCCTCTAGCCTGGAAGTCGCGCTGTTGGAGTTAGCGGAGCCCTCCCTGAAGCTAAGGAGGCCTGTATGTGGTGACGTGCGTACCTGAATGGCATGTCTCACCGCCCTATTGATTTCACCGGGTGTAGACCTTTTCTTTCCTTATGCATGGTTCACAAGGTCCACAGTTGAAGGCTCATAGGAGACGCTAGGCGTCTTTGGTTTTCCCCCTTTTTTTCTTTTTTTTAATTAAAGGCAAGTTTTGTATCTCCCTTATTAAATGTTATAGAGTCATTACCGGGGCAGACTTATGGGACAGGGGCTCCGCCTGGCGACACAGGCACCTCTCAAAGGCAATGACCCCGGGGGATGCCCGTGGGGCGCCTCCCTCTTGGTGGAGGTTAGTTGGAGGCTTATGGCCCCCCTCCCGAGGGACCCGCCCGGTGGGCATCTCGGGGGCCTTAAAGCAGGGACGAGACCCCCCCCCTCCAATACAGAGTGGAGGGCTTTTTGTGACGGGTCCGGCCAAGAAGTTGCCATGGCGGGACCCCCCCCTGGGAATCATTTTGACTGTTTCACAGTGCAATACAGTTTGGAGAAGATTTAATCCCTCATCCCCTTTCCCCTCCTTCCCTTACCCCTCCAATTTTTACTTTGTCTTGTGATTTGTTTGGCAACTTGTTTTTGTCTGGTACGTCCAGGTCTGCACTGTAAGAATTGCACTGTATTGTGGTAAGAATGACCATAGACTATATGTTTGTATGTTCCTTTTAATACATAAAATAAAATAAAGATTATATAAAAAAAAAATGGCTGCAATATAACAAAGAGTGAAAAATTTAAGGGGGTCTGAATACTTTCTGTCCCCACTGTATATATATATATATATATATATATATATATATATATATATATATATACAGTGGGGACGGAAAGTATTCAGACCATCTTAAATTTTTCACTCTTTGTTATATTGCAGCCATTTGCTAAAATCATTTAAGTTCATTTTTTTTCCTCATTAATGTACACACAGCACCCCATATTGACAGAAAAACACAGAATTGTTGACATTTTTGCAGATTTATTAAAAAAGAAAAACTGAAATATCACATGGTCCTAAGTATTCAGACCCTTTGCTCAGTATTTAGTAGAAGCACCCTTTTGATCTAATACAGCCATGAGTCTTTTTGGGAAAGATGCAACAAGTTTTTCACACCTGGATTTGGGGATCCTCTGCCATTCCTCCTTGCAGATCCTCTCCAGTTCTGTCAGGTTGGATGGTAAAGGTTGGTGGACAGCCATTTCTAGGTCTCTCCAGAGATGCTCAATTGGGCTCAATAGGGCTCTGGCTGGGCCATTCAATAACAGTCACGGAGTTGTTGTGAAGCCACTCCTTCGTTATTTTAGCTGTGTGCTTAGTGTCATTGTCTTGTTGGAAGGTAAACCTTCGGCCCAGTCTGAGGTCCTGAGCACTCTGGAGAAGGTTTTCGTACAGGATATCCCTGTACTTGGCCGCATTCATCTTTCCCTCTTATTGCAACCAGTCGTCCTGTCCACCACCATGCTTCACTGTTGGGACTGTATTGGACAGGTGATGAGCAGTGCCTGGTTTTCTCCACACATACCGCTTAGAATTAAGGCCAAAAAGTTCTATCTTGGTCTCATCAGACCAAAGAATCTTATTTCTCACCATCTTAGAGTCCTTCAGGTGTTTTTTTAGCAAACTCCATGCGGGCTTTCATGTGTCTTGAACTGAGGAGAGGCTTCCGCCGGGCCACTCTGCCATAAAGCCCCGACTGGTGGAGGGCTGCAGTGATGGTTGACTTTCTACAACTTTCTTCCATCTCCCGACTGCATCTCTGGAGCTCAGCCACAGTGATCTCTGGGTTCTTCTTTACCTCTCTCACCAAGGCTCTTCTCCCCCGATAGCTCCTGGACGGCCAGCTCTAGGAAAGGTTCTGGTCATCCCAAACGTCTTCCAGTTAAGGATTATGGAGGCCACTGTGCTCTTAGGAACCTTAAGTGCAGCAGAAATTTTTTTGTAACCTCCGCCAGATCTGTGCCTTGTCACAATTCTGTCTCTGAGCTATTCAGGCAGTTCCTTTGACCTCATGATTCTCATTTGCTCTGGCATGCACTGTGAGCTGTAAGATCTTATATAGACAGGTGTGTGGCTTTTCTAATCAAGTCCAATCAGTATAATCAAACACAGCTGGACTCAAATGAAGGTGTAGAACCATCTCAAGGATGATCAGAAGAAATGGACATGATCTGAGTAAAATATAAGAGTGTCACAGCAAAGGGTCTGAATACTTAGGACTATGTGATATTTCAGTTTTTCTTTTTTAATAAATCTGCAAAAATGTCAACAATTCTGTGTTTTTCTGTCAATATGGGGTGCTGTGTGTACATTAATGAGGAAAAAATGAACTTAAATGATTTTAGCAAATAGCTGCAATATAACAAAGAGTGAAAAATTTAAGGGGGTCTGAATACCTTCCGTCCCCACTGTATATATAAAACCATTTCCCGAAATTCTAATTTCACATAGAGTGAAATCGAATTAGAATAGAATAGAAAATAATAGAAAAGAATAGACTAGAAAAACAATAGAAGAGAATAGAATAAAATATAATATATATTATATTATTTTCTATTCTAATCTTTTCTATTCAAATTTGATTTCAGTCTATACGAAATTCGAATTTCGGAAGATGATTATATATATATATATAGAGAGGAGAGGAGACCGATGGCGTGTCCCTTGTACATAGGGACACCGATCGGTCACCTCCCCCAGTCAGTCCCCTCCCCCCACAGTTAGAATCACCTCCTTAGGTCATACATTAACCCCTCGATCGCCCCCTAGTGTTAACCCCTTCCCTGCCAGTCACATTTACACAGTAATCAATGCAATTTTATAGCATTGATCGCTGTATAAATGTGAATGGTCCCAAAAATGTGTCAAAAGTGTCCGATGTGTCCGCCGCAATATCGCAGTCACAATAAAAATCGCAGATCGCCGCCATTACTAGTAAAAAATAAATAAATAATAAAAATGCTATAAATCTATCCCCTATATTGTAGACGCTATAACTTTTGCGCAAACCAATTAATATACGCTTATCGCAAATTTTTTTTACCAAAAATATGTAGAAGAATACATAATGGCCTAAACTGAGGAAAAAATTTGTTAAAAAAAAAAAATTGGATATTTATTATAGCAAAAAGTAAAAAATATTGTGTTTTTTCAAAATTGTCCCTCTTCTTTTGTTTATAGCGCAAAAAGTAAAAACCGCAGAGGTGATCAAATACCACCAAAAGAAAGCTCTATTTGTGGGGAAAAAATGAAAAAAATTTCATTAGGGTGCAGTGTAACATGACCGCGCAATTGTCATTCAAAGTGCGGCAGCGCTGAAAACTGAAAAATGGCTTGGGCAGGAAGGGGGTGAAAGTGCCCTGTATTGAGGTGGTTAAATTTCGTACCTGGGGGGTGTCTATAGTATGCCTGTAAAGTGGCACATGTTTCCCGTGTTTACAACAGTCCCTGCATAAAATGACATTTCTAAAGGAAAAAAGTCATTCAAAAGTGCTTGCGGCTATCATGAATTGTCGGTCCTGGCAATACACATAAAAGTCATTGGAAAAAATGGCATGGGATTCCCCCACAGTCCATTACCAGGCAATTCAGATCTGGTATGGGTTTTAAGGGGAACCCCGTGCCAAAATTTAAAAAAAAATGGCGTGGGGGTCCCCCCAAAAATCCATACCAGACCCTTATCCAAGCACGCAACCTGGCGGGCCGCAGCAATAGAGGGGGGAGAGAGAGCGCCCCCCCTGAACCGTACCAGGCCACGTGCCCTCAACATGGGGAGGGTGCTTTGGGGTAGCCCCCCAAAGCACCTTGTCCCCATGTTGATGGGGACAAGGGCCTCATCCCCACAACCCTTTCCCGGTGTTTGTGTGGGTCTACGGGCGGGGGGCTTATCGGAATCTGAAAGCCCCGTTTAACAAGGGGACCCCCAGATCCTGGCCTCCCCCCCCCCCCGTGTGAAATGGTAACGTGGTACAATTTCACAAAGATAGTGTGAAAATGTTAAGAAATGACATGACACGGCTTGGGGACAATTAAAGAATCAAAAATAAAACTGTCCCAGGTAGTCTTCTTCTCTTGCTCCGCACCGAAAAAGAAAAAAAAAAAACGCGACCGACCCAAATACATGGGAGGCACCCGCCGTAATGACGGTCCTCTCAGGTGACAGCTCTTTTATAACTGAGGGCAGGGCCACACGGTGACGTCGCCGGATGATCCCGCCCTCTCTGACTCACGGGGACATCCCTATGGCTTCCCTGTAGCTTTAGAGGGGCGGGGCCACCCGGTTATGTAACCAGGTGGCCCCGCCCCCTCTGATGCTACAGGGAAGCCATAGGGATGTCCCCGTGCGTCAGAGGGAGGAGGGGTTACCCGGCGACATCACCGTGTGGCCCCGCCCTCAGTTATAAAAGAGCTGTCACCTGAGAGGTCTGTCATTACAGCGGGTGCCTCCCATGTAGGCGGGTCAGTCGCGTTTTTTTTCTTTTTCGCTCCATCGGCGGAGCAAGAGAAGAAGATCGTAAGGGTACAAAAGGGCGGAAATAACCTCTTCTTGGTAGTGCAGAGAGGATACGGGGTTCTCTGTAGATTTTTGGTATATAACATATAAGTGTTATACATGGCCAAACTGAAAAAATAAATGGACACTTTTTTATACCAGTGGCGGGATTTTCTTGTGGGAAGGTAGGGTTCAATCATCTGATCATTGAAGTCCACTCCCCCCATAAACAAATTATAGTCATAAACACAAGCTGGTTTCTGGATTGGGCCGTTTCTTCTGGAGACTTCCAAGTAGGTGTCATTATGGATTGTCGTGAGCATGTGGACATTTCGTCTGTCCCTCCACTTGAGAACCAATAGCTCCTGGTTCCGCAAAGATGTGGTCTCCCCTCGCCGTAGCCTTTCATTGACAAGTTTTTGCGGGAAGCCCTTTCTATTGGCTCTTACTGTACCACATGCTGGGGTGTCTCTCCGGTGAAGATTGCGGAAGAGGGGCAAGCTAGTATAAAAATTATCCACATAAAGATGGTGGCTCTGCTCTTGAGGTGGACGGCACTGCTCTCGAGGTGGACGGCACTGCTCTCGAGGTGGATGGCACTGCTCGCGAGGTTAATGGCCCTGCGCTGCTGGTAGTAGGCTGCTTGCTCCATGCCAGAACGCCTTCTTTTCACGGGCACACATACCTCTTCCGATTCTGTATCAGACCCGCTGCTTGTAACAGATTCATAGTCCAAATAGGACTGAGACTCAGAGAGCTCCCCACTGCTCTCATCGGTCATGCTTAGAAGCTGGTAGGCCTCCTCGCTAGTAAAAAAATTTTTTTGCCATACTGGTGGCTGGTGAGGCTGCACTGCAGAGCACTGTGGTGGCACTGGTGGGCACAGGTGGCACTGGTGGGCACAGGCGGCACTGAAGGGCACAGGCAGCACTGATGTGGCACTTCAGTGGCACAGGTGGCGCTGGTGTGCACTGTAGTGGCTCTGGTTGCACTGGTGTGGCTCTGGTGGCTCTGGTGGCACTGGTGGGCGCAGGCGGCACTGGTGGGCACAGGTGGCACTGGTGGGCACAGCAGGCGGCACTGATTTGACACGGCAGTGGTGCAGATGAGCACTGATGGGCACAGGCGGCACTGATGGGCACAGGCGGCACTGATGTGGCACTGCAGTGGCGCAGGTGGCACTGATGGGCACAGGTGGCACTGATGGGCACAGGTGGCACTGGTGTGCACTGTAGTGGCACTGGTGTGGCTCTGGTTGCACTGGTGTGGCTCTGGTGGCACTGATTAGCACACAGGCAGCACTGGTGGGCACAGGCGGCACTGGTGGGCACATACGGCACTGGTGAGCACTGGTGGGCACAGGCGGCACTGATGTGACACTGCAGTGGGGCTGATGAGCACAGGTGGCACTGGTGTGGCACAGAGGTGGCACAGGTGGAACAGGTGGTACAGATGGCACAGATGTGGCACAGATGGCACTGTTGTGCACTGCTGGGCATGGCTAGATAAAATAAAACTCAGTTTGGCACACGATTGCTCTCCTCTCACGCTGCATCGGTATGAGGAGAGGAGGGCGATGAACTTGTGATGACCCTGCTTAACTGTCTTTGTTGACATTTGTGATCGCTCCGTCATTGGACGGAGCGATCACGTAGTAAAGGGCCACTGTCATTGGCCCTTTACCGCGATCCGTGTTGCGCCAGGTCCCATGAACACGGCGAGCACGGATGTTCCCGTGTGCGTACCCCAGGGGGCACGCGGAAACGATTCTGTGGGAGGACGTCACTGTGGGAGGACGTCACTGTACACCCTCCCAGAGTTAACAAACCGCCCTGTAGCCGTCATTCGGCTATGGGGCGGTTACTAAATGGTTAATCTAAATCAAGCTACCTCTCTGTCCACGCCAACAACACTACACAGGGCCGCCGTGTAAGCAGCCTTATATAGTGTGGGGCATGGACTTAGTCCCCCTGAGCCATGATTGGCCAAAGGCACCATGCCTTTGGCCAATTATGGCTCTCTTAGCAGAGCGCGCTTTGATTTAGTCATCATACAGCAATGCACTGTGATCTTGCAGTGCATTATGGTCCGCTCAGCGGCGCTCAAATTTTCCGCGAACGCCCCATAATGTTCGCTGTTCGGCGAACGGGCGAACACCCGATGTTCGAGTTGAACTTATTTTCGACCCGAACATCAAGCTCATCTCTTGTGTGAACTGGCCCTTATTGAAAATGCAGCAACATACATTGCTAACAGTACATATCAGTGTAAGTTACAGCAGAAACACACCCACCACTGAGATAAAATCAAGAAAAATATTAACCACATTAGTATATTACCAAAGACAATATGAAACATTTCTATTTTGTTTTATGCACCCATCTCAGAGACCTACAGTATCTCACAAAAGTGAGTGCACCCCTCACATTTTTGTAAATATTTTATTATATCTTTTCATGTGACAACACTGAAGAAATGACACTTTGCTACAATGTAAAGTAGTGAGTGTACAGCTTGTATAACAGTGTAAATTTGCTGTACCCTCAAAATAACTCAACACACAGCCATTAGACCCCTTTCACACTGGAGCTGTTTGCAGGCGTTATTGCGCTAAAAATACCGCCTGCAAACCGCCCCAAAACAGCCTCCGTTGTTTGTTCAGTGTGAAAGCCCGAGGGCTTTCACACTGAAGCGGTGCGCTGGCAGGGGAAGAAAAAATCTCCTGCAAGCCGCATCTTTGGAGCGGTGAAGGAGCGGTGTATTCACCGCTCCTTCACCGCTCCTGCCCATTGAAATCAATGGGACAGCGCGGCTATACCGCGTCAATACCGCAGCTATAGCCGCGCTATACGAGTGGTTTTAACCCTTTTTTGGCCGCCAGCGGGGGGTTAAAACCGCACCGCTAGCGGCCGAATACTGCGGTAAAACAGCGCTAAAAATAGCGCTGTTTTACCGCCGACGCCCCCTACCGTCCCAGTGTGAAAGCAGCCTAAATGTCTAAAAGTGAGTACAGTGAAAATGTCCAAATTGAGCCCAAAGTGTCAATATTTTGTCTGGCCACCATTATTTTCCAGCAATGCTTTAACCCTCTTGGGCATGGAGTTTACCAGAGCTTCACAGGTTGCCACTGGAGTCCTCTTCCAATCCTCCATGATGACATCATGGAGCTGGTGGATGTTAGAGACCTTGCGCTCCTCTACCTTCTGTTTGAGGATGCCCCACAGATGCTCAATAGGGTTTAGGTCTGGAGACATGCTTGGCCAGTCCATCACCTTTACCCTCAGCTTCTTTAGCAAGGCAGTGGTCGTCTTGGAGGTGTGTTTGGGGTCGTTATCATGTTGGAATATTGCCCTGCGACCCAGTCTCCAAAGGTAGGGGATCATGCTCTGCTTCAGTATGTCACAGTACATGTTGGCATTCATGGTTTCCTGAATGAACTGTAGCTCCCCAGTGCTAGCAGCACTCATGCAGCCCCAGACCATGACACTCCCACCACCATACTTGACTGTAGGCAAGACACATTTGTCTTTGTACTCTTCACCTGGTTGCTGCCACACACGCTTGACACCATCTGAACCAAATATGTTTATCTTGGTCTCATCAGACCACAGGACATGGTTCCAGTAATCCATGTCCTTAGTCTGCTTGTCTTCAGCAAACTGTTTGCGGACTTTCTTGTGCATCATCTTTAGAAGAGGCTTCCTTCTGGGATGACAGCCATGCAGACCAATTTGATGCAGAGTGTGGCGTATGGTCTGAGCACTGACAGGCTGACTCCCCACCCCTTCAACCTCTGCAGCAATGCTGGCAGCACTCATACGTCTATTTCCCAAAGACAACCTCTGCAAATGACGCTGAGCACATGCACTCGACTTCTTTGATCGATCATGGTGGAGCCTGTTCTGAGTGGAACCTGTCCTGTTAATCCACTGTATGGACTTGGCCACCGTGCTGCAGCTCAGTTTTTAGGGTCTTGACAATCTTCTTATAGCCTAGGCCATCTTTATGTAGAGCAACAATTCTTTTTTTCAGATCCTCAAAGAGTTATATTGTGCCATGTTGAACTTCCAGTGACCAGTATGAGAGAGTGAGAGTGATAACACCAAATTTAACACACCTACTCCCCATTCACACCTGAGACCTTGTAACACTAACGAGTCACATGACACCGGGGAAGGAAAATGGCTAATTGGGCCCAATTTGGACATTTTTACTTAGGGTTGTACTCACTTTTGTTGCCAGCAGTTTAGACATAAATGGCTGTGTGTTGAGTTATTTTGAGGGGACAGCAAATTTACACTGTTATACAAGCTGTACACTCACTACTTTACATTGTAGCAAAGTGTCATTTCTTCAGTGTTGTCACATGAAAAGATATAATAAAATATTTACAAAAATGTGAAGGGTGTACTCACTTTTGTGAGATATTGTAATTGTCACCTCTTGGGTTTGCTATTATTATACCCTGCATTGAGAAACCAACCTAGCCATCATTGAGCTGAAGCAGCCTATCCATGGTCAAATCCACCGGTGCAAGCCCCAGAACATCCGACCACGGTGCCCATACCCTCTTGAATTTATACACATTACCCCTATATTGGTAGATAAGTTTTTCCATTCTCAACAGCTCACATATATTTACAACTCATTCCCTCACAGTGGGGGAAAGGGTAAGTGTTTTCACTCCCAGTTTTCCACATTTATGTCACCCTGCTTTTGTGTATTTTTTATTCACTCAGATGCTAGCATGTGGGTCTTTGGGCCTACCCTAAAGTCTGAAGTCTAGGGGAGAGGGGGTGTGTGGCCATTAGGTTCCCTCCTCCACTGCTTGGGGGGGGGGCTCTCTTCCAGAAAGCCCTCCACCTAGTACTTGATGTTCGGCTTCAGCTAATCATGTGAAGCAGGGTCCTCCGGGCCTTTTTTTTGGCTAGGTGAACCTAAGTCAGACTTAGGCCATGTTCACACTGATCCAGCACGAAAGTCGCATGACCTCGGATCCGACTTTGCTCTGCGACTTCAGGTTTTCGACTTCCATGCGACTTTAATTAACAGGATCCGATTTTGATCCGACTTTGCACATAGCACAATGGCAGTAAAGGTGTACAGTGTGTCCCCTGACCAAATTTACACCAGTAAGGTGGGGCAGATCCCACCCCCCCATGTGAATAAGTATGGGGTACACACTTCCTTGCTGTGAAGGCAAGTTATAGGTGGGGGCAGGGGCCATCTCTTTGTTACTGGTGTAAATTTGGTCAGGGGACACACTGGGCACCTTTGCTACCATTGTGCTATGTGCTGAGTGTCCAGTGTGCCCCCTGTGCCTTTAAGGAGGACTAGGCTACTTCCAGGCCCACTTGCCCCCACATGGGGGTCTGCAGGCAGGGGGCTTATCGGAATCTGGAAGCCCCCTTTAACAGACCCCACACCCCCATGTGAATGAGTATGGGGTACTGTAAAGGAACGTCCCACATTCCGCTTGAGTGCTTCCGTCAGTATATCGCTTCCTAAGTCCTGGAACACGAGTCCAATGGATATGGCTATAGGAACCCCCAAGAACTAGACAACACCAGTCTTGGAGTACATCAGGAATAGCCTTTTATTTGAGATCTCACACAAATATATACAGCAGGATGACTAAAACCTAACCTAATTAATATGAGCTAATTATCTAATCCTTTATCCAGCCTAGGTGACTAAGAGACATGACCTTTTTTGACAAACTTGTGGTCACCGAGCTTCACACAGTAGCAGAGTTAATTAACACAAAAAACAATGGGTGAAAAAGACTCTTAGAGCCCACACTAGACTTATTTATCATAAACACATTATATCAGACAACAGACAGATAGCTTGAGTTGATGACATTAGCATCTAACAGTATGAGTCCCAACAGTATGAATCAGTCACTATTCTAATATGGCATATAAACGGTTCCCAGAGTCTGTGTGTCTTGGGGGGACATGTACCTGAATCCAAAGTAATACCACCTCCAGGGTCCCCATGCATACAGCTCACAGAGAGCACCATTCTCCCAAATGCCAAGGCCCATAATCAGTGGGCAAGAGACTTGCATTCAGTCCCCTCCAAAAGCCTCTGTCCTGGCTAGGTCTGTCACATTTCTCCCCTTTCGGCAGAAGACTAAAACAGGAGCAGACCCCAGATGGGTTGACTCCGTTAGTTCATAGTTCCAGTCCTCTAATGGCTGTACCCACACAGTACCCCAAACAAATTGTTCCAAACAGAGCATTACTCACCCAGCCAACCTCTGCCTCTCTCATAGAATATACACGCTGCTGGTGGGAAGTGCGGACTGGTCCTTCCCCCTGGATACAGGTGGAGACTGAAGTCCCATCCACTTTTACAGGAAATCCATTGTTTGTTAGTGGAGGGCAGGGGCCAGCAGCGCTCTGTTCTGAGGCCAGCAGTTCAGCTGGGCGTAGGAGCTTTCCTACATCATCTGCTCCAGCTGACTGTTGGGGAGAGAGGCCGACTGCCCCAGCTCCCTGGAACTCCGCAGTTGTTGCCGATGCTGGGCAGAGGTTAGTAGCACTCTGCCCGGTTGCCAGCCCTTCTGCTGGTTTTCTGTTAGTGGAGACCACAGGCCCATCCACCGACACCAGATCAAGCTGCAGTTGTGAAGTGACGACTGCATTCTCTCCTTGGATCCTGATCTGCAGCTCATGATAGACTGCCACCTCCTCACCCTGGGCCTCCAGAATTGTTGCAGGTGTGGGGCAGAGGTCTTGAACCCTCTGTCGGGTTGCCAGCACTTCTGCTGGGGGTTTGCTAGGTGGTTCCTCCTCTACAGAAACGTCTATTAAATCCCCAGTCTCTGGAATTGCTAAAAGTGTGGGACAGAGGTCTTGGACCCTCTGTTCAGTTACCAGATCTTCAGCTGGGGAAGTTCCTTGTAACTCCATAGATGCTGCTGGCAGAAAATCACATGTCCCTGTCAGTGTTGTGGGAGAAAGGCCGACTACCTCTTCTCTCAAGAAGGCCGAAGCCACTGTTGGTACTGGGTAGAGGTTAGCAGAGCTCTGCTCTGTTTTCAGCACTTCAAGTTTGGGGACGGCAATCTCTGGAGTTTCCACTGCGGATTCTCTGGCATGCTGCTGAAGGTGTTCTAGCAGTTTCCTGTATGCCCTTTCCAGATGCTGTTCCTTCCTTAGCAAAAGGTCCAGATCAGGTTTAAGCTCTGAGACCCCTGCAAGACCGAGCATAGCCTCTCTATATTCACGCAGGTCCTCAAGGGTAGGTTCCCCTTCATCGCCAAACACAAAACGATCTGTAAGGCTCTCCCACAGCAATCCAGGGCCTCCAAAGTCATATCCCTCTGGAGAGCATTCTGTTATCTCCCCCTAAATATCCCTGCTCTGCGTGCCATCGCAAAGCTCGATAATGATTGTCCAGCTCTATCTCCTGCTGGACCAGCCTGTCCAACTCAGTCACCCTTTGCTCCTGGGGCTGCTTTCCCAGGAATGCCATCCGCAATGTCTGTTGGTCACTGGCCCGTTGCTCTTGGTTTGGAAAGCACTTGCCCTGTTTTATACCAGTGAGCTGGAGGGCTCCAATCCAGAGCTCCACCCGAATTTGCTGCCTGAGCTCCAGGTATTCATCCTCAGACACAGTCCTGGTGTATGCTGAAAGGACGATCCGCAACAGCCCCGGGAACTCTGATGCCAGGTCCACATCTCCGCTGGGGTAACCGAAGTCTGCTATCCTGATCTTGGATCCAGGTGGAGGTTTGGATGTCTCAGACTGCAGGAAGCGTCCCACCGCTTGCCACCAATTGTGACGGAACGTCCCACACTCCGCTTGAGTGCTTCCGTCAGTATATCGCTTCCTAAGTCCTGGAACACGAGTCCAATGGATCTGGCTATAGAAACCCCCAAGAACTAGACAACACCAGTCTTGGAGTACATCAGGAATAGCCTTTTATTTGAGATCTCACACAAATATATACAACAGGATGACTAAAACCTAACCTAATTAACATGAGCTAATTATCTAATCCTTTATCCAGCCTAGGTGACTAAGAGACATGACCTTTTTTGACAGACTTGTGGTCACCGAGCTTCACACAGTGGCAGAGTTAATTAACACAAACAACAATGGGTGAAAAAGACTCTTATGCCGCGTACACACGAGCGGACTTTACGGCGGACTTTGCCCGGCGGATTTTTCGACGTACTTTACGACGGACTTTCTGAATGAACGGACTTGCCTACACACAATCCACCAAAGTCCGTCGAATTCGTACGTGATGACGTACGACCGGACTAAAACAAGGAAGTTCATAGCCAGTAGCCAATAGCTGCCCTAGCGTGGCTTTTTAGTCCGTCAAACTAGCATACAGACGGCGGACTTTTCGACCGGACTCGATTTCAACGGATAAATTTTAAACAAGTTTCAAATCTAAGTCCGTCCAACTTTTGAGAAAACAAAGTCCGCTGGAGCCCACACACATCGAATTGTCCGACGAAATCCAGTCCGCCGGGCAAAGTCCGCCGTAAAGTCCGCTCGTGTGTACGCGGCATTAGAGCCCACACTAGACTTATTTACAATAAACACATTATAGCAGACAAAAGACAGATAGCTTGAGTTGATAACATTAGCATCTAACAGTATGAGTCTCAACAGTATGAATCAGTCACTATTCTAATATGGCATATAAACGGTTCCCAGAGTCTCTGTGTCTTGGGGGGACATGTACCTGAATCCAAAGTAATACCACCTCCAGGGTCCCCATGCATAGAGCTCACAGAGAGCACCATTCTCCCAAATACCAGGGCCCATAATCAGTGGGCAAGAGGCTTGCACTCAGTCCCCTCCTAAAGCCTCTGTCCTGGCTAGTTCTGTCACAGGTACATAATACCAGTAAAAAGAGATGGCCCCTGCCCCCACCTATAACTGGCCTTCACAACAAGGAGCACATGGAAGGGCAAACGCATGAAAGAAAAAAACAGGGAACATTCCCAGCTCAACTCACCAACCAGTCAGCTTACCAACCAAATTAACCTGTCCAACATGTCTGCGTTAAAAACAGGGGTTTAGTTAGCACACATTTGCAAACGCATGCGTAAGATGTAAGGCCTCTTTACGGCACCCTGTGTATTGCTTGCAGTCCTAACACTACTAAATTTATGAGCGTTTCCACAGTGGGAGCACATGCATTCTAATGGATAGAAGGGGCAGGTGGGCCTGGAGGTAGCCCAGTCCTCCTTAACTGCTTCAGCCCCGAAAGGGTTTACCCCTTCCTGACCAGAGCACTTTTTGCGATACGGCACTGCGTCGCTTTAACTGACAACTGACTCGGTCGTGCGACGTTGCACCCAAACAAAATTGACGTCCTTTTAGATCTTTTGGTGGTATTTGATCACCTCTGTGGTTTTTATTTTTTGCGCTATAAACAAAATAAAGCGACAATTTTGAAAAAAAAGCAATATTTTTTTACTTTTTGCTATAATAAATATCCCCAAAAAATATATTTTGAAAACAAAATTTCTTTCCCAGTTTAGGCCGATATGTATTCTACATATTTTTGGTTAAAGAAGCGTATATTGATTGGTTTGAGCAAAAGTTATAGCGTCTACAAATAGGGGATAGATTTATGGCATTTTTATCATTAATTTTTTTTTATTAGTAATGGTGGCAATCTGCTTTTTTTTATCATGACTGCGACATTATGGTGGACACATCGGACACTTTTGACACTATTTTGGGACCATTGTCATTTATACATCGATCAGTGCTATAAAATGCACTGATTACTGTGTAAATGACACTGGCAGGGAAGGGGTTAAACACTAGGGGGCGATCAAGGGGTTAAGTGTGTCCTAGGGAGTGATTCTAACTGTGGGGGGTTGCCTCACTAGAACATGACAGAGATCACTGCTCCCGATGACAGGGAGCAGTAGATCTCTGTCTTGTTGCTAGGCAGAACAGGGAAATGCCTTGTTTGCATCTCCCCGTTCGGTCTCTCCATGACACGATCGCGGGCCCCCGGCGGATATTAAGTCCGCGGGACCCGCGGGCACGGTTATGGAGTATGCGGCATGCGCCCACAATACCGCGATTTAAAGGGGATGTACCTGTACGCCCATTTGCCCAGCCGTGCCGTTGTGCCGATGTATATCGTCGTGCTGGTCGGCATGTGGTTAAAGGCACAGGGAACGCACTGGACACCAAGCACATAGCACACTGACAGCAAAGGTGCCCAGTGTGTTCCCTGACCAAATCTACACCAGTAAGGCCATCTCTTTGATATTTGCTAATGGTTGCATCTTTTTTATGTGTATTTTTTAGGGTGATATATTATTCTTTGGTATTTATTTTGTATATCAGTTTTGGGTGGTTGTAAGGTCCATAGCAGCGCACAAGTACTTGATATTTAACTTTATTAAAAATAACTAATGCCCCCCCCCCCCCGTGGTAGCTCCAACGTCAGTCAGGGTGTCTTCCTCCGCCGACCCGCTGAAAAAAAAAAAAAAACACTCTTCTTCCGACGCTGGCTCCCACCATTCTGTCAGCTCTGATGTCTGACAGGGGGGAGTACAACTGGGGGAATCAATGGTGGAGAAGGATCTGGGTGTTTTGGTAGATCATAAGCTTAAAAATAGCATGCAATGCCAATCTGCGGCTTCCAAAGCGAACAAAATGCTTTGTTTTGAGAGGTATGGACTCCAGAAAGAGACATCTAATTTTGCCCCTGTACAAATCATTAAGACCTCCTCAGGAATATGCGGTTTAGTTTTTGGCACCAGTTCTCAAAAAGGATATCGGGGAACTGGAGAAAGTGCAGAGAAGGGCAACCAAACTGATACGAGACATGGAGGAGCTCAGCTATGAGGAAAGATTAGAGGAACTGAATCTATTCTCTCTTGAGAAGAGGAGATTAAGGGGCATATGGTAAATATGTACAAATACATAAGTGGTACAAGGAGGCACTTTTTACGTCTAGAGGAAAAGAGATTTAATATCTAAATTTGGAAAGGTTTCTTCACAGTAATGCCACATACACACGAGCGGAATTTCCGTAGGAAAAATCTTGGATGGTTTTTCCGACGGAATTCCGCTCAAGCTTGGCTTGCATACACACGGTCACACAAAAGTTCAGTGAACTTTTGACCGCCAAGAACGCAGTGATATAAAACACTACTACGAGCCGAGAAAATGAAGTTCAATGCTTCCGAGCATGTGTCGAATTGTTTCTGAGCATGCGCGGGAATTTTGCGTGTCGGAATTGGCACAGACGATCGGAATTTCCGACCGAAAAATTGCGAACATGCTCTCAATCTTTTGCTGGCTGGAATTCCGCCAGCAAAAGTCCGATGGAGCATACACACGGTCGCATTTTCGAACCAAAAGCTCTCATCGGAATTTTGCTGTAGGAATTTCGGCTCGTGTGTACGGGGCATAAGAGCTGTGAAAATGTGGAATAGACTCCCTCAAGAGGTGGTTCTGGCCAGTAGATTGCTTAAAATAAGGCCTGGATTCTTTCCTAAATGTACATAATATAACTGGATACTAACATTTATAGGTAAAGTTGATCCAGGGAATATCCGATTGCCTCTCGGGGGAACAGGAAGGAATTTTTTCCCTTGCTGGAGCAAATTGGATCATGCCTTGCTGTTTTCATTTTTGCCTACCTCTTGATCAACTGTAGATTGTGTATATGGGATTGTATGATCTTTGTTTTCTTTTTCCCGTTTATAGGTTGACCTAGATGGACTGTTGTCTTTTTTTCAACCTGACTAACTAGGTAACTATGTAATAGTTCTTATAAAGCTATGGGGCATGGCCATGTGGTGACGTAACCCCGAGACCCTGCCCCTTTGTGACATCACGGACCCATTATGAATGGGTTTGTGACATCAAAAGGGGTCGGGGGTCTCCGGGTTACGTCACCGCATGGCCACCCCCTATCGCTATATAAGAACTGTTACACACCAGAGCTGACAGAATGACAGGAGCCAGCATCAGAGGAGCATTTTTTTTTCAGTTGGAGCTACCACGGGGGACAATAGTAATTTTAAATAAAGGACTTGTCAAAAACCGTCTCATGTTTTATTTTTTTACACTACACTTTTTTTTGGGTGAAGGAGTAGGGGTACTATGTACCCCTACTCATTCACATGGGGGGCAGGATCTGGGTGCCCCCTTGTTAAAGTGGACTTCCAGATTCCAATAAGCCCCCTGCCCGCAGACCCCCACAACCACAGCCCAGGGTTGTGGGGAAGAGACAATTGTCCCCATCAACATGGGGACAATGTGCTTTGGGGTGGGGGCTTCAGAGTCCCCTGCTCCAAAGCACCCACCCCATGTTGAGGGCATGTGGCCTGGTATGGTTCAGGAGAGGGGGCCGCTTGCTTGTCCCCCCTTTCCTGGCCTACCGGGCTGCATGCTCAGATAAGGGTCTGGTATGGATTTTGGGGGGACCCTACGCCGTTTTTTATTTTTGGTGTGGGGTTCCGGACCCTTGTGCAGGAAACTTTTCAAAAGTCGGACAGACACAAGTCAGACCAGTTAAGACGGCTCTCTTAGGAAACCATTGATTTTGACATGCCATGAAGTCAGAGCTCTTGTCGCACCAGCGTGAACTGGCCCTTACCCCCACCAGAAGTCGTACGCTCCATGGGGGGTCAGTCAAGGGTTCTACCTCTTCGTATTGGGGCCAATGCATACCCAGAGAGCACTTTTATGTGTGTGTTCACATACACTATTTTGGTTCACTTTTGGTGTTTTGTTTTGGCACACTGCATTGTATGCTTGATATAAAATAAAATAAAAAATGTTTTTACAGCCAGCTGCATCCTCCAAAGCCATGCTGATGCTGGTGACAGGAACTCCAGTGGATAGGGATAAGCCCGCATTTCGAGTCGAACATAAGTTCAACTCGAACATCGGGTGTTCATTTGTTATAAAATGAACCGAACATAAGGGGTGTTCGCAGGAAATTCGAGCGCCGCAGAACGCCCCATAATGCACTGCGAAATCGGCTTGGGGTGCTGACATATCGGGATCCCTGGACAGGTAAGTGTCCTTATGATAAAAGTTAGCAGCTACAGTTTCCCCCATACTGGAACTGTAGTGTAACGGTCACAGCCAAATAATCAGACCAGTGGTGATGTGCAATCTCTATTTTACTTAACAGTGAAGTTCAACATAAATTGTACCGGAAATCGTGTGAAACTGGGTATACAGTACAGAACATTAATATGAACCATAAAGGAAGAGGATATAACAATTTCACTGCCTTTCAACTAATGTCCTCAAGGTGGCAGCAGCGTGTTCTGAGTCCAATTTACAGATAGAAATGAAGACTTAAGAATCTCACGTGTTCCAACATAGTAATCGTTCATTCCTCAGTGTGTGAGCTGAGTGGACCTCCTGCTGACACAAACTTCACGCTGGCACTGCTTTCTACTTGCTTTGGTCAGGGGGTTCTGGTGGCTGGAGATAGGGCCAACTCACTTCATGGACAGCTTCTACCAATGGACTGTAACAGAGTCCTCTCCAGTGACTGGGGCTTGGAAAGATACTGCGTGCTCTTGTGCTCACTGCTGGTGGCCCGCACACCAGACTTAACAGGGGAGGACCCAGCACCTGGGAACAGCTCACTTGCCCAGTCACTGCTGTCCCATCAGGCAGGATCTCTCTGAGCACAGGAAGCTGGGTGGAGCTGACTTTTATATCCCCCGGGCTCAGAGGATTGTGGGGAGTTGAGTTAAAGGGACCTGCACCAGAATCTGGACAAAAGGGCATCCCACTACACTCCACCCCGCTTGAACTTGCGATTCCAGGCAAGTTTACCGACCAGACAAAGTCCTCCTGTGCAAAACTTTCAGGTGGTTTCCCAAAGTTGTGTCTCTGAGAGCATCTCAAGAGTTGAGGTTCAGGCTCCTCTTCAGGAGCAGGCAAAGGTACATCTTCATCTTCAGGCATCTCAGTGGACAGTGGGTCAGAGGGCTCCACAGCAGGAGTAGGAATCCGAGCTGGGCAATCATTGGGCTGCCTGGCATTGTCTGTATCTGTAATCTCTCTTTGGAGATTTGGAGGCAACAGTGAAGGGACAGGGAGTAACCACCACTGATTCTCTGCTGGGACTGCTACGGGTGGCTTGGAAACCTGTTCCTCCGGCTCTCTAGATAAGCTTTCAGGCACCTCTACGTAATTTCTAATAGGTTTGAGGAGCCGGCGGTGTAGCCTCCTTGGCCTATCTTGTGTATTTTCCTTCTGGACGTCATAGACTGGCACTCCTGGAATTGGTTGCTGTAGCACCACTCTGGGCACTTCCTCCCATGGAGTTTGTAGCTTGCCCTGCTGATGTGCACCTTTGCGCCTGATCAAGACCCTGTCTCCCGGCTTCAGGTCATAGACCTCCGTTCCTGACTCTTCTTGTTCCACCCAAGTTCGCTCCTTTACAAACTGTTGGACTTCTGACAGGCGTCGCCTCCACTCTCGAATCCAGGTTGCTGGAGTATACTCCAGATCTTCAGTGGGGACAGCACCCCATAGATCTGTGGGTCCCCCAAGAGTACGGCCAAACATCACGTGGTAAGGAGACACAGTATGATTATACTTCCAAACCACTTCGGCCAAGTACTGGGTCCATCTGGTTCGTTTCTCACGGGCCAGTCCCCTCAACAGTTGTATCAGGGTACGGTTAAACCTCTCGCAGGCTCCGTTACCCTGTGGGTGATATGGGGTCGTATGCGTCTTCTTGACACCTAAGGAGCGACACCACTCCTGGAAGAACTCACTTTCAAAGCAGGGCCCTTGATCTGAATGTATCTTCTGAGGGCAACCATAAGGGAGACAGAAGTGCTTCCACACTGCTTGAGCTGCAGTCTTTGCAGTTTGGTCACGAGTTGGTACAGCTACTGCAAACTTGGTAAAGTGGTCCACCATGACAAGGACATGGCGATGTCCATCTTCCGACATGTCGAGGGTGAGGAAGTCAACTTTCAATACTTCCAATGGGGCAGACGTGTTCCAAGTCATGGGAGGCACCAGGACCTCAGCCCCCTTGGTCACGGAGCATACTGCACATTGCCGACATATCTGATCAATCAACTGGAACAGCCCCACACACATGGCTTGCCTTTTGAACCAGGCGAATGTCTTGTGGACACCCCAATGTCCTCCTTCCACATGGATCCTTTCTGCCACTGGTCGAGCTCTGGCCCGGGACAGTACGACCTGCCAGGTTACCGAAGAGTCATGGGGGAACATTATTCTGCGATACAATATGCCATTTCTCAAGAGGAGGCGTGACCATTCGTTCAGCAGTTTTTGTGTTTCTGGTAGCAGTTGTGACCTTTCAATTCTACTGGGCCAGCGCCGTAACTGCATTGCCTCTATGACTGGGGCAATCACAGTGTCATCCTTCTGCGTTTCTGCCCAGTTACAATCTTCCAATACCTGGATGAGGTCCACCCGTGGTCTACTCTTAGGTCTAGCCCCCATTAAGGGTGGGATTTCTTCGTCTTCGGCCTCTTCATCCGCATCTCGCTGTGGTTAGACTGAAGGGTACCGTGATAGGGCATCAGCCACGTGATTCCCCTTTCCTGGGTGGTAATGCAGGGAAAAGTCAAACTTTGCCTGACGCGCTGCCCATCTTTGTTCCAGAGCGCCAAGTTTGGATGTCTGGAGATGTACTAAGGGGTTATTGTCTGTCCAGACTTCGAACTTAGACCCTGTGAGATACTCGGTGAAATGTTCTGTGACGGCCCACACCAGCACTAACAGTTCCAACTTGAAGGAGCTGTAGTTTGCAGGGTTTCTCTCCGTTGGGTGAAGGCTGCGGCTGGCATAAGCAATAACCCGTTCCTTACCATCTTGCATTTGTGAGAGCACGGCCCCCAGGCCCTGGTTACTGGCATCAGTTTGTAACCTAAAGGGAAGGGAGAAATCAGCAAAGGCCAATACAGGGGCTGACACCATCCATTGCTTTAAGAAGTCAAATGCCTCTTGCTGTTCCAGTCCCCATTCTACCCTCCTGTGACCTTCTTTCTGGTCTACTCCATGTAGTAACTTCTGGATTGGAGCAGCATGATGGGCGTAGTGCTTGATGAAGCGTCGATAGTGCCCCGCTAACCCTAGGAAGGCTCTAACCTCAGTCACGGTTGATGGTGCCTTCCATTCTTGTAGTACCTTGATTTTCTCTGGATTGGGGAGCACACCCTGTTTTGAAATGACATGTCCCAAATATTCAATCTTACTTTTGAACAGGTGGCATTTTTTTGGCTTAAGCTTCAGCCCATACTGATGTAGCCTGGCTAGAACAGCATCGAGGTGGGCGAGGTGTTCCTCGAAGGTGGCAGAGAACACCACGATATCATCAAGATAAATCAAGATGCTATCCAGGTTCATATCCCCAAGACAATGCTCCATTGTCCTCTGGAAGGTAGCAGGTGCATTGTTCAGTCCGAAAGGCATTCTCTTGAACTGCCATAGTCCCATAGGGGTGATGAAAGCAGTTTTTGGTCGATCGGCTTTGGCCACAGGGATCTGCCAATACCCACTGGCGAGATCAAGCGTGGAAAAGAACTTTGCTTTCCCTAGAGCTGTTAGGGACTCTTCAATCCGCGGCAGGGGATAGGCGTCTCTTGTAGTGACAGCATTCAATCGTCTATAATCTACACAGAAGCGGAGGGTGCCATCCTTTTTCCGCACTAATACAACGGGAGCTGCCCATGGACTTTTGCTGTCTTCAATTATGCCTTGTTGCATCTGTTCCAACATCTGCTTGACTTCCTGATAAAGGTGAGGGGGTATGCTTCTGTAGCGATCCCGGATGGGTGGATTTCCTCCTGTTGAGATCTCATGTTCAATTCGATTGCTACAGCCCAGGTCAAAATCCCCCTGGGAAAACGCCTCTGACCACTTATCCACCAGTTGCCTTACTGCTTCTATCTGGGTGGGTGTGAGTTCCTCAGTGGACAGCTGTAGAAGTGGAAGTATCTGTTCTCCTACCCATGCTGGGTCTGCTCCTGCTGAACATTTGGCAACATTCACTTTAGCTACATAGCGTCGTCCGTGAAATTTCTGGAGCTCTATGTGGTCCACTTTGGGAGAAATCACACCTGAAATCAGGGCCAGTTCCGCCACTGGTGTCCCTGGGGGCAAGTGAAGTGGGATCGTCTTGCTGTTCCGCATCCTAACTAGCACAGTGCCTTGACGAACTACTGTGAGAGTTCTAGCAACAAACGGGGCCATATCTGAGGGTAATGGTTCCACTAGCACTGGGACGCCCTGCAGTCTATGGCATGATCCAACATTCATGGGGAGTACAAGTTCTTTGCAGGGAGGTATTACAATCTCTGTCCCAAAAGGAACCCTCACGACACCAGCCTTTTCATTAATGTTTGCGATACTTGCGTCAGAGCCCTTTAGTGCTGCCAAGGTAAGGAGCAGCTTTCTAACTTCTTTAGGTGGCCCCAGGTGTGTAGGACACCGTTTTAACAGCTCAGGCCTCATCCCCTGGATGATATTCATGCCCAATATCACCTGCAATCGACCTTTTCCGGATGCTCGTGTAACCACAACACCTTTCTGGCCAAGGTCCTGTCCCCACAGTTCTACTTTCATCCAGGTAATCCCGACCACTTCTATAGGAAGTTCGTTGGCAGCTGTCAGTGAGATCCAGGGGGTATCCTGACTCATTTTCTTCTTTGGGAAGTATCGCTGGAACAAGGGTTCTGGTAGAATGGTGACTTGGGACCCCGTGTCGAAAAGACATTCGACCTCTTGGCCATCGAAGTACCCGTGTTCCACAGGGCAATCGACCACCACGCCCTCCGTGTGTGACGAGGGAGTCGTTTTGCTGGGCCGCCCCACTGCTTGACTCCTAGCGGCAGGGTGCTCTGAGTTTAATGGCTCCCTCTGTATTCGATCAGGACAGTCCCTCAAGCGATGTCCCTTTTGTCGACAGCCCCAACATGGAGAGGGTGACCTCTCCCGTCTTGGCCGTCTGCGGGGCGGTGATCGGTTTCTCCATGAAGGGGTGTGTTCCCTTGGTCCCCTTGGATTGTCTCGCTCACGTCTTAGCGTGGCAAGTTCTGTCTGGAGCTGGGCCATTCCTTCTGTCAGCTTGTGGATGGCCACCTCCCACGGAGCTGTGTGTCCAGTTTGTGGCGGTTTACATGGTTTATCACCTGTGCTGGCCATGAGGACGTCCGTACTGGCACGTCTGGGTTCTGAATATAGTATAGCTGCTTCAAGAATTTCGTGGAATTCTAAGTTTGGGTTACTTCTGTCCTTCTCTTGTAACTTCTCCCTGACTTTGTCAGACAGAAGCCCATCCACAAACTGATCCTTCAGCCACCCATCTGTATCACTCCAGCCAGCACGTCCTGCTCGCCTCCTCTCCTTGCGGCGGATCTCGGCTGCTATATCCTGCAGTTCCAGGGCATACTGCGGAATGGATTCTCCCACTCTTTGCCTTCTACTGATAAAGCGTGCTCTAAGATCCCCTAATGCAACCGTCTGGGTGTACACTGCTTCCAAGCGGCTGATTATCTTGTCTAGGGAGTCCTGGTCCTCTGCTGGAAGGTGTAGGATCAACTTCCTTGCTTCCTCTTCAAGGGCATTAATGGCCAGGTCTGCCTGCTGTGCAGGTGGGACCCCATATGACCGGATCAAGCCCCGCAACCTCCTAATCCAATCATCTAAGTCTTGATCCGGTCCTGTATACTTAGGCAGCTGTTGTGGTAGCAATCCTGCCAGCAGTAGAGAAGCTATGGCAGACTGTTTAACTCTCTCAGTGCCGCTGTGGGCTGGCTCTGCCCTTGTGCTGTTCTCCTCATCACTGACTGACATGGCTGTATCCTGTTCTTGACGCCAAGTGTAGTGTAACGGTCACAGCCAAATAATCAGAACAGTGGTGATGTGCAATCTCTATTTTACTTAACAGTGAAGTTCAACATAAATTGTACCGGAAATCGTGTGAAACTGGGTATACAGTACAGAACATTAATATGAACCATAAAGGAAGAGGATATAACAATTTCACTGCCTTTCAACTAATGTCCTCAAGGTGGCAGCAGCGTGTTCTGAGTCCAATTTACAGATAGAAATGAAGACTTAAGAATCTCACGTGTTCCAACATAGTAATCGTTCATTCCACAGTCTGTGAGCTGAGTGGACCTCCTGCTGACACAAACTTCACGCTGGCACTGCTTTCTACTTGCTTTGGTCAGGGGGTTCTGGTGGCTGGAGATAGGGCCAACTCACTTCATGGACAGCTTCCACCAATGGACTGTAACAGAGTCCTCTCCAGTGACTGGGGCTTGGAAAGATACTGCGTGCTCTTGTGCTCACTGCTGGTGGCCCGCACACCAGACTTAACAGGGGAGGACCCAGCACCTGGGAACAGCTCACTTGCCCAGTCACTGCTGTCCCATCAGGCAGGATCTCTCTGAGCACAGGAAGCTGGGTGGAGCTGACTTTTATATCCCCCGGGCTCAGAGGATTGTGGGGAGTTGAGTTAAAGGGACCTGCACCAGAATCTGGACAAAAGGGCATCCCACTACAGAACTCTGCTTTAGCCTAGGTTCACATTGCTGTGTGTTAGAAATCAATTTGAACCCGGCAATGCAGTTCGACTTCGGGGGCGATTTGACAGACATCTGTGCGGGTCCCTGCAAGGATGTCTATACAAAATCGCCCCCCGAAGTCACCAAAAGTAGTACAGGAACTACTTTTGGGAATCGGTGTGACGCAACACCGATTCGGACGGTGCCATTGCCTGCAATAGCTGCCGATTTAACATGCGATTTTACATGTCAAATCACATGCCAAATTGTGCCAATGTGAACCTAGGTTTAAAGTGGAGTTCCACCCAAAAGTTTCAACTTCCACTTATTCTACTCCTCCCCCCCTCCGATGCCACATTTGGTACCTGGGGGGGGGGCGGGAACGGGGAACTGTTTTTGACCGGTCTTCTTCCCCACTTCTGAAGATGGTGCTGCAGCGTAGCTCGGTCCCTCTCCTTCTTCCCTCCACCATCAGGCCAATTAGAAAGCGCAATGTGCATTGAGCATGCGCAGTAGGGGACCAGCTGTGAAGCTGAAAGGCTGCACTTCCGGGTTCCCTTACAGACAATGGCGGCGGCTGCACCCGACAGCCGATCCGAAGATAGCCGACATTGCGGGCTCCCTGGAGTGTCCTTATCCCCTTAGCGCCGACCGTACGCACATATGCGGCCTCCGTTTTAAGGGGTTATACGGGAATGATGCTGCAGGCATCACCCGATACCATTTTTTAGAGCGGGCGGTCGGCTCTTTAGGGATTACAACCAATGCGGCTAAAAGCCTCTCGGCTGCAATCCTAAAGGAGTGGGAGTGGTCCCCCCCCCCCTCCCGCCACTCTTCCCGGGCCTCCCGTCCCACCAGGAGATCCGATCCGGCACTTCCGCTGGCTAGAGTGAAACTGGAACAAAGCCGGAAACAGCTTTGTTCCAGTCTCCTATGTAAAAACACGGAAGCAACGTCACTTCCAGTTTACTCGGCTGCCAGTGGCGCCAATTAAAAAAAATATACAGTATTCAGAATCGCCGTTTTTGGCGATCTGAAAAGTTTGAAGTGCAAAAGAGTACCTGTACACCACCTATTACTGTCACAAGGGATGTTTACATCCCTTGTGACAGCAATAAAAGTGATCAGATTTTTTTTTTTAAAGTGACAATGTAAAAAAAAGAAAGAAAAAAAATGTTTTAAAGCGCCCCTGTCCACGTGATCTCATGCAGCAAAGAAACCGAATGCGTAAGTCACGCCCGCATATGTAAACGGTGTTCAAATCACACACGTGAGGTATGGCCACGATCCTTAGAGCAAGGGCAATAATTCTAGCAAAAGACCTCCTCTGTAACTCTAACCTGGTAACCGTTAATTTTTTTTAAAACGTTGTCTATGGAGATGTTTAGGTTTAGGATGTTTAGGTACTGTAGTTTGTTGCCATTCCACAAGCGTGCACAATTTCAAAGCGTGACATGTTAGTTATCTATTTACTCAGCGTAACATCATCTTTCACATTGTACAAAAAAATTTTGACTAACTTTACTGTTTCGTTTTTTTTTTAATTCATAAGTGTTTTTCCCCAAAAATTGCGTTTGAAAGGCCGCTGCACAAATACCGTGTAACATAAAATATTGCAACAATCACCATTTTATTCTCTAGGGTCTCTGTTTAAAAAATACATATAATGTTTGGGGGTTCTAAGCAATTTTCTAGCAAAAAATATGGATTTTAACTTGTAACAAACGTCAGAAATATCAGAAATAGGCTTAGGCATGAAAGGGTTATATTAAAATTCAGCAGCTGCAGTATTTGTAGTTCATTTTTAATTGGGTGAGCGGACCTCCTCTTTAACCACTTGCCTACCGGGCACTTACAGCCCCTTCCTGCCCAGGCCATTTTTCAGCTTTTAGCGCTGTCACACTTTGAAAGACAATTGCGCAGTCGTGCTACACTGTACCCAAACAATTTTTTTATCATTTTCTTCACACAAATAGAGCTTTCTTTTTGCGATATTTAATCACTGCTAAGTTTTTTATTTTTTACAAAAGAAAACGACCAAAAATGTTTGGAATAAAAATGTTTTTTACTTTTTTTCTTTCAGTAAATTTTGTAATTAAGTAATTTTTCGCCTTCACTGACGTGCGCTAATGAGGTGGCACTGATGGGAACTGATAGGCTGAACTGGTGGGCATTGATGAGGTGGCACTGGTGGGCACTGATAGGTAGCACTGGTGGGCACTGATAGGTGGCACGGATAGGCGGTACTGATAGGCACTGATGGGTGGCACTGATGGGCATTGATTGACAGCAGTGATGGGCGCACTAATAGGCGGCACTGATTGCCAGCACTGACTGGCATCGCTAATGGGCACTGATTGCTGCCACTGGTGGGGCACTGATAGCTGCCATTGGTGGGCACTGATTTGTGACACTATTTTGCAACATTTAATCTGGGCACTGATGATCAGTGCCCTGATTACAGTCCTAGATGTTCCCCTGCGTGGAGATAACGCTGATTGTCTCTCCTCGCCACACACTCTGTCAGTCCTTGTTTATATGTGGCTGGCTCTGATTGGACACAGCCGATCACATGGTTAAAGAGCCGCGGACGCGGCTATTTCCAGAGATCGGGGTCGCTCCGTGTCCTAGCAACACGGCGCAGCCATGATCCCCGAGCTGAGCGCCCCCCGCGGCCGTTCTGGGATGCCGCGAGAGCCACACTGCCCCGCCATCATTTGACGGTAGGGCGGGTGGCAAGCAGTTAATGAACTATACCAAAAGATTAATGAACTATACCAAAAGAAAACTACACATACTTTTTTTTCTTCGAATTTCTGTCCTGCTCCTTCAAACTTTCTCATCACTGTGGTTGTCCCGCTCATACCTAGAAACTAAAATGAACATTTACATTCTTACAACAAATACTGTTGAATGAAATTCTAATAGTGTATGGGCAGTTTAACCACTTCAATACAGGGCATTTTCACCCCCTTCCTGCCCAGGCCAATTTTCAGTTTTCAGCGCTGTTGCATTTTGAATGACAATTGCGCAGTCATACAACACTGTACCCAAATTAAATTTTTTGAATTTTTTCCCACAAATAGAGCTTTCTTTTGGAGAAATCTGATCACCTCTGCGGTTTTTATTTCTTCTGCTATAAACAAAAAAAAACACAATATTTTTTTACTTTTTGCTATAATAAATATCCCAATTAAAAAAAAAAAAAAAAAAATGTTTTTCCTCAGTTTAGGCCAATATGTGTTAAAAAAAAAATCGCAATAAGCTTATATTGGTTTTGGTTTTGGTTTGCGCAAAAGTTAAAGCGCCTACAAAATAGGGGATAGATTTATGGCATTTTTATTATTATTATTATTTTTTTTTACTAGTAATGGCGGCAACCTGCGATTTTTATTGTGACTGTGACTTTGCTGCGGACACATCGGACACTTTTGACACTATTTTGGGACCATTCACATATATACAGCGATCAGTGCTATAAAAATGCACTGATTACTGTATAAATGTCACTGGCAGGAAAGGGGTTAACACTAGGGGGCGAGCAAGGGGTTAAATGTGTTACTTAGGGAGTGATTCTAACTGTAGGAGGAGACTCACAAGGGGAGGAGAGCGATCAGTGTTCCTCTGTACTGGGAACACATGATTGGTCTCTTCTCCCCTGACAGGACGTGGATCTGTGTGTTTACACACACAGATCCACGTCCCGGCTCTGTTATCGGCAATCACGAGTGCCCGGCGGAAATGCTGCCCGGCACGCGCACCGGCTCCCGAGTAACGTGGCGGGTGCATGCAGCCGGCGGCGCGCGCCCCCTAGGCGGCCGGGAAGCCCAGGACGTCATATGACACCCGCCCAGGATGGGAGATCCCTCCTGTGGATGTCATTTGACAATAGCCAGGATGTGAAGTGGTTAAAGCACAATTATTTCTACATTTTCTGCCAGACCCAGAAGAGGGACAGTCAGGCCCCTTTCACACTGCCACAACTTGAAAGTCGTGCGATTTTGCAGCTGCATTGTAACGCGATTTTGCTGCGATTTCAGGGAATGCCCATGTAAACTTGAGGTCTATGCAGAGGCGTCGCTAAGGGGTGGCTATTAGGGCTATAGCCCTGAGTCTGGGGCTCATAGCCCTGAGTCTCTTGCAGTCTCTCAGGGTCCCTGCCTAACCAGCAGGCCACGGAGGCGGCGGGCAGACTGGCTGCATGAGAGAGGCGGAGGAGAGGAGAGAAGCGAGCAGGTGGACGAGCAGAGATGACATCATCTCTCTCTGACTGCTCCACATCAGCGCTCTTCACAGCCGGGCCTCTTCAATGTGGGAGCGAGGTGCAGAGAGATGACATCATCTCTCACTGCCCGGCACACATCAGTGCTCTTCTGCCCTCACAGCGCGGTGGAGTGGGGGCCACGTGCTTCCTGTCATCGGTGGAGCTCCACTCTGCAGCCAGACTCCCTTGCTTCAGTGTCGGAGGTGCGGCGGGGAGCAGCGAGATGACATCATCTCTCACTGCCCGCCCTGCATCACTGCTCTCCTGCCCTCACTAAATGGACCAGTGCTGCCAGCCTGCCACCAATGCAGCGACAATGCACAGTTGGTGGCACTGGCTGGCATGTCAAGTTACAATCCATATCGGTTGCTAAGTGACAATCCACATCTGGTGGCAAGTGACAATCTGCAAATGGTGGCAGGAGATGTGGCAAGTGACAATCTGCAAATGGTGGCAGGTTACGTGGCAATCTGCAAATGGTGGCAGGTGATGTGGCAAGTGACAATCCACATCTGGTGATAGTGGCAAGTGACAATCCACATCAGGTGGCAGGCGACATGGCAAGTGACAATCCACATCAGGTGGCAGGCGACATGGCAAGTGACAATCCACATCTAGTGGCAGGTGACAGTGGCAAGTAACAAGCTGCATCTGATGACAGGTGATGGTGGCAAGTGACACACTGCATCTGGTGACAGGCGACGGTGGCAAGTTACATGCTGCATCTGGTGGCAGGAGATGTGGCAAGTGACACGCCTAGGG
The DNA here is from genome assembly GCA_037952835.1 of Lithobates septentrionalis. Lineage (NCBI taxonomy): Eukaryota > Metazoa > Chordata > Amphibia > Anura > Ranidae > Lithobates > Lithobates septentrionalis. Next base: position 5,685 of record JBBDGP010002495.1, on the reverse strand, counting down.
CTCCCACGATTCTGTATTATGATGAGTTGAACCACTTGCTTACCCCCCCCCCCCCTCCCCCTGCAAAAAGGTTGGTGACCGCTGCTATGGGCTCTAGCCCCAGATCTTTTGCAGACCTAGCAACGCCCATGGGTCTATGAACCTCAACTCGCATCAAAGTTGGACCAAAGTAGTACAGGAACTACTTTGTCACACAGATATGAATGGTTATCATTGCAAATCATGGGGTATGACTTGTCATGCGACTCTGATATCCAAAGTCGCACAAGTGTGAAAGGGGCCACACAGGCACTGTCTCTAACACAAGGGTTTGAGTGAGTCCATAAAAGTGTACTATACTGTTAAGTGACTGGAAATCTGCAGTGTTAAGATGTGTACCTTACAGTCCTACACACCACAGTCTCTAGCAGCACAATACAAGGGGTGTATGCTATCGCACACTTCCTTGGTGAGGAGGAAACCTCCTCTTCACATCAAGGAAACAGACACCCGGGAAAAAAAATCGCGGGAACCTTGGGCGGGAATTTCAAAGCAGCTGCACGGACTGACACAGGTAACCATTGCGGTGGAAGGCTATCCTCCCTGCCGGCTGTATATATTGCACGTTACAGGGTCAGAATATGCTGTCTATTAGTGAGCGGCTTAAAGTTTATCTTCGGGTGACTTGTACTTGCTACAGCAGGGGGAGGACCATGGCAGGAAGAGGGGGAGGCTGTATGGGTACAGAAATGTCATCGAGCTGTGCAATCATCAGACACTCCCTCCATGATTAGGATTACAACACCTCGTGTGTGGGAAGTGTTGGGATTTCCCGAAAAAACACGTGTTAAAACAGAGCACATTGTTAGAGGTGAGCACATCGATTCATCGGCTCTAAAAGCAGGTCAGTGCCACACTTGCCTCACACAGGGGCAAATGCCACACACTCCTCACATGGGGGAAAATGCCACACACACTCCTCACACGGGGGCAAATGCCACACACACTCCTCACACGGGGGCAAATGCCACACACACTCCTCACGCGGGGGCAAATGCCACACACACTCCTCACGCGGGGGCAAATGCCACACACACTCCTCACGCGGGGGCAAATGCCGCACACACTCCTCACACGGGGGGCAAATGCCACACACTCCTCACACGGGGGGCAAATGCCACACACTCCTCACACGGGGGGCAAATGCCACACACTCCTCACACGGGGGGCAAATGCCACACACTCCTCACACGGGGGGGCAAATGCCACACACTCCTCACACGGGGGGGCAAATGCCACACACTCCTCACACGGGGGGGCAAATGCCACACACTCCTCACACGGGGGGGCAAATGCCACACACTCCTCACACGGGGGGGCAAATGCCACACACTCCTCACACGGGGGCAAATGCCACACACTCCTCACACGGGGGCAAATGCCACACACTCCTCACACGGGGGCAAATGCCACACACACACTCCTCACACGGGGGCAAATGCCACACACACACTCCTCACACGGGGGCAAATGCCACACACACACTCCTCACACGGGGGCAAATGCCACACACACACACTCCTCACACGGGGGCAAATGCCACACACACACACTCCTCACACGGGGGCAAATGCCACACACACACTCCTCACACGGGGGCAAATGCCACACACACACTCCTCACACGGGGGCAAATGCCACACACACACTCCTCACACGGGGGCAAATGCCACACACACACACACACACACTCCTCACACGGGGGCAAATGCCACACACACACACACTCCTCACACGGGGGCAAATGCCACACACACACACACTCCTCACACGGGGGCAAATGCCACACACACACACACTCCTCACACGGGGGCAAATGCCACACACACACACACTCCTCACACGGGGGGCAAATGCCACACACACACACACTCCTCACACGGGGGGCAAATGCCACACACACACACACTCCTCACACGGGGGGCAAATGCCACACACACACACACTCCTCACACGGGGGGCAAATGCCACACACACACACACTCCTCACACGGGGGCAAATGCCACACACACACACACTCCTCACACGGGGGGCAAATGCCACACACACACACACTCCTCACACGGGGGGCAAATGCCACACACACACACACTCCTCACACGGGGGGCAAATGCCACACACACACACACTCCTCACACGGGGGGCAAATGCCACACACACACACACTCCTCACACGGGGGGCAAATGCCACACACACACACACTCCTCACACGGGGGGCAAATGCCACACACACACTCCTCACACGGGGGGCAAATGCCACACACACACACACACTCCTCACACGGGGGGCAAATGCCACACACACACACACTCCTCACACGGGGGGCAAATGCCACACACACACACACTCCTCACACGGGGGGCAAATGCCACACACACACACACTCCTCACACGGGGGGCAAATGCCACACACACACACACTCCTCACACGGGGGGCAAATGCCACACACACACACACTCCTCACACGGGGGGCAAATGCCACACACACACACACTCCTCACACGGGGGGCAAATGCCACACACACACACACTCCTCACACGGGGGCAAATGCCACACACACACATTCCTCACACGGGGGGCAAATGCCACACACACACATTCCTCACACGGGGGGCAAATGCCACACACACACATTCCTCACACGGGGGGCAAATGCCACACACACACACACACACACATTCCTCACACGGGGGGCAAATGCCACACACACACACACATTCCTCACACGGGGGGGCAAATGCCACACACACATTCCTCACACGGGGGGCAAATGCCACACACACACACACGCCTCACACGGGGGGGGGGCAAATCCCACACTCACACGGGGGGGGAGAAATGCAACACATACATGCCTCACACGGGGGGGCAAATGCCACACACACGCGCCTCACACGGGGGGGAGGCAAATGTCACACGCGCCTCGGGGGGGGGGCCGAATGGCACACACACACGCCTCACACGGGGGGGGGGGCAAATGCCACACACACGCCTCACACAGGGGGGGCAAATGGCACACACGCCTCACACGGGGGGGGCAAATGGCACACACGCCTCACACGGGGGGGCAAATGGCACACACGCCTCACACGGGGGGGCAAATGGCACACACGCCTCACACGGGGGGGGCAAATGGCACACGCCTCACACGGGGGGGGCAAATGGCACACACGCCCACACGGGGGGGCAAATGGCACACACGCCTCACACGGGGGGGCAAATGGCACACACACGCCTCACACGGGGGGGGGGCAAATGGCACACACACACACCTCACACGGGGGCAAATGCCACACACACACTCACACGGGGGCAAATGCCACACACACTCCTCACACGGGGGCAAATGCCACACACACTCCTCACACGGGGGCAAATGCCACACACACTCCTCACACGGGGCAAATGCCACACACACTCCTCACACGGGGGCAAATGCCACACACACTCCTCACACGGGGGCAAATGCCACACACACTCCTCACACGGGGGCAAATGCCACACACACTCCTCACACGGGGGCAAATGCCACACACACTCCTCACACGGGGGCAAATGCCACACACACACACACACTCCTCACACGGGGGCAAATGCCACACACACACACACACTCCTCACACGGGGGCAAATGCCACAAACACACACATGCCACACACACACACTCCTCACACGGGGGCAAATGCCACACACACACACTCCTCACACGGGGGCAAATGCCACACACACACACACACTCCTCACACGGGGGCAAATGCCACACACACACTCCTCACACGGGGGCAAATGCCACACACACACTCCTCACACGGGGGCAAATGCCACACACACACTCCTCACACGGGGGCAAATGCCACACACACACACACACACCTCCTCACACGGGGGCAAATGCCACACACACTCCTCACACGGGGGCAAATGCCACACACACACACACTCCTCACACGGGGGCAAATGCCACACACACACACACTCCTCACACGGGGGCAAATGCCACACACACTCCTCACACGGGGGCAAATGCCACACACACACCTCCTCACACGGGGGCAAATGCCACACACACTCCTCACACGGGGGCAAATGCCACACACACTCCTCACACGGGGGCAAATGCCACACACACACTCCTCACACGGGGGCAAATGCCACACACACACACTCCTCACACGGGGGCAAATGCACACACACACACTCCTCACACGGGGGCAAATGCCACACACACACACACTCCTCACACGGGGGCAAATGCCACACACACTCCTCACACGGGGGCAAATGCCACACACAACTCCTCACACGGGGGCAAATGCCACACACACACTCCTCACACGGGGGCAAATGCCACACACACACACTCCTCACACGGGGGCAAATGCCACACACACACCTCACACGGGGGCAAATGCCACACACACTCCTCACACGGGGGCAAATGCCACACACACTCCTCACACGGGGGCAAATGCCACACACACACTCCTCACACGGGGGCAAATGCCACACACACACTCCTCACACGGGGGCAAATGCCACACACACACACACTCCTCACACGGGGGCAAATGCCACACACACACTCCTCACACGGGGGCAAATGCCACACACACACTCCTCACACGGGGGCAAATGCCACACACACACACTCCTCACACGGGGGCAAATGCCACACACACACACTCCTCACACGGGGGCAAATGCCACACACACACACTCCTCACACGGGGGCAAATGCCACACACACACACTCCTCACACGGGGGGCAAATGCCACACACACACACACACCTCACACGGGGGCAAATGCCACACACACACACAACTCCTCACACGGGGGCAAATGCCACACACACACACACTCCTCACACGGGGGCAAATGCCACACACACACACACTCCTCACACGGGGGCAAATGCCACACACACACACACTCCTCACACGGGGGCAAATGCCACACACACACACTCCTCACACGGGGGCAAATGCCACACACACACACTCCTCACACGGGGGCAAATGCCACACACAACACTCCTCACACGGGGGCAAATGCCACACACACACTCCTCACACGGGGGCAAATGCCACACACACACACACCTCCTCACACGGGGGCAAATGCCACACACACACATCTCCTCACACGGGGGGCAAATGCCACACACACACACATCCTCACACGGGGGGCAAATGCCACACACACACATCCTCACACGGGGGGCAAATGCCACACACACACATTCCTCACACGGGGGGCAAATGCCACACACACACATTCCTCACACGGGGGGGGCAAATGCCACACACACGGCCTCACACGGGGGGGCAAATGCCACACACACACATGCCTCACACGGGGGGCAAATGCCACACACACAATCCTCACACGGGGGGGGCAAATGCCACACACACACATCCTCACACGGGGGGCAAATGCCACACACACGCTCACACGGGGGGGGGGCAAATGCCACACTCACACGGGGGGGGAGAATTGCAACACATACATGCCTCACACGGGGGGGGGGCAAATGCCACACACACGCGCCTCACACGGGGGCAGGGAGGCAAATGTCACACGCGCCTGGGGGGGGCGCATGGCACACACACAAAAACACGCTCACACGCAACTCGGTCGC